>WOXC01010182.1:0-600000 GCA_011680675.1 Gymnobelideus leadbeateri
ATGATAAGACTAGAAAGGTAGGATGGGGCCAGGTTGTAAAGGACTTTATTATTTTTTACTTTTTTTCTCTCTTTTTTATTTTTTAGTTTATACCATTCGTTTCCACAAGATTTTGAGTTACAAATTTTCTCCACATTTTCTCCTACCCACCACCCCAAAGCAGCAATACCACTTAATATCCCCTCCCCGACCTGCTCTCTCCTATATCCTCCCCCATACTCCTTCCAACTTTCCAGTAGGGCAAGATGGATCTCTATACCCCAGTGCCTGTATATCTTATTTCCCAGTTGCATGTAAAAAAATAATAGTGTGTGTGTGTGTGTGTGTGTGTGTGTGTGTGTGTGTGTATTTATAAACATTCGATTTTAAAACTTTGAATTCCAGATTCTTTCCCTTCCTCCCTCGTCACCCACCCTTACTAGGAAGATAAGCAATTCAATATAGGTTGTACATGTGTAGCTGTGTAAAACATTTACATAGTGGATATATTGTGAAAGACTGACTATATTTCCCTCCATCCTATCCCACTCCCCACTTGTTCTGTTATCTACTTTGATCCTGTCCCTTTTCAAAAGTGGGTGCTTCCCACTTCCCCTAGCCTGCCCTCCCTTCCATCATCCCCCTGTCTCATCCCCTTCCCCCCTATTCTCCTGTAGGGTGAAATACCCTATTTAGTGTGTATGTCATTCCCTCCCTAAGCCAAATTCAATGAGAATAAGGTTGACGCATTCCCTTTTTCCTTCCTGTTCTTCCCTCCATTGTAACAGTTTTCCCTTGCCTCTTCTATATGAGATAATTTACCCCATTCTGTCTCTCCCCATCTCCTCTCATTATTTTACTTTCTCACCTCTCAGTTTCACCTTTTAAGTATCATCCCTTCCTATTCAGTTGGTCCTGTGCCCTCTGTTTATGTGTACCTGTACACATATGTATATATTTATATGTATATGTTGTGTGTGTATATATATATATACACACAACATATGTGTATCTATGTGTGTGTGTATATATATGTGTATATATATATATATATATATATATATATATATATATATATATGTATGTATTGTAAAGGACTTTAAAAGCCAAACAGAGTTTAATACTTTTATCAGAGGCAGTAGGGAGCTGAGATTATTGTGTAGAGGGTGAAGATCTGTGCTTAAGGAAGATCACTTTGGCAGTAAGGTAGAGGGCAGGTTGAAGTGGGGAAAGACTTGAAGAAAGAAGACAAATTAGGAGACCATTGCAGTAGTTTTGTTGAGAAGTGATGAGGGCCTGGTGTTGACTATGTGAGTAGAGAAAGGTTTAGAGATAAGAAATGTTGTGGAGGTGAAAATGGCAGGATTAGGGAAAGTAAGGAGTTGAGAATAATCCTGAAGAATGGTACATTTGACAAAAATGAGAAGTTTGGAAGACAGATGGGTTTGGAGGAGAAGATCAATAAATTCTGTTTTTGACATAGTGTGTTTGAGATGTCTCTGGAACATCTAATATGAAATGTTCTTTAGGCAGTTGATGATATGGGACTGAATCCCAGAGGAGAGACTGGGGCCGAATAAGTAGATCTGAGAGTCATATGAACAGAAGTTATAATTAACCTGGTGATTTTCTAATGAGGCCACAAAGAGTGAGTAGAAGGAGAGAGAGAGAGAAGAGGGTCCAGGACAAGGCCTTGGGGAATGCACACAGTTAAGGGACATGATGTAAATGATGAGCCAACAGAGAAGACTGTTGCTCAGTCATTTCAGTTGTGTCCAAATCTTCATGAGTTTTCTTGGCAAAGACACTGAAATGGTTTTGCCATTTCCTTCTCCAGCTCATTTTACAGATGAGGAAACTAGGCAAGAAGGGTTAAATAACTTGCCCAGGGTCACACAGCTAGTAAGTGTTTGAGACCAGATTTGAACACAGAAAGTTGAGTCTTCCTGACTTCAGACCCAGATTTATGTCATTGCGACACCTAGATACTGTAAAGAAGACTGAGAAGTGGTCAAACAGGAGGAGAATCAAGAAAGAGTAGTGTCTTCCTCCCCTCCCCTCCCACCAAAAAAAAACCAAACAAACAGAGAAGAAGGTGTTTCATGGTATAAAATGCAGCAGAGATGTCCAAAAGGGTGAGGATTAAGGAAAAATCAGATTTAGCAATTAAGCATCATTGGTAAATTTGGAGGAAGCAATTCCAGTTGAATGATGAGATTAGAGAATGAGAGGAAAACTGGAGACAATTATAGATGATTTTTTTTCTAGGAGTTTGGCTGAGAAAGGGAGGAGAGATAAGACAGTAACTTGAGGAGATCATAGTACAAATAAAGATTAAGGATGTAAGAGATATGAAAATGTCTGAAATCATTTTTAAAAATGAACCAATAAATAGGAGAAGTTGAAGATTATGGAGAGAGTTGGGGGTGATTGAAGGGTCAGTCTCATAGAGAAGACTAGAGAGAATGAGATCGAGGACACATATAGAGGGCCTGAATTTGGCAACATCACTTGGCAAGAAAGGTTCACTTCATCAGAGATTGGAGGAAAGGAGGAAAAAGTGTGATGTGTTATCAAGGGCTTTTGAAATGAAGAGAGGGGGACAGGCAACCACAGTGTTTTAAATTTAAAGAGTCACAGTTTTTTCAGTAAAATGAGAGACAGTGTCCTCAACTGAGAGGGAGAAGAGGTGGTATATGTGGGACACGTTAGAGAAAAGACTAGGAATTACTCTTTGGGGAATCAATTTCTTTTCAGAAAGTATTTATTTAGTACTTGTCTTGAGTTCTTTTTTCTTAATCAATTAATGAGTTTTTATTAAATGCTTACAATGTGCTGGGAATGCAAAGACAACTTTCCTCCCCCCCAGTCTGCCCTCTCCTCCATCATCCCTCCCCCACCTTATCTCCTTCCCCCCTGCTCTCCTGTAGGGTGAGATACCGTATTTAGTGTGTATGTCATTCCCTCCCTAAGCCAAATTCAGTGAGAGTAAGGTTGACCCATTCCCTTTTGCCTTCCTGTTCTTCCTCTCCATTGTAACAGTTTTCCCTTAACATTTTTCCATGTAGGAATGTATAGTTCAACTTTGATAAGTTCCTTTTGATTTCTTTTCCCTGTTTATCTTCTCATGCTTCTCTTGCTTTCTTGTATCTGAATGTCACATTTTCTATTCAACTCTGTTTTTTTCATCAAGAATGCTTGGAAGTCCTCTATTCCACTGAATGACCATATATTCCCCTGAAACATGATACTCAGTTTTGCTGGGTAGGTGACTCTTGGTTTTTAATCCCAGCTTCTTTGATGTCCAGAATATCATATTCCAAGCCCTTTGATCCCTCAGTGTAGAAGCTTCCAGATCCTGTGTTATCCTTAACTGTGTTTGACAATATTCAAATTGTTTCTTGGCTGCTTGTAATATTTTCTCCTTTATCTAGGAACTCGGGAACCTGGCTATAATATCCCTGGGAGTTTTCTTTTTGGGATCTTTTTCAAGAGGTGATCTGTGGATTCTTTCAACCTTTATTTTTCCCTCTGGTTCTAAAACATCAGGGCAATTTTCCTTGAGAATTTCTTGATTTCTAGGTTCTCTTTTTGATCATGGCTTTCAGGTAGTCCAATGATTTTTCAGTTATCTCTCCTGTATCTATTTTCTAGGTAAGTGGTTTTCCCAGTGAGATATTTCACATTGTCTTCTATTTTTTCATTTGTTTGGATCTGTTTTATAGTATCTTGATTTCTCATAAAGTCACTAGCTTCCATTTTCTCCAATCTAACTCTGAAGGAATGATTCTCTTCAGTGAGCTTTTGAGATTCTTTTTCCATCTGGCAGATTTGGCTTTTTAAGGCATTCTTCTCCTCATTGCCCTTTTGAGCCTCTTTAGCCATTTGAGTTAGTCTATTTTTTAAGGTGTTGTTTTCCTCAGTCAGGTTGTTTACTCTCATTTTATAATTGTCTTGCATCATTCTCATTTCTCTTCCCAGTTTTTCTTCCACTTCTCTTATTTAGTTTTCAAAATCCTTCTTAAGCTCCTCGATGGCCTGTAACCAGCTCGCATTTCTTTGGAAGCTTTTGGTGCAGGAGTTCTGACTTCACTGTCTTCTTCCTGTTCCGTGCTTTGATCCTTTTTTGTCCCCAAAATAGGAGGCTAATGTCAAATAGCTCTGCTTGCTGTGCTTCCTTTGCTTGCTCATGTTGCCACTCAATTATTTGACTTTTGAGGTTTTTGTCACAGTAGGACTCTGCTACCAGAGAGGGGAGCTTTGTCCCAATAGCTGGGGTTTTCACAACTGCTGGAGCTATTAGTTGGCTGCCCTCTCTGAAGCCTCCAAAGGCTCTGGCACCTGGTCACAAACCCCAGGACCTTCACCCTAGACAGCAATCCAGGTCCAAGCAGGTTAAAGCAAGAGTGATTATCCCTCAGAATGGTTGCTTGGTCCCTTTATAATCTGCAGGCCAGGAGCTCTGAAGCAGGCATGTGGCTGTGGCCACCATGCCTCAGCTGCTTCTCCCTTTTGGGGACACAGGCTGGACTGCACTTCTGGACTCCCTGTTCCCAAAGTCTACACTGACCTCTCACTTTGTCTTTGGCATTTATGGGTTAATAATTCTTGAAACTGCTACAGCTGCGGGTGATCCACTTTCCTGAAGTCCCTCTAGCCGGGACTGGTCCAGCTCAGGTGGGGCAGGACACAGCTCAATAGACCATTCCTGCCAAGCTGTCTTCAGTGGGAGATTTGTTTCTCTCTGTCACTTTGTGGGTTCTGTAGCTTTAAAGTTTGTTTAGAGTCATTTTTTATAGGTATTTGAGGTGGCTGTGGGGGGAGCACAGGGAGTTTTCTGGCTTCTATGCTGCCATCTTGGCTCTGCCCCCTTGTCATGAGTTTTACCAATGTAATTATCATAATAAAGTTTTGCACAAAAGGGTGCATCTTTCTCAAAATAAAATCTGTGTAGCCTTGCCAGAGTTAACTTATGCATATATATTCTTAATCTATTTCCTCTTCAACCCTATTCCATCAGTCATCACTTGCCTTGTGTGTTTCTTCAGTTTTTTTCTAGTTTTTGGTTCCTTCATTTCATCCTATAAACTCTCTAGGGTCCTCTCTGTCCTTTAAAAACAAAAACAAAAAAATCTTCCCTTGACCCCTAAATCCATTGTTCTATCTAAGCTCCTCTTAACTGGCAAATTTCTAGAATGAGTAGATCACTTATTGTCCTCATCTACTTACTCTCCCTATTCACT
The DNA here is from genome assembly GCA_011680675.1 of Gymnobelideus leadbeateri. Classification (NCBI taxonomy): domain Eukaryota; kingdom Metazoa; phylum Chordata; class Mammalia; order Diprotodontia; family Petauridae; genus Gymnobelideus; species Gymnobelideus leadbeateri. The sequence goes on from WOXC01010182.1 coordinate 5,223, forward strand.
CCTCATCTCCTTGTAGTCTAGCTAATGTCCATACTACTATACTGAAAATGCTTTCTCCAAGATCACTAATAATCTCTTTATCACTAAACCAGTGACCTTTTCTCTTTTTCTTGTATTTACATTCTTTTCCTTTTCACTGGCATTCCACTGGACACTGTCCCTTTGTGATATGGTCTCAAAACCCTTGATAATCCTTGGTTTCCATTACTGTATGCTCATAATTCTCCTGCCTCACTGACCAAATCTCTATCTCCTTCCCTGTCTCTTTATCCTCATCCCATCCCTTAATTGGTGTATCCCTCTGGGTTCTCGTCTTGGCCCTTGTTTCCTTCCCATCTATATTTACTTAGTCAGCAAGTATTTAAAAGGCACTTACCATATGCCAGGCACTGTGCTAGGTACTAAGAGGACAAGACAAAAATCAAATAGTCGCTGCCTTTAAGCAGTTTACAACCTGGCTGGGCAGACCACATGTGCCTTTGTGGATAGCTGGAAGAGGAAGGCCCTCTAGGGCATCTCTTGAGTCAGGAGTGACCTCATGTAGAAGGTGGAGTTTGAGCTAAGTTTTGAAACTAGGGATTCTAAGAGGTGGAGATAATGAGACAATGAGAGGGCTAGTTCTAGACAGGGGAGAAGTAGTGCCGGATACAGGAGACAAGGTCTGTCATTGTGATCTTGTCTACTTAATTTTGTTTTAGTTGTCACACATCCCCAGACTATCTCTACCTGCCAACTCTCCCCAGGGTTCTGCCCTCTATTTCTAAATTCTTGTTGGTCATCTCTAATTACCCACCAGCACCTCAAAATTAAGCAGTCCACTATTAACAAGTCCTCAAAACTCGACCTGCCTCCTACCTTCTCTATTTCTACCAATGGATCATCATTCTTGTAGTGAACTCGGATTACAGTCTTTTGTTTCTAGGTGAGAGAAAGGGAGGAGTAGTTATTTGCCAAGTCTTTTCAGTGCTACCTCCATGACATTTCCCTTGTCCTTTTCCTCCTTTTCACTTTCATGGTAGAGTGGAAAGTACGTATCTTTGGAGTAAGTGGATTTGCATTCAGATTCTACTGTCTTTAGGCAATCGTGTAACCACCTTGGGCCTCATTGTCCCGTTTGTAAAAAGAAGGGGGGTTGGACTAGATGTCCTCTGAGGCATTTTCCAGCTCTAAATCTTTGTATGGCCTTATGACGACCCTAATTCAAACACTCATCTTTTCTCACCTAAATTATCATAGCCCCTTAACTTATTATCTGACTCACGCGTACACTCTGTTTCACCTCCATTCTTATTCTTCACACTGCTGCCCAGTAATCTTCCTAATCTACAGGTATTATTGTCACTTTTGAACATTTTTGAGAACTTTTGAAAACTTTCTGTGAATACTCATTTCTGACTGAATAAAATACATATATAGTCTTCATCTTCTGACTCCTATCATACCTATCATACTTTTTCTCATCCTGTTGCCCTTCACATTTGTGTTTTACATCCCCTCTTCTTGTCCTGACCTCTTCTATCTTTATGTATTTTCTCAGTCTTTTCTGCCTGAGATGGAATTCTCTCTTCCTGCTTCTCCATCTGATAGAAGTCACTTTCTTACTTTAAGGCTTATGTCAAGTGCTTTCTCTTCAGTGAAACTTTACCTGGGCTTACTTTCCCTTAGGGTAAAGTAGTTCTGTAGATTGGTTTTTGTTTTTTGGTGTTTTTTTGTTTTTTGCTTTTTGGAGGGGGGGAGGTAGGGCAATTGGGGTTAAGTGACTTGCCCAAAATCACATGGCTAGTTTTGTGTTATGTGTCTGAGGCCAAATTTGAACTCAGGTCCTCCTTACTCCAGGGCCAGTGCTCTGTTCACTGTGCCATACCCCTAGTTCTGTAGATTTCTTCTAGCATTTTGCCTGATCTTTACTTTCCTTTGTTGTTTGTGCATTTGTCTTCTCTCCCCACTGCCAACTTCATGCCCTCCATGTTTAATATAGTGTGTCATGTGACACATTCTACCATGTAATTGTCACAGATTTATGCCAATTTTTTGCAAAAAGTGGGATGTGACTATTACGTGAAGTTTTAAAAATTGTGCCAATAATTTCCACCAGACTCACACCTGCTTTTCTCTCACTAAAAACTCTTTCCGCACCTCTGTTGCTATGCTGTTCAGTGATCACAATCACTTTCAACGCAGAATAGTTTTTATATTAACCCATAATCAGAAAGAAATGCTTTGCACATTTCATGTATCACTTGCAGATGAACTGTACAATTTAGTTAGCATGGGAAGATGCAAATCTTAGACTATCTTACGACCTGCTTTGTGGCAGCTTTGGCTGCCTGCCTATCTCCCTGCTCCCTTTGCACTACGGCTTTCTGTTGGGTTGAGGGATAGTACCCTTAGCACTGTAGTGCTCTAAACAAACTTCACAAGTTGGCTTTCAGAAACACACTGACAATGCACATGCATTGAGAATTCTGTGCTCGTGGCTAGCAGTGCACGAGAGAGAAATCCGTATCCATATGCCACCAGTGAATACATTCACCTTTTGAGTGGCATAATGAACAAAATTTTATCTTGTGACCATCATATGATGAAAGGTTGTAACCAAATTTTGGACTTAAAAAAAACAAACCAAGCCAACAAAAACCACCCACAGGAAGTGATGATTATGCAGTGGTGACAATTATGCAATGAAATGCAGTATTCTGGGTGCTCAGAAAATATTTATTGAATTGTCAGTACTTCAATTTCATGTTGCTTACAATAGTTGTGTTGACTTTTCTCAACAACTATTTAAAATTACTGTAACTCATTCCTTTTATTAGTTTCCTCCTAAAGATTTTTTACTCAGTTAATTTAAATCTTGTACTTTGACTTTTTCACCTAAAGCAGCTGTAACTTTAAACATGTTTAGATCTTCATAATCACCAACAAATTTTTGAACCTGTTGTGGGCATTCTGTATGTAGTATTTACTGTGTCTATGCAAAATCAAAGTTAGCCCTTAATATTTCTATAACATTGTAACTTTTTCTTTTGTTATTTTAAACCAGGCCTGTACAACCTGCGGCCTGAGGGGCCACATAACCTGTGAAAAATATAGAGGAAAACATCCTTCATATGTAGATGAAATCCTTTGTACAGGTTGTGCAGGCCTATTTTAAACCTGTGTTTGTTTCCATGTGACAATTGACAGGAATTTAATAATTATAAAATTCTCTTGGTCCCTATACTTAAGGAGCTATGTACCTTGTCTGAGCCAACCAGTCAGGGGGATTTAATCTGTTTCACTTGGTTGCCAGCCCTGTATTCCTTTAAAAAATTATGTAGTTTGGTTACATTAAAAAAAAAAACCAGGAACAAAAATACTCAATATTGAACATCAGTACAAAACTTGCTTGGTAACTGTCTACATTTAATTTCAATATGTAAGTATCATAACACTTTCTGTCACTCTGAGTCACCATTGCAATTCTTAATTCTTCTCATTGAGTTTTTCTCATATGATTATAATTCTGGGTATTCCATTCTTCAAGAACTATTTTATTAATTTTTTGCATTATTTTGTATGGGCCTTGACTGACTACTTTGTATTTCTCATATTTCTCAGTATTAATTGCATTGTGGCATTCTGTTAAATTGATGTTTCATATTGTTATAATTTAGATTGTTTTGTAATTATATGTAATGTTGCAATGAAAATCTTCTGAACCAGATAGGTCTTTTAAAGTTATTGTATTAATTCTCAAAGTTTATATCCCTAGTTTCTTTGTACAATTCAGTGCCTTTGGAATTACTAAATTAACTAATTAAAAAAAAGAGTCAGAATTTGAATTAGAAGGGATCTCAGACATCTTCTAGACCAACGGTTCATAACTTTGGGATTTGTGAACTTGTTTTTTGTTTTTTTGGTTTTTGTTTTTTGGTTTTTTGGTTTTTGGAGGGCAGTTAGGGTTAAGTAACTTGCCCAAGGTCACACGGCTAGGTTTTTGTTTGTGTGTGCCTTAAGTGTCTGAGGCCAGATCCGAACTCAGGTCCTTCTGACTCTAGGGCCGACGATCTACTCACTGCACCACCTAGCCGCCCCTGTGAACTTGTTTTTTTAAAATATTTTGATAACTATGTCAGTATAATTGGTTTCCTTTATAATGCTATATATTTTATGCATTTAGAAACATTTTGTGAAGTTCATAGGCTTCACCAGATTAACAAAGGGGTCAGTGACACACAAAAAGGTTATGGAGCCCTAATCTAGGCTAATCTATTGATTCTTCTCATTAAGAACTTTAAAACACACTATGTTATCTTTTATTTTTTTTTTGTAGAAAAACAATCCAGCTGTGGTTATCATAGGCAACAATGGACAAATACAGTATGATCATCAGAAGTAAGTATTTATACATTGTTTCTGACTTATGGCTTGTAGGGTATTTGGTGAGTTTAAGGTTTTCAGCTCTAGCCAAGGGAGCTACGTGGTGAGTCCTCGTTGACCATAAAAGGCATTTTATGTAATCTGGAGATATGATTGGTGGTTGGGGATCCCAGGGAGGTATATATGTAGGAGCTTTGCGGAAATAAAGAGAACTTGCTTGCAACCTCCTCCGGTGTTCTGTCTGGTGATTTCCTCTCTGAGGCCGGTGACGACCGAAGACCCGGGACGGGTAAGTAGAGGCTCCAGGTAAATAGGGGGTGGTCGGGACGTAACAATGGCTTGCTCTTTTTGTCCCATACACATCTCAAACTCATCATTTCCAGAATAGTTAATCATTTTTTACCTAAAATCTACCACTCTTTTGAACTGCCTGATATCTTTTGAGGATACTGCCATGTTTCCACCCACTCACTTTTACCATCTTGGAAGTATCCCTTAATATTCTTTCTTAGTTCAGCTATTCAGTCAGTTGCCAATTCTTATCAAATTTACTGCCACTATACCTCTAACATCCACCTTGTTTTCCTACTCATGTAGCTACTGCTCTAGAACCTAAGTTGTCATTGCCTCTGACTTGGACTGTTTGCAATAGCCTCATAATTGATCTCTTTACCTCAAGTGTCTTCCCCTCTCCAGGTTCTCTTCCACAAAGCTGCCAAAGTGATGCTCTAGTGCTTCTGTCTGATCTTGTCACTCCTCTGCTTAGTAAACTCAATGAACTCCCTGTTATCTCTAGAATAAAAAAATAATGACACTTCTGATTACCATTTTATTAAAGCTCTTCACAATCTGACTCCAACCTATTCTTATTTCACATTAATTCTCTTCACATGCTCTGATGTCCAGCCAAACTGGACGGTGACTCAAAACATTATATCCAGTTTCTGTGACTTTAAAATAGGTTATCTCTCATGGCTGGAATACATCCTCTCCTCATTTCTACCCCAAAGAATTTCTACCTTCCTTCAAAGTTCAGGTCAAATGCTACTTCCTATGGGGACCTTACTTTATTTTCTCCAACCTGCTAGTGCCTCACTCCCTAAATTACCATGTGTTGACTTTATATATCATTATGTATGTGCATATGGCCACCCTCTCCTACCCTATAGATGTAAGCTTGAAGCAAGAAGTATTTAACTTTTGTCTCTTTCCCTAATGCCTCTCATGTAGTAAATGTCTAATAAATGTGTGATTGCTTTAGTTTTACAAATTTGGACATTCCCTAAAAAAGAAATGGCAAAGTTTTTGTTCCTCTTATTTTTTTTCCATAAGCTGCAATCAATACCTAGCTGTGTGACCTTGGGCAAGTTACTTAACCCCAATTGCCCTCCAAAAAAGCAAAAAAAAAAAAGCTGCAATCAGTGATCTGGGTTTAAAATCCTCAGTTTTGTTATTCAGTTCTCTTTTAAGTTATGTTGGTGAATTACCTCAGTTTGTAAACATAAAACCTTCATGCTTTTTAATATGAATATTAGCAATCATATGTCATCTTTAGGCTATGTTGAGATTTGTTACAGCTTATAATAGTTCTTAGTAATGAGATTAGGCTGATAGTCATATGTTGTTGCTTTAATCCTCAAAAGGATCTTGGCAAACATAGGGTTATGGCTATAAATCTAGAGCTTAAAACAAATTGATTAGCAAAACAAGTATAGTATAATGTAAGGTCTTTTAAAAAATGTTTTTAATTCTAGTCTTGAATTCCAAAAAAAAGATCATTTTTAATATACAAATTAGGACATTAAAAAAGGTTGTATATGAAACAGTGGATATCTATTGCTAGCTTTTTAAAACATATACAGTGAATTCAGCATATTACTTTCAAAGTTGTCCCGCTTGTCTGTCCTTCCTTCTTTTTATTTATTTATTTTTTTTAAAGCAATTGGGGTTAAGTAACTTGCTCAAGGTTACATGGCTAGTCATTTGATTTATGCGTGGGTGCTCATTTTCTGAGGCCGGATCTGATCTCGGGTCATCCAAACTCCGAGGTCGGCGCTCTTACTCACTGCGCCACCTAGCCGCCCCTTTAGGGCAATTGGGGTTAAGTAACTTGCCCAAGGTTACATGGCTAGGTTTTTGTTTGTATGGATTAAGTGTCGGAGGCCGGCTCTGAACTCAGGTCCTTCTGATTCCAGGGCTGGCGCTCTATTCACTGCGCCACCTAGCCGCCCCCTTCCTTCTTAACTTCGTATTCATTTTTGCACTTTTTAAAACATTTCAGTGGCTTTCCTCTTGTTTTCTTTTATTTTTTTTCCTTCTTTTTTGGTGGGTTTACCATGAATAACCTCCCCTGCCCCCCCATTAAATTAAAACAGGGAAAAATCTTATTATAAAATGTAAGCATCTTCAAGCAAAACAGATCCACATAGTTTCTGTGTCCAAAAATATATTTTACATTCCTTATCTTGAGTCTGTCTCACCTCTTTGTCATGAGATGGATAATATACTCCATAATAGGTCCTCTGGAGATATTATTGGTGGTTGTTTTTATCAGAGTTCTTAATTCCTTCATTTCTTACAGTATCATTGTAGAAACTGTTCTCTTGGACTGATATTTCACTCTAAGTTCATACTTCCCAGGATTACTTGGAATTATCTCTCATTATTTCTTACACTATAATAATATTTCATCACCTTCATGTAACATAGTTTCTTGAGCCATTTGATGCCAATTTGAGGCAATTTCTTTTACATTTAATGAATATCCTTTTAATGTATAGTTCTTTTTTTTTCCTTTTAATCTCCACTCAGGATCAGGAAGTTTTTATTGTTTAAGGATCTTACCTCCCTTTTATCAGTCTCCCTCTTAACCCTACCATTTTCCACCATCACCTGTTTCCCTTTTGAGTTTGATAAATTTCTGTACAAAAGACTGAGTGTGTGTGTGTTTGTGTGTGTGTGTGTGTGTATACATGTTCTTGTTTGCCTGTCCCTTTTCACTGATTCTAGTTATAAAACATAGCAAGCTCTACCCACTTCTTTCATTTTTTCTCTCATATATTTTTTATTTATTTCATTAACTATTTCTCAAGTACATGTAAAAAAATTTTTTTACATAGTTTTGAAAAAAAATTTGAGTTTCAAATTCTCTCCCTCATTCCTCTACCCCATCCTTGAGAAGCAAGCAATTTGATATAAATTATACATGTGAAGTCACTCAAAATATGTTTCCATATTGGCCATATTGTGAAGGAAAACACAGACAAAAAAAACAACCAAGAAAAGTGAGGTAGAAAAAAGTATGCTTCAATCTGCATTCAGACTCCCATCAGTTCTTTTTTTGGAAGTGGATAGCATTTTTCATCCTAAGTCCTTTGGAATAGTCTTGAATCATTGTATTGATCGGAATAGCTAAGTCATTCACAGTTGATATTCATACAGTATTGCAGTTACTGTCGATAATGATCTCCTGGTTCTGCTCACTGCACTTTGGCATTAGTTCATATAATTCTTCCCAGGTTTTTCTGACAATAGTATTTCATTACAATGATATAACACAACTTGTTTAGCCATTCTCCAATTATTGTACATCCCCTCAATTTCTAATTCTTTGCCACCACAAAAAGAGCTGCTATAAATATTTTTGTATCTAAAAGTCCTTTTCATTTTTCTTTGATCCCCCTTCTTCATTCTCACTAGTATATTCTTTTACCCTCTCTGCTCTTTCCCCTCATCATGAGCTAAGGATGAAATCAATCAACCCCCAGTATCTCTGAGGTTTTTTGTGTTTTGTTGTTTGTTTTTCTGTTTACTCCCTTAGTAACTTTTGAAATCATTAATATTCTGAAGGGAATGTTTATTGATTCTCTCTAATTAGAATATTAACACTAAACATATAGCTTCTTCCAGTTAATCAAACAAATTTACCTTTCTTAATTTCTCTTAAGTCTTGTGTTTGTATTTCATAGTACCTACTCTGCTTTAGTCTTTTCATCTGGAATGCTTTATAACTTTTTCAGTAAAGATCCAATTTTTTTTTCTTCAGTAGGATTATATAGGGTTTGAAGGAAAATCATTCATGGTGATAAGTTTACATCCTTTGCCTTTTTGGAATATTATATTTCAAGACCTCTGGTTTTTAGTAGAAGCTTCCAGGTCTTGTGTAACCTGCGCTTTCTTGGTACTTGAACTCCTTTCTGCATGCTTGGCAGTATTTTCACTTTGATGTGGAAGCTTTGGATTTTGTTTATGACTTTCCTGGGTGTTTTCAATTTGGGTTTCCTTTCAGAAAGTGATTGATAGGATCCTTTCATTTTTACTTTGCCTTATAGTTGTAATAGATCTGGGCAGTTTTCATTTATGATTAAAGAAACTATAATATCCAGGCCCTTTATTTTTTTTAAATCATGGTTTACAGGAAGTCTGATGATTCTTAAATTGTTTCTCTTTGTCCTGTTTTCCAGGTCAGTTTTTTTGATAGCAGATACCTTACATTCTCTTCTTAAAAAAAAAAAAAAACTTTAAAATTTTTTATTTATTTTTAGTTTTCAACATTCATTTCCACAAGATTTTGAGTTACAAATTGTCTCCCCGTCTTTCCCCTATCCCCCACCCCAAGACAGGGAGCCTACTGAATACCTCTTCCCATAATCTGTTCTCTCTTATATCCTCCCCCACCCCTACCTCCCTTAATTTTCTAGTAGGCAAGATGGATTTCTATACCCCAGTGCCTGTATATCTTATTTCCCAGTTGCATGTAAAAAACAATTTTTTTAACATTTTGTTTTGTTTTGTTTTTTTGCTTTTTGGAGGGCAATTGGGGTTAAGTGACTTGCCCAAGGTCACATGGCTAGTAAGTGTGCCAGGTATCTGAGGCTGGATTTGATCTCAGGTCCTCCTGACTCCTGGGCCAGTGCACTATTTATTCACTTCACCACCTAGCTACCCAACATTTGTTTTTAAAACTTTGGTTTCCAGATTCTTTCCCTTCTTCCCTCCTCACCCACCCCCACTGGGAAAACAAGCAATTCAATATAGGTTGTACATGTGTAGTTAAATAAAATGTTTCAATAGTAATTTTTTTGTGAAAGGCTAACTATGTTTCTTTCCATCTTATCTCGCCCTCCCACTTATTCTATTTTCTTCTTTGACCCTATCCCATTTCAAAAGTGTTTGCTTCTAACTACCCTCTCCCCCAATCTGCCCCCACTTCTATCATCCCCCTCTAATCTCCTTCTCCCCTGCTTTCCTGTAGGGTAAGATACCCAATTGAGTGTATATGTTATTCCCTCCTTAAGCTAAATTCACTGAGAATAAGGTTGATCCATTCCCTTTCACCTTCCTGCTCTTCCCTTCCATTGTAACAATTTTCTCTTGCCTCTTTTATGAGCTAATTTACCCTATTCTATCTCTCCCTTTCTCCTTCTCCCAATATATTCCTCTCTCACCTCTTAATTTTATTTTTTAGATATCATTCCTTCATATTCAACTGATCCTGTGCCCTCTATGTATTCATGTACACACATACACACACTCACATATATATATATATTTATATACACATACACCCTCCTATACATACAAACATATATGTATGCATACATATATATACATATGGATTCCCTTAAACTATCCTCATACTGAGAAAAGTCTCACTAATTACAGTTATCATTTTTCCATGTAGGAATGTATATTTCCCCTGAAGCATTATACTCCGTTTTGCTGGGTATGTGATTTTTGGTTTTAGTCCTAGCTTCTTTGACCTCCAAAATATCATATTACAAGCCCTTCCGTAGAAGCTGCTAGGTCTTATGTTTCCACAGTACTCAAATTGTTTCTTCCTGACTGCATGTAATATTTTCTCCTTGACCTGGAAACTCTGGAATTTGGCTATAATATTCCTAGGTGTTTTCTTTTTGGGGTCTTTTTTAAGAGGCAATTGCTGAATTCTTTCAATTTCTATTTTGCCATCTGGTTCTAGAATATCAGGGCAGTTCTCTATAATTTCTTTAAAGATGATGTCTAGGATCTTTTTTTGGTCATGGCTTTCAGGTAGTCCAGTAATTTTTAAATGATCTGTCCTGGATCTATTTTCCAGGTTGGTGGTTTTTCAAGTGAGATATTTCACATTGCCTTCTATTTTTTCTTTTGTTTGGATCTGTTTTATAGCATCTTGGTTTCTCATAAAGTCATTAGCTTCCATTTGCTCTAGTCTAATTTTTGAAGGAATTATTTTCTTCAGTGAGCTTTTCAAATTCCTTTTCTGTCTGACCAGTTCTGCTTTTTAAGGCATTCTTCTCCTCATGGGCTTTTTGGACCTCTTTTGCCATTTGAGTTAGTCTGTTTTTTAAGGTGTTATTTTCCGAAGTCAGGCTGTTGGCTTGTTTTTTATGATTTTCTTGCATCATTCTCATTTCTCTTCCCAATTTTTCCTCCATTTCTCTTACTTGATTTTCAAAATCCTTCTTGTGCTCCTCCATGGCCTATAACCAGTTGATATTTTTCTTACAAAGCTTTTGATGCAGGAGTTTTTGTTTGTTTTTTTTTTTTATAAAGCAATTGGGGTTAAGTAACTTGCCCAAGGTTACACGGCTAGGTTTTTGTTTGTGTGGATTAAGTGTCTGAGGCCGGCTCCAAACTCAGGTCCTTCTGACTCCAGGGCCGGCGCTCTATTCACTGCACCATCTAGCCGCCCCTGATGCAGGAGTTTTGACTTTGTTGGCTTCTTCTGGTTTCACATTTTGATCCTCTTTGTCTCCAAAATGGATTCTGTGGTCTGATTTTGCTTCCTCTGTTTGCTCATCTTGTCAACCAGTTACTTGACTTTTGAGCTCTTTGCCACGGTAGTACACTGCTTGCAGAGCGGAGAGAGCTGTGTCCCAGAGAGCTGTCACCCAGATTGCTGGGTGCCCTCTCTACAGCTACCACAAGCTCTGGCACACTAGCTTCCTCATCCTGGAACCACCATCCAAGACTGTGACCCAGATCCAAGCAGGTCAAAGCAAGAGCAATTACCCTCTGAATGGTTGCTTGGTTCCCCTACAATTTTCAGGCCAGGAGGCAGCTATGTGGCCACAGTTGTAACTACCAAACTGCTGCCACCTGTTACCCTGGGGGCAGGGGCCAGGCTGCACTTTTCTCTCACCTAGTTCTAGCAGCGTTCCCCACTGACTTTTTACTTTGTCTTTGGCATTTATGGGTTGACAAGTCTGGAAGCTGCCATAGCTGCTGGTGAGTCACTCTCCTGAAGTCTACTCTTGCCAGTCTGGGCTGAAAGTTGGGCCCATGCTGGTTTGAATGGGACTGTGTTCGGCTTCCAGTCTGGTGTAATAGACCCTTCCTGTCAGCCTACCAGGCAGCCTTAAGTGGGAGATTTGTTTGGTTCTGTCATTTTGTGGGTTCTATAGCTCTGATATTTGTTCAGGCATTTTTTTACAGGTATTGGAGGTGGTTGGAGTAGCAGCTTAAGCAAGTTCCTGCTTTCACTCTATCATCTTGGCTCTGCCCCCTAAAAATATCTTTTTTATTTGATTCTAATATTTCTTGCTAAGTAATGGATTCATTGATTTCTGATTGGTTTATTCTAATTTTTAGGGAGTCTTACTTGGGATAGGTTTACTGCTTTCTGTTCTAAGCTATTTGTTTTCCTTCTCATTTTTTCCTTAAGGACTTTGATTTCACTTTTTATCTCCTGCTTCCTTTCCTATAGATATTCATGTAGTCCTTGTAGAAAGCCCATTTTTTTTCTTTGAGTCTCTGTAGGTTTTATGGAATTACTCTGTAGTAGGTTGGATTTGGGGGTTTCTCTCGATCCATTATAATTCTTTTTTGGGGTCTGTAACTTGTTAGGTAATTAATTTCTCCAACCTTGGTTCTCTAATTGAGGTATTATGCTCCTGTGCCCTCTGCTGTACTTTTTGGTGGAATAGTTAACCCTATTTGGACTTGAACTGTACCACCTGGGTTCTTAGACTGACCTCCACTTCTTTGAATTGGCCCTCTACCTCCAAGATCTTTGAGTTTTAGATCTGGGTCTTCAGGGTCTTCTGTGGCACCTCAGAACAAAGTACTAGGGACCTTAGAGTCTCTGCACCTGAGCTCTCTCCGAGTGGTGCAGCATCTGGACCAACTGCCACCAGCCTTGTTCACTTCTAAGTAACCTTACCTTACTAGATTTCAGACATCCTTCCCCAAGGGAATCCTCCACTAACTGCCTTAGTATATAGAGCTCTGTAGTTCATGTGTCTGGTCAGTCTGTGATTATACTAAGGGCTTTCTAGCTTTTTGTCCTATGCCCGGTGCTGGCTGAGGTGGGAGGGCAGCCCTTTTTTCTTTTGCCTTTAGGTTTGGGGCTGACTTTTGTGCAGTTTTGTAGTGAAGTCATTTATTGAGGTTTCTCTTTGGTTTTCTTAAACGTTATTCAGTTTGGTGTGATTTTCAGGGTTTGGCTGAAGTAGGTGTGTGAGGACTGGGTAGTTAGCCTCCATTCAGGAAACTGTCTTAATTGTAGATCCATATTTGATCTTAAAACTGATTTATTTAAGAATTACTAGTGGATTACAAAGCTTATTAATACAGTATAAGCTTAGTATCTGGGTATTTGGGGTTTTGCTTTTTATGTTTTTAATGGTTTCCAACTTACCATGTGGTGAATTATAAAGATAAGACTTGTCTTATTTATAATCAATATGCATTAACTCTTACTACTAGTATTGCACAAAGCTCTTCTGTTAAGGAGAACAATTACACTACTGTTTAAAAAATTTAATTTTTACCTCTTAGAGGCTCTAATTTATAATGTCATAACTTTATTTAAACTTCAGTGTTTTTTCTACTTGCACACAAATTATTTTTGCTGATCATTTTTAAAGATGGAATTTCCTAAGTTTTTGGTTTCTCTTTCTTTCCTTACTACAGCGATGGTGCTAATCAAGCTTTGTCAAGTTGCCAGAGGGACTTTCGTAATAAGCCATATCCTGTCCGGGCAAAGATTACCTATTACCAGAAAACCTTGACAGTAAGTAATGGCATTTAACAGTGATATTCATAGGTGACACTTAGATAGCCATTTAACACTTGGATATGGCCTTCTATACATTTTCATTTTAATCTCATGATAATCCTAGGAGATAGATACTACAGTTATTATTATCCTCATTGCACAGAAGAGGAAGCTGAGACAAAGGACTTGCCTGTAGTCACCTAGCCTGTAAATATTGGAGGCAGGATTTAAACCCAGCTCTTTCTGACGCCCAAGTCTAGCATTTTATTCACTAATGCCGTGTTACCCTTGCAGGAATGACACGAACATATGATTAAGAGATGACCTTCTCCATATCAGGTCTTTGATAAGAATGAAAAGATCTGAATTGGTAGCCATTTTTGTTGAAGAGATGAAGATGATCCTTTTCCTTGTTAAGGCCAACCTCTACGTGTGCCCTTGATTCCATCCCTTTCTTTCTCTTCTGGCAGATTACTTGTGCATGCTCGGGCGGGCACACACACCCACACACGCACACGCACACACGCACACACGACCTACCGTCTCCCTCTCCTCCACCCCCATACATATACACTTCTCATCCTTTTTTCCTTTTTCATCTTTAGTCTCTCCCTCTCTACTGGCTCCTTCCTTGTTGCCTATAAACATCCCAGCTGTCTTCCATCCTTTGAAAACCTTCCTTTCACTGTGTTAGAAAGTGAGGTTCACTTGACCCTCCAGCTTTTGACCTGTATCCTCTTCCTCATAATTTCACAGCTAAACTCCCAGAAAAGGCTTGTCTGTTCTTGTTGCTTCCACTTCTCTTTTCAACCCCTTGCAGTCTAGTTTCCAACTCCATCACTCAGTGGAAACTGTTCTCTCTAAATTCACAGTGTTCTCTTCATTGCCAGATCTCCTAGCCCTTACTTAGTCCTCATCGTTTGACTACTCTCTTCACTCTGGGTTTACAAGACACTGCTTTCTGTTGCTTCTCCTACCTACCTGGTCACTCCTCAGTGTCTTTTGTAGGATTCCAATCTGTATCATTCCCCCAGACATAGTTGTACCCCAAGCCTCTGTCCTGGGCCCTCTCTTCTCATTCCGTGCTTTCTCTTCTGTTGGTCTCGTCCTGGGTTTAGTTAACATCTTCATGCAGATGAATCCTGGATCTTTCTAGCCTGACCCATTCTCTTTCCCGAGTGTAGGTACCAGTCTCACCAGCTGCCTAATAGACATTTTAACATGTCCAAAACAGAACTCATGTTTTTTCTGAACATGCCTTCTAAATTTTCCTTTTTCTGTCAAAGATTTCTCAGTCATTCAGGTTTACTACTACAGTCATCCTTGACTCTTCATCCCACAGGTCTAATCAGTTGCCAAATCTGGTTCAGTTCTACTGTACTCATCCAGCCACCCGTCTTATCACCACTTGCCTGGATTCTTATAGCAGTCGCCTAATAGCTCTTCAGATGTCTCTTCCCTCCATTTTATCTCACTGTGCCCCTCTTCCCTGCTTAATAAACTCTAGTAGTTTCCTTTCTCCTCTAGGATGAAATCTAATCTCTGTTTGACTGTTAAGCACCTACTGTGTGCCAGGCATTGTACTAGAGATACGAGGGGAAAAAATATCACAGCCTCTGAAAGAGTTTATATTGGGCTGGGCTGGGCTGGGGTGGGGGTGAGAGGGGAGCATGTGCACATACAGACATACACATATGTATGAACAAGACAAATACAAGGTAATTTGGGGTAACTTAACTTATAAGTTGGGGGGGGAATCAGAATACAAACTCTTTGATAGAAGAAACTGTTTTGTTTTTTCCCTTGTATCCCTAGTACCTGGTAGCACATCTGATGATACATAGTAGGTACTTTAAGAATGCATTTTATTGGATTATGCACAACTGGGGGATGAGAGAAGTGAATACTTTGCATGACAGTCAGTTTCCAAAAAGATCTCAATAGGCTGAATCTAATAAGATGACAGTTAAGTAGGTATAAACGGTGTCTTAAACTAGAGGTAAAAAAAATCTGCTTCCCAAGTTCAGAATGGAAGACGCTTGATTTATTATCATTGAGTCTGAAAAAGGTCTTAGGGCTCAGTCTGAATCAGCAGTGTAATATGGCTGTCCAGAAACGTCATTTGGGGCTGCATTAAGAGAGGCTTCCAGGAATAAGGAGGAGGATGTTTCTTCTATATTCTATCCTGGTTAGACAACATCTGGAATATTTTGCTACAGTTTAGGAGTAATCAGTCAGTAAACATTTATTATGTTCCTGCTATGTGCTGGGCACTGTGCTAAGCACTGAGGATATAGAAGGGGGCAAAAGACATCCTTGTTCACAGGGAACTCTCAGTTTAATGCAGGAGACATCAAACAAATATATACACACAGTCTATATTCAGGATAAATAGAAAATAATTAGCAGGGATAGCACTAGAATTAAGAGGAGTTGGGAAGGGGTTCCAGTAGAAAATGGGATTTTAGTTGGGCCTTGGAGGAAGCCAGGCAATCCAGGAGGTGGAGGTGAGGAAGGAAAGTGTTCCAGGCATGGGGGGATGGCCAGAGAAAATGTCTGGAGCTGAGATATGAGTATCCCAATCATGGAACAGCTCAAGAGGACTGTGTCTCTGTATCAAAGAGAATGTAGTAGGGAGCAAAGTATAAGAGGCCTGAAAAAAGTAGGAGGGGGCCAGATTATGAAGGGCCTAATGAAATGACAGAAAGGCATTTTGTATTTGAGTCTGGAGGTGATAAGGAGTCAGTGGAGCTTGTAGAACAGGGTGTGTTGTGGACAGACAGGATGTAGAAAAATCACTTTGGCAACTTTGTGGAGGACGAATTGGATTTGAGAGAGACTTGAGGCAGTGAGTACAAGGCTGTTGTAGTAATCCAGCTGAGAGGTTATAAGGATCTGAACTAGGGTGGTAGCTGTGTAAGTAGAAAGAAATGAACAGATGTAGAGGTAGAGGTAGAGGTAAAAAAAAATGGAAACATTGGATATGTGGAGGGGGAGGGAGAGTGAGGATTTGGAAGATGACACTAGGTTTGTGTGGGTGCTGAAGGGATGGTGATGGCTTTCAACATACATACATAGAATCCTCCCTGTATTCGTGTGTGTGTGTGTGTGTGTGTGTGTGTGTGTGTGTGTGTGTGTGTGTGTGTGTGTAGGGGTGTTAAGTTCACAATTAAAAAATGAAATTTTTAAAAGTAATAGGGAAGTTAGGAAAATAGGTGAATTTGAGGGAAAAGATAAATGTAATGAATTCTGCAATCACTCACAACCCATTCTTGCCTGCTTATTACTCTGCTCTGTCCTACCCAAAATGAAAAGCAGGGGAAGTCACTTACCCATTAGTCACTACCCTTAGCACAATGCCTGTCTGCTGTGAAGAGCACCTACCAAAGCCAAATTATGATCTGAGGGGCAGAGGAAGAGTATGCTGAGAGAGAGGGAAGTATAATGTTCCCCTGACACCTGAGTAATGGTTACATTGTAATTGTCCTGATACATGTGATTTTGTTTAAGACACTCACTACAATTTGGTTGTTTTTTTAAAACATTTATTTACTTTTAATTTTCAACATTCAGTTCCATAAGTTTTAAATTTTCTCTGCCTCCCTTCCCTTCCCCCTCCCCAAGAAGGAGAAGCACTACAATTTGTCTGCAACTAATCTTCCCACCGTCTGGTTGATCAGAGACACCTTGGAGTCAGGCCATGGCCCCTTGGGATCAAACCATTACCTCTCTGGGAAACCCAGTCCCCAGTGTTTCAAGCCACATGTTGAGTGTTTGACCCCTCTGTTCTGGAGTGTAGCCCTGAATTTGGAAATCATCATCATTACAAAGAACTTACACAATAACTGTCTTGTTCCTTGGTACTTGTACTCAGAGCCTTGTTGATTCTTGTTCATTCTATCTTGGGCAGCTAGGTAGCACAGAGAATAGAGCACTGTCCCTGGAGTCAGGAGGACCTGAGTTCAAATTCAGCCTCAGACACTTAACAGTTCCTAGTTGTGTGACCTTGGGCAAGTCACTTCACCTCAATTGCTCTGCCTTCCCCCCTCAAGAAAAAGAATTCTAAATAAGTTTGGTTATCTGATTTTCCAACTTACCAAAGCATATTAAAAGCAGCAAACTAGAATAGTGGTTGGCTATAAAAGGCAGGAGATGAAAAAAAAAATTCTCCCTCAGTGCCTAGTATAATTATAGATTTGAACTCATTAAGAATTATGTTTGAGAGAAGGGACTGTGTTTTTTCCTTTCTTTCTATCCCTTCGATCTTAGCACAGTGCCTGGCACATGGTTGGTACTTAATAAATATTTCTTGACTTGAATTGACTAGACTTTAAACAAAGGCCAATTATGATTAGTATTTAAGTCAGCAAATATTTAAAATAGAAAGTTTGGGGATTTGAAGGCATAAACTTAGATTATTTTGGGAATTCACTAAATATTTACTGCCTCATTCCCTAGTAGTAAATGAAAAGTGATTTTGTGGAAAGAACATTTGCTTTTTACTAATTGTTCTTAACAAATCAATTGTTGTTACTGTTAATCCATAAATACTGATGGGGTGATCTTCAGTATCACTTATACTGTCAGAACTTTGACTTCCTCATTTGCAAAAGGAGATGGTTGGATACTGCTTATAGGCATCTTGGTATAGAGTGCCGAGCCTGCCTCTGGCACATACTAGCCATGTGACCACAAATTCTAACTCTTACCTGCAGTAATATATTAGAAATAATCTGAAGACTAAATTCAAAATTGAACTTGAAGTTTGAATTAATTACATTTGTTAAAATCAAAATTGACTCCCCGTTCAGCATTTAATATGCTTTTTTAAAAATTTATAACAGTGTGTATTTTTCTAGGTGATGATCAATAATGGCTTTACACCAGATAAAGATGATTATGAATTTTGTGCTAAAGTGGAAAACATGGTCATCCCTGCACAAGGGCATTTTGGAATATCTGCGGCGACAGGTGGTCTTGCAGGTAAATTTTTATAGCCTTTAAGTATTGAAAGTTTGGTGGTTAAATTTTACTGGGGACATTGTATTAGTTTAGATAAACTAGAAATCATTTATTTGCTTAAATGGAAAGCGCTTTGGGATCTTAGCAGTTGTTTTCCTATGTAAATGAATCATGTAGCCCTTATGAGAAGAAGTTTGAAAACCTGCCATAAGGGATGAGAGAGAATCTTCTTTTAATTTGTTCTTACTAGAAAATAGTCAATGATGTCTCATGGCTGTCTATCTTTCTTTTTTTTTTGTTCTATTTTTATTTTCAGTTCCAAATTCTCTCCTCTCCACTCCTTCCCCACCCATTGAGAAGCCAAGAAATACCATATACATATGAAGGCATGCAAATCATATTTCCACATTAGCCATGTTCTGAGGGGGGAAAGGCCAGAAAAATAAAGGGAAGAAATAGACTTTAGTCTGTGCTGTGTCCATCAGTTCTCTATCTGCAGGTAGACAGCATTTTTCGTCATGAGTTCTTTGGAATTGTAGTGGTAAATACATCATTGTATTTATGAGAGCAGCCAAATGCTTCACAGGTGGTCATCCTTACTGTATTGCTGTTACTGTGTACGTTGTTCTCCTGGTTCTCCCCATCACTTCATGTACAACTTTCCAGGTTTTCTTGAAACCTTTCCCATCATTATTTCTCATAGCACAGTAGTATTCCATCACAACTATACACCACAATATATTTATTAAGCCGTTGCCCAATTGATGGGCATTGCCTCAATTTTTAATTCTTTGTTGCCACCGAAAGAGCTACCATAACTATTTTGTACACGTGGGTCCTACCTGCCTACCTTTCACTAATGATTTACATTTTCGTGTTTAATGTAACCATGTCATAAATATACCACAGTTGCTTCTTTGGGAAGAAAACATTTCAAGATTGAATGCAGGCGATTAAAGTCCTGTGCTGTCTTGTGTAGAGCCAGCTGAGGATTAGGAATTTGCTAAAGCATGAAGAAGTTTATTCTGTCAGTACCCACTTTCAGCTTCAATGATGTGAAATTAATTTTTCCCTGAGTTTTATATCTGAAGTTTTAAAATCATTTAACACATTGTGTGATGACAGTTTAACGGAGATTGCAAGCTTAAATAACTGTGTGACTTTGCACTAACTACTAAATATATAGGTATAACCTAATGTAGAACCTGATGGAATTTTTCAAGGGTGTATAAACCTGTCCTTTACATTTCCCTGCTTTTTTTTTTTTTGCCTCTGTGACTTTGCACCCTCTATCCCCCATGTCTGGAATGCACTTCCTTTGTCCTCCAGCTCCCAGAATGCCTAGCTCCCAGTAAATCACATTTCAGGTACTGAATCACCTGCAAAGCCTTTCCTTATCCTCCATTGCCTCAGGTGTTTGCATTCTCTCCTTCCCAAATATATTTTGTATTGCTTCTCTGCTTACATTCTTTCCAGCTTCTTGAGAGCAGTGACTGCTTTATTTTCTGATTCCCTAGATCCTAAAGTTTCTTGTATATTGATGTGCATTTAACAGATGTCTGTTTGAGTTGGGTTTTGAGATAAATGTCTTTGTCTCCAAGCTAGCTCACTGAGTGATTTTTTTAATCTTGTTGTTATATTTTTATTATGATTTCCTTGGTCACACATAGTTATCCTCCATGATTATTAATCAAAGAAAACCAAATTTTAAAGACAACAGAAATTATTACGTAATGAATGATTACCAAAAAAAATCTAAATGTGATCATTTAGTTCAGAAACTAGTGTAGGATGGTGTATAATATTCAGTTTTGTGTTGTTGTTTTTTTTTAATTTGTAGATGACCATGATGTCCTTTCTTTTCTGACTTTCCAACTGACTGAGCCTGGAAAAGAGACAGTAAGTGCATGATATATTGTGCTTTTTATTAAAAAGTACTTTTTCCATTTAGCAGGTGTAAATATGCTACAGCTTGAATTAGATAGAATCTAATAGTTTTTTGTTGTATACTTTCCTTTAGCATTGCAGCTTGGCTTTATCACTATAATACTCCAAAGGTTTTTACAATAGTAATTCAAAATAAGCAAAGTTAATTGGG
Source organism: Gymnobelideus leadbeateri (assembly GCA_011680675.1). Lineage (NCBI taxonomy): Eukaryota > Metazoa > Chordata > Mammalia > Diprotodontia > Petauridae > Gymnobelideus > Gymnobelideus leadbeateri. Next base: position 25,646 of record WOXC01010182.1, read on the forward strand.
GTAAAGGATCTTACTAATATGCCTATTTTTTCCATATTTATTCTTGAACTATAAGCCTGCACCTGATAAAGAAATTCCTGAAAAGGACAAAGAAAAGTACCAGGAAGAATTTGAACATTTTCAACAAGAACTGGATAAGAAAAAGGAGGCCTTCCAGAAGGATCACCCTGATATTCAAGGGCAACCAGGTAAATTTACATGAACTTACTTGAGCTCTACAGGAGAAATTTATATGCTCATAGGGCACCATTCCAGCTAGTTGCCTGGTAGCTGCTGAAGAGATCCTGTTTCTGCTCTGTGGCAAACTAGAGTGACTCCGTAAAAAGTAATTTCAGGGACCAAGACTAAAGAAATTCTGCAAGTGAGTGTCCTGTTCTTGTGCTTCTAGAGGAAAAGGCTGATTCCAAAGGTTTAGAGGCTGTTTCACCTTTGGAGGCGGGAGAGTTCCACTGAAATCAGATTGGCTTGGGCCTTGCCTAGCACCTTGTGGAGGTCATAACAGGATTCCAGAAACTAATAGACCTAAAAGGACATTCGTCCCCAGGGCAGATAGAGTCTCCTTTGAGAAGGTAGGGAGGGGATATCACTGATTGCTTCTTCTAGACAGAAAAAGACATGTATTATACTGGAGAATAAACCAAGCCCTCCTGGTGATAATGTTAAATGAAGGGGCCAGGATTTGGAAAGTATTCAATTGTGTCATTAAACTTTCTCTTTAATAATACTAGGAAACTTCTTGTAGGCCAGAATATCAACTTTTGGGAAGCTATAGCTGATTTCCCTTTAGATCGATTTGCATTGATAATTGAAATTTACTCATTTGCTATCCTGTTAGAATATAAGGTCCTGGGGAGTAGAGATATTTTCAACCTTTGCATTTGTATCCCTAGCATTTAGGGATACAGATGTGCCTGGATTATTGATTGATTGTTTGAACCTAAATGTTTCAAATAATTCATTTACAGCTTTCAGTTTCTGAAAGGACTTTGCTAAATGATTTTTTTAATGAACCCCATTAACAAATATACTTTAATTAAAATTAATTTAAAAAGTAGTATGAGATTGTGGATTGGACCAAAATTTAGTAGCATTAGGTTCATTCCTAGCTTTGTCATAGTCTTGTATAGACTTTTGTGAGGCTCAGTTGCCCTGTACCATAGAGAGATGTTAGTTTAAATCTACTGGATATGTTATAAAAGTAATGTATTTGCTGTCTTTGGCAGATTATTCTACATTTAGAGCTATTTAATAAATGTGAAAGTTAATTTTCTTCCAACTGTCACAGGCTGTCTTCCTTATCTTACATAATCCTGGGTTATTCTACTTCTTCACTTGCTTCAGTGGGTGGGTGCCAGGGAATATAAATTAATTTCAATATTGACTTAAGCCCAGTATATTAGGACATAAATAGGGGGGCAGGGGGAACTCATAATGTGTATTCCTAAACTAGAGATTGTTTTAGATCATCTCGTTTTTAAGTCTTTTCCATTCCTGGTCAGTCAGCAAGTAATTATTAAGTACCAGTGATACAAAGACCAAAAACATGATACAACCTTTGCCCTTGAGGAGCTTAAATTCTAAGACAAAATGTACATATAAAATACACAAAATGAACACAAGGTAGTTTGGGAAAGGGGATGATACACTCACTGCCAGGAACCAGAGGAGTCTTGAAAGAAATCAGGATTCCAAAGAGAGGTGAGGCTGGCTTGCATCCCAGGCCTGGGGAACAACTAGGGCAAAGGCATGGAGGTTCGAGATGGGGTATTGTGAGTTTAGACCATCAGAGAAGTCAGTGTAGCTGGATCATAGAATATAAGGGAAGAAAGTGAACTGGAAACATTGAAAGGAGCCTGTCCTGCTGAGGGGCCAGCTTGTGAACAAGTTAAAATGTCAAGAGTTTCTGTTTGATCCTCATGGCAGTCGGGATCCCTTGTAGCTTATTAAATTGGGGAAGGATGATGACATGAGCAGACCTACATTTTAGGAAAGTCATTTTGACTGTTATTTGGAGGATAGTTTCGAGTGAGTTGAGGCCTGAGGCAGAGAAATCAAACAAGAGACTATTGCAGTAGCATAAGCAAGAGGTGATGAGGGCCTGAGCCTGGGAGGTGACTTTGAGAGTGGAGGAGGGGACACTTGGGGGAGATGCTGTGGGTGTGGAAGCAACTGGATTTTTAACTGACTATGTGAGGTGAGAGAGAGGAGTCAGCAGGTTGTGAGCCTGAGTGATTGGAAGGAATAGGGAGGTCAGAAGAGAATCGGGGGCCAAGGGGAGGGAGAGGATCGTGAGTTCTGTTTTAGACAGGTGGGATTTAAGCTTCAGTGGAACAACCAATTTGAAATGGCCCATAAGCAGTTTGAAATGCTTGAGTGGAGTTCAGGAGGAGTCTTTTGCAGTAAGATGATAGTTGAGTCCATTGTAGTTAATGAGATGACCAAGGAAAGGAAAGTACCTGGAGAAAAGAGAAGAGGGCTCAGGACAGGGCCTTGGAGTTTACCCACAGTTAGTAGGGGTGACGTGGCTGATGAGCCAGTAGTTTGTAATTTTGCTTTTAAGAAAGTGGGGAGGGGGAGCCCTAGGTGGCACAGTGAAACACTGGCCCTGGAGTCAGGAGGACCTGAATTTAAATCCAGCCTCAGACATTTAACACAAAAAACTAGTCACGTGACCTTGGGCAAGTCACTTAACCCCAATTGCCCTCCAAAAAAGCAAACAAAAGAGAGAGACTGAGAAGGAGTGGTCATAGAGATAGGAAGAGAACCAGAAGCCCAGAGAAGAGTGTTCAGGGGAAGATGGTGGACACTAGTGTCAGATGAAGCAGGGACAGGTGTTAATGCTGTGAGGCCAGGTGGATACCCGAATCTCTTAGTGACAGAAGTTTTATGATTCCTTGTATGCCAGGCACTTGGAGAAAGGGAAAGTTTAAGTAAGGCAAGGTTTTACATGATATATAATCAGACTTCGGACCATCTCTCATCCATTATTCTCATTCTCAAACTTCTATCTTTCCTTGCTACCTTATCACCACCTTCCTGCCTTTGGATCTTGTGGAGGACAGTTGTTCCCTGCAGGTTTCTGTTGATTCCTCTAACCTATTCATAACCTATTTGGTCATTCTTCTCCTCTGTGTTCCACACCTTCCATGGGCACTCTTGAAACAGGGCAAACACTAAGGGATAAAATGAAATTGAATTTCCTGCTTTTCATGAGATCTGTCACTGATACTTCACCATCTAGCACCATGCTAGGTACTTAAGTACTGAACTTTCTTTTTTATTGACTAGAGAAATAAGTAAAGGAAGAGAGGAGAAAGCGGTGTAGGAAGGGAGAAATTATGGAAAAGAATGCATTTTAAGAAATTTTACTTGGACCTGTAGGATTAAGGATTAAGCAGTTAGAAAAGAAATGAAATTATATAGGAAAAGGAAGAATGTGAAGAAAAAAACAATATTAGTAATAATAATAAAATTACTCGATTTGTGACTCCAAGTCATAGTATAGTTGAATTTTCTTAATTATTTTTTTGAAGAATTCAGCCCTTGGAACAGGAAGAATCAAACAATTGAACTCAATAACCCACTAAACAGAAACCTAAGAACATCAATTACTTGGAAAAGAACTCTTGGTTAAGAAGAATTGCTGGGAAAACTGTAAGCTGAATACTAAAGGTCCCAATTTTTTTTTAATAGCAGATCAGGGGCATCTAGGTGACGCAATGGATGAAGCACTCTCCCTGGAGTCAGATGGACCTGAGTTCAAATTTGACCTCAAATAACTTGCTAGCTCTATGACCCAGGACAAGTAACTTAACCCTAATTGGCAACCAAAAAAAAAAATAGAGGATTATGTTAATGTACCTTTCACAACTATGGCTAGAGGAAAAGGTTTTTTTCTTTTAAACTTTTATTTTCTTCAGAGGGAGAACTCTTAACCAAATGAGATAAAAGCAATCCCAGAAGACAAAATAATTTCATTTACATGAAATTGAAAAGCTTTTGCACTAATAAAATTAGTACAGTTAGGATAAGGAAGGAAATGTTCAGTTAGGGAAAGAATTTTGTATTAAATATCTCTGATAAAGGTCTGGTATCCAAGATAGATTTAAAAAAGAAAACTGAAGCAAATAAATTGTTTGAAAGTCATTCCAGTGGTAAGTGGTCAAAGCATATGAACAACCAGCTCTCAAAAGAAGAATTGCAAACTATCAATTGCCATGTGAAAGATTGTTCCAAATCACTGATAATAAGAGGAAAAAAATCAGAACAACTCTGAGATTTCACTTCCCACCCAGCAAATTGGCAGAGATGACAAAGAATCAAATAATTAATGTTGGAAGGGACTAAAAAGACAGGCATATTAATACAGTGTGGGGGAGCTGTGAGGTGATCGAACCATTCTAGAAAGCAATCTGTAATTTTGCTTCAAAAAAAAACAGTAACCAAAGTACCCATACCTTTTGTCCAGAGAGCCTGCAGCAAGTATATATCCCAAGGAAGTTAAAAAAAAATTAATAAAGGTCCAAAATGTAGTATCGTTTTTTGTAGTAGCAAAGAATCAGCAACAAAATATGAATGCTTAGCATTTTGCAGTATGGCAAAACAAATTGTGATATATGAAAATAATGTAATGTTACTGTTGTATAAAAAATGCTGAATATGAAAAATGCAGAGAAGTGTAAAGACTTTTGTGAAGTAAACAGAAATAGGATAATACACAGTAGCTACAATGAAATGTGAAATTTACATAAATATAAATGTAAAGACCCCACCCCCACCCCTCATGAAACTAAATGCTATATGTTATGATCGAGTTTGACTTCAAAGTAGAAATGAGAAAATGCCCCTCCCATGCAGCTTTGCAGAAGTGGGCACTAGGGTTATTCAGTATTGTACAAACTATCATGATAGTTTTAGTGAATTGGGGTGTTTTTTTTCCTTCCTGTTTTATTCTTTGTTATAAGAAATGGCTGTTTAGGGGAAGGGGAGTATACTTGGAAGTTAGGATGATATAAAAACAAGATTTCAGTAAAAATGAAAAATCATTCATTGGAGACAGTACAAGTGAACAGCATTTTTACATTATCTAATTACATTATCTAACTGGGTATTCACTGGCAGTATATTTGGTGCACTTGTTAGATTATGGTGTCCTTGTGCTAATTTTAAGATCTGTCAGAACCTTGCTACTTTGCCGACTCCATGCATGTGTGGTTCTGATACTCTAACTTAACTTTTTGTAGCTGAAGAAATCTTTGAGAGTGTAAGCGATCGTGAGCTAAGACAAATTTTTGAAGGGCAAAATCGTATCCATCTTGAAATCAAGCAGCTCAACCGACAGTTAGATATGATTCTTGATGAGCAAAGAAGGTATGTCTCTGCCTTGACTGAAGAGCTCTCCAAAAGAGGCCATGGAGGCCCAGCACAGCTTGGACAGGTGAGCTTAGAAATGTGTTCCCAGCTTAGCACACAGATAAGAAGTGGAAGAGAAAATAATGGGAGTTATATAAACTATAGCTTGCATAGTTACTAAAGAGGGCAGACTGTCAAGATGTTTTGCACATCTCATTTCAGGCCCCTCAACAAGAACTTGACACTGTGGTGAAAACTCAGCAAGAGGTCCTAAGACAAGTGAGTGAAATGAAGTAAGTATGCCTAAACATAGACCATATAAAAGAGATGACATTTGTTGGTTTTTAAAACATTAATGGAAAAAACAAGCATTTCCATGACATAGTACAATAAAAAAGATGATTCCATGAGAAACTGCTAATTCTCTATGCACAACTTGTTGTTCCTTTTAAATACACAACGAAGTTACCGTGTAAATTGCCTTTTTTTCCTTTCTTCCTCTCCCACCTCAGAGATGGCTGCTGTTGGGTGCAAATAGGTATATATAGGTAAAATTATTCTGTACATACTTCTGTTTATCAATTCTTTCTCTGGATGCAAATAGTGTTTTCATGTGCTCTTTATAGTTAATGTGGGTATTTATAATAGTTAAAATGACATATTCACTCAAAGTCATTCCTAAAACAATATTGCTGTTACTGTATACAGTGTTCTCTTGGTTCTGCTCATTTAGCTCTTTATTATTTTGTGCAGGTCTCTCCATATTTTTCTAAGGTCATTGAACTCATCATTTCTTCTATCACAGAAGTATTCCATCACAGTCATATGCCACTTTTTTAGCCATTCCCCAGTTGATGGTCGTCCTTGCAATGTGATTCTTTGCCACCACAAAGAGAGCTGCTGTAAACATTTTAGATCATATAGGTGCTTTACCTTTTTCCCTAACAGTCTTTGGAAATAGTAATGGTATTACTGGGTCAGAGGCCATATAGGCAGCTTAATGACTCTTTGGGCGTAATTCCAGATTGCTCTCCAAAATCAGTTCACAGTTCCACCAACAATGAATTAGTGTCCCAGTCTTTCCATGTTCCCTCTAACATTTGTCCCTTTCCCCTTCAATCATTTTAGCCAATCTGTTAGGTGTAAAATGATATCTCAAGGTTGTTTTAATTTACATTTCTCTAATCAATAAAAATTTGGAGTATTTTTTCATATGACTATAAATTATTTTGATATATTCATTGGAAAATTGCCTATTGTCCTTTGACCATTTATCAGTTGGGGAATGACTAATATTCTTATAGATTTGACAAAGTTCTTTATATATTTAAGATATGAAATCTTTATCTGAGAAACTGTCTATATTCCCCAATTTTCTGTTTTCCTTCTGCTCTTGGCTACATTTGTTTTATTTATACAGACACTTTTTAATTTAATGTAATCAAAATTAACCATTTTACACCTAACTTTGCTCTCTGTCTCTTGTTTTCATAAGTTGTTTACTTATCTATAACTCTTGATAAATATATGTTCCATGTTCTTCAAATTTGCTTGTAATATCTCTCTTTATATCTAGGACATGTATCCATTTTGACCTTATTTTGGTAAATGGTGTAAGATAGATAGATATAGATATATATGTATACATACACATATATACATACTATATATTTTTATGTAAGAATTTTGTTTCCTATAATAAAAGTGGTAATGAGACCCTGAATTCATATATAACTTAACAAAGAGTTCAGATATTTTCTTATCTGTCATACCAGGATCTTGTGCTTACGATATTTTAGAGACATTTTCAGACACTCTAAAACATGCAGTATTTTAAGTAGTAGAGAGGGAGCTTCAAAGAAGAGGGCACAGAGGGAGGCACCAGAATGGGTGGAATACCAGTAGCTCTCACAGGAATCTCTTCTTGATGGAATAAGAATATTATGGGGCATCGTGAAACTTGTTTGGGCCTGTTTTTCTGCTGTTTTCCACTGATCATGAAAGAGAGAAAGTTTGAGTGAAGTGGAGAGAAAATTGCAAAGGGAATTTGACTTTTATTTATCCAGCTTGATATTTTTATTTAGATGTTAAAATTTTTATTTATGCTGCTAAATTAAAAACTTCATAAGGCTAAGAACCACATCTTGATTATCTTTGGTCCCTTGCCTGTAATAAATACTTAATAAAATGTTGGACAAATGAATATTCTTTTAAGGCATTCTAAATGCAAATATTTGATGACCATAGTAAAAACATCATGAGCATTCTACAATATTTGATTCTTTAAAGCATGAACTGAGGCTCATTTATAAGCAATAGTAGCCATGGCTCCTATGTAGTGTTTAAAATTTTGTAACACTGTTCTTTCACAACAGTCCTGGGAGGTAGGTAATGGAAATATTCACCCTATTTCAAAGGTCCAGTGACTAGAGCCCAGAGAGCTAAAGTGACTGCTACTGTCACACACCTGGGACTGGTAGGAGGGGGCTTCAAATACAGATTTCTGATTCCTATTCTAGCAGTCTTCATTATTCCACACCCCCTGCCTCCTACATTTTAATTATTAGTGAAAAAAAAATTTAATAATTGATCTGTCATATTTCTCATAATAAGACTTGACAGTGAATTTCTTAATTTTTGGCCAAATTATACTTTTGGTAGTGTTGTTCTCCATGACCAGCTGGTTGTTATACTGACATCTGGACATTGACCTTGGCAATGCTTTGACCTCACACCTTCTGTCTTAACATAATTTTCTTAAGTGTTGGGGGATTTTTTTTTTTTTAGGAATTCCATGGGTGAAACCCTCAGGCTGGTCAGTGGATCCCAGCATGCAGGTGCGGCAGGTGCAGCAGGCAGTGTGTATGAAACGACCCAGCATTTCAATGATATCAAAGAACACCTTCATGTAGTAAAGAGGGATATTGAACACTTAATACAGCGAAATGTGGTAACTTTCTTTTCATTGAACTTTTTATGAACTTTATCCTTGTCTGGTTAACAGTGTTTTGTTTTGTTTTTTTATTAAACAAATGCTTTATTAACTTCTGGTTTATATCATTCATTTCCACCAGGTTTTGAGTTACAATTTTTCCCCCATTTTTTCCCTACCCACCACCCCAGAGTAGCTGCGCTCTCAGTTCCCAGTGTGCTGTGCTGCCTGCTCTCAGAGCGCTGTGCTGGCCGCTCCCTGCAGGGCTGCTGGGCTGTCCTCAGCGGGAGGTTAGCTTCTCTGTGTCGTTCTGTGGGTGCTGGGGCTCCAGAAGTTGTTCAGAGTCCCCTTTTACATTATTTGGAAGTTGTGTGGGACAGAGCACCTTGGAAGTGCTGTTTCTACTCCACCATCTTGGCTCCACCCCCCGTGTTTTTTTTTTAACATTTATAATATTTTTTTCTTTTTGGAGGGCAATTGGGGTTAAGTAACTTGCCCAAGGTCACACGGCTAGGTTTTTGTTTATGTGTGCATTAAGTGTCTGAGGCCGGATCTGACCTCAGGTCCTTCTGACTCCAGGACCGACGCTCTACTCACTGCACCACCTAGCCGCCCCTAACATTTATAATTTCTTTCTTTTTATTCCTCCTTTCTTTTATCCACAAATATGAGGTTTCCCAAAAGGAAAGCTTTTCTCAGCATATTCTTGAAATGCTCAATTTCAACAAAGCTTAATTAAGTGCCTCCTTTGTATATAGCAAGAGGCAACCCAGCTTACTGGATACACAGTGAACCCCCAGAATCAGAAAAAAATTTAGTTTTTAAAAAAAATGTTTGGTGACTGACATTTGTCAAATTCTAGTGATGGAAAGTTCTGGTGACCCACATCCCTCAGAAGAGGATTATCTTTACTGCTCTGGGCTGCTGTGCCTCTAGGGTCAGATAAAACAGTGTAGCCTCTGCTTGGGTATATTGGTCAGGAAAGGGCCTTGGATCTGGACTGCAGTCTAGGGTGGAGGTCCTGGGGTGCATGACGAGTTTGCCAGAGCGTGTGGAGGCTTCAAGAGGGCACCCAACTAATAGCTCCAGCAGCTGTGAAAACCCCAGCAATCGGGACGAAGCTGCCACTACTGGTAGCAGAGTTCTAATTCACTCCAAAGTTTTGATGTGCTTGAGAGATCTCTCCTTGGTGACTTGGCTCCCAAACCTAGGAGAGGCCCTTTACTCTGCAGTCTCAAGGATATCTGGAAGAGACCAACAGTGTTTTAATTTCATTCAAGGAAAGGTATCACTCTTGGCTTTTAATTATTCCACTGAAAACTTCAGATTTTCACTTTTTCCCCTCCTCAATCATCCATTTTAAACCCATAAAATGAATTAAAATACTTTATATTTCTTCAGTAGCCCCTAATAAATAGTACTTTCAGCTCTTCTTTTTTTTTAAGCAGAGGTATTTGTTTGTTTTTTTTAAGCAAAGTATCAAACATTAGCTGTTAAACCCAGTTAGTTGATAAAATTGTTCAGATTTTATTTTTCTATTGTTTTTCCTGTTTTCTATGTGCTTTTGTAATGCTGTGGTTCTTCTATTCAGGGCTTTTAACAGTAGAAAAAATGCTAACTGCTTTAGCCTGCTTTTTAGCAAAATAACATCACAAACTGAATATAGGTTGCCAATCACGATGATCTATCTGGCTTATTATATGTCCTTTTACCAAGGGGAGAAATACTTAACTGAGGTTTACGGTGTCAAAACTTAAGCAAAAATCTGAAACTCATAGATTTTTATTAGAGAATTTTGTAGAGGACAAGGAGTAATGGCCAGTGCTAAATAGAAGGTTAAGAGAAGAAAGTCAAATCATTTTATTTAAGTGAATTTTTACTGTTTTTCTTTCAAGTGCTTATTTAAGTGCCCTTAATCTTAGGTAGCTGAGATGTTTATGCTACTATTAATATGGGTCTTGAAAGATTCTTTTGCCTGCAGTTTCTCTTTGTTTTCATTATTTCAGAAGCACTGCTTTTTTACTCACTAAGGGGCAGTTAGTTTACTCACTAAGGGGAAATGGATGGGTTGCTAGGTCAGGAGTCTAGAAGACTTGAGTTCAAAATCAAGCCTCAGACACTGACTAGCTGTGTGACCTTGGGCAAGTCACTTAACCTCTGTTGCAATATTCTCAGCTATAAAATAGGGGCAGTAATAGTACCTACCTCTCAGGGTGATTGTGAGATAAAACATGAGAATATAAATGAGATAATATTTGAGAGATACAAATGAGTTAAAATTTGTAAAGCACGTAGAAAACCTTAAAATACTATATAAATGTTAGTTATTATTGACTGCCTTGATTGTAATCTTGTTTTGGCTGTTAGAACTAGGAGTATATAACAGTCAACTAACTCAGACTTAAAATATTCCTTGATTTATTTTAGTGTAATGTTCCAAATACATACTCTCAGATGGGTTTTGTCCAACAAGGTATCTCAGGTAGTCCCTAAACCGATTTTTTTTTTTAATAATACTAGTATTTTCAGTTGAACAACTTGTATCTTCTATTCATATAGCACTTGATAGTTGATAGTTTGCTGTTACATCTCATTTCATTATGTTATTATATCTTATGTTCACATAGGCCTTTATAAGTCTCCAGAGTACTTTCATATACATTTTCTCATTTGGTTGTTCCAACCCTACAAGGTAGGTAGAGTAGGTTTTCTCCACATTTAACTGATGGGGGAACTGAGACTCCTAGAGTCTGTGACTCGTCTTAGGTCACTTAGCTAAGAAAGTAAAGATGGATCTGGAATGTAAGCCTTTTCATTCTTGGTTTACTTCCCCTTCCCCTCCACCATGCTGCCTTTCTACAAGGCTTATATACATGGCCTTTTCTGTTAAAGTTTAGTAACTTTACTATATTCAGGTAACTTCAGGTCATTTTCATAAGGTGTGTGTGTGTGTGTGTGTGTGTGTGTGTGTGTGAAAGTAGAGAGAATTCATTTCAGTGACACATGGGAGTAGCAAGTAAGCTAGTTGGTGGCCTTTGAATAAATATGCTTGAGAATCATTAATCTAGAAGCCATTAAAATCTAATTTCTGAAAAGCTGAATATGCTAAATGTGCCTGGAAATTCTTTGGGTATTGTCTCATACATGTGCTCTTTTGTCTTATAGCCATCAAATGAAAGAGCAAAATGCCCAGAACTACCACCATTTCCATCTTGTTTATCTACAACACACTTTTTAATATTTGTAGCAGTGCAGACGATGTTATTCATTGGTTATATCATGTATAGGTAAGTTCTTTCTATAAAATCTGACCATACTCTCCCTTTCTCTATAAACAGATTAACTATAGTTATCTATTTAAATTAAAACAAATAATTTATCTTAGCACTAGGTTCTATAATGGGATAAAGAGATTTCTAAAACTAAAAACATTTTTTAAGTATACAAAAAAAGAGGCTTTGTAAAAGAAGGTTTTCTTCTGGTTAATGATGTTTTCAGGTAGTGAGGCATGTAAAGCTTCTGGAGAATGAGATAGCTTTTATATCTTGAAACTTCTTGATTATGCATGCTAACAGGTAGTAAAAGTAAAATAGGTTAAAATGAATTGTGTTTTCATTTGATTCAGAATGCTAATTTAAAGTATCTTAACCTGTCTTAATATGTTTTGTGTGTTTATTTAGGACTCAGCAAGAAGCCGCGGCCAAAAAATTCTTTTGATTACCATTTTTGTACATGTATGTATGCACAGAACTTTGACTGTAAATGAGGGAATTTTTATGTGTTTAAATTGCTTCACTAGTCTAAATTATTCATTTTTTTTGTTAAAATTACCTGTTTAAATGTTAAATTGTGATAAGAATAAACCTTACAGAAGTGAGAACTACAAGAAAAACTGTGCACAGTATATAACTTTATTTAAAATTTATTGAGTTGATGGTTAATGGTAGAACAGCCATGAAACAGTACATTTATTTCCAGTGTGATTGGGTAAGAAAAACTAGGGACATGCCTCCTAAAGGGTGGTTAGCACATTTGATTTCTGGGGCAGAAAATTTACTCTTAAGAATATGATGTTGTAAGTAATTTTATTTAAAAGAAAACTCTTCCAAAATTAAGAAGTTGACCTAAAGTCCAAAGCATATAATTCCCCTATCATGATGATTAGAGTAACCAAAGTCTTAAGATATATAAAACTGAATATCCTAATCAAATTCCACTCCTGTAATCATTTATGTTGATATAACTCCCTCTGAAATCAAAGATCATTTTGCCCAAGCATAACATTTTTAGAAACAAGATGTTAGTATTTCATAATGACTATGTAGAACTCTTGTTTTTTTTCCCATTTGAATGTGGATAGTATATCTTATTTTGAAAGGAAGCTGTGGGGAGAAAACTTAAGAAAGCTACTTTTTGCCTAATTTTCATTCAGATGAAAACATTCTTCTGATTAACGGTTTTTACGGGTATTTCGCCTGCTGATAGATTCATTTCATGCTCTTGAATGTCTTCACCTCAAAGAAAGTCAGTTAGTCTTCTTTAAAAATAGCTTTTAAAAGTAGTTTAATTTAATTTTACCATCTTTTAAAATACAGCATGTAAATTCAGCTCTTGGGATTTAAATATTGTAAATAATTCAAAAGTAACCACTGTGTTCAAATTACAATGCCATTTCACTACACAACCCCGAATACATGAATGTGTACATCCCCTAAAAATATGGGAGACTGTTCCTCATTGTAATTTCAAGCCTTTCATAAGCAGTTTTTAAGAAATAAAAAAGATAGACTTTTGTGAATTTTTTAAAAAAATAGCTTCAAGTATTAAAATGCATTTGTTAGTAGGGTTTACCTTTAATTCACAAGTATAAAGAGTCTTCATAAAGTCCTTGTACGATTTATACACTTCTAACTTCTGAGCTTTAATGATTGAATTTGTAAGTATGATAAAAACAATTATCTCCTCATTGAATTTAAGACTATCAGAAGTTGAGGGTTTTTTTTCCTCATACCTGAACCTATCCTCAATGTTTCATGACTAACAGATCTTGTTTTCTCATCTGCTCCAGCCATTTTTTGTCACAGGTCTTGAAATAAAAATACATTTCATGTAATTCCCTAAGTCCCAAGCTAGCGACTTTTTAATACCACTTAGAGGTTGTTCTTCTCATGCCCATAGCCTACTCGAGGACTCTATGAAGACTGGTCTTGCAATACTCTATGAGTGCTATAATGTGAACCGACAGTCTTATTATTATTACAACTTTTGTGAACATTTGTTCTGGGGTGATCAATAAGAATATTCCAGTAAGTGATGTTTCTTTCACTCTACTGTATTTACTTACCTGTAATAGGAGTGAATTTTTTTCCCTTTATAATGTTAACATTTTAAAATCCATCTGGACATATGGATCATTTCAAAGACATTATCACAAATCTGTTCTTTTTATCAATCCATGAGAAATTTTTAATACTTTCAAAAGAATGTTTAGGTTGTAAAGTATGAAACTCATGCTAATCATCCCGAAAGAAAAAGCTGCCAAAACCAGTATTAAAAACTCCACAGTCACATTGTGCCTGAAACATTGAAAGGAATACCAAATCTATGCAGTATATTTTTGTCAGGCTAGAATTCAAGTGGTCTCATTCTGATTGTGACCTCAACAAGTGGGTACCTGCACTATATTGAGAGGGCATAATCATGGATTTTAAACTCCCTACTCCCTTGGATATTGAATTGCTTTGAAACATTGTAAGTCAAGCAGTTGGGACAGGGCAGTTGTATCACATTAATTGGGTCTGGTTTATCTTCCTCAAAATAATTGAAGATAAATAGATTACTTCTGAAGAAAAATGTTCAAACTTGGTGGGAAAAAAAGTCACTGCCAGGATTCTTTAAGTTCTTTGTTATTTTGGATAATTAAATTTATTCACTCTCACACCAGCAAATATTTTACAGGGTGCCTTGGATTAAAACAAAATTTTATTTAGAATATATCAGTGTTTTTTTGTGTTCATAAAGTCACTTTTTAAAGAATGCAATAACATCATGATTATTAATTCCTGATTTAATGTACCTTTTTCATGTTCCAACCTTCCAGCTATGTTTTATTTAATTTGAAATTTTAAAATAGTAAAATCATACAAGTATACCATATATTATCTTTTGAAAGGATCTAATAACATCTTCCCTGGTTTAGAGCTAGTGGCATGACGTAACACTTCCATCATTGATCCCATAAGCTTTTTTGTGCACTGATTCTTTTGTACACATAACTTCCTTAATGCTCTTTTTTAATAAGGAACAATTGGTATATGTTATTAGCCACCCAGAATGTTGCCTGACTCCTGAGTCAACTTAATGATGACTTTTAAACTCACTGACATTCAGCCCACTGTGTTAAATTCCATCCAAAACCTGCCTACCAAAAAAGCTTCTTGCATTTAATGGTAGTCATGGTTGTGTTGTTTTGTATAAAATTGAAGATGACTTTTTAATAACAAAAGCAAAATAGGGACAGGAGAAACTACTTGAATAAAGGATTGCCTGGCATGATGTGTTACAAAGATACAATTTTGGGGAAAAAATGTAATGTTGAATATTAAAATCTGGTGACTGGATCTCCCTGACCAAATGTTCATTACAGGGACATAGTCTTAAAAAATGTTATATTGGTGTTTAAGAAAAAGATTTGATGTAAAATCTATACTTGCAACTTTTTAGATCTGTGTTGCCTATTTAAGATATCAATTTTATTGATGTTGCTGTAAAGTTGAAATGGTTTTCTAGCCACTGTCAATTGGATATTTTTTCTCAAGTTATTTTGTTTTCTGACTAATGTTACTTGATGCTAGCTGGAATTCAAGAAAAGACATTAACCTTATTCAAATAAAGAAATATTTTATTAAATTATTTTTCTCTTTCATTGAACTCTGATAATATCTTAGCCATATGTTTTTCAAGGCAGTTTCATTATTTAAAAATTGACATGTATGAGATACTATGCAGGTCACCGTATAGAGTACCATTATGTATATATCCCTGCCTGAAAGAATTAACATTCTTGTTGAGAGAGTGTGTGTGTGTGTGTGTGTTATAAATATCTGGACACATAAAAAAAGATAACAGGACATGTCTAACACTGTAACAGTACACTTTTATCTGTCATCTGCCTTTTAAAATATTTGATCTATATGAAAAGACAAAGAGAGGAAAAGCCCAACAACAACAACAAAAACCCAAACAAAATCTATTACAATACGGGGCATGAAGTTAAAAACTTTAAGGAGTACGATATCCCGATGAAAACAGTGAACGTCATCCATAGACAGATCCTAATTGGGTTTACATTAGCAGGTGTTGCCACATTAGCAGGACCACCATAATAGCATGGCTGAAGGAATTTAGGGGAAACGAGGCAGTAAATATATAGGAATTCAGAGAAAAGAGTACTCATCGTGCAATTGTTTGGCCTATACAAGGAAAGTTTCATGAAGATAGTGCGACTTGATTTAGGTGAAGAAGGAGAGGGGAGGGTCCAATAGACAGGCATGGGAAGCATGGAGGAACGTTCAGGGTGTATCTCAGGGCCACCATGTATGTGACCAGTCTTATGGGAGCCAAGAAAGCATTCCTTCTGGGGAATAGTTAGAAATTTCAGGTGGGCAAGATTGTGGAGAACTTTCAATATTAGGCTCGGATTCTTTGATGCTTAGATCTGAAAGGGACTCGAGATCAATCTCTTGTCTAATACATTTCACAGCATCTTCAGTGACATATTATCTACCCTGAGCTTGAACATTTCCAGTGACAGGACACATGCCACTTTTTGAATAGCTTTTACAGAAAGTTCGAAAGTTCTTCCTTTATGTTGAACGACTTACCTCTTCATAATTGCCACCTATTAGGACTTGCCTACTTTGGAATTAAAAGGGGGTAAGTTTGACCCCTTATCCATATAACAGCTCTTCAAATAATAAGGGAGATCTGATTTAGTCTTCTCTAAGGAAAACTAAATTTCCTTTAATTTTTACATGATGTGATTTTTAAGTCTTGTCCCTTTTCTCTGTACTCCAGTTTGTCAATATCTCCTAAAATGTTACCCTCACAACCAAATACAGAATTCCACATGACCATTAAATGGTTATTCTGTATGACCATTAAATAGGGCAGCGGGCATATTGCCTTTCTCGTTCTGGATACTTCACCTTTGTTAATTCAGGCCCAAATCACAGGTTTTATTGGCATCCATGTCACACTCTCGACTCGTATCTTTTATCAGCTAAAATCTTCACTTTTTTCTTCCACATGAGGTGTAGAGTAAACCTCTTTTCCTATCCTGTATTTCTATGATAGATTTTTTTTTTTTAATACCTGATGAATGAAAAGGCCTTTAATTTAGTGTTTACTACTGCCAAGCACAGTTTTAAGAGCTGGGGGTACAAATAAAAAAAGTCAGTCTCTGCCTTAAAGAAACCCAAATTCTAGTGTGGGAAATAATAATGGGGGTTGGGGGTGGTGCAGAACTTTTATTCCAGAAAGTATCCCATCCAGGAGCAATGGCAGAGTTATTTGGATGAACTGGCTAGGAGGAGGTTGTATAGAAAGTAGTTGGGGGAGGAGAGAGTGAAGTGAAGCTGGTTAAGGCTTCCTAAAATAGTGTGGGGTGGGGTGATGGCAATCACCTATCTCAGGTGGAGTGTATGGGGAGGAGGTGGAAGGGTGTTATCTTTCCATGGTATAGAGGGATTTAGTTGGAAGAGATGATTGGAGAGGAGAACTTTCATTGTCATCTGTTTCATCTTCATCACTTTCACCCTCATCACTTTTCATCCTGGTCATTGTTTTTCTCATACTTGAGAACAACATTTAAGCAAGATCATCTCAGTGGGCAGGTTTCAATTTCACCCCAGGAAGTGGTCTTACAACATTTCTTCAGTGCAGTATAGAAGAGGAAGCTTTTACTCAGCTGCATTAATGTGGTGTCCACTGCACATCCATTTGTCTATCATAGAGTAGGTGCTACATAAATACTAGTTGTTAGTTTTAAGTTTTTGTTGGTGTTTTGTGTTTCTTCCATCACCATGGTATCCCATATTTCCCTTCCCCTCCCAGAAAGCCATCCTGTAAGTCAGTATAACTGGTTGATACATTGAAAAAGTCCAGAAATGTGCAATGTGTAAGACTTGTGGATCTTTCACCTCCACAAAGGGGTAGGTTGGGGATGTCTTCTTACTCATTTGAGTCCTACTTTATTTTTATAATTTCATTATATTTTACTTTTTATTTTTTTGGTGTGCCATTGTTCTTTCCGTTTGCATTGTTATTACTGTGTATATTGTTTTTTGGATTATTTCACTCTGCATCAGTTCATATAGATCTTTCCATGCTTCTCTGTATTCACCACACACACCATTTCTTATAGTAGAGTAATATTCCATTACATTAATATAACAACAGTTTACTTAGCCTTTCCCTAATTGATGAGCATTTACTTTGTTTCTAATTCTTAGCTATCAGAAAAAGTGCTGCTGTAAATATTTTGGAATATTTAGGGACTTTTTTCTTATTTATGACTTCCTTGAGGTATAAGCCTAATGATGGATCCTCTAGTTCAATGGGTATGGACATTTTAGTCACTTTATTTGCATAATTCCAAATTGCTTTTCAAAATGGCTGTACTATTTCACAGCACTATGAACAATGTATTAGTGTATGTATCTTTCCATAACCCCTCCACAATTAACTGTTACCATTTTTTGGTCACTTTTGCCATTTTGCAGAATGTGAGGTAAAACTTCAGGGTTGTTTTGATTTGTTTTCTTTTATTATTAGTGATTTGAAGCATTTTTCATGTAGTTATTAATACTTTGGACTGTTTTTGACCATTTATCTGTTGGGGAATGGCTCTTAGTCACATATATTTACAGTTTTTTTCTATCTTAAATACCAAACCTTTATCAGAAAAATCTAATAACAATGATGTTTTTTCCCCATTCAACCACTTCCCTTCTTATCCTAATTGTATTAATGTTCTCTGATGCTTTAATATTGTCTGTTTCGAGTTAAATAATAGATTGTACAGTTGTGTTTTCTTATTCAATCTGTCACCATTTTTTACTTTGTTGGATTAATTCATTCACATTTAAAATTATATTCACATTAAATTAAATTCACATTAAAATTATATTTTTATTTTCCTCCATCTAATTCTAAATATTTTTGTTATGAGTTACCCCCCTCTTCTGCTGCAAATATAGTGTTCTGTTCCTTCAGTTACTTTAATCTTTTTTAAGGTAGCTCTGGTTCCCACTGGCTTTCTTTCTCTTAACTCAGATCCTCTCTTCTTATTTGTTAATCCTTTCCCTTAAGGGTTTTGTTTATTTCCTTTACTCTCTTGCTTTTGTCTAGTTATACATTTCTTCTACCTTTTTTTTCCTTCTCAGTTAGTCAAGTTGCTCCCTCCTTTCTCTTCTCCCCTTCAATTAATCCTGTTCATAAGTTTAAAAAAAAATTAGCCCCTTTCCAGAAAGGAGTTCTCTCAGTCTTCATTATTCATGTTCCCTCTAGAGCCAGGTGTAGGGAACCTGCAGCCTTGAGGCCAAATGTGACCCTCTGGGTCTTCAAGTATGGTCCTTTGACCGAATCCAAATTTCATCAAATTTCTCCTTTAGTCAAAGGGCTACACTTGAGGACCTAGAAGACCACATGTGACCTCAAAACTGCAGAATCCCCACCCCTGAGGTTCTGCTAGAACCTCATTCTTTGATTCATGACCCCTATATTTATCTGGCCTTTCTCTTTTCTCTTTATTATTGATACAATCAAAGCTTCCAAGGTATCCATTCTAGACTCTTCCCTTTGGACATTCTGGGTGTCCAAATTCTCTCAATCATTCTGCCAAAATTCCAACTCTACATCCTAGGAAGGGTAGACTTTTCGAATCCCCCAGCCTTCATCTAGTGTTAGGTTCTCATCTACCTTTGCAATCTCTTCACCAAATGAGCATTCATCAGTAGTGCCCCCTCCCACCTCTGAAGTAAAGCTTCCTTCTTTCTCCACCCTTTGCAGTCCTTCCCATCTCCTCATCCCTTACTTTCTAGGCTTTTCTCTTTTTTCCTTCATATAATCAAAGCTTCCAAAGTATCCATTCTAGGCTCTCCCCTTTAGGTGCTTTCTGCCCCTGCCTTACTGGGCTTACTTCACATATTTTCCATTTCCATTATGTCTCATTTCCAGAATAATGCTAAGTATCAGAAAGGACACTGCCCCATGGCAAGGCCCTTCCCCTGTTGTGTCCCTGAATATGCAGCAAAGGGCACCTTCCTTCCCATGGCTAGCCTTTGGACCCTGGCATATCACACACTCTTCTCTATCTCCACTTTCCCCTTGCCCTCTTATCCAACAACAAAAAAGCATCAGTTCACCTGAAGGTTGTGTCACCAGGGTGTCCATAATAATTTGTCTGTTTCTTCTCTGTTATTTCTACCAAATTTCCACCATTACCTCTGTCTCATTGTGCACACTTAAAAGAAAAATTAATTGTTTCTTTTTAGTTTTCAACATTCACTTCCATGAGATTTTGAGTTCCAAATTTTCTCCCCATCCCTCTTCTCCCTCCACTCCAAGACAGCCTGTAATCTGATATAAGCTCTATATATACATTCATATTAAACATTTTCACCTCTATATCATTGTGCACATTTAAAAAGAAGTCTTTTACTAGTGGTCTCTCTGTTGTCACTTTGTTGTTATTTCTATATTCGCCTCATAATGATTCACTCTTGCATTTCTGTTATTTGGAGTGTTTAAGAAGCCAGTAATCTCTTCAGTTCTGGTTTTCTTTCTAAAAATGTTTAAAACACTTTCTTTATCGCTGAACATTCTTTCCTTGCCCTGTATGGTTAAGCTCAGATTTGCAGGATAGGTCATCCTGAGTGGTATCCTGAACCCCATTGCTCTCTAGAACAATTCTTCCACCCCCTTCTTTTTCTAGTGGGTGGAGTCTTGCATTATTCTAATGTCCATTCCTTTGTTTTTGCAGCTTTTTCTCCTGTTGGCTGGCAGAACTTGTTTCTGAGTTGAATTGTTAAATGTAACTGCAACTGCTATGTGTCTTGGAGTTTGTGCTTTTGTTTGTTGTTTTCCGGAGGTGATCTGCAAATTCTTTCAATTGGAATTTGATTTTCCATGTTTAAAAGTTTGGGGCAGTTTTCTTCTATTATTTCCTTCATTGTAGTGTTAAGGTTTTTTGTCTTGTATTCTTCAGGCTTGGTATAGTTCTACACAGATCCACATGCACAGGGTGTCAAGTTGGTAACTTGTCTGACTCCCTCTGTTCCTCAGTTCTCTAATCCAGCATTAGCAGTTCAGGGCCTGTTTGCCCTGGCACTGGCAATTCAGAGCTTTACAACACTGGTGCTCTTGGGTTGTAGCCCCTGGCAGGCTTTTGCTCCTGAAGGGTTATGGCCAAACTGGCTCTTTTGACGGCCCAAGGAAACATCCACAGCTTAGAGCTGGGGTCTCCACAGCACTAGAAAGAGGGAGGGAGAAATGGGGTATGGGGAGGATTTGATGTAAGCAAACCAATGTCGTGTCCTTGGTCTGCTAATAATAACCTTGCTACTGTTAAGGTGGGAAATGGGGGAGGGGTGCTGACTGAGCTCAGAGTTACTAAGCATCAATCAGTTCCTGGGTTATGTGTTCGTTTTTAACCTTCTTTTGCATTCTGAGTCTCTTAGATCACAGAGCCAGCTGAAAATGCTTTGCATTTGGTGCCTATCTTGTTTTGGAGAGATTCCCAAGGTGATGGGGATTACGGAAAATGTCTAGTCCACCACCTTGTCTTGTGACTCAGAGATCATCCAACCATCACTACACACAGTTGTAGTTCACAGGACCACTCAGTTTCCTTTTGGGTTTAGAAATTTGACTGGTATCCAGCACAGTAGCTACTGAGCAGGACAAAAACTAAGAAAGCTCAAAAGCAAATCCTTGCCCCATGCTTAGAGCCCAATGAGATAAGATGGTAGATAAAAAATAATTTTTTTTGTTTAATGAAGCATTCTGGTTCTCAAAGCTCATTGCACTGTTTTTAATAGAAATGTTGTGCTAAAGGGCTAGAATTTAGAAATTTCTCTGTGGTCAAACATTTCCTGAGAACAGCCTGCTACACTCGTAATAAAATAAAATAAGAATATAGAGAGTAGTCAGTTGCATCTAATGATGGTGGGATGGGCTTTTCCCCCAGAGTAATCTGAACCATCTGCCTCTATACACTAAGGAGTTCGCCGCTTTAATCCAGCTTATGGCCGACAAACCATTTTTGGCATCCTCTTTTCCCTATCATTATGTCCTTGAAGAGCTGATGAGGCTGTGTAGAAAACCTTTTGCTGTTAAATTACTTGCTATCTTTGGGTAAATTTTGAGAATTTTAGTGAGGTTTTGAGGCTTAGTTTCCACTTTTTTGGGAAGACACCATGACTTTCTTCATCAAAAACATGCTAAGTGACCAGGTCAAGAATTTAGGTCTTGGCGGTGGTACGGAAGAGAAAAAAGAAGAAGGAGGCACCTCTGATCCTGCGACTGCAAAGGGGATGACTAGAGAGGAGTATGAGGAATATCAAAAGCAGATGATTGAGGAGAAGTGAGTACATGCACCTTGATTCCTCTTTGGGAGCAAGACAAGTCTGTGAGGACTGAATGTTTGAGAGTCATCTCCTTTCCCTCCCAGGTGCCAGCCTTCCCCACCTTCTTCTCACAGAGCTCTGTTTTTCTTCATATCCTGAATATCCATTCTGAAAGGCAATACTCAACATGGGGGTGCAACCCCAAAAGAAATCCCAAAAGACAGTGTCAAGCCTTCCTTCCCCTCCCCTTCTCTGGGTAGTGAGTGAATGCTTGGTTGTGTTCTGTTTGGATGATTGGAAAAAGAGTTCATTTTGGTGTATCAGGCATAGGCCACAGAAGCAAATTTAAGTCTGAATTCCATGGTGTCACACTCAGGAATGAACTGGAAGGGACTTTACAGGTGATCTAGTAGAACTTCCACATTCCAGAGAGATCAAGTGCCTTGTCTAACATCATATTGGTAATAACCGTAGGTGATGAGATTTAACCCAGGTTCCCTCTCTCAATCAAGTACTCTTTTAACCTGTGCTAACTGCTAGGTATGACCCATTTTCATTTTCTGTATTAAAAGTAAATAAATAGTAGGAGAAGTGCCCAGTTCTTTTTCTTTTGTGGCTGCAGTTCCTAGAAGACTGGGAGTTTGGAATCACAGAGTGATGAGGTGTTAGCATTAGAAAAAGCTCATCTCCAACCTCTTCCTTTTGCAGATGGGGATCATAAGACTTGGGGGGTGATTTAGTGACACACATTCATTAGAGAAGTGAAAGTGCTTAGGGCTCATAAAAGTTATCTTCCAAAAAGTTCCATAAAATTTGACAAAGGTAAAAGCAAATCAATCTGGCAATATTTCAGTACACATGTGTATATATTTCCATTTCCTTTAAAACCCATGATAATGATAATTTATTGATAATGATAATGAATATATCATTTGGGAGAAAAACACTCCAACTTAGGGAATTAGTGAGTTATTAAAGCTTAGTAAAATCTACCTATACTTTAGTACCAAGCAAAGCTAATTAAAAGTGTGTTTAACTCAGAAGTGAAACAAATGCCCATCACTTAGAGTTTGAAGTGGCCAGTTTATGATTTCAAGGACAAGCATTTCTAATGCTGTGTTTTGCTATTACAGCTGTTTCACTAATGATCAATTATGTAATGGTTTTCTAAATCTGATGCTAAGGTGATTATGGGTGAAAAGGTTAATGACCTGAGGGAATCTAAGTCCTGTAAAGGGTTGGGTTTAATGGTCACCATTCCCATTGTTTTGTCCAGAAAAAATATGAGTGTTTCAGTCTAGCCTCTAGGAGGGGGGCTATGTAGAGGAGCAGCCCTGAGGAAAGGGGATACTTCTATACAGTGATGCCCCAGGGCAAAGTCCCTACCTTAGACCAGTCTTCAGTACAAGTATTTGTAATAACCTTCCACCACATCAGAAAAGCTAGTAGAATGAAGGAACAGTAAACATGCCAAAGCAACAGTTCTCAAACTTCTTGATCTCAGGACTCTTAAAAATTATTGAAGACCCCAAAGAGTTTTTTGTTTGTGTGGGTTATATCCATTTATGTTTATCAATATTAGAAATTAAAACTGATAAAATTTTTAAAATATTTATTCATTTAAAAATAAAGAAGCTCATTTTATGTTAATATAAATGATACATTTCATGAAAAATAACTGTATTTTCCAAAGCAAAAAAAAAATTAGAAGAATGGTGTTGTTTTTGCATATTTTTGCCAGTCTCTTTAATATCTGGCTTAACAGGAGACAGCTGGATTTTCATAACTACTTCTGATTCGATCTGTTGCAATATGTTGTTTTGGTTGAAATATACAAAGAAAATCCAGCCTCATACAGATATGTAGTTGGAGTAAAGAGAAGTATTTTATAGGCAAATAATGTCTTGGCAATAATATAAATTATTATGAAAAGACCCCCTGAAAAGGTACTGGGGACCTCCAGGGATCCTCAGACTACACTTTGAGAACTCCTGCTCTAGAGGTTAGAACCTCAGATATGTCTATATATCATACAAACACATACACAGAGATACACATTTGCCCACATTTGGATTTGTATATATCTGTGGGCATACATAGATATATGTATTGTGTGTATGTGTATTCTAAGTCTACAAATATACATATTTAACCTACATATAATCAAAGAAGAGCAGCTTCTAAATCTATTAATTGATTTCCCAGATTCTTGGCCTAGAAGGGAAATCCAACCAATGCCAAAGTCTCGATCATTATTTTAGGTCATGCACCCTGTCATATAGAGAGTGATTCAATTTAGCTTCTCAGAACACTGGGTCTTAGATGTGGTGACTAGTTGGTTAACCAACATCTCAGGTTTGTTTAATTTCTGCATCTGACTAGGCCATGCATCCCAAGAGTCAAAAGGAATGAATATAAAATCAGTGGCTTGACTTGAGTTAGGGTGCAAGTCCCTCCAATCCTGGTGAGTTTTGGTGATTCCTCTCTAATCAGTTGTTCTGTGACTAGGAGGAGCTTCTTCATCACAACTTAGAAAATGAATGACTATTAATAGTTCAGCCATTTAATCTGTGACCCAAGGGCAGGTCACCTAGTTCCACTCCCTTCCTCTGGACAAGATAGACCTTATTTGGCTTTAAGTTATCCCTTGATGGAACCACTCAGAGGGCATATTTTGACTGTAGAGGAAAATAGTAACAGACAAGTGGGCAGGGACATCATAGTTCATAATAATGAAAATGAGAATGATGATAAGAATATTTTGCCTTTATAGACCTTTATAGAATACTATATGCTTACAAAATACATACATTGTCTTCACAATAATTTTATGAAGTAGATAGTGAAATAGATCTCTCTCTCTTTCTCAGATGAGGAAATTGAGGCTTAGGGAGATCATGTGATTTCCTCAAGGTCATACAGCTAAAGCAGCAGATCTGGAACTCAAACCCAGGTCTTCTGATTGCAAATCTAGTTTTATTTCCACTACACTGTTCTGCCTTGCAAGTTTTGAGAGATGTTGAGGTGTAGAAATTAAGTAGCTTCTATTCTTTCCTTCTCCTATAGACATAAAAGAAATGTTAATTTAATTTAAGGGCCCTAAGAAGATTCATCTGGGTGTCGTGGCCTAATGGATAGGACTGGCCTTAAAAACAACAGTACCTTAATTCAAATTTTGCCTCTGACCTAGACTAGCTGGGTGATGTGAGCAAATCACATAACCTCCCCATGACCTAGTCCATGTTCTAAGACAAATTGTAGATTTGCTTCTGCAGAGTCAGCTCTCTACATTGAATAAATAATGGGTTTATATGACATCAAATTAATATTCAAATTTTTAAAAATTTGGTTTTGTCTAAACTGGACATTAGGCTATAAGCTCCTTGAAGTCAGAACCTGTCTTTTGCCTCTTTTTGTTTTCCAAGTGCTTAGCACATTACCTGGCATACAGTAGGTGTTTTTAAGTGTTTATTGATTGATTTTTGGATAGTAGTGTGGATAAGTTTGGATAAGCATGGCAGGGCCCAACTAGGACCAGCTTTGAATGCCAGTATAAGGGGTTTGGACTATACTTGTTAGGCATTGGGGAACTTTATGAGAAGAAGAGAGATTCTGAAATAGGATGCTGGCAATAGGAATGTAGAGAAAAGAATGGATCAGAGAGATGTACAAGGTGGTTTTAAAAATTTTATTGCCAGCTTTTGCTTTCATCATTCTCCAATATATACTCTGAGAGAAAGCCATGCTTTATAAAAAGAATTAAAAAAGAGAAAAAAAAACCCCTAATAGTTCCGCAAAACTAACCAGCACATCAACCAAGTCTAATATTATATTCCTCTTCCCACAGCTATAGTACCCTAGCTATGTAAAAAAGAGAGGAAAGTTCATCCAAATATCTCTTTTGGGAGGGCCAAGCTTGATTATTATAATTTCACAGTATTTGGTTTCAATTTGTAGTTGTTGTTCTTTCCAATTACATTGCTGTAGCAATTGTGTACACCATTTCCCTAGTTCTGCTACTGTACATTGAATCTGTTTTTCTAAGTCTTCCCATGCTTCTCTGTAGCTTTTACTAACTTTTTTTTTTGCTTTTTTTTTTTTTTTTTGGAGGGTAGTTGGGGTTAAGCGACTTGCCCAAGTTCACAAGGCTAGTAAGTGTTAAGTGTCTGAGGCTGGATTTGAACTCAAGTCCTCCTGACTCCAGGGTGGGTGCTCTCTATTCACTGTGGCACCTAGCCACCCCCTAATTTTTTATTTTTTAAATTTTAACATTTCAATTGAGTATAAGGCATTAATTTAGGAAGGTAGAAAGTTTACCTTGGGGCATTGACTTTCATTTCAAACTTTCACTTTTTACTAACTAATTTCTAAACTTTCGATTTCATATGCACTCACCCAGAGGCTGACAAAATGATTCAACATCCTAAGTTCTTGGGCCCCATCCTGTCATTCCCACATTGAAATCTCTCACTGTCCTTCAGTGTCCAGCATTGGGGACAAAAAATTAAATCACTGTAACAAGGGGGAAGGGAATTTTTTTAAAGGTTCATAGAATCATAGATCTCACACCAGAAGGGACCTTAAAGATCATATAGTCTAACTGCTTTATCCTAAAAATGAGGAAACTGAGGCCCAGAAAGGTGAAGTGACTTGACCAAGATCACACAGTCAGCAAGCATTTATTTGTTGTATCTATTATATGCCACTCAATGTGCTAATTGCTAGGGATACAAAAAGGCAAATATAATTCCTCCTCTCAAGAGGCTAACAAACTATGTACAAACAAGAAATAGAGATAAAATGGAGGTGAAAAGGGAAGGTGCAAGCATGAAGGGGGATCAGGAAAGGTTTCTTGAGGAAAGTGGGATTTTAGATGGGACTTGGAAGCCAGGAAAGACAGGAAGCAGCAATGAAGAGGGAGAGCATTCCAGGCATAGGGAATGGCCAATAAAAGTGCTTGGAGTGTGGAGGTGGAGTGTTTTGTTTGAGTAAGAGCAAGAAGGCCACTGAGCATGTGGAGGTGTATAAGGAAGAAGAATCCTGCAAAAGGAGGAAGGGGTCAGGTTAGGAAGGACTTTAGAAGTCAAACAGGATTTTCTATTTGATCCTGGCATCAATAAAAAGACATTGGATTTGAGCTAAAGGCATTAGAGATTTGAACCCAATTTCTCTTATCTCAGCACTCTCCTCTATGCCATTAAAAAAAATAATAAGCCATAGTGAGCTGGAGAACCCAATGAGTGGTAACTCTGCCTAGCCTCCTGCCTCAGCCTCAGGTCTGTTCTAAAGGTACAGGTTGTAAGATCAAGGGTCTGGGTGTCCATGGTCTAGAGGCCATTTCAGACCAGGGCAGTTGCCTATCTGATTCAACACCAGATTATTCCCCACTTAAGGGTATTCCTGATGCGAATCCTATGAATTTATTGCTTTCAGATTTTTCTTGGAAGGTCTTTTAGCATAGGAGGGGTAGGCAATAAAATGAGGATAGTGCATGGATTGCTACTGGAAAAGACACTGGATTTTAGCTGAGCTTTTAGTGCCAGCTGTCCCCCCTGTCCAACACTGGTCACTTTGCTTCTCTAGACCTCACTTTCCTCATCTGAAAAAGAAGGAAGCAAGTATTCATTAAGTACCTGCTAGATGCTTTTACAAATATTATCTCCTTTGTTCTTCACAACAGATGTAGAAGGTGCTGTTATTATCCCTATTTTATGGTTGAGGAAACTGGTACCCAACAGGGGTTAACTGACTTATCTAGGGTCACACAGCTGTTAAGCATCTGAGATAGGATTTGAACTTGGGTCTTTCTGATTCCAGGCTCAGTGCTCTATCTGCTGTGCCACCTAAGAGGGTTGATCCCCTCAAACTTTAGATCCTATAACTAGAAAATCTCTAAGGACATAGAATTTTACAGCCAGAAAGAATTTTAAGGAAAGAACCTTAAGGATTATTTAGTCCAATTCTCATAGTTACCTAGACCCAGAGAAGCTAAGTGGCTTGTCCAAAGTCACCCAGATACTTAGAGGCAACTAAGTGGCTCAATGGATAGTGTCCTGGGCTTAAAGTCAGACAGACCTGACCATGGACAAGTCATTTAATCTTCAACTTCACTTTTCTCCTCTTCGAGAAGAGGGTTATAATAGCATCTAATTCACAAGGTTGTTGGGAGGGCCAAATGAGATGATAAAATGTTCTGCAACCCTTTGAGTGCTATGTTATTGCTTGCTAAGAGAAGGGAGCTCAGAGAGATTGAGGAACTTGTTCATTACCTAGCTCCCTAGTGGCAGAGGCCAGGCTAGACTGGACTCCACGTGCCTAGAAGAGAGAGACGAGGAGGAGTCAAGGGAATTCTGAGAGGATGGTGACTTTGTCAGGGAACTCCAATGCCATTCTCCTCATGGAGCTACTAGCAGGGCCCAAGGTGGGCATTTATCTGTTAATAACAGTTTAAGGGAAGCCTTCTTCTCAGCAATATTTATCATAGAGATCTGTTAAAGTGAAACAAGTTTTCAAGACCTGAATAAATGAAAAATAAATAATGTATAATATTTATATTCTATATTTATACATTTTTGTATATGAAAATAGCTTATATAGCATAGGCAATATTTATATACTATATATATATAATATTTAATTCCTTTTGCTCTTGAAGGCTTATTGGACTGTAAGAGATCTCTATGATAAATATCCTTGAACAGGGAGAGAGAGAGAAATGAAAATATCATGATATTTTCATTCCTTTTGGCATTGAAAGCTTATCTTTAATATCATATATATGTTCTATGATATAATATTTGTATATCTTATATGTATCTATAATGTCTATAATATTTTATGAATATGTTACACTATATTTATTATATATGTATATATATACACATATAAGATTCATTCGTTGGAAATGTATATAACATACACATATGTAGTATATCTGTAAAATGGGGCAGTTGATATTTGAGGGATTGGGGACTCCCATCAGTACCTCGTCTCTACTTGATTTGATTGATGCTGGTTCCTCATGGGCGTCTTTCCCAGCACCTTCCCAGCAGCTCTCCCCAATCTTTCTCACTCTCCCTCTTCCTTGTACTCTTGTTCATTCTGGTTCTGTTCTGACTTTCAGAATGGAAAGGGATGCTGCATTCACACAGAAAAAGGCAGAGAGGGCGTGCCTCAGAGTTCATCTCAGAGAAAAGTACCGGCTCCCAAAGGTAAGATACTCTATGCAAAGAGTAAGTAATTATTCTGTCTACTATAAAAAGGGGGGGGGGGGAGGAAAGAAAGATTTGTTTGCTTTTGAAGCAGCATGTTTACCCATATGTTCCTTCATACACATGGCAATCTGGCCAAATAGGCATACTTGCTGAGCTTATTATATGATATCTCCTCTTCTGTGTCTGAAGCACCTTGGGTGGCTCAGCATATAAAATGTTGGGCCTGGAATCAGAAGATCTGAGCTCAAATTCTATCTCATACTTACTGGCTATAAGCCTGACAAGTCACCTAACTTGTGTTTAACTGTTTCCTCAACTGTAAAATTGGGGTAATAATAGCACCTACCTCACAGGGAGGGTTGTTGTGAGGATCAAATGAGAGAATATTTGCAAAGTACTTAGTATAGTTCCTGGCATGTAGTAGGTGCTTAATAAATGCTTATTCTTTCTTCTTTCCATCCCTTTGCATAGACTACCCCATGCCCGAAAGTCAATTCCTCCTCACTTCTGCCCTGTAGAATCCCCAATTTCCTCCAAAATTCAGCTCAAGTACTACTTCCTACATGAATCCCTTTTTCTTGATCCCCTCAGTTGAAAGAATACCA
Organism: Gymnobelideus leadbeateri; assembly: GCA_011680675.1. Taxonomy (NCBI): domain Eukaryota; kingdom Metazoa; phylum Chordata; class Mammalia; order Diprotodontia; family Petauridae; genus Gymnobelideus; species Gymnobelideus leadbeateri. Next base: position 55,377 of record WOXC01010182.1, read on the forward strand.
GCCCAAAAGTTACTTGGCATTTACTTCATACATATTTTATGTTTAATTATATGTGGAATATATTATATATGTGTATTAATATATTATGTGTATAGTAATATATCAATAATGCATATTAATAGATTAACACATGTATTGACATATTAATACATTTATTAATATATTGATATGTGTATTAATATGTAGATATATGTATATTAATATATTAGTATGTGAAATATATTATATGTGGATGGGAACAAGTTCCTAATGGACAGGGACTGGTTCACTTTTATCTCTGGGATACAGCAGGCATTTAAATACTGGCTAGAGCCCACTCAATAGTAGATCTACTTAATGATCCGGAGAGCTGTAGTTGTCAATGCAATATTCACGGCACCTATGGCAGCTATGGATATGCCCATGTAATTCTGAATTGCAAAATATAACAGACTCCACAAAAAAGATAGAACCAAAACATTTATTCAAACACTGGAAAACTGAATCCCAACACCAGAAAGTCAAATCCATCATAGCAACAAAGAAATCTATACACAATAAAAAAGCAGGAGGCACTGCCATCCCCAAGCCTTCCCCCTGCTAGGGCCTACCCATAAATGAACACTCACAGCTTGCTGCCTGCTTCCTCTCTCTCCCTCAGCTCTCATTGCTCTGAACAACTTCCTCTGGGTTCTGCTCCACCCTTCCTGCTCCATCCTTCAGCAAGCTCCTCCCACCACAAGCTCATGTGACTCAGGCTTACATGTGACTCAAGCAGATCACATGGGCCTGTTAATGGATGGAAAAAAATCTTCACATTAAGCAAACATACATTAACAATTCAAGAGCATGGATTCTAGGCTGGAAACTCCAGAGCTGAGACTGTTAAGGCCCATGGGCCATGGCTTCTGGAGATCCAGTGCCAGGAAGGTACAAAACTAGAGCCCAAAGAGATTACAGGACTCCTCCAAGGCCACACAAGTAAGAAGTAGCAGACCTTAGGTCTGAACTTCCATCCCCTGATTTCATGTTCAGCAGGGTTTTTTCTAACCTTACCACCCTGTCATTCTAGTCTCCATGAGAAAGAAGTAGTTGGCATAATGGTAGTTAGAGGTCTTTATTCTGGGGACTAAGGTCATAACCAAGATCCAGACTGAAAAAATGGAGAAAAGTTTCAAGCAAAACATTGGTGAGTATTCTGAATAGGGTTTTTGGCTATATAGAAGTGTGGCCATTAGTAATGATATATGGTAATATGCCACTTTCATGCTTTTCCTGAGCCCCGCCTCTGTTCATATGCTCATAGTTCTTGAGCTGAAAGGGGTCTCAGAGGCCATCTGGTACAACTTTCTCACCTTACATAGGAGAAAACTAAGGTTCAAGGAGGTTAAATGACTGGCCCATGGTCATATAACTTTGGTAAGTGCCAAAATCAACATTTGAATCCTGATTCTCTGACTCCAAAGCTTGTAACCAAGAAAGGGAAGGGAGGAAAATGAAAAGAGAAATATCATCGAGGTAAAATTGAAAGGAACTGGCAGATAACTAAGTGTTCTTACCTCTCCCTTAACCCATACATACAAGGTTGCAAGCTGGGTTGACTGGGAGAAAGATGGTGGCATAGAGTGAAGCAGAAATGTTAAGGAAGGGGTAGGGGCAGCTAGGTGGTACAGTGAATAGAGCACCAGCCCTGGAGACAGGAGGACCTGAGTTCAAATGTAGCCTCAGACACTTAACACAAAAAACTAGCTGTGTGGTCTTGGGCAATCACTTAATCCCAATTGCCCTACCTTCCCCCTCCAAAAAACAAACAAAAAACAAAATGTTAAGGAGATAGATATATTTTGGGAAAGAAGACAAATTTCATTTTGGACATGTTAATTTTGAGGTGTTGATTGGCCCTGCAAGTAGAGATGACCTGTGGCAATTTAAAACATATATAGAACAGGAGCTCAGGGCAAAGTTGGGAGGCAAAGATACAGATTTGGGAACTGGTGACCATTAAAGCCATCTAACCAACCAATAAATAAATATCTATTAAATACCTACTATGTACCAGGTACTAAAGACTAAAGAAGATAAAATCAGCAAAGGTCACTCCAGGTCAGCTTTCTGGGGAGTTTATGTAGGGCTACAGGTTTGAAACTAAAAGTAACCCCCCTCATTCTACCCACCCACCCCCGTAGGGAATTGTTGAAGCTACTCTTCAGAGAAAACAGCTTAATTCTAAAGGTTTATCACTGGGCACTTGTCTAGGAGGTCAGGAGAAATGGGGCCATGTTTCAGGCTGTTTCACTTCAATAGGCAGTAACAGGAAAGACTTTGAAAATTCTAGCCAAGAGTATTCAGACAAATCAGTGTTCCGATCAGGAAATCTGGAAGATGCCACCAAACTGGGTGAATCTCTGTAATCTGGAGTCTCACTATTGACAATGCATTCTGTGTGTGTGTGTGTGTGTGTGTGTGTGTGTGTGTGTGTGTGTGTGCCTGCCTGCCCTAATAGGACTAAAAACCAAGCTGGCGTGGATAGCATCTGGTGCCATCAGGTATCAGGTATATTGCTGCTCTCCATCTCTACTGAAGATGCTGTGAGAGAAACAGATTGAATAGCAGTTTAGGGTATTCAATCAGACTTTAGAAAAAGCCTCTCCCTGCTGATGACAGTGAGCTACTGTAGGCACTTGCCCAGGAAACTGACATCTTCTCTGGAAATTTTTGAGAAAAGAAAAAACAGATTTCTATGTGGAATTGTTTAGATGTAGGGGCTGTACAGGGAGAGAAGGCCCTGAAGTGAAAAGCATGGCAAGAGAACCTGGGGGTCCAGCAGATGGTATATAATCACAGAATGTGTGAACAGGGACTCTATATATATTCATTCCATTCGCCAATGAGATCCTCACTAGAACATACCCAACAAGTGTTCATATAGCCTCTGGTCATGTTGCCCTGCTTTAACCACAACCAGTCTGATTCTGATTAAATTTGAAGAGTGAAAATCTAGGTAAGGATCATATTAAAGAGTTCACACTATCCCAGCATTTGGGGAAGGGGAGAAAGCGGGTTGACGTTTTTCAGATCATTCCCAATCTGGAGGATGTTGCAGAAGCCAATCTAGGATTCCAGATCTGCTCTGGGCCAAAGCCAAGCCATGGGTCTGGTGTGATCTAGGAGCCCATGGTATGACAATGTTGTTTCCCCTGGGAGTTTTAAGGACTGAAAATTCCCCTTTCCCCAAACTGTTTAAAATGGGTAGTGCTTCCACGTTCCCATAATATCACACCTCTTTTATTTGTAGAAACACAGATTGGTAGAGCCATAAAGGCAGTAGAGAATATCTACTTCAAATCCCTCATTTTATGGATGAAGAAACTGAGACCAGGAATCATTCACAGAAAATTAAGTGACAGAATTAGAAAAAAATCTACATCTTCCAACTTCAGAGCTAGAGTTCTCTCCCTCACCCTGTGCTGCAACCTCACCACCCCCCACCCCCAACCCTCCATCCAGGAATGTAGGAGATATGGTCCCATATTTTAGCCAAGAGTCACAAAAAAAGATATACTGTAAGATAATACTCTGCCAACACTATTTTAGCTACATTTTATTTCCCCTCATTCTTTGCTGTGGTTTTCTGGGGGTCAACCAGAGAGGCCTGTGGGTGAGTGACTATTTGACTGAAAGAAAAATCAAATTTATAGTTAAAACAGATAGGCTAGGGGATATTTCACTTAACTAAAGGAGTCACCCTAGGTTTCCTTTAAATACAGAGCTCCCCCTAGTGTATTGAAAGCAGGGTCATTTGTGCCAACAATGTTTTCCATTTATCTTTGCAGAAACATATCTATTGTGTAAAGGGTAATTCACCAGGAATATAGTCTTTTGAAATTTGTAAAGCTCTCTTACATGTTGCAGTGGTGGACCCACCATCACATTTTTTGAAAAATAAGAAATTAAATTTAAAAAAAAAACTTGCAACACAAACATTCTTATTCTGTTGCTGAATCTACTGAGTTGTTCCTGTTTGTCCAGTTGTCTCTAACCCTGGGTAACTTTTGATATCAGTAACACGATAATAGCAGCTCACATTTGGTGAGCTTTGTGGGTTACAGAATGGTTTCCTTACAACTGTGAGGTAGATAGGACAAGTATTATTCCCATTTTATCAAGAAGAAACGATCTCTGGCAAGTGAAGTTACCTACTCATGGTCATACGGCAAGAAGCAGGAGACTGGAGTGACCTTTAGTGGATTTGTCTTCTTATGTGGCTTTCATGGTCACAGATTCCCAAATCCTTATCTCTGTCTCCCAGTTTTGCCCTGAGCTGAGCTCATGCTCCATATTTTTAAAAAGTTGGATGGGACCTCAGAGGCCATTTAGTCCCTCCCCTCACTTTACAGATGGGGAAAGTGAGGCACAGAGAAATTCAGTGACTGGCCCAAGGTCACCTAGGTAGTAAGCAGTATAGCTGGGTTTTGTATCCAGATCCTTTCTATGGTACTACACTGCTGGGTGTCAGCCCCCGCTTTCTTGACTGTGCGTCCAGTGCCAATAACCGTTTGCTCTTCTGCTCTTGACAAGTCGTTAGGGATATTCATTATAATGGCATATTACTCAGGAACCAAGAGTTATTCTCATGGAGAACCAACTCTGTATTCTCTTAATTCTGCCCAACAAGGAATGAAAATGGAAATTCTAGTCTGTCCCTGAGTAAACGAGCGATTAGCAGCTCACACAGGAGGGAGGGAGATACATGCTTGGAGATTCAGGCTGACAGCGTGTAACACTGCCTTCCCCGTGGCTGCAAAGGCCCCGCCTCTGAGAGGGGAACACATGGAGCCCACGTTGGGGATTAGGGAAGCATCTGGTCCCCACTGTTAGCAGTGAGTGTCTGACCCGGTGCGCCACCTGGCGTTCCCGTTACAAACAGCCGGTGCGGCATCATTTCAGAGAAGGCGAGAGAAATTTGCTGGGAACCAGATGGATAAATGGGGCTAGAGAGTTCTTTGTAAGAGACTGTGGATTGGGGGTGGCCATCCAAGCTGGAGCAACAGAGCTCCAAAGGTATCCAGATGAGACTTCAGGGAGTTTTTGGTTCGCTCCTGAGAGTCAAGGCCAGAAACAGAGAAATGTTGAACATTCCCCGGCCTTAAAAAAAAAAAGAAAGAAAGGAACATAGATCACATTGGACAAAACTTCAAGAGACAATTGATTATCATACCACTTTTTCTTCAAAAAGAAAACTGATATGGGCCTGGGACTGAAGAAGAATGTGAAAGAAGACTTGAACATATTTGAGAAATCGTGCAACACTCTCAACGATTCCAAGTTGCTCCATGACACCCAAATCCAATTTTTTAATACTAGTGTTCTCCCAAGTGATACTCTAAAGTTACAAATCAAACAATACCACAGCATCAAAAAAGTCAAAACTGCAAGCTACCCAACGGATAATGGAGAAACAGAGCATAAAGGTTGAAGTAGGTTACAGCAATGACGTGAGCTCAAGAAGTAGTCAAATACCATAAGAAACAAAAAAAAATGAGAAATTTTGGGGAATGGAAGAAGATTTGTATGAATAGATGCAGTGAAATAATTAGAACCAGAAAACTATTTGCAATGACTGCAGCAGGACAAATTAAAATGACACTAAAATAATGCCAAAATTCTGCTTAAGTGTAATGTCCAATCTTGGCCATGGAGAAAAGATAACTAAATATACTGCCTTCCCTTTCTTGGAGAGGTGGGGGACCATGGCTGCTTAAATACGCTATGTTGTTCAGTTTTGCTTAACTTTATCCCAATTACCCAGCACAGTACTGAATACGTAGTAAGAGACTAATAAATACTTGTTGGTTGATTCATTGGTTTGTGTGAGGGGGTAGTTGGTATTTGCCAAATTGATTCCCCTTCTCTCCACTTGATGTACTCACAGAAAGCAAAGGGTGGATAATAGAGGTAAGGATAAGTAATATGTCAAAGAGGTATTAAATTAACTATAAGGATTCACCTCTCCCCTTATAAAGTGTGAAAATATTTTTAAATGATTGCAATAGAAGGGAAACTTGAAATTAACTTGCTGAAAATTGCTTACACCCCTGGAGGACTTTAAATATCAGTGTTGAAGTCATTGAGAGAGTTCAAGGGTGTCTGGGCAAGGAGCAGCTTTGTAGAATGTGACCTCTGGACCAGTACCAGAGAACAGGGCTTTCTCTCTCCTCCCAAACCATCAACCATGGTATCTTGCAATAGAAATAATCACAAAATGGGAGACAGCCCACCAAACAGAGAGTCGATACAGAGAGGCAGTCACTAGAGCCCAGGGATGGCTCTAAGAAATGTGACTTCTGGCAGAATTGATTATGGATTCAAAGGAGAACTACTCCTAAGTCGAGTCAAACAGCATAATGACTCCATGAAGAAAGAAAGAACATTGCAGTAATAGGGATGTGAATTGCCTTGGCCTCATGTATTTCTTATGTAAGTCTCTCACTACGATTGTGTTTTATTTGTGTCCATTCCTCCTACAGATGTTGGATGTATTTGTGTAAGACTATACCCCAGTTTTCTGGGATTTGTGTATTATCATTATGATGCGTACTATGTCTAGTGAATGCCCTTGCTTTAAGTTAATTATGTCTACTGGCTGTCCATTAATGGGAAGTACATCAAAGGGGTCTCATGAGCTTGTGATTCTGGGAGTTATGGATTCATAGACTACACTCAGAACTTGGAGGTAGCAACTATCCCCTAGGAAATTATCCCAGAGGAGGGCACAAGTCATAAGGGGAGGTTCTCTGGATGGGTGTGGGTGATAGATCTAAAAATTATTGTAATATAAAAAGAAAACGTTGGTTTTTCTAAGAGCTAAAAAAGACATGTCCCTGAAAAAGTAGCTGGACCATCCATTAACAAGCAAAAAAGATAATAGATGAACAGTCTGAGTGCTGCAACACAAACTTTTAAAAAAGTCCTTTAGCATGTTAAGTGGATTCTCTGTGGGGGGTTCATGGAAGAACATGTACACTTGTATGTGTATATATGTTTATATACACATGCATGTCTACATATGTATGCACATGTGTGTATGCATGTATAAAACATATATACATATGGACAAGAATCACACAGGACAACAAGGCGTGATTGGATTGTGACCTGTACTTTTGGAGGGAGTTTACCTGTAGATAAGGACAATCAATCAATCAACTGGTAGTTATTAAGTATCAACTGTGTGTGAGGCACTGGGATACGAATACAAAAAAAAAAAAGGAAATAATCCCTCCCTACAAGGAGCTTGTATTCCCATGGGGGAAAGGGAAAGAGATCACAGATCAATTAAAGTAATTAATTAAAGTAATCAATGAAAACATCTGCCTCACAGGGTTGTTGTGAGGAAAGGGTTTTTAACAACAATGAACATTTCTTAAGTACCTACTATGTGGCAAGGCTTTGTGCTTAGCTCCAGGGATAAGTAGAAAGAGTGATGTCATATGCATAGTAAGACACAAATGAAAAGTAATTTCGTGAAGGATGGTTAAGAATTTGCAGACTTGGGGCAACTAGGTGACACAGTGAATAGAGAACCGGCCCTGAAGTCAGGAGGACCTGAGTTCAAATCCAACCCCAGCCACTTGACACAGTTACTAGCTGTGTGACCTTGGGCAAGTCACTTAACCCCAATTGCCCTGCCTTACCCCCTCCAAAAAAAAAAAAAAAAAAAAGAATTTGCAGGCTCAGAAAAGGTTCTGAATGGGAGCTGAATTAACCACAAGATGGCATCGATAGCCACTTTTCTGATTCTATTTAATATCTGGATCAGAGGTTGGTCTAGACCTATGGTTGAATGGAACCACTGGAGACATATTTACTTTTGTTTGTTTGTTGTTTCAGCCATGCCTGACTCTTCGTGACCCCATTTGGAGTTTCTTGGCAAAGGAATGGTTTGCCATTTCCTTCTCGAATTCATTTTACTGAGGAAGAAACTAAGGCAAACAGGGTGAAGTGACCTGATGAGGGTCACACAGCTAGGAAGTGTCTGAAGCTGGATTTGAACTCAGAAAGAGGAGTCTCTCTGACTCCAGGCTCAGTGCTCTATCCACTGTACCACCTAACTTCTATATGGTTCTAAAACTATGCATGACCTTCTTTCTTCCAGTTCCACTTCTTTGTAAGAGACTGTATTGACTTAGGATCTAAGGCTGTGTTTTGCAGTGGATCTATCCAATTGCAGATCCCACCTCTGCCAAACCCTGCCTCTTCCTTGAACTTGCTATTTCAATAAGCCCTAGGCATGTCACCTTGAAAATCCTGGAGTGGACTTTTCATAGTAATGGGCAGGTATGCTTGGATTCTGCAAATAATCCTTTCATCTCAACATTGAATCAATTAAGGCAATAAAACAATACATAAAAAACGAGTCCTTGGACTTCAGCACCATCCCCCTCTATGAACAGATTCATCCTCCCTTTTCAGCTCCCACTGGTACCATTATCTTCCTCCACTGGAATGTAAGTTCCTTGAGGACAGGGACTATCTTTCTGTTTACTTGAATTTGTATCCTCAGCAGACAGCACAGTGCCAGGAAAACAGTAAGCATTTTGAAAAAAATTCTCATTTCCTTGCCTAAAACAATCCGCAATAAAAATTCTACCCTTTGGTTGCCTCCTCCCGCACCCTGCTACATCCAGGCAATTTTCAGATGCTACATAAGCCACCTGAACCCAAGAATTCTAGGAAATTCATAGTTCCATTTGGTTGAAAGCCATGATCATTTCTACAAATGGGCAAAGAAGTCCAGATAGTACAACATAGTTGGCAACTGGAGTTCTGATTTACTCATGCAGTGGGGTGAATAGATGAAGAGTCAGAAACTTGGGGCCTTGGATAGGGCATGGCCTTGGGATCCTGTATGAAATGGAACTCCTGGAGACTAGTGCTTTTCAATTCGTGTCTTATTACTGGCAGAGACTACCACCTGAGACTGCTTCTCTCTGTAGCTAGCATATGGTAGAACAGAGGGAGTAGCTTCAGCAAGTGATCCCAGCAAGGGGAGCCTGCTGTAATTTCTGGCATCTTTCAGACCTCTAGACTTGGTAGCATCTCTATCCTGCTACAATGTCACTTCCTGTCAAATGATTCATCTTTCCCCACCCATATTTTGACTTTTCTGATTGGGGATAACCTGGAATATCAAAAGAGGATAGCAATTTGCCTATGGAAGCTTAAAGGAAAAGTCCAGTAAACTGGAAAGTTTTGAAAGTCACATACTGAATTTATTATGTACTTAAAAGCTTAAGCAAGCTGTACATAATAGAAATTCATAATTTTATGTACAATTTTCTTTTTCTTTCCTACTTTGCATGTGGAAGTGCTTGTTTTGTTTGTTAATTTCAGAAAAAAATGGAAATTAAAAAAAATTTAAGTCCCTGTTCTCCTGACACATGTTGAAGGAAGATAACGATTCTGAGAGGCAGTGGGAAACAAGGAGTCCTTTGAAAAAAAGGAACAGCCCGTGAAAAAACAGAGCTAAGAGATGGAATACTGAGTTCAAGGAACAATTTTTTGTTGGAATATAAAATGCAATCAAGCAACAAACATTTTATAAAGTGCCTAGGATATGGCAGGCACTATGCAAGAAGGGGATTAATAATAAATTAGTCTGGAAAGAGAGATTGAAGCCATGCTCTGGAGAGTTTTATTTATTCATTCATTTGGTTAGTTTACTTATCCTCCTTATTCTATTATTTATTTATTTTTGACATTCATTTTTAAAATTTTAAATTCTAATTTTTCTCCTCCCTCCCAGTCCCTTCCTCACCTATTGAAAAGTAAGAAATATGACATCCATTTATACACGTGAAGTCATACAAAACACATTTCTATATTAGTCATATTGCCAAAAAAAAGGAGAAAAGCTTTCTTTGTTTTTCTTGAAAAACAATATACTTCAATCTGCACTCATAGTTCATCAGTTCTCTTTCTGGAGATGAATGGCATTTTTCATCATGAATCCTCTGGAACTGTCTTGGATCATTGTATTGATCACAGTACCTACGTCTTGCACAGTTGATTATCATTAAAATATTGCTGTTACTATATAGAATGTTTTCCTGGTTCTCTTTACTTCACTCTGTATCAGCTCACTTAAATCTTCTCAGGTTTTTCTAAAACCATTCCCCTTATCATTTCTTACAGCACAATAGAATTTATGGAGAGCTTTAAATTCTAGACTGAGGAATGTGATGGGGTTTTTTTTTCCCATATAAGCAATAGGGAGCCAATGAAGAATTTTGAACAGTGATATGGCCTGGTCAAAAGTTTGCATTAGAACATTTATTTTAGTATCTTTATGAAGGGTATATTTAAGATAGAAGATATTAGAATACTTGAAATCAATTAGGAAATTATTATAATACTTTTGGCAAGCCCAAACCAGTACTATGGCAATGTGAATAGAAAAGGATAGATCGGAGTAATTTTGTGAAGGTAGAATCAGTATGACTTGCCACTGATTAAAATGTAGTAGAAAGAACATTGGGTCTTGAAGGGGAGAATCTGGTGTCATAACCCAGCTCTGCTACCTGTGTGACCCTGGGCCAGTCACTTAATTTCTTATACCTCAATTTCCTCATCTGAAAAATGAATTCTGTGAGACTTGTATGAAATTATGACCTCTACAGCACATCACACCTATCAGATTGGTTAACATGACAAGACAGAAAAATGATAAATGTTGGAGGAAATATGGGAAAATTGGAACACTAATGCATTGTTGATGAAGTTGTGAAGTGATCCAACCATTCTGGAGAACAATTTCGAATTATGCCCAAAGGACTATAAAACGGTGCATAATCTTTGATCCAGAAATACCACTTCTAGGGCTGTATCCCAAAGAGATCATAAAAGTGGGAAAAGGACCCACTATATACAAAAATATTTCTAGCAGCTCTTTTTATGGTGGCAAAGAACTGGAAATGGAGGGGATGCCCATCAATTAGGGAATGACTGAACAAGTTGTGGCATATGAATGTAATGGAATACTATTGTTCCATAAGAAATGATGAGCAGGTGATAGGAAAACCTGGAAAGACTTACATGAACTGATGCTGAGTGAAGTGAGCAGAACCAGAACATCGTACAAAGTAATATCAATATTGTGTGATGACTAACTTTGATAGACTTAGCTCTTCTCAGCAATGACGAATCTAAGACAACTCCAAAAGAGTCATGATGGAAAATGCTATCTACATCCAGAAGAAGAACTGTGGAGTCTGAATGCAGAGTGAAGCATACTATTTGTGCGCTCCCCCCACCCCCCTCTCTCTCTCTCTCTCTCTCTCTCTCTCTCTCTCTCTCTCCTTCTCTGTTTCTTTTTTTCTTGTGGCTCCTCCCATTGGTTCTAATTCTTCTTTACAACATGACTATTGTGAAAATATGTTTCATATGAATGTTAAAGAAAGAAATCATTACCTTTAAGTTCAGTTTAGCAGCATCGATTTTAAGCTATGATCATTCGACATGGTAAGAGGTAAAAGAAAAAGGGAAGAATCAAGAATCACTCCGAGGATGATGGAACACGTCCAGGATCAATGGAAGAATGGAGTTAACCCTCAACAGAAACAAGGAAGTTTAGAGGAAGTTTGGGAGAGCTACAGATGGTGGAATATGAATTTCATCTTGGACATGGGCTTGAAATGGCGATACAGCTAGATGGAGATGTCTAGCAAGTAGTTGGGTGATCTGGAACTGGATTTTAGAAGAAAGATTGGAATTGGATACATATACTGGAGTCATCTTCATATAGAGGAATAATTATGTAATCAAAGCATAGATTGTAAAGGTAGAAGAGGGCCCGGGACAGAGCCTTGGAGGAATATCCACACTTAACTTATGTGAAAATAATGTTGATCTAGCAAAGGAGATCAAGAAGGAAAATTTTGATGGCTAGGAGGAAAACAAAGAGGGACACACACACAAACACAGAAAGAGAGAGAGAACTTAGAAAAAATACATTGGCTTTGACAATTAAGAGGTCACTGGTCACACTAATACAGTGAAGTGGTCTGACCATTTTGGAAAGTAATTTGGAATCAAACTAAGAATATGCCTAAAGTGTACATAAACTTTGATCCAGAGATTTCACTGCTAGTATATCTCCTAAAGAGGTCAAAGAAAAAAATGCCCATATACATTAAAATATATAGAGCAGTAATTTTCATAATAACAAAGAACTGGAAACAAAAAGTTATCCTTTAATTAGGGGATAGCTAAACAAAAATGGTATATAAAATGTAATGGAGTATAACTGTTTGGAAAAAACAATGAATATGTAGAACGTAGAGACACATTAAAAGATGGACTCATGAAAATTGTAATTATTATAACCAGGAAAATAATATACACAATGTCTATGACAGTATAAATGGAAATAACAAAAAGCCACAAAAGCGAATGTTGTAATAATTCAAGTTCAAAAGTTCTTGTTCAAATTATAAGTCCTAGGAGAAGGGTTGAAAAAAATGTCCCTCACATCTTTCCAGAAATTGGGGACTATGAGTAGGAAGTATTGCATATACTGTTTGAAATTTTATGTTGATTAGTTTTGCTGAATTGCTTCCCGCCCCCTTTTAAAAATTTTTGTCATAAGGGATGGTTCCGTGGGCTATGTGGGTGCTGAGGGTAAGAAAGGGAAAGGACATATTCAGAAATTAATGTTACTGGAAAATAAAAACAATCAATAAAATACGTTAAATCTTTTAAAGAAATCATTCTTAACTTTGGACAGAACAGTTGTAATCAAGTGACAGAATCTGAGGGGTGGAGAAATTAGCCTGAAGAGAAAAAATGGAGGCAATAAGCATAGAGTATTCTCTCTAGGGTTTGGCTATGAAGAGAGCTATGTGAACATGACAGGCTTAAGAAAAAGTGTTTTTTTTAAACATGGGTATGTCTGTAGTTCCTAGAGGAGGCCCTATGGAAAAGAACAGTTGAAGATGAGAGGGAGAGAATGATGGAAAGAGGAGATGGAGAGGAGGAAAATGAGAATTTCAGGCATGGGTACTGCCAGTGAAAAACGCAGAAACGGAGATGGTGTGTCATGTAAGAATCAGTAAGGAGGCCAGTGTCACTAAATCTCAAAATCTGAAAGGGATAGTAAATTGTAAGAAGACTGTGAAAGTAGGAAGTATTCAGTTTATAAAGACCTTTAAAAGTCAAACAGGGAATTTTATATTTGATATAATAGGAGGTAATAGGGAGCCAATGGAGTTTATTGAATGGAGGTGGGAGATCAGACCTTTGCTTTAAGATGATCAACTTGACAGCTGAGTAGAGAATGGATTAGAATGAGGGGAAGTGTGATGCAGGGAGACCAACTAGAAGGCTATTACAATAATTCAGGAATGAGGGAATAAGGACCTGCAGCAGGTGGTGGCAGTATCAGAGGAGAGAAGGGCTACTGCAAAGGAAGATCTGACAGGATTTGGCAACTGATCGTATATGGAAAGGTGAGAAAACTTAAGTGAATAATTGAGGATGACACCTAGGTTTTGAGCTTCAGTTACTAGGAGAATGGTAGTATCCTTGATAGAACTAGGGATATTAGTAAGAGGTGAGGGTTTGAGAAAACAGAGAATGAGTTCCATTTTGGATGTGTTGAGTTCAAAGTGTCTATGGAACGTCCAATTTGGGCAATCCAATAAGTCAGAGAGAGTTAAATAGATCTGAGAATCATCTGCATATGGGTAACAAACAAGGTAAAATAATGCTCCTAACTCAAAGAGCCAAATTTGTTTTCACAGATTATCACTATGCTTTTGTAGGAAGGGGTCCATGGCGAGTATATGGTTCTAGAAGGGTACACTTGTTCAAAAGAAATAGAAGAGAAAAATATCTGGGGGGTGGGAGGAGAAGAGTAAGTATTAAGGAAGCATGGAGAATGATTTCAGAAAAATTTGGAAAGACTTACATGAACTGATGCAAAGTGAAGTGAGCAAAACCAGGAGAATGTTGTACTCTATAACAGCAATGTTTTTTCTTAATTAATTTATTAGTTTAGTTTCAGTTAACAAGATTCAATTCCATAGTGCCTTGATTTTCAAATTTCCTTTACTTCCCTCCCCCCTCCCCCACGACAGCATATAGTCCAGTATAGGATCTGCAAATACATTCATATTAGACATTATTCCAATTACAAAGGCATATTGTACTAGGTGGGATGAAAGATGGTAAAGAAGAAATAAAACCAAATAATGAAAAGAAAAAGATCATTTAGTTTGCTTCCATCAGGTTTCAGGCTCAGTTCTTTCTAGTTATATCTCTGGATGGTGCATTTCTCTCTTTCTTGAGTCTTTCGGGATTGACTTATATCACTGCATTGCTGAAAAGAGTCCAGTCTGTCATAATTGGTCATCACAAATATGGTATGTCTGTGATTGTATACAAATTTCTTCTGACGCTACTCTTCTTGCTCAGCATCAGTTTGTATAAGGCTCTCCAGGTAATTATGAAATCCGTCACCTCCTCGTTTCTTATAGCACAATAATATTCCATTACATTCATATACCACAACATGTTTAGCCATTCCCCAATTGATGGGCACCCATTTAGTTTCCAATTCTTTGCAACCACAAAAAGGGCTGCTATAAATATTTTTGTACATATGGGTCTTTCTCCCACTTCTGTGATCTCTTTGGGATATAACCCTAGAAGTGGTATTGTTGGGTCAAAGGGTATGAAGTTATTTATAATCCTTTGGGCATAATTCCAGACTGCTCTCCAGAATGGTTGGATAAGTTCACAACTCCACCAGCAATGTATTAGTGTTCCAATTTGTCCACATCCACTCCAGCATTTGTCACTTTCTTGTTTTTTCATCTTAGCCAATCTGACTGGAGAGATGTGGTATCTCAAAGTTGTTTTGATTTGCATTTCTCTAATCAATAGTGATTCAGAGGATTTCTTCATATGTTTATAGATATCTTTAATTTCTTTCTTTGAAAACTGCCTGTTCATATCCTTTGACCATTTATCAATTGGGGAATGACTTGTATTCATATAGATTTGGCTCAATTCTCTATAAATTTTAGAAATGAGTCCTTTATCAGAGACACAAGCTGTAAAAATTCTTTCCCAATTTCCCACCTCCCTCTTGATCTTGGTTACATTGGCTTTGTTTGTGCAGAAGCTTTTCAATTTAATGTAATCAAAATTATCCATTTTGCATTTTATAATGCTCTCTAATTCTTGTTTGGTCCTAAAATCTTCCCCTCTCCACAGATCTGTCAGGTAAACTATTCCTTGCTTTCCAAAATTGCTTACAGTATCATTCTTTACACCTAGATCATGCACCCATTTAGACTTGATTTTGGTATATGGTGTTAGATAATGATCTATGCCCAGTTTCTGCCATACTGTATTCCAGTTTTCCCAGCAGTTTTTGTCAAATAGTGCATTCTTATCCCAAAAACTAGGGTCCTTGGGTTTATCGAACAATAGATTACTATATTCATTAACTGCTGGGTCTCCTGTACCTAATCTATTCCATTGATCCACTACTCTACACCTCTGCCAGTACCAAGCAGTTTTGATGACTGCTGCTGTATAATACAGATTAAGATCTGGCATAGCTAGTCCACCTTCCCTAGCATTTCTTTTCATTAATTCCCTTGATATTCTAGACCGTTTGTTTGTCCAAATAAATTTTGTTATTATTTTGTCTAACCCTAGAAAGTAGTTTTTTGGTAAATTGATTGGTATGGCACTAAATATATAGTTTAGTTTGGGTAAGATTGTCATTTTTATTATATTAGCTCGACCCAGCCATGAGAAATTGATATTTTTCCAATTAGTTAGATCTGATTTTATTTGTGTGAGAAGTGTTTTGTAGTTGTGATCATATAGATTCTGGGTTTGTTTTGGCAAGTAGATTCCCAAATATTTTATAATGTCTACAGTGACTTTAAATGGGATTTCTCTTTCTATCTCTTGCTGTTGAGTTTCATTAGAGATGTACAGGAATGCTGAGGATTTATGTGGGTTTATTTTATATCCTGCAACTTTGCCAAATTTATTTATTGTCTCTAGTAGTTTTTTACTTGATTCTCTAGGATTCTCTAAGTATATCATCATATCATCTGCGAAGAGTGATAGCTTGGTCTTTACCTAATTTGATTCCTTTGATTTCTTTTTCTTCTCTAATTGCTACTGCTAGTGTTTCAAGTACCAGATTGAATAAGAGGGGTGATAGTGGACACCCTTGTTTCACTCCTGATCTTATTGGAAAGGCTTCTAGTTTATCCCCATTGCATATAATATTTGCTGATGGTTTTAAATAGATGCTTTCAACTATTTTAAGGAAGGCCCCATTTATTCCTATACTTTCTAGTGTTTTTAGTAGGAATGGATGTTGTACTTTGTCAAAAGCCTTTTCTGCATCTATTGAAATGATCATGTGGTTTCTGCTAGTTTTATTGTTGATTCGTCCTTGGTAAGTCTGCAGGCTGGGGCTTTTTCTCTCTCTGTTGTAGTCTGCTTGTCTGCTCTTAGGTCTGAGCTGTGCAGACCCCACTCACTCTGCGTTCATCCTGTCTGGACACACTGGGCAACCTCCTGGGCTGGACTTTGCCACACTCCATCTTCCAGTGGGCTCCATCACTCCGGAATTCACTCAGATTCACCCTTTGAGACTTAGTGACGGAGGAGCTCAGTGACGTTACTGCTTCCTTTCCACCGTCTTGGCTCCTCTAACAGCAATATTATGTGATGAACTATGAATGACTTGGTTATTGTCAGCAATACAGTGATCCAAGACAATCCCAAAGGATTCATGATGAAGTATACTATCTAACTCCAGAGAAAGAACTGATATTGTTTGAATATAGACAGAAACATGCTATAAATAATAAAAGAAAGAAAGAAAGAAAAAAGGAAGAATGGAGGAGAGCATTAGGGTGAAAGTCAATGCAGAGGGTGGAGCCAAGATGTCGGAGTAGAAACAGCTCATCCAAGCCACTCTGCCCCCAGATTCCCCCCCAAACTATGTAAAAGGGGACTCTGAACAACTTCTGGAGCCCCAGCACACACAGAACGACACAGAGAAGCTAACCTCCCGCTGAGGACAGCCAAGCAGCCCTGCAGGAAGGACCAGCACAGCGCTCTTGCAGCGGGCAGAGCGCGGGGAGCCGAACCGAGCAGAGCCCAGGTCCCCGTGAACTGAGGTTTTAGCCCCAGGGTGGCAGGGCCAGCAGCCGGCTGGAAAGACCCCAGAACACCAGCAGCTGTGGCGACTCCTGAATTATCAACATAGACATGCCTAGGACAAAGTAAGAGGTTAGTGCCCTACGGACTTTGGGACCAGTATTTGGGGAATGCGTCGGCTTCCTCCCCTGGGGGCTAGAAGCCGCTGAGGAGACAAGCCATTTTGTAGTTTTCAGAGGCAGCTCCAGCTCCTGGCCTGCGAACTGTAGGGAGATCCAGCAATCAGTCTTGGGGGATAATCGCTCTTGCTTTAACCTCCCTGGATCTGGACTGTGATCTGGGGTGGAGGTTGTGGGTGGGTTTACAGCTTGCCAGAAACAGAAGTTGTCCCCCTCACACGTTTGGGGCGAAAGTTCCTGTCTGGCACCAGGCCATATGGTGGCAACAAGCCCAAAAGTCAAATAATTAAGTGGCAACATGCCAAGGCAAAGGAAACAGAAAAATGCAACCCCAGACTCCTATTATGGGGGCATAGAGCGGGAAAAGGACTGTGAGGTCAGAAGTCCTGCTCCAAAAGCCCCAGGGGAAAACATGAGCAGGTTGCAGGCCATAGAGGACCTTAAGAAGGACTTTAAAAATCAAATAAGAGAAGTGGAGGAAAATTGGAAAGAGAAATGAGAAGGATGCAGGAAAAGTATGAAATGAGGGTCAACAGCCTGACTGAGGAAAACAACACCTTAAAAACTAGACTAGCTCAAATGGCAAAGGAGGCCCAAAAGGGCAATGAGGAGAAGAATGCCTTAAAAAGTCGAATTTGCTAGATGGAAAAAGAATCTCAAAAGTTCACTGAGGAGATTCATTCCTTCAGAGTTAGACTGGAGCAAATGGAAGCTAGTGACTTTATGAGAAATCAAGATGCTGTTAAGCAGATCCAAACAAATGAAAGATTAGAAGGCAATGTGAAATATCTCATGGGAAAACCCACTGACCTGGAAAATAGATCCAGGAGAGACAATTTAAAAATTATTGGACTACCTGAAAGCCATGATCAAAGAAAGAACCTAGAAATCACCCTTCAAGAAATCCTCAAGGAAAATTGCTCTGATGTTTTAGATGCAGAGGGCAAAATAGAGGTTGAAAGAATCCACCAATCACCTCCTGAAAAAGATCCCAAAAAGAAAACTCTCAGGAATATTATAGCCAGGTTCCAGAATCCCCAGATCAAGGAGAAAATACTAGAAGCAGCCAGGAAGAAACAATTTCAATATTGTGGAAACACAATCAGAATAACCCAGGACCTGGCAGCTTCTACACTGAGGGATGGAAGGGCATGGAATATGATATTCCAGAGGGCAAAAGAGCTGGGATTAAAACCAAGGGTCACCTACCCAGCAAAACTGAGTATTTTGTTTCAGGGGAAAATATGGTCATTCAGTGGAATAGAGGACTTTCAAGCATTCTTGAGGAAAAAACCAGAATTGAATAGAATATTTGACATCCAGACACCAGAAGCAAGAGATGCCTGAGAAGGTAATCAGGGAAAAGAAATCAAAAGGGACTTATCAAAGTTGAACTATTTACATTCCTATATGGAAAAAACAATAACTGTGAATAATGATATCTTTCTCACTATGAAAATAATGGAAGAAAGGTGTGTGGTCATATGTGTGTGGACATATGACATATGTGAATGTGTGTGTATATGGTTACAGTTATATATGGATAGAGGGCATAGGTTGAATTTATGGGGAAGGGAGAATACTCAAGGGATGAAATTATGAGGTGAGAGAGGAAAGTGGCAAGACGAGATGGGGAGAAACAGGGTAGGGTAAACTATCTCATGTAGAAGAAGCAAGGGGAAGTGGTTGCAAGGGAGGGGGAGAATAGGAAGGCAAAAAGGCAAAACCACATTCTCATTGAATTTGGTTCAGGGAGAGAATGACATACATACTAAATGGGATATCTCAACCTGCAGCAGAATAGGGGGAAGGGGGATGAGAGGAAGGATGATGGATGGGAGGGCATCCTTGGGGGGAGGGGAGGCTGGAAGTACCCACTATAGAAGAGGGACAGGATCAAATAGGGAATGGACCAGGTGGGGGGTGGGATGAGTGGGAGGGAATTATAAGCAGCCTTGTACAATATATCTACTATGATAATGTTTTGCATAGCTAGACACGTACAACATATACTGAATTACTTATCTTCCCAGAGGAAATGGGTGACAAGGGAGGAAAGAAATGGATCTGAAATTCGAGGTCTTAACATTAAATGTTTCAAATATATAGAAATACTAGTGTTAATACTCTTTTCCTTATAATTGGGAGATAAGATGTGCAGGGAGTATGGGAGAAGGTATGGGAGAGAGCAGATTGGAGG
This sequence comes from Gymnobelideus leadbeateri, assembly GCA_011680675.1. Taxonomy (NCBI): domain Eukaryota; kingdom Metazoa; phylum Chordata; class Mammalia; order Diprotodontia; family Petauridae; genus Gymnobelideus; species Gymnobelideus leadbeateri. The sequence goes on from WOXC01010182.1 coordinate 74,931, forward strand.
AAGCGATATCTTGTGGGACTGCTATTCTGGGAGGGTGGGTAGGGGAAAAACAAGGGGGGGAAATGATTGTAACTCAAAATCTGGCGGAAATGAATGATGTAAAACAGAAGTTAATAAAGCATTTGTTTAAAAATAAATAAATAAAATGATTCTGAAAAAAAAAGAAAGTTAATGCAGAAGGAAAGAAGCAATATTCTATAAGTAATAATAAAAATAATTATGGCTAGTATTTATATAGTGCCAACTACATACCAGGCACTATGCCAAGCACTTTACAAATATCTCATTTGATTCATACAACAACCCCAAGAGGGAGGTGCTATTATTATCCCCATTTTGCAATTGCAGAATGTGAGGCAGATATGATTGGAAAGAAGATAAAAAAGTTTAGGAAATAGACAACAATCTAGTCGTCAATACACATTTATTAAGCATCTACTATGTTTCAAGCACTGTGCTAAATGTTGGAGATACAAAATGAGGCAAAGACCATTTCTTCTCTCAAACAGCTTATAACTGAATGGGGTAGATAACATGCAAACAAATATATACATATCACACAAATAAACAATTAACAGAGGAAAGGTGCTGGGATTGAGGGACTGGGGAAGGTTTCCTGTAGAAGGTGGGATTTAGTTGGGATTTAAAAATAGGCTAGGGAAGCCAGTAGTTAGAACAAAGGAGGGAAAGTGTTCCAGGCATGAGAGACTGCCAGAGAGAAGGCTGAGAGTCAGGAGGAGGAGTATCTTGTTCATAAGACAGTCAGGAGGTCAGTGTCATTGGGTTGAAGACTATGTATTGGAGAGTTAAGTGTTAAAAGAGCAGGAAGCTAGGAGGGCACTAGGTCATAAGGGCCACTGAATGACCAACAGCATGTTTGTTTTTATTTTTGAGACAGGAAATCATGGGAGTTTTTTGAGTGATGTGTGTGTGTGACATAATTAGACCTGATCTCTGACAGAATCACTAGTGGCTCAAAGAAGGATGGATTGGAGTGGGGAGGGATTTGAGGCAGGCAGATCCACCAATAGGCTATTACAATAATTTGGGTGTGAGGCGATAAGGGCCTCTACTAGCGTGGTGACTGAGTCAGAGGAAAGAAGATGACATATTTAAAAGATGTTGCAAAGGTGATATCAATAGGTCTTGACAACAGATGGAATATGGGAGTTGAGGTGTAATTGAGGAATCCTAAGACAGGAAGACAGGGAAGATGGTGTTATTCTCTACACAGGGTGGAATGAAGGGTTTAGAGGGGGAAAAATGAGTCCCCATTTTAGACATGAGTGAGTTTATGGTGTCTACCAGACTGATTATATTCCCTCCCTCCTATCCCACCTCCCACTTGTTCTATTCTTTACTTTGATCCTGTCCCTTTTCAAAACTGGGTGCTTCCAACTTGCCTCCCCCCTCCCCAGTGTCTACCTTTTTTTTCAGCAGTACATGTGTAGGAGCAAAGGCTATAAAATGGTGGGAATGATCCAAGACTGAGGTGAGGCTCGAATAATTAGTAATATGATAAGGGGGGGTAGGGAATCAAGAGGGGAGGATAGCGTAAAACTGAACTTGTTCACTAAGGAGTCAAGATAGGAGAGGAGAGAGTGGCTATGGCAGGGAGATGGCCTGGAAGAGAAGTGAGGGGTAAAGGAATTGGAGATCACAGTACAGATAAAGGATAGGGCTATGTAAGGGAAAGCAGAGGGAGAAATAAAAATCTAATAGATTACAGTCAGATCAGGAGATTTTAGAATTCTTGAACATGGAGGTGGTACATTTGTGGCAAATGATAGCAAATTCAAGGATATGATCATCTTTGTGTGGCTGAGGTTCGACATAGCTCATGGGAGGTTAAGGAACTGAGTGGTTGGGATATTTGAGGGAGAATCAATATGTATGGTGAATCCTTTAGTATGAGTGTAGGAATTGAGGATGAGAGAGGAAGGAAGAAGAGTGACTTGGGGGTCTGTAGATGATAGCTACTGGGATGCTGGATGGTAGATATGAATAGCATGGACTTCAAAGGAGAAGGAGCTACTGAGTGATGGAGGAAGAGGGAGAACCTGGAAGTAGCTATGGGGAGCAAGGAATAGTCCAACTCCCCTGTTTTGACCAGTGAGCCAAGGAGAATGAATGAAAGTACAGCCAGCACTGGAAAGGGTGACCAGAGGGGCTGCATCTTTAGGGAGAAGTCAGGATTCAGTAAGAGCCAGTAGATGGAAGAAATATGAGAGGAAAAGATTTAAGAGGAAAGGAAGTCTACTGCCTGTGGAACAGGAATTCTAGAGGGCACAGTGGAAGGACTGGGTGGAATTAAGATGAAACTTTGGGGTAGGAGAATTGAGGGAGGTAGAAGGAATGAATCACATGGTAGGAGTGTGAAATAGGGCTTGGGAGTCACTGGGATGTGAAGAGCATGACCAGATGTGAGAATATTCATCACTGAGTGGAGTGAGGCACCAAAGAATAGTTGCAGCAAGAGGTCTGAAGTCAATGCCAGGATGGCTCTTTTTTGTCCTGGAGGTTCCCCACATCTCAGCTGGGAGATTGGGCTGGCAGCAGGAAGAGGAAGATGTCTCATACTGCTACAGATGGGAGTCTGAAAAGTCACCTCCTCTTTGCCTCAGTTTCCTTGACTATAAAATAAGTATCATAATAGTCCCTACCTCCCAGGGCTGTTGTGAGGATCCAATGAGATAATACTTTTTTCTTTGGGGGATCTTTTTCAGGAGGTGATCAGTGGATTCTTTCAACCTCTATTTTGCCCTCTGGTTCTAAAACATCAGAGCAATATTCCTTGAGAATTTCTTGAAGGATGATTTCTAGGTTCTTTCTTTGGTCATGGCTTTCAGGTAATCCAATAATTTTTTAAATTATCTCCCCTGGATCTATTTTCCAGGACAGTGGTTTTTCCCATGAGATATTTCACATTGCCTTCTATTCTTTCATTTGTTTGGATCTGTTTAACAGCATTTTGATTTCTCATAAAGTCACTAGCTTCCATTTGCTCCATTCTAATTCTGAAGGAATGATTCTCCTCAGTGAGCTTTTGAAATTCTTTTTTCATCTGACAAATTTGGTTTTTTAAGGCATTCTTCTCCTCATTTCCTTTTTGAGCCTCTTTTGCCATTTGAGTTAGTCTGTTTTTTAAGGTGTTATTTTCCTCAGTCAGGCTGTTGACTCTCATTTCATAATTTTCTTGCATTGTTCTCATATCTCTTCCCAATTTTTCCTCCACTTCTCTTATATGCTTCTTAAGGTCCTCTATGGCCTATAACCAGCTCATATTTTTTCTTTGAAGCTTTTGGTGCAGGAGTTCTGACTTCACTGTCTTCCTCCTGTTCCATGCTTTGATCCTTTTTGTCGACAAAATAGGAGTTAAAGTTGGGATACTCTGTTTATTTTGCTTCCTTTGCTTGCTTGTGTCGCCACTCAGTCACTTGACCCCTGAGCTTTTTGCCACAGTAGGACTCTGCCACCAGCCAAGGGAGCTTCTATCCCAAATGCTGGGGTTTTCTCAGCTGCCAAAGGTATTAGTTGGGTACCCTCTCTGAAGCCTCCACATGCTCTGGCAAGCTGGTCGCACACCCCAGGACTTCTACCCTAGACTGCAATCCAGATCCAAGCAGGTTAAAGCAAGAGCGATTACCCCTTAGACTGGTCACTTGGTCCCCCTACAGTCTGCAGGCCAGGGGCTGAAGCTGCCACATGGCTGTGGCAGTGCGGCCATGGCTCCTCAGCGGCTTCTCGCTCCAGGGGCAAAAGCCACCACACTCCCAACTGCTGGATCCCAAAGTCCACACTCAACTGACCTCTCACTTGTGTCCTTAGAATCTATGTGTTGATAATTCTGGAAATTCCACAGCTGCTGGTGATCTGAAGTCCCTCCAGCCTGTGGCTGGTCAGGCCTGCCTGGGGCTAAAACTCAGGCTTCCCCAGGCTGGGCTTGGCTCCCAGAGTGCTGTGCTGGCCTATTCCTGCCAGCCTGCCGGGCTATCCTCAGTGGGAAGTTAGCTTCTCTATGTCATTTTGTGGGTTCTGTAGCTCCAAAGTTTGTTCAGAGTCCCCTTTTACATGAATTGGAGGTGGTGGGAGCCAGAGCCCCTAGGAGGTCCTGTTTCTCCTCCACCATCTTGACTCCACCTCCTGAGATAATACTTTTAAAGCATTTAGCACAATGCCTGGAATATAGTAGCTGTTTAATAAATGCTTGCTTCCTTCTAATTAGAAGTGGGAGAGGCTGACTCAGGATTTCTCTCACTAGTTATCTTTGGACAAAAAGTGAATGACCCCTTGGAGATGTTGTTGCGGGGATTCTCAGTCAGATAGGGGATACGTTAGATGAATGAAATCACAATTCTATTTGAACATTTAGGAGAAGAGGCAATAGAAGCTGAGGTATTTCATAGGAGAAACATGCAAGAGACTTTCAAGTCCCTTTTAGTTCTGATATTCTGTAATAGAGAGCAAGGGCCAGAGAAGGAAAGCTAGGGCCTCATCTCTTCCTGGCCACTGGTCAAAGACCATTGCCTTAGAGAATGCTAAAATGATAATGCTAACATTAGTATCAATCTGTATCAATTAGGAAGCAATAATGACATTAATAAGCCACAGGCAGGGCAACACATTCAAATGTCCTCAAGCTAACAACAATTAATCCCTTGGGATACTTCATTCATAATTGCTCAGGGCTGCCATCCCAGAGGTTAAATAGCAGCAGGATTCAGTTCTTGGCCCCCACAACAGCTCCCTTATTAAGGCCCAACTTGGAAAAAAATTTGAGGAAAATGTCCTCCCAGGAGCTGTCACAACTTATAAAGATTACTTTGCCAAATTTTTGATTGGGGAGTGAATTTTCTAAAGTAACTATTTTGACTGCAATCTCTTATTAAAAGGTCATACTTTGCTGACTGGAGAAAAATAAACCGGGTGACTATTAAATGGAATGAGTGACTCACTTTGACAGGTACTACAAGTCTTCTTATGATATATTTTCTTATTCCCTGCTTATGTGGGTCATCAACCAAACTGATGATACCTGGTGACCATTTTTAATGACACTAATAAGAAAAGAATAGTTTTTAGCAAGGGCATGATAAAAATGAACAAATAGTTAGATCTTAAATTCCTAAAGTTCTTTCCCCCAAAATTATATTTCATTAATAAATATATTGGACTAGATGTCCTCTAAAGTCTTTTAGGTCTAGAATCCTATTATCCTATGGCACTCAAAAATAATCAAAGGAGTCCACATTAATTTTAAATTCAAACTTGATTGTACATACTGAGTATGACTCAGTGAGGGTTTCCCTCCAATACCCAATGGGGATTGCAACCCATCCATACCTTCCCCATCCTACAGGGACTCTTGTCCATACATTCCTGCAAATCTTCCACAGGTAGACAGCCCAGCCTTGCTGGGATCTTTTGATCTTCCTTTCTAGATCTTTTGATATTGTGTGGGTACCAATACAATGTGTGGCCTGTCCATCTTTGATCTCTCACTGTTACTACATAATTAGAATAGCCTCATTGGATACTATCACTGGAATGTGATGGGATCGGTGCCCCTTTGAGAGATCTGTGGAGTATCAAAGGCTGAAATTCCAGTGACGGTAAACCAAACAGTTTATTTCAGTAAACAACTGGGATTGTGGGCTACATGGTGACAAGAAACTAGTATGATGGAATTTTTTGTTTTGTTGCTTGTTTTTGGCTAGGTATTTGGTTATTGTGGAGCCACAGCCTTAATGAGAATTGTCTTCATCATTAATGGAAAAAGATATTCATCAAATGCTCAGTTGCTAATGGTGCTGTTAAGATGAAAAAAACACCTCTTTGATAGGATCTTTTATTTTTCCCTTTTAAAAGGCAATTTGTTTAACTGATTCTTTTTGTTGTTGTACTATTTCATTTCTGAAGGTATACTTCTCCTCTGCATTATCCAGAGAACCATCCCTTGCAATAAGATGTTTTAACAGATTGTGGGGGGAGGGGGAGTGGTTAAGCAAAAAAACAATCAACATATCAACCATTTTTTTTGCCAGTATAAATAATATTGCATGCTTGTAATCCTCCATGATGGCATATTTTGTGCTTCTGTTTACACACAATTTTTGACTGGTAGCATGATATAACATATGTACACATTCACCATATATCTCTATCTCTCTAGTACTCTTTAGCTGATCTTCAATTTTCATTTCTCAGACACTATGGTATTCTATGATTCTAAGCCACATAGCATCCCTGGAAAACTGTTGGTCTTCCAATTCCATTCCAAGGACCTTTTAAAAAATAAAACTTTCTTCAGAGAAAATGTTGGGGTCCCTAAAATTACTACATAAACCTTCAATAATAATCCATTCCCTTTCTATTTAATTATGAGTACATTCATTGTCTATTTGTCATGTCTGCCAAAAAAAAAAGTATGTGCCCATGGACCAGCTGTGTGGAGAATCCATACAATTGACTTCAGAAAAGAAAGACATTCCATTTTGGACTATAGCTCCTCAAAGATGCAAGTACCACAGGCAGAAATCCTAGAGTAAACAATCTTTCTAATTGTAGCCATCCTTTTTAAAAGGAAGAAAATGGGAAGCATATAATTGCATATGTGTCCTAAAGTCTTTATTCTTTGTGACATGGAGTTGATCTGGGGTTCAACCAGAGACAATGCCAATGGTTCACAAACTCTACCAGGTCTCCCCAAACTAGGAACACTAGTACTAACCTAAGTGATGGACTGTACATCTGTTGGCCAAGAGCTAATCCTACCGAAGTTCATAGAAGGGTATCACTATCTTGGTTAAAGAATGATGATTCTTTTAGCCACAGCAACTCTTAAAGAGTTGAAGTAAGTTGAAGTTAAGTTGAAGTAGCTGCACTATTAGGTGGAGTGCTCACACTGATTAAATCATGACTGCTTGAAGGACTGAAGTGTATATTAGTTACAGACCAGTGGATTGTCTTAGTAAGAAATTTGTGTGTGTGTGTGTGTGTGTGTTTTAAATTTTGCTTCAGAGGAGACTTGAACCAAATGAATCATTAGGTTTTTCTTTTGCTCAATATTCTGGATTATTCACATTATATAGAAAGGCAGTGTATGTGGTTGTCTGTCCAGGATGATGATGCCCCAAATATCCTCCACTCCCGTATAACAAAAGCATATGATATCACTGTTAAGAGTTTAATTCCTTTGGGTTCTGCTCCTCACTGACACCTTTAAAAATATAATGGAGAGTAAGTGACTGACAAATTCTTTCCTCCAGACAGAAGGGATGGGGCATATAGAGTTTTCTTCTTTCCAAATTGTGTTTAGTGCAGGCCCTTTTCAGTGCTATAGACTTTGAAAAGATAGAGATTCAGTTCTGATTGGCACAGTTTCATTAGAAACTTTAGAAAACAAAACAAAACCTTGATTGCATCCATAGGTCAGTAAGGAAATTTTTTAAAACTTGGTTTTGTTTGATGTTCAGCAAATTATAGATTTGTTTTGATTTTTGATTAATAATTCGTTTCAAATCTGTTTTTAAAAAGGATTTTGTGAATCAGTAGAGAGATAACTAGTTGTAAAAACTGGTCCAAATGAAAACTTGAATATTATAAGGTAATCAAAGAAACTCAAACACCTCAAAAAGAAGACTATAAAACCAGTGAAAGCAAGTTTACTGTCTTGTTGTATTCAGATTAGTCCCTATAAGTATTACAAGTCTGGGCACTTAATTGTTATTTTAAAGTAAATGATGTTCTTACTATAAGGGACAAATGATGTTAATAGATTAACATCATAATGATATCATTTTTCTTCACTTGAAATAAAATCAAGAATTATTTTCCAAACAAAACCATCAGGCTATTTTGAGACTAAAATGTGCCCCTCCTCTTAGCAAACCCCAAATCCATATGCAAGTCAAACCAAATTAATAAGAGAAAAGAGTTCCATAATGAACCTTAATCCTATTAACAGAATTGTCAATCTTGGTTAGTCATTGAAAAAAATGTCTCACCCCCCACTGAGGAATATGATTTATTTACACCTGGTGTTTGTCTCTTCTATGTAGGGCATCGTTTATTTGGAGTTCACCATGGGGCCTTCTCTGAATATTATTGAAAATGTATTGAATAAAGCAGCTGTCTTTAAAAGTATTCCATTTAGAAAAAATGTATATGCACATATATATTTATACATATATTATCACAGGAGTCGACTTTGAGAATTTAATCCTTGAATTACTGCTTTAGACCAGAAAAGTCCCAGATGTCCATACTTTGAATCTTGGAGCACTGGACTCTTCCATTATTTAATACAGTGCCTAGCCCATACTCAGTGAACACAAATAATCAAAATCTATTTTCTAATAACTAAAATCCAAAATGGTGTGGAAAGAGGGTAACTGAGTAACTGAGGAGGGAAAGAACAGCCGCAGCAGCAAACAAAAATTTCTGATGCATCTTCCACTGAAATCCCTCTACAATGAAAGAATATATGTATCTAATTTTTTTGTAGTCCACCTTCCAAATTCTCCTACCTTTGACTTTTTTTTGTCCATAACTATGATTTCATAGGTATGTAAAATTTCCACTGTATCATCCAATCTTAGTCCTTGGAACACTGATAGGGTAAATGACTTGCCCACAGTCACATAGTGTCAGAGGAAGGACTTGACCCCAAAATGATTTCAAGGTCATCCCTCTATCTATTATACTATGACTTTCCCCTTGGCATATATTTAAATGAAACACTAGTTATTTAAGTTTTTTATGGAAAGTTTTTATTCTGTTATTTGTATGGCCTCTCTGCTTGTACATATCAGTGTGTATGTCTTTGATTGTATGTTCCTTGAGGGTAGAAACCATCAGTTCACAGCCTGAGCAATCCAACATCTAGGGTGTTTTTTTCACCTTAACAGCACCATTAGCAACTGAGCATTTGATGAATATCTTTTTCCATTAATGATGAAGACAATTCTCATTAAGGCTGTGGCTCCACAATAACCAAATACCTAGCCAAAAACAAGTAACAAAACAAAAAATCCATCATACTAGTTTCTTGTCACCATGTAGCCCACAATCCCAGTTGTTTACTGAAATAAACTGTTTGTTTGTTTTTTTCCATTGGTTTTAGTCAAACTGGTTTTTGTTTGTAGACAAAACTTTACAATGTAGAAAGTAAGGTGTGGTGAATGCAATGCCTGCTGAAAGATTTGAGACCTTTCCACACTTCAGGAGGCAATGGATACTGTCACTGGAATGTGATGGTATCGGTGCCCCTTTGAGAGATCTGTGGAGTGTCAATGGCTGAAATTCACAGCACAGGAATAATAAATAGTCATGTTACTCTTCAGGGAAAATCAACAGCGATTTAGTAAATGACTGTGGAAAAAAATAATCCTTTAAAGAACAGGGCACTTGGTGTTGGCTATAAAATATTATCACCAAAGTGGAGAAATGAATGCTAATTCTACAATACACACCAAAAAATAATCAGCTTTAGCTCAGTTAAACAAAATGCTGATGATAATATTTGCAGATAGGTTTCCAGACACTAAAGATTAAGAATAGGGATTCACCAAGATACTGTGGGACTCCAGTGTTTCTGGGTAAATAAATGGTTAACATTAATCAGCCCACTCTTACTTTAGGGGGAAAAAGATGGGAAGAGCCTACCAGCCCCCTGATGTTGCCAGTCTTTCATTCATTCATCCATTGGTTTATTCAGACTTGGGACGTCCGTCCCCTCTTGAACACTTCCTGCTGCTAGCACTGATGTTGGCTCATATCAGCTTGTAACCACTGTCATGTCTCATTTTAGGGATGTAATGAGGCATTAATGCTGATCTTTGATGTGTGAGCTGTGTCAAAATATCCTGGTTTCCCTAGCATTGGATTGGGCCACAGCATCAGAAAAGTTGGACAAAACAGTCATTGTTTGAGTTACCAACACTGTCCCCATCAGGAGAGCTGTTCAGCTGGAAAACAGGAAATGGGCCTGAGTGATGCCCACCATATATACTCTGCTTCTATTCTTTTAATTACTTTATCCTAGCTCTTTCTTTCAGGCTTAGTTTCATTTCCATGTTCTTATTTGTTGTATTCTTTATCCCATGGGCTCATTCAGAAGAAGGTTCTGATTCTAAGGAACTATGTAGTAAACTAGGAGGAGTGTTGGACTTGGTATCAGGAGGCTTGAGTGTGAATTTAGACAATAATTCTTATTAGCCTTGTGGCTGAGAGGAAATCCCACTACCTCCCTTAGTTTTGGTTTCCTCATATGAAAAGTAGGAAAAATATTTCTTACCTTTCTTTGTAAACCTTAAAATACTCTGCAAACAAGGAGCCATCATCAGGAGCAAGAAAAGCTAAGGTCTTTCGAGATGTCCAGTGCTGTCCTCTTTTTTCCCAATTAGATTATGAGTTCTTTGAAGGCAGAGATTGCCTTTTGGCTCTATATATCCCCAGTGCTTAGCACAGCACATGGCTCATAGTAGATATTATATATATTGATTGATATTCCTGTAAAAAGAAAATGATACCATTTTTTAAAAAAATTAAATTTTATGTTTATTTTTAGTTTACATCATTCATTTCCACAAGATTTTGAGTTACAAGTTTTCTCCCTGTCTTTCTCCTACCCCCCATCCCAAAACATCGATCTCACTGTATACCCCCTTCCCCAATCTGCTCTTTCCTCTATCTTCCCCCATCTCCCCTCTGACTTTCTGGTAGGGCAAGATGGATCTCCATCCCCCAGTGACTGTATAAAATGATACCTTTTTTAAAGCAAGCTGAAAATCTATTCAGTAAAAGTTAAAAAAATTATCACACCCCTTTGATCCAACAATTCCATTGTTGACAATATCCCTGGAAAGTATTAGTGAAAGCAAGAAAAAAGAGAGTTTTCTGAGATTTTCATAGCAGCATTATATGTCATTTCAAAAAGCTGAAAGCAATCTGAATGACCAACAAGAGGATGCTTAAACAAATCATGGGACCTTAGAGTACTATAATGAAATATAAACTGACAAGCAAGCAAACTATAAAGAAATATGAAAACACGTTCATGAAATAATGCAAAGTGATCAAAATAGAGGTGGAAGAATGGAGTATACATTAACTATGACCACCCAGGGAGAAAAGTTAATGAAAATGGACAAAAGAATGCTGATGAGAATTTATTGACTGAAAAATTATGACACTTTCTGCACTGAACTTAATTTGTTCATAGTTATCAAGAAAGCTTAAACAATTAAAAGAAATTTTAACTGGTTGTATCAATGTTTAATGTTAAATTTTAATAAAATCTTTCATTATAAAGAGCAAGTGAGTCCCTACATCCGATGTAAGTCTAGAAAAACGAGAGCTTCCCGATCTTTTCTAATTACATTGTTGTGGCTACTAGAGGTTACTTACAACACGGTAGCTTCCTCGATAATCCCAATGGGAGCCAATTAGCTTCATTCCATTTCATGGTCATAGGCTAACCACAGCTTCCTCTCTAGGGTAAGGGCAGGGAAAGGCAAAACAGAAGAAAGGGAGAGTTTGGAGGACCCAAAGCAATCCCTTGCAATTATCAGAAAACCAATTTGAAGCACAAGCCTTACTATTGGTAGGTCAGCATCACTGTCTTTTGTTAATGAAACCTAGCAATTATGGAGCAACTTAAGGTCATGGATTGTCTCATTTTATCCCTGTAACAAGAGGATAGGTACTGTTATTATCCCATTTTACAGATAAGTAAATTGAGGCTGACAGAACCACGTAATGTGCCCGGGGTCACTTAGTATCTGAGGTGGAATTTGAATGCAGGTCTTCCTGACTCTTTAAGTCCAGCAAACTCAACCATTCTGTCACCTAGCTGGCATATTAGAAGTCACTGTTTTATTACATAAGACTCCATTGACCACATCTAGTGGTTGTTTGGTTTTGCTGCAATTCTAGGCACATAGTGTTTCAAGAAGAAGCAACTGCATTTGTGCTGACCATGTAAACTCAAGCCTATAAAAGGACAACAAAGATTATAAGGAGGTGAGGGATACACTGAAATGAGAGTAAGAAAGTCTAATAGTGAGAAATTCTCTGCCACGTACAGAGAATTCTAAGCACGTCAAAAAGATTTGGATCAACTGATGATTTCAGAGTCATAGGACCAGAGATTTAGGTCTGGAAAGGACCTTCAAGGTTATTGAGTCATTTTATAGATGAAGAAAAGAAGACCTAGAGAAGTGACATGACTTGTCCAAGGTCACTCAGGGAGGAAGTCGCACATATGGCATTTGAACTTGGGTCCTCTCACTCCAAGACCAACACTCATTCTACATTAAGGAAAGCACTTTGTAATCTGCAAAGTACTATCTGGAGATTAGCTATTGTGATTAATTACAACAATAATGATAATGGGGGCAATTCGTTTAAGGGTAGAGTCTGGAACTTGGAGTCAGGAAGGCCTGAGTGTGAATCTTGCCTCAGACACTTAGCTGTGAGACCCTGGGCAAGTCATATAATGTAGATGTGCCTCAGTTTCCTCACCTGTTAAATGATGATTATAGTAATACCTACCTTAAAGAGTTGTGAGAATCAAATGAGTTAATATATGTAGAGTATTTTGGGAACTTTAAAGTGCTACATAAATCCTAGCCATTATTATTAATCATCATCATCATCATCATGTACTGGGAATCTACTCTCCCCACTTTACAAGGATGGTGTGTGCACAACATCAACAGCAGCCCCTAGTCATCCCACTGCAAGAGGAAGTCATAAAGCAGAGAGCTGAGTCCCAAACAAATCTGTTATTTTGGCCATCACCTGTGCCCTTTAACACTGCACAGCGATTCTCCTGCCGTCTCTGAGCTCTCTGGTTACTCTACCACAGCTATTCCAAACCTCTTCTCTCCTCATGCTTCCCATTCTACCCCCACCCCACCTCTCAGCAGATCTTCCTTGCCTCCTACATTCCTGAGGAGATTGAAGCCATTCATCATGAACTCCATCTCCTTTCCCCCACACTTCAAAATCTCCCCATGTCCTCAACAGTCCATTTGCTCTTCTCTCTCCCTCTGTCTTTCTTTTTGCCTGTTTCTCCGTATCTCTCTATCTCTGTCTCTCCTCTTTTCTCTTCCTCTCTCTTACCCCCTCATTGTCTTCCATTCTCCTCCTCTCCTTTCTCTTCTACTTTTCACCTTTTTATCCTCTTCTCCCTTCTCCCTTCTCCTCCTCTTCCCCCTCTAATCCTTCTGCTCTTTTATTTCCTTTTCTCCTTCATCCCTTCCTTCTGCCCTACCCTACCCTTACCTCATCTTACCTCTCTCCTTCTCTAATTATCTCCTTCCTCATTTCATCTTCAATCTCTTGCCATCTATCGGTTCAGCTCTCCTTCATCTTAAAAAATTCTTCCTTTGAATTTGCCATCCCATCCAATACTGTCCTACATCTTTTCTCCCTAGCATAGCTAATCTCCAAGAAAGCTTAGGATATTACTGCTTCCCTCCACTTCCTCATCAACCACTCCTTTTAACCTCTTGCAGGGTAGTTTCTCAGTCCATCACTTGATGATAACCTTTCTAAAGTAACTACTGATTTTTTGAGGCGGGGGGGGGGGGTGGGGGTGGATACAAGGCAATTGGGGTTAAGTGACTTGCCTAAGGTGACACAAGCTAGTAGGTGTGTTGAGTGTCTGAGGCTGGATTTGAACTCAGGTCCTCCTGACTCCAGGGCTGGTGCTCTATTCACTGTGCCACCTAGCTACCCCTAGAAACCACTGATTTTTTAAAAAAGGGTTTATTAATGCTTTCACACCCCAGTAACCTACATAGATGTAGAACCCTATGATGTGGCAATTCTAATCAGCTGAGAAATGCCAATCAACACAGTGACTAGGTCTGATACTCCTAATAATTTATTCTTGTAATTCGCCATTTCTTTCCCAAGAGGAGGCAGCTGTTTTCACCATCAGTGCCTGGGAACCAAGATCAGAGATTGTCTGTAATCTGATTTCTGGTTTCTTCCAGTGCTGTTTTCGTTTGCACTATTTTAGTCTTTGTGTATCTTGCTCTCTTGGTCTTCCATTCTGAATTGGCTCATACAAGTCTTCCTATGTTTCTTTGAACTCATATTCATAATTTATTGTGATATAGTAGTGTCTTATTATATTCACATACCCCAATTTATTCAGGCATTCCAAATTGAATGGACAACCGCGTTGTTTCTAGTATTTGCTACCATAAAAAGTGCTTTTTTCACCTAATTCCAAGCCAATTTCCTGAATGGCTGGGACAATTCACAGCTCAACCAAGAATGTATTAGTGTTCCTGATTTCCTGTAGTCCCTCCAACACAATTAAAAAAAATTGTTATCTTTGTCAATTTAATGGTGGTGAGGTGAAACCTTAGATCTGTTTTAATTTGAATTAGTAGTAGTTTGGAGCATTTTCATATGGTTATTTAACTTTCATATTAATTAATTTTCATTTATCGTGTTAAAAACTATCCATTCTCGACCTTTGCCTACTGTTGGGGAGAGGTTCTTCAGTTTATGTATTTGAATCACCAATGAGTTTTTCATTGCCAGTTCCAATAGACTTCTCCATCCTCATCTATGTAATTCTTTCTGTAGTGTTTGACTTGGTTAACCACTGCCTCTCTTGGCGTCCTTTCTCTTCCCTCAGTTTCTGTGCTGCTGCTCTTCCCTGGTTTTCCTCCTGGCTGGTCATTCCTCAGACACCTCACTGGTTCTTCCTCTTCCTCTTGCTCAAACTGAGCTGGACTTCTTGTCATGCGCCCCATTGCCTCTCTTCTCCCCATCTGGAATATCACCCTATGCAACAGTTTTCTAGAGACCACCTGCTCCTTCCCCCCAGTTAATAATTACTCAGCTTTGGAAGTAAAATTGAACTGTCCTGGTTGGTGAATGAGTGAACATAATCAGCTAACCACCATATCTAGTCAATCCCAAACCAAACTTCACAGTCCACAGCTACCCAAGACACCTTGCCTTCTACCTGCTACTATTCGTAGACCCTTCCCTGCCTTCCTCCCACCTTCTACCTCTTGCTCTGAAAAAAAATAATTAAATCAATACTTTCATTGCTTCAGCAAAAGGTATGGCAATCTACTGCCTTCTGCTGACTCCATTCACCATCCCTGTGACTCCCCAGACCAAAACTCATTTCCTTTACTCCCTAAACATAGAAACACACACACATTTATATACAGAGAGACACATGTCGTCTCCCACTATTAGGATGTAAGTTCCTCAAAGGCACTGTCTCAGTTTTTAATTTGTATCCCCAGAATCTGGCATGATGCCTGGCACATAGTAGGTATGTAATAAAGGTTCATGAACTAATGGGAGAGCCAATAGAAAGAAAAATAAAGACATACTTTTTTTTTCAAATGGGAGCTTGGCTAGGAGCCTGGGTTGGACTATTGTGAGGATTAGCCAATTAATCATCACAACAGTTTGATGAAGAATTAATTAATCTTTTAAGCACTTACAGGGTCAAAAAACCTGGGTCCAGCCCATAACATTTGTTATGACACTGTTGTTATCCTATGTCTGTCTTTTCCAAGGCAGATTTAATTTAATTTCATTGTTTTAGAGTTTAATTGTTTCTCAGAGCTCCTCTGGGGTAAGAGCCCTCTGAATTCCTTTCCCATCTTCTACTCTTCTCCCTCCCAAATAAATAAATCTTTAACTGCCTGTTGACCATTTCTACCTGGTTTTTCCAGTGGGACTTTGGAACTCATCATACCCCAAACTATCCCATCTTCTCCTTGGTTGGTTTGCCTGTGACAAATCTCTCCACACTTGAATACATTCTCCACTCAGTGATTTTCCTAAGGAACAGGTCCCATCGTATAACTCCCCATGTCTCAATAAATTCTAATTGGCTCCCTAGCACCTCCAAGATCAAATGTAAAATCTTTTGCTTGTTATTGGAAGCCCTTCATAGCCTAGTGCCCAATCTTTCCAGTCTTCTTACACCTCATCACCTTACTGCCCTGCCCCCATGCACTCTGAGATCCATTGACAACGGCCTCCTTTCTCTTCCTCTAACAGGCCACTCCATTTCCTAACTTCAGGCATTTTCACTGCCTGTACATGTGATACATGGAATCTATCCCAGTTCATGTTTCTCCTCTTCTTATCTCCTGGCTTTCCTGGCTTCCTTCAAGTCCCAGCTAAGATCCACCTTTTATAGGAAGCCTTTCCTGATCCCTCTTAACTCTAGAGCCTTTCCTCTGTTGATGATTTCCTAATGGTTCTTCATATGTGTGTTTTGCTTGTACATGGTTGTTTTTCTGTTTCTCCTCCATCAGACTGTGAGTGGGGACTCAAGAGCAGGGACTGTCTTTTGTCTTTCTTTGTATCTATCCCCAGTGCTTAGCACAGTGCCAGGCCCATTAATTAATGTTTATTGGCTGACTTCCCCTTCCCCTAACCTCTCCATCTTTTTTGATGTCCATGTAATTGTCCTCATCACTCAAGCTCAAAAGTTTGGTTTCTTCCTGTCCTTCACCTCCCAAATCTGACTATATGTCAAATCACATTGGTTTCACTTCCACATTATCTCTGTATTCCATATTAATAATAATCTTTAAGAAAAAAAAGCCTTAGGTGAATGACTTTACCTCTTGGACCCTTAGTTTCTTCTTTACCGGGAATAGGGATTTTAGGAAATGGACTAGGTGATTGCTAAGGCACCTTCCAATTCTAAGTCTTATGACAACGAACTGATGAGGAAAGTTAGTGGGTGAAGAAGATTATACCAGATTTATTGAAGGAAAAACAGGGGCACTAAAGTTCTGGGGGAGGGGCCAGGAAAGTGTGGCAAAATCTATCAATTAACAAGAACTTACAAAGCTTCTACTATGTACCAGGAATCATTATTGGACTACAAAAGCAGAAACTAAGAAGCAAGGAGTTCATTTAAAGCCTTGAAGAGGCTCAATTAACACTGGACTCGGTCCCTGGCATTACAGACATAGGAGGCACGGTCTTGGAATCTGTACTGCCTTTTTTGAGCAATACTCTGTTGTTGCCAATTTCAGAAACACATCATGAGCTATTTTCTCAATTGTTTTAAAGAATTTTTTTTTAACTTAAGTTTGAAAATACCCCAATTTTGAGAGGGCATAAGGATAGGAACATGCCCAGTAAACACTTGGCCTATAAAATACATCAGTAAAAAGCATCTTTTTGCTCTGCTCCCTGAAAAAAAAATACCCAGAGGCTCATGAGCTAGTGGGAGAGCCACTAGCAAGAGTAATAAAGGCATAAATACAATTTTTTAAATGGAAGATTGGCTAGGAGCCTGGGTTGGGTTATTGTGAGGATTAGCCAATTAATCCTCACAACAGTTTGATGAAGAACTAATTAATCTTTTAAGCATTTAGAGGGTCAAAAAACTTTGGCCAGGGCCAGGGTAACATTTGTTATTATTTCTTTTCCCAAGGCAGATTTCATTTAATTTAATTTCATTGTTTTAGGGTTTAATTGTTTCTCAGAGCTCGTCTGGGAAAAGAGCCTTATGAACTTTTTTCTCATCATCCACCTTTCTTGATTCCAAAGTAGCTGCTCTTACCCTTACAATAGGAAATCGTGCTTCAGTATTTTTCTGGAGTCACTCATTTTGGGTAGATGACTTGTTTGGGAAAAGCATGCGGATGTTCCTTCTTCCATATTCCCCTTAAAAGATGTTTGTTCAAAGCTTCATAGAATTTCAAGTGTAAAGGGATGTTGTTGTTTCCAGTTGTTTTTCAATCTTGTCCAACTCTTCATGACTCCATTTGGTGTTTTCTTGGCAAAAATATTGGATTGCTTTGCCATTTCTTTCTCCAGCTCATTTTTACTTATGAGGAAATTGAGGCAAACAGAGTTAAGTGATTTACCCAGGGTCACACAGTATCTAAGACCAGATTTGAACTCAGGAAGAAGAGTCTTCCTGACTCCAGGCGGACGCTCTAGGCACTACACCACCTCGATGCCCCTTGGGGCATTAGAGGCCATCTAGTTTAATTGCCTTATTTTACCAGAGAACCACAGAGAAGAAATAACTTACCCAAGGGCAAACAAGTAGTACATAGAAGAACAAGGATATGAACCTTGATCTGTCTGTAGTTTTTAAATGGTAAGCCACGGAATCACAATAAAGAATGGTATTTATATAATGCTTTAAGTGCTTTACATAGATTCTCTCATCCAACAGGTAGTATCATAACCATTTTACAGACGAGGAAACTGAGGCTCCGACTTCAGATGACTTGCTCATCATCAAGCCTCGTCAGGTCAGAGGTGGGACTGAACCTCAGGTCTATCTGACTCTAACTCCAACTCTCCATTCCCTACAGCACATTGGGCTAAAGGGTGTTCTAGGAATCTACTTGTTTTACCAATGAGGACAAGACTGTCACTCTGCACACTCTTCAGAAATGGAAGATACTTTTTTCATCATCTAAACAAAATGTGTTCTCTTCTTACTGGGGACCTATCCCCAAAGCTGTTGTCTTTCAGTCATTTTTCAATCATGTCCAACTCTTTATGACTCCATTTAGGGTTTTCTTGGCAAAGATAATGGAATGGTTGCCATTTCCTTCTCCAGCTCATTTTACAGATGAGGAAACAGAGGCAAATAGGGTTAAGTGGCTTGCCCAGGGTCACACAGCTACTAAGTGTCAAGGCCAAATTTGAACTCAGGAAGAGGAGTCTTCCTGACTCTAGGCCTGGCACTCTAGCCACTGTGCTACCTAGTTGCCCCCTAAATGTATCCCCCAAAAAGTCCAATAAGTCAATCAGGGCCCATATTCCCAAGGCCACAACAATTTGACTGATAGCCTGAAAGCATTTGTTCACAGAGAATCACAGAATGTCAGAGCTGGAAGTGACCTCAGGGGCCATGGAGTCCAGCTAATCCTGGACTGAGAATGCTTTCCCCAACATGCCCTAAAGCAATCATCCAGACTTCCTGTGAAGAGCCCTCCAGTGTGGCAGCTCTTCCTAATTCTGGATAGCTTTAATTCTTGGTGTGTTCTTCCAGACATCAAGTATGTTTCTTTAAAACTTCCACCCTATTTTTCCAGTTCTGCCCTATAGGGCCAAGGAGAATGAGACTAAGCCCTCTTCCATGTGGCAGCCCTTTAAATACTTCAAGACAGCTCTCCTGCCACCTGGCTACATCTTTGCTGGGCTAACAATCACCAGCTGCTTCAACTGGCCATCAGACAGCTTGATCTAAAGCAGGGGCGTCGAATTCAAGCAGAAATGAGGGCCAAGAAACTGTACACAAGGATCCCTGTGAGCCTCGTATTGACTTTGCAAACCACAAATTAATATTATCTGTGTTCTGCTGTGTTTTTATTTATTTTGCTGAATATTTTCCCAATTCCATTTCAATCTGACTCAGGCTGCACTCAGGAGTGCGTGGTCCCATTGTATCTTCGGGCAACGTGTTTGGCACCTCTGTTCTTGAAGACTCTAACCACCCTGTTCTGCAGCTCATCTCCCCCGTGGCACTATGCATTGGATTTTGAGTGAGGAAGAGCTAGGTTTGAATCTTGCATCAGACACTTACTAGCTTTGTGACTCTGGGCAAGTCACTCAATCCACCTATCAACTGAATTTCCTCACCTATAAAATAAGAATATTAACAATGTCACCCTCACAGAGTTGTCATGAGAGTCAAATGAGAGAAAATACTATAAGTAAAATAAATAAAGAAGAAATGCTTTGCAAACCTCAAAGAACTCTATAAACGTTAGCTATTATTATCAATGTCCTTCCAAAAATGTAGTACCCAGGACTAGAGACAACATAACATGTGTGGTCTGGTCAGGGCCAAGTATAGTGAAATGATCGCTTCTCTCTCTCTCTCTCTCTCTCTCTCTCTCTCTCTCTCTCTCTCTCTCTCTCTCTCTCTCTCTCTCTTTTTGGAGGGGGGAAGGCAGGGCAATTGGTGTTAAGTGACTTGCCCAAGGTCTCATGGCTAGTAAGGGTTAAGTATCTGAAGCCGAATTTGAACTCAGGTCCTCCTGACTCCAGAGCTAGTGCTCTATTCACTGCACCACCTAGCTGCCCCTGCTTCTCTTTTTTTAGACACTATGGTCTTGTCAGAGAAGCCCAAGATTCATTGTCTGTGAAGAAAACTCACTTTGTAAAGTTCCTTTATCTTCACAATTCTCAGGGTTGGTACTGAACAAATTGTGAAAATGGCAAAGTGTCCCCAGTCTCCCCTTTCTCCCTGCCTCCTCAGTCTATTTCATCTGTTTTTTCTGTTCCTTCCCAACTTAAGATACTCAGTGCCATCCTTCCATGAAAATCTAGCTTTAACGAGTTATAATAGTAGTCATGTACATTTTAGTATAAATTAAAGGCAATGCAATGACTCTCCTAGAGGAATTTTCATTTTTAACCTTCGATTTCTAATTGTAGGATGGAAGGCATTATCTCTTATTAAATGAATTTCAACCAGTTGGGGGTAAAGCAGAAGGCTCCTTTGGAGAAAATTATTCTTATTACTTAGAAATAAACCATCAGTTCTTACTATATACTGTAGACTTCTACATGTTGTTGTTGTCGAGTCATCTCAGTTGTGTCTGATTCTTTGTGAGCCCATTTGGGGTTTTATTGGCAAAGATACTGGAGTGGGTTGCCATTTCCTTCCCCATCTCAGTAAGGAAACTGAGGCAGACAGGGTTAAGTGACTTGCCCAGGGTCACACAGTTAGTAAGTATCTGAGGCAGGTCCTCCTGACTCCAGGGACACCAGTCTATCCACTGTACCACCTAACTGCCCTTTCTACTGTTGCGAAAGCACCCCGACATACCCAGGGTGGCTGCCAACACAGGTTCTTAGATCTGCTTTTCTAAAGGAAAGCAACTCAAAATGGGTTAACGAGTTTACTTTAATCAATCAAACATATCATTTACCTAGTTCGGGGAAAAAGTCAGCACCCCGAACTTCAGAGTATACAGACAGAAGTTACAAGAGGACAGAGAAACATTTCAGCAGACAGGCCTCCAAACTGTCCAACCATTACATCAATACCTAGTCAATTACCAGAGAGGGAAGCATCAACATCCCGGTTTTTCAAAGCCAGAGGGCTCAATGGCTGCCCGGAGTCTTGTCTGGTCAAATCACACAACACTTCTCAAAGTGAGTCCCAAAACAAAGCCTCACATCAGGGATTATATAGCCTTCTCCTGGGTCAGAGAATGTAACAACCCTCTTGACCCATTGCCCAATCAAAAAAGCATTTCCCAAAACCAAGCCTCCCGACACAGGTTCCAGGTGCACTTAAGCCTGTCAAAGGGCCTAGGGGCAGGAAAGATCTTAAATTCCCATTCCCATAACATCTACATGTTAGGAGAGTATGAATATTATTTATGTAAAATAAATGATTTTATAATATTATTAACATAGAAAAACTATTCTTTCTTCCCCCTTCCCCTATCACTTTGGGTATGGATAGAAAGGTGTCTTCTTTTTGTAATAGTATATAGCTTTACAGAGAGGCAACAGAGCATAGTGGCTACAGTGTCATCCTCAGATTGAGGAAAACCTGGGTTCAAGTTCTAATGCTGACATATACTAGCTATATATAACTCAACCTCTTAGTATCCCAACAAATCTCTTAGACTATAAGTTATAGAAAAGTTGTCATCTTACTTTCATAGAAGGAGTTTCTATAGCAGGAATTCCCTACAATAATGAGATCACAGGTCTGAAACAAAAGTGAATAGATGGATAGATAGATAGATAGACAGATAGATGAGTGGATAGATAGGCAGGCAGGCAAAGATAGATGGATAGGTAGAAGGATATAGACAAGCAGGCAGAGACAGAGATAGATGGATAGATAGATATAGACAGATGGATAGATATAAACAGATGGATTGAGAGATATAGACTGATGGACGGACAGAAAGATAGATAAGTATATAGCTTCTCTAATCAAGGTATGTTTTATGCAGTATCATTCCTACAGGGTTATACAGATTGAGACTTTGGGGCATGTCACAAAGTAGAGCCCTTTAATATAATTTAACAATAGGAAAGCAACTAGTATTTTTTTCACTGATTTTTTTCTTCATCTAGAGCGAAATGGATGAGACCCAGATACAGTTGGCTGGAGATGATGTGGATTTGCCCGAAGATCTTCGGAAAATGGTGGATGAAGATCAAGAAGAAGAGGAAGACAAGGATTCCATCCTTGCACAGCTGCAGAATCTCCAGAACGTGGACTTGGATACAATCAAAGAAAAGGCCCAAGCCACCTTCACTGAAATTAAACAAACAGCAGAACAGAAATGTTCCGTGATGTAAGGGAGATAGGAGCTGGCAGAGTCTGGCAGGCAAAGGGTCGATATCCAGCCGAGGGGGTAGGATTGTCACGTGGCATTTTAAAAAGCAACTTGTATCTAAAATAGTGACTAGAGTGAGGGACTGAGCAGCTACAGCATCAGACAGATTCATAGTCCTATAGATCATATAGCATTTTGTTGATGCCAGAGGATGTTATACTTTAAGGGCATAAATCCCTACATTTGTAAGGTGCAGAAACCACCTCATTTAATAAAACAACCCCTAGAATAATTAGTGAACCATAAAGAAAGACAGGCTGAAATTCTCTCTCAAATTCTCTCCTACTCAGTGACTCATCTTGACTTGTATCTCGATGCTTGGCCTCCCTTACAGTAAACCAAGTGTGAATGTATAAAAAGACCTGGAAAGCCAGGTGTGATAGTGTATGAGCTGCTAACATTGCTAGGCTGACCACACATCCTTTGTCTGTTGTTGCAGAGGGGTATAGGCATTATCCCTCATGCCAACCTAACCAAAAGGTACTGACAAAGTGTCAAGTAGACACAGAAAAAGACTGACGGAATTTCTCAGTCTCGAGCTGCAAAAAGTAGTGAAGGCCCATGTCATCTTCCATTCCCATCTTAACAGGGCTGGTTTTTCATCATGATAGCTACAAAGCTGGATGGGAAGTCTTCTCTTTAGACATAATTATTAGACATAATTCTGCTGTCCCACCTCCCTAAGACCTGGAGTAAAATGGAGGGTTGCTGATGATTTTGTGGATTTGAGGTGTAATTCAGCACCATTGCCCCTCTACAAAGAGGAAGGAACGAAGGAAGAAGCAGCTTCTCTTGATCAAGAAGAATCCCCTTGGCCCACAAGAATCCAGGACGCTCCAAGGCCCTGGAGAGAACAGATCTCATGCTCCGAATTAATGTTAAAGATGTTATTTCTTGAAATGACATCCCTTCTCTCACACCTGTCCCATCTTTTTCATTATTGTGACAAGCTTCTTTGTCCTACTGTCTCTGTTACCCCAACCACAAAAAGACCCTTTGAATGAAAAAGGAAACATTAAGTGTCTTGTGAACTTTCAAATTTTATTTTTCTGTTAAATTATTTCTCCCCTATGATCCCCATTTTCTCTGCAAATTGAGGGGACCTTCTAACCTTAGTAGTCTATGGTTCATTGATTCCTCTTATCTCAAATTCTTGGCATAAATGAATTATTTCAGGAGTTAATAATGGTGTGCGGATCTTCCCAGTCTCCCTGAATGGTCTGTACATTCCTACTTCCTGATTACCCAACTATCTCCACCAGTTGGCACCCATGATTAGCCATGGAATTTATGGAAGTGATTCCCTCTGATAGAATGGGACTCTGATACCTCTTCGAGATGTCATATATTATAAGTATTTTATATTTTGAATGAATTCCAAAGTTCAGATCTAGGAATTGGGGGGAAGGGGACTTGGGTCTAAGTGGGGAACACCCAAGGTAGAAATTACCTTCATCAGAGCTAATCAGCAGCTTGTCTCTAAGTTAGAGTCTTAGAGAATTGTTTAATACACTGATAAGTGGTCAATCAGGAAGTCAACAAGCATTTATTAAATACTTATTATGTATCAACTTCCTGGGGATACAAAGCACTGGGAATACAAAGATAGTAAAGACA
Source organism: Gymnobelideus leadbeateri (assembly GCA_011680675.1). Lineage (NCBI taxonomy): Eukaryota > Metazoa > Chordata > Mammalia > Diprotodontia > Petauridae > Gymnobelideus > Gymnobelideus leadbeateri. The sequence continues at coordinate 98,903 of WOXC01010182.1, forward strand.
CAGTCTTTGCCCTCAGGGAACTTATATGCTAATGGAGAAGATGACTGGCAAAGAAATAATTTTATTTACATAAATATATGTACACACATGCATGCATATACGTACAAATGTGTGTATATATACAGTACAAATGAAGGGAAGGCACTAACTTGGAAAGATCTGCTGTAGAAGGTGGGGTTGGTCTGAATCCTTGAAGTAACCAGGGCAGAGAGCAGGCCCAGAAGAGCAGAGAGAGCATTCCGGGTATGAGGGGCCTTAGTGCCCAGGAATGGAGTCAGCTTCATTAATGGAACTGCCTGCCCATCCTTGGGCCAATGGTCATAGGACACCGTATCTTATCTCCTTTCCAATAAGAACAATAAATATTACTAACATTCCCATAGTACTTACTGGGTGCTATGCACTGTGTTACCAATATTAACCCACTTGAGCCTCACAACACCCCTGAGAAATAGGTGCTATTTTTATCCACATTGTACAGTTGAGCAAATGAATGAAAATAGAGGTTGAATGACTTGCCCAGGGTCCCAAAGCCAGTAAGTGTCTTAGACTGGATTTGAACTCATGTCTTCCTGATTCCAGGTGCTCTACCCACTGTGACATCTAGCTACCCTAATACCCAATTCTTCCCTATAGATAGGATGCTTCTGTGTGTTTGAAAGAGTACATGCTCTAATAACTCTCTAATATGATAAATTGAAGAGAAAATGTTGACCTTCATCAGTAGAGGTAATTTTCTCTACCAATGGAACAGAAAATGCGGTGGTTGACACTTGAACCATTGCCTGGGAGATGGCATGAACATGGGCTTTCTGGGAAGCAGTGGCTACCAATGGATTGGGTTGCATGGCTACCAGCACTGCTTCTGGGTCCTCTGTCCCCCCTGCAGAAGAGTTTTATAGTTCTACCAGCACCGGGCCAACTTGTGGTTCCACTTGTGGTCTTTCTGTCTTGTGTTACTTGTGTTACAGAGTGTGGGGGAACACAGGAAAAATTATCTCCTTCCCAGTGATATTCCCAGTGTAGGATTGGCTTTTTAGGGAGTCAGAGTAGGCAGTCACTCGACTAGCTAATGGACATCCTCAACAACAAATATTACCCTCACTTACTTGTTGCAGTAGCTTAGTCCCTGCACCCATTCCTTCCTTTGAATTCTCAGTCTCCAGAAAGATCAATGTTGAAATGTATGTATGTTACTGGGAGGACTGATGTATTAATCATTACCTCTGGAATGGAATGTGTTTGTTTGATTAAAGAAAACAAGCTCTGAGAGAAAGGAGACCCAGGGCACAGGATCAGTAAGTTTGACAGAGGGGGGAGAATGTCTAAAAACGTCTCTTTAAATAAGACTTCTATCCGATTTTTCGAAGAACTAGCTAATATTCCAAATTTGCGGGGGATGAGGGGGTGGGAAGAGAGAACTTTTAAATATGGATTTGAAATCAGGGAGGCACCATGGCATGGTGGGTAGAGAGCCAACCAAGATCACCTGGGTTTAAATTGTGCTTCTGATATATATATATATTGTGTCATTCAGAACAAGTCACAAATCTGTCCTCTAGTTGGCTCTTTTAAGACTTTAAGTTGCAGAGAACATGTTGACCGGCATTGATAGAGGGAATTTCCTCACTCAATAATTCCCTACACCAGGGGTGGGGAACCTCTAGGTCCTAAAGTGTAGCCTTTTATCTGGGTTGGATTCAGAGGGCTGGACTTGAGGACCTAGAGGACCATATGTGGCCTTGAGGTCACAGGTTCCCCACCCCTGCCCTACGCCAGTGAAATCACAAGTCTACTCCTTATCTCTTTAAATTATTTTTCATCCTAGAAAACCTAACTGGCTGAAGGATTAGCAGGAAATCTGTTAATACTAGAAGCAAGTTAAATTCATTTCAACTAATATAGCAGATAGAATTGAATGCACCTCAGTGGTTTTTAAAATCAAACTTGTTCTATTGTGAATGTATTAGGATATGGAGGGAATTACACTGAGAGCTGGCTTATTAACATAGCATTTTCCTGGGAGAGAGGAACTGAGACTATTTATCTCAGCCTCCTTGTCTTACTGATGCCTAGGAAGGGCTAGCCTGGGCTCATAATTCACAATTCGGGGATGAGAATGGAAACTTTTTATACTGAAGCAGTACTCCTGCTTATCCTTAGCTATTTAAATGAGGTGCAATTAATTCTTTTGTCCACATCCTCAATTCTCAGTGCTCCTGAGGAAAATTTAGCATTGTCGTTTCAAGTTTGGCTTGAACCAAAGAATCCCAACAAAATCCAAATGGCAAAATGACAATCAGTCTCTCAAATGCCAAATGAAAACAAACTCAAATATTTTCTTCTGCAGTTTTTAGACAATTCTAAAATTCCAGGGATCTGACTTGGTCTGCAATGTAGCATTGTTGGTATCTCTCATAGTATTCCTCAATGCCTATGTCCAGATACAAACAAAGGACTGAGGGCTGCTGGTTCAGCTTCATTGTCATTTCCAAAAAGGTACTGAAAAACCAACAAGTTTGCCCAAATATGACTTCTTTAAAATTGAGAGGGGTCTTTTTTTCAGGGTACCTTTCCTTGGGGATATTGGGTGATCCATGAATCCTATTAAGGTTGAAACAGAAGTTGTTCTTCTGAAGCTGTCCATTTCTAATAAGAGGAAAAGTTCTCTATCCCCCAGAATTCAATCTTTCCAGGATCCTTGGGAAGTAAAGTGTATTCTGAGAAGACTCCCCTTAAATAGAGGAGATTTAGATTACCTAGATTTTAGATTAGGCTAGAAGGCCAAACAAAGCTAAAACACAGTTTGCCATAATTATTTTTTCTTAATAACAGAAAATGTATTTACTTTGTTCTCTCCTTTCTGTATGCCCACAGGCAGTTTACTATCTATTCTCCCAGGAGAGAGGCATACCTCGAAGTAAGGAACCACCATCTCTAAAGGCACCAAAAATGTCACAAAATCCAAAAAGCTAATCTAGGCCCACCTTTCTCTGTGCTGTCCATCCCAAATTTCAAGGAGCTCATGATTTTCCATTCTTGAGGAATTTTGAGGGTTTGATTCTTTTGTGAAGGCAAAGTAGGCCATCTTTCACCTCAGTTCTTACTTAACCTTTAATGGCTGAATGGGTGTTGTGTCAGACAAACTGAGACCTGGGGAAAGACCTTAGCTTAAAGAGGTCAAGGTTTTCCACTTCATGCAGGGCTATCACCAGTGATCCTGATCTTTATCTTGCCACTGAATTCTAATGACTCTAGAGAAGAGAGTGGGGCTGATGACTTTTGAGTAAGCCTCTGCCTCATTTAAATCCAGTTCACCAACCAAGTCTTGAGGAATGTCTCAATACCTTTTAAGGAAAAACTAACTTAACTTGCATGGGGAGAAGATGTTAAGCTATTGCTCTTCATGCAATATGTAACACCAGAGTTTGTGGGTAATGCTATGGAGGGTACAGTTGGCCAATAGATAGCAGATAACCTTTCTTTGAAACTGTAAACATCTACATCCTGTACTAGCAATTAGGTCTTTTTGATCCCAGGAGAAATATAAGGTCCTTCAGGTCCATATGTTCACCTCTGCTGCTTTATGAAGTTTATATTAAATGAAAAATTAGAAGCTGAGTCCTCAGTTAGGAAGATTCCAAGATTTAGTCAGAGGCAGAGACTTGGCTCTCTGCCTAAATGTAAATTGATGTTTATTTTTAGTGAACTCCTGGCCTCTGGTTGAGGGAGAACTTGTGCTGCCAAAAGTGTTTGGGTAAAGAAGCAAGCAGTGTGTGTTTGCCATGAGTGTTATAACAGAAGGAAAGATTGGGGAAAAGACAGAATCTTTTCTTGGAACGTCCTTCCCTTGGTCACTGAAGAAGTGGGGCCAGCCAGCGGTTTGAGCTAGAGCCTTCTACTCCAAGATGCCCACAAGGCCACATGGTCCTCCTTGTGTCTTGCTTCTCTGTTGGAGCTCAGCCCAGCTTTGTCTCTCTCCTCTAGATTTTGACCCTTGTACTAGTGAGGCGGGGAGACTGACCTTATTGTTGCTGCTGCTCTATTCTTAAGGTTCCCCTCCTTTTTTGCCTTTTGGAGGGCAATTGGGGTTAAGTGACTTGCCCAAGGTCACATGGCTAGGTTTTTGTGTTAAGTGTCTGAGGCCGGATCTGATCTCAGGTCCTCCAGGCTCCAGGGCTGGAGATTTACTCACTGCACCACTTAGCTGCCCCATGTGTCTATCTCTTTGGAGCGTGACAATTTTGCTTTCTTGATCAAAGACTGCAATTGTTCCAAATCAATCACTCTCAAAGTTAAGAGAGGAACACTCATCTGAATTACAAATCCCTAGAGTCTCATCAGTTCTCAAATCCCAACTACACATAGAAGGAGAGTTTGGTTTTTGTTTTCTCAGAAGGGCTCACTTAAATAGTGCTTGATTTCTCAAGCGATGACTTACCTCATTTGTAGAATATTTAGGCTCTCTACTTCCTTCCCACTGAGAACCTGACCCTTTCAGCACCTGAGAAGCACTGCCTTCCAAGGTCATCAGAAAACAGGACCTCTTCTGTACCTGTGAGCATCTGTTAGGTCATAAGTCTAATAGATAGCAAGGGAGTTTAAAATGAAGCTTTGGATTATCTTTGAATTTCAAATAATTAAAATCACAGGATTTCAGAGTTGTCAAGGGATTTTACAGTGGCTCTCTAGTCTAGCCCTTTTTTTGTCATCGAGTCATTTCAGTTGTGTCTGACTTTCGTGACCCTATCTGAGGTTCTCTTGGCAAAGATACTGAAGTAGTTTGCCATTTCCTTTTCTGGGCCATTTTGCAAATGAGGAAACTGAAGCAAATAGGGTTAAGTGACTTGCCCAGGGTCATACAGTTAGTATCTGTGGCTAGATTTGAATTCATGCGGATGAATCTTCCTGATTCTAAGCTCAGTGTTTTATCTACTTTACCACCTACCTGCCCAGTCCAAACACGGCTAAACATTCCCAGTTCCCTCAGTTGTTCCTCATGATGTGAGCTGGATGCCTCTTCTTATTCTGATTACCTTCTTTGCATGGCTACCATCTTATCAGTGCCCTTCATAAAATGTGAGGCCCAGAACCAAACAAAATGGTCTAGATGTGATCTGACAAAGAAAAAGTGTGTAAGAACTATTTTTGTAAGTTCTTCTTGTAAGTTATACCTCTCTCAATGCATCACAAAATCATATTTGCTTTTTTTGGCTGCCATATCCCAGTACTGACTAATATTGAGCTTGTAGTGCACTAAAACCCCAAGCTGGTTAGCTGATTAGTTGCTTCCTCTTCCATCTTATACTTGCAGAGGAGATTTCTTGAACCCCGTGATAAAAACTATGACATAAAAAGTTCGAGAGACAGTTTCTGGATAATTAATCACTTTATTTATTATGCTAGTGATAATAAAAGGAGTCAGTAGCACTCTGAGATATCAAAGTTCCCCCCCCACCCCACACACACACACGGAACCCACTCCACACTTACAAGCCTTTGGGACAGTGGGTATTCCTCAGGGTGGTAATCAACTCTGATTGGGTAACAATTAATGAAAAGAATGAATATTATAAGGATAGGTGGACCCATTCTAATGAGGGATGTGACTTTGACCACTCTTGCTCTTAGACTACCCCCAGCCTTGGGCAGTCTAGACAAAGGATCTACCCCCTACCCAAGCCTGCCTGAGTGGAACACAAGGGGCTGGAATTCACATTGGATTAAATTATTTTTAAGGGTCTCTAGTTGAGTAGGGTCTCTCACCCAGGACAGAAAAATATGTACTGGGAATTGGATAATCTCATCCAGCAACAATGTCCTTCAGAGACTGAACAGCCTATGGGTTTTTGAAAAAATCTTGGGCCTAATTCAGTAATTTATTAAATATAAGATAAATGATAAATTTTTTCAGAACTTATATTTATCCACACTAAAATTCAGATATTAGTTTTAGCCCAATTTTCTAGACTGTCAAGATCTTTTGGGATCTTGGACTCTATCATCTAATGTCTTTCTTAGCTCTCCCTCTCAGGGTGGGGTCATCTGCAAATTCGATAAAGATGTCATTTTTCACTAGACCGGAAACATTGGTAAAAATGCCAAGAAGCACAAACCCATGGACTGATCCCTGGAGCACCCCCCTACAGACTTCCTTTCAATGAAATGACTGTCTGGTCAGCTTTGTTCTCTATGTGGCTCATCAGCTTGGAGGGCCAAGAGATGGTTGGCATTTGTCCATTGGAAATATTTTTCATTTAAGAATTTCAAAGTTCCTTTAAAATATACCAATGCCACTCTCATCACCAAAAAAGTTTGAAATTCACCGAGATAAAAGCTAGGGACCAAAAGCATCAGAGAGGGCATTAGGAGCAAGAAAAAAATAGAAATCTTCCCCATCACTGGTTTGTATCACCAAATGTCATTTTCACCACCACCACTACCGTCATTTCTATTTTGTTTTAATTTTATTCCTTTAAAACTTTAATACAAAATAAGAAAAAAGAACATTTCCACGTACATAGCAGAACATGGAGGATTCAATATTGAACCAACTCAATTTCCATTTCAGACTGTTTACTTAAAAAAAACACCACTATGAAATAAATACTACACATTGTTTTCAAAGCCACCCAGCATTTCTGTGCTTCCTTCTTTTCTTTTGTTCTTTGTTGTGAATTTTTTCCTCCCTTCCTCCCCACTCAGCTCTAAAGAAGGCTAAAATTAAACATGAGTATATAATATACAAATACATCTATATACAAACATACATATATACATATACATAGACACGCAGATAGATACATATATGTAAAACCTTACTCTGCATATTTCTATTTGTCAGTTTTTTTCTCTGGAGGTGGATTGTATCTTCCTTCATAGGTCCAAGTCTTTCATGTTTTTTCTAAAATCAACCAGCTTATCATTTCTCATATCACAATTGGATTCCTTCATAATCATATACTACAACCTTGTTTAGCCATTCCCCACTGAAGGGCAATCTATCATTTTAACCAATCTGATAGGTGTAAGATGTGCAAGATGATATTTCAAGGTTGTTTTAATTTACATTTCTCTAATCAATAATTATTTAGATCATTTTTTCATATGATTATATATAGTTTTGATTTCTTCATTGAAAAGCTGCCTTTTCAAACCTTTGACCATTTATCAATTGGGAAATGACTTGTATCCTTATAAATTTGATGAAGTCTTTTATTTATTTGAGAAATGAAACCTTTATCTGAGAGACTTTCTATGAAATTTTCCCCCTGATTTTATGCTTTCCTTCTAATCTTAGTTACATTGGTTTTATTTGTACAAAAGCTTTTTAATATAATCAAAATTATCCATTTTGTACCTCACAACATTCTCTATCTTTTGTTTCTCATAAATTGTCCTTCTATCCATGAGTCTCAATCTTTTTTGATCTTCAGAACATTTCTTCATACACCTACATCAAGAAACTAGAGAACTGCCAAATAAAATAAGGAAGGTGCTGGCTTTCCTGCCCTGTACTAGTAGGGCAGATCACTTTTATTCTAATGAAACTTGTCCCTAGGCATATCAAAAATGGATTGCTTCTTGACTTGCAAGTCAAAGAGCTTTGGTTGGTATAGATTTTTAAATGCAGCTCAACCCAAAGATTTCAGCTGAAAGATCACAACATCCTAGCTTTCAGACTGACCAGGAGGTCAGAGGTCATTTAATACAACCACCCCTCAAACCAATGGGTCTAGAGAGTCAAAGTGCCTTTCTTTGCCCATGGTTACTCAGGGTGTAACTGGCAGAACTGGAATTCAAATCCAGGAGCTATGACTCTAAATCTACCCTTCTTTGACCATACCATGCTGCTTCTTTCTTATTTGTCTTCATCATTGGTCCCCTAAGAGAAGTTCCATCCTCTTTTCCCTCCTCAACTGAATGGCTATTTCAGGTTTTGAGTAAGATTGGTGTGACTCTGAATCTAAACTAATGTTTTCTTTAAGGTTTCATGAAGTTGCTTTCAGAACCATGTAGCTTGTATCCCAGCCCAACAATACAGTTACCACAGAAATTCCTGTCTAACAGAAAGATTTCCAAGTCCTAGCCAACAGTCTAGCTATTTTAAGTCCAACAAATATTCAGTACAGCTGTCCCCATATTCAGCATGACAAAAGAATTCGTTTAGTTCCTTGGAACTGGCTGCATTTGAACCTGACGTGAATCTTTATTCCCCCTCACCCTGAATTCTTTCTTACAATGGAAACTGCACTGTCCAAAGTTACCTGTATTTGGGTTGGTGATTGCAGTTTTTTAAACTGACCTTTAGGAACCATTATTGCTTAAAGACAGTTTATAATCCTCTGAAATAGATTAGAAGTCAGTAAACCTGGATCTCTGACAGTTCATGTAGTACTGCCAATCTTGTAATTAACCAATCAATAAACATTTATTAACCTCACTGCTACGAGAAGCACCAGGTCCTGGGATCCAGGAACAGAATGAAACAATCCGTATTCTCAAGGAGCTGGCAAGTTATACTGTAGTGTCATTCTAACAAGTTATATGGGGGCACCATGGGTCTCCCAACTTCCAACTAGAAATGGCAGACAATAATATTTAGGATCTACCAACTCCCTGTGATATCAGAAAGATAAATCAAGAGAATATTAGAAAGAGGCTTAGGGTCTTTGCCAGAAAAGATCCAAGTAGTATTAGTTGTATTATTATTATTACTACTGCTATTATCTCAGCAGATCTTAAACAACCTTGGGGTATATGTCTTTAAACTTAGTTTATTTATTTTAAAGCCCATGAAAAATATATTTCATGCTTGTGACCCTGTAATGGAAATGCAAATTTAAAGATCTTTCCTGTCCCTAGGTTGTGCACCTGGAGCCTGTGGCGGGAGGCTTGTTTTTCAGGAAAGCTCACACCTTGATACTTTGTGATTGCAGTGGGTCAAGAAAGTTGTTACATTCTCTGAGCCAGGAGAAGGCTATATAGACCCTGATGTGAGGCTTTGCTTTGGGGCTCACTTTTGATAAGTGTTGTCTGGTTGGACCAGATGAGACTGGGCAGCTGTTGAGAGCCCCCTGGCTTTGAAAACCCAGATGTTGATGCTTCCCTCTCTGGTAACTGTGATTTGGTATTGATGTAATGGTTGGACAGTTTGGAAGGCTGTCTGCTTGATCTGTTTGTTTCTCTGTCTTGTAAGTTCTGTCTGTATACTTTGAAGTTCAGGGTGCTGACCTTTTTCCCCTGAACTAGGTAAAAGATATATGTTTGATTGATTAAAATGAGCTTTGTTAACTCATTTTGAGCTGCTTTCCTTTACAAAAGCAGATCTAAGAACCTGTGTTGGCAGCCACCCTGGGGATGTTGGGGTGCTTGCCACTACAGACCCTTAAATGAAGATGTCATTTAAGGGAGCATCTTGAAAAATCTCACCGAAAGCATCCAGCCGCTAAATGGGATTAATTAGATTCATCAGTACACATAGCAGCAGGTTTGTTGTTGTTGTTTTTAGACTTAAGGGGTCTTGGAGAAAGTACAATAACATCTGGCAAGAAAATTTGGAGGAAAAACTAAAACTATGGAGTCTGCCAAAGAGTTGCAACAACTGCTTTTGGAAATGATTGATGTACTCTGAGAGTCCAGGGGTGGGGAACCTGAGACCTTCAGGCCACATGTGACCCTCTAGGTCCTCAAGTTTGGATTCAGTTAAAGGACTGCACTTGAGACCTTAGAGGGCCCCATGTGGTCTCAAGGCCATAGGTTCCCCACCCCTGTAAGACCTGTCTACTGAACAGGTAAGAAAACTATGAGTTGTTCATGTAGGCATTGGTTAGTAGGAATGTAGAGAGCAAAGGTTGTGGGGGAGGCACTATTTCCTCATTTAATGGAAGCTCACATCACATCAAAGGGATTGACAAAATCATGGTCAGTTCTGATGCTAACAGCATTTAAGTGGGTTGAATTACTTTTTGAAGGTGTGTTCAGAGAGATAAGCTAAGTCTCTTATTTTTCCTATTTTTTTTTTGGAGGGGGGAAGGTAGGGCAATTGGGGTTAAGTGACTTGCCCAAGGTCACATGGCTAGTTTTTTGTATTAAGTGCCTGAAGCCGGATTTGAACTCAGGTCCTCCTGACTCCGGGGCCGGTGCTCTATTTACTGCACCACCTAGCTGCCTCAAGATAAGCTAAGTCTCTCTCTCTTTTTACATTTTTAATGTATTTTTATTTCATTAAATATTCCCCAAATTCATGTAAAAAAATTAACATTCATTTAAAGAAAATTTTAGTTTCAAATTCTCTGCCTCCCTCCTCTCCTCCTCTAACCCTTGAGAAGGCAAGCAATATATCAATCATACATGTAAAGTCATGAAAAATATATTTCCATATTAGCCCTATTGCAAAAGATAATACACACACACACACACACACACACACACACAAACCCAAGAAAGATGAAGAAAATAAAAAAGCATGCTTCCATCTGTACTCAGAGTTCATCAGTTCTTTCTCTGGAGGTGGAGAGCATTTTTCATCATGGATCCTTTGGAACTGTCTTTCCTATTTGATCATCCTTACAACAGTGCTTTCACTGTGTACAATGTTCTCCTGGTTCTGCTCACTTCACTTTGCATAAGTTTATATAAGTCTCTCTAGATTTTTCTGACAGCATCTTAATTGTCATTTCTTTCTTCCTTTTTTGGGGGGGGGGGTAAACAGTATTTATTTTTTCCAATTACATGTAAAGATAGTTTTCAGCATTCATTTTTAAAAATCTTATTTAATATTTTATTTTTTCCCAATTACATGTAAAAATAATTTTAACTTTTTTTTCAAATTTTGAGTTCCAAATTCTCTCCTTTCCTCTCTGCCCCTACCCCACTGAGAAAGCAAGCGATTTGATACAGGTTATACATGTGTAGTCACGAAAAACACATTTCCATGTAAGCCATTCTGTAAAAGAAAACAGAAAAAAAAACCCAAGAAAAATGAAGTAAAGAAAAAGTATCTTTGATCTGTATTCAGGCTCTACCAGTTTCTTTTCTGTAGATGGACAGCACCTTTCATCATAAGTCCTACAGAATTGTCTTGAAGCATTGTATTGCTGAGAATAGCTAAGTTATTCATAGCACATTATCATACAATTTTGCTATTACTTTGTACAATATTCTACTTGTTCTGTTCATTTCACTTTACATTATTAACATTCATTTTTTGTAAGATTTTGAGTTTCAAATTTTTCTCCATTCCTCTACTCCCAAGACAGCAAGCAATATTATATAGGTTATATATGTGCAATCATATTAAATATATTTCCACACAAGTCACGTTTTGAAGGAAAAAAAATAGAACAAAAGAAAAAAACACAAAGAAAGTGAAAATAGTATGCTTCCATCCTTTCTTTCTCTGAATGTGGATATCGTTTTCCATTATGAATCTTTTGGCATTGTCTAGGATCATTGTATATTGAGAAGAGGTAAGTCTATCAAAGTTTGTCATTACACAGTGTTACTGTTACCATATACAATGTTCTCCCAGTTCTTCTCACTCACTCAGCATTAGTTCATTCAAGTCTTTCCAGGTTTTTCTGAAATCCGCCTTCTCATCATTTCTTATAGCACAACAGTATTCTTTTTTTTTTTTTTGGAGGGGGGATGGTTGGGCAATTGAGGTTAAGTGACTTGCCCAAGGTCACATGGCTAATTTTTTGTGTTAAGTGTCTGAATCCAGATTTGAACTCAGGTCCTCCTGATTCCAGGACCGGTGTTCTATTTACTTCACCACCTAGCCACCCCAACAGTAGTATTCTATCACAATCATAGACCACAACTTGTTGATCTAGTCCCCAACTGATGGGCACCCCCTTGATTTTTAATTCTTCACCACCACAAAATGAGCCTTTATGAATATCTATATATAAATAGGTCCTCCTCCCTTTTATTTGATCTTTTTGAAATAGAGATCTAGTAGTGATGTTGCTTGTCCTTTGTTCTTGAAGAGGACTATGACACCAGAGATATGATGCCGTGACACGTAAATGAATTGGATTTAAGTGAGGGAAGGCTGTGCAAAGTCACCAACCTCACTTTCTCCTCCTAGTGATCTGGGTTTAACAAGAAGATATAGATCAGTATGATTGGAGATGGCCCTGGATGAAGTGGGAGACCTTGGCTTTTTTAAGCTATGATACTTACTAGACCCTAGCCAAATCACTTGCATTGGGTCAAAGGGTAGGCACAGTTTTATAGGCCTTTGGGAAGAGTTTAAATTGTTCTCCAGAGTGGCTGGACTGGTTAACAATTCCACCAATAATGCATTAGTGTCCCAATTTTTCCACTTCCCCTCCACCATTTATCATTTTCCCTTTCTGTTACATTAGCCCAGCTGATAGGTATGAGGTGGTATCATAGAATTAGTTTAATTCACAATTTTTTAATCAATAGTAATTTAGAGAATTTTTTATGCATTAATAGCTTTGATTTCTTCTTCTCAAAACTACTTGTTCCTATTCTTTGACCATTTATCAATTGGGGAATGGCTCATATTTTTATAAATTTGACTCACTTCCCTATATATTTGAGAAAGGAGGCCTCTATGAGAGAAACTTCCTTTAATTTAATTTCTTCTTCTCTTGAATTTGGCTGTTAGTTTTATTTGCTAAAAAAAAAAAAAAACCTCTTAAATTTCACACAATCAAAATTACCCTCTTTACTTCCCATAATCTTCTCTCTTCTCTTACTTGGTCATAAACCCTTTCCTTTATCCATACAACTGACAGGTAATGTTTCCATGCTCCCCTAATTTATTTAGGAAATCCTCTTTTATATTTAAATCATTTATCCATTTTGACCTTATCTTGATATGTGGTGTGAGATGTTGGTCTATGCTTAGTTTCTTACAAATTGCTTTCTAGTTTTCCCAGCAATTTTTGTCAAGTAGTGAGTTCTTACCCTCCAAATTTGGATCTTTGGGTTTATCAAACACTAGATCACTATTACTATTATTTACTAATGTCGGTTATATACCTAATCTACTCCACTGATTTACCACTCTATTTCTTATTCAGCACTAGATTATTTTTATGATTACTGCTTTGCAATATAGTTTGAAATCTGATACTGCTAGGCTGCAATTCTTCACTTTTTTTTCCACTGATGCCCTTTATGTTCTTGACCTTTTGTTCTCCCAGATGAATTTTGTATTATTTTGTCCTATATCTATCAAATAATTCTTCAGTAAACTAAATTCTTTGATATTTTTTCTTTTTTTTTCTTTTATTTTTATTTTTTTTATTTTTTTGGAGGGCAACTGGGGTTAAGTAACTTGCCCAAGGTCACACAGCTAGGTTTTTTTGTTTGTGTGTGCATTAAGTGTCTGAGGCCGGATCCGAACTCAGGTCCTTCTGACTCCAGGGCCGACGCTCTACTCACTGCGCCACCTAGCCGCCCCTTGATATTTTTTCAAAACTTATGGAAATAGTTACTATTTCAGAAAAATGCCAGATGATTTGAGAGGCAGTTCAGGGTGATGGTTACCAGCTGTGATTATTGACAAGCCACTTGAGTTCTTAAAGACTCAGTTTCCACATCTCAAAAATGGTGATGAAAATACTTACAATATCTATTCACTTGGTTTTTTTGAAGGACAAATGAAATAATATATGTAAAGTTCTTTGTAACGATGAAGTGTTACATGAACATAAATTATTATTATTAGGTAAGTAAGAAATCCAAACTCATGGTGAAATAGTCTTTCCTTTAGGATGGAATTCAATTGTCAAGTCCTGGATTTGTGGACTTTATAATTTCTCTCCTTTCAAAAAGCACTGATTATAGTGTTTGGGCCAAGAATAAGAATTAGAAAGATTGCCTCCTAACCAGAGAATTGTCAGCTTCCAACAAATTGATGCAGTTTTCCCTCTACTCGTTCTAATGATACTTTCCCTAGAAATAAGGTGTCTCTTTTCAGCACACTTCCAAGGAATTATCCTTGAGAAGAAATTTGTAGGAGGATTTAATTACCTATTTGTTTTCCAAATGTCAGATGCAATTTAAGCTTTGAGAAATTATCTAGAAATTTCTGGAGGACAAATAAGGAAATCCTAGACTCAGAATCACAGAATTTTAGATGTAGAAAGGACCTCAATGGCTACCCAGTCAAACCCAAAGTTGAAAAGAAATTTCTGTTATTACATGCCCACAAGTGGTTGTTCAGTGGCTTTCCAAATACCTCTAATGAAGGAGAACACAGCACCCTCCAGGATACCCATTCTACTTTGGATAATTCTAATTATTAAAAGGCTTTTACTGAAATTCAGTCTATGTTTTCGTCTTTTCAACTTTCATCCAATACTCCTGATATTGTTCTTATGCCACTGAAAAATGGCAGTAAGACGGTTAATTTATAAAAACAAAAACAAACTTGGAAAAACAGTATAGTTGTTTGCTTTATCTGTACACTAATCAACTGTGTAAAAATGAAGAAAGAGAAGGAATGGAAGGAACCAGGAAAAGAGAGCGGATTTCCTAAAAACTTGCAGAAGGAGACCAGGCTGCCATTCCTGGTGGATAAACAAGAGTTGACTGTCACTTAAAACCTAGGTGATATTTTTGCGTGTGCTTATTTGCCATTTTGGATCATTCATACCTTTCCTCTAATTGATATATTTCAATCATCAGATTTATGCTGCACACCTATAGGCTTGGCACAATGCATCGAATGGGTAGACTTGTAGTTGGGAAGACCCACCTTAGTTCAAATTCTGTCTCGGACATTTATTAGCTATATAACCATGACCAATTCTCTTGAACTCTCTGAGGCTCAGTTTCCTAATCTTTAAAATGGGAATAATAAAAACACCTACTTCACAAGATTATTATATGGATCAAATGAGATAATCATGTAAAAGTTCTTTGCAAACCATAAAAGGAATGTGGGTGAGACATTTTGTATGGCAGCTATCATCATCACTCAACTCTTGTGCCTATTAGAGCCAGTATGGTATAAAAGATACTGCCCTAGCAGATTTTATTTGTTGTTGCTCAGTTGTTTTAGTGGTGTCCTACTCTTTGTGACCCCGTTTGGAGTTTTATTGGTAAAAATACTGGAATGGTTTTGCCATTTCCTTCTCCAGGTCATTTTACAGATGAGGAAACTGAGGCAAGTGATTTACCCAGGATCACAGAGCCAGTAAGTGTCTAAGGCCAGATTCCACCTCAGGAAGATGTGTCTTCCTGACTCAAGGCCTGTCACTCCATCCTCTGTGCCCTGACTCTAGCACATAGAACCCAGTAAAACTTGGATTCAAATTCTGCCTTGAAAACTGAGTTATCTTGGGAAGGTGATTTAACTCCCCTGGGCCTCAGTTTCCTCATCTGTAAAAAGAGAAGGATATACACAGTGACCTCCAAGATATCTTCCAATCCTAAATCTATGATCTAATGATCTGTGGGAAAAATACAGAACAAGACTTGAGGTCATCTCTGACCTCAAGTACTTAAAATTTCAATAATAATAACTCACATTTCCATAGCACTTGTTAGGTTTACAATATACTTTCTTCAGAATAGCCCTATGAGATAACTAGTCCAAGTATTAATATCCCCATCTGAGGGCTGTGGAAACTGGGGGGTTCAGAAAGTGAAACAGTTTGCCAAACGTCATTCAGCTGACAAAGATCAGTCAGAATCAGAACCCAGGTCTTCTGACTTTAAATCCAACCGTGTTTCCACTGTTCTTCATTGCTTCTATCTCTCCTATGTGATTAGTCTGTCTGGGTTTTCAGAATTTGGTTACACAAAGTATTTCCCCTTGTCTCAACTACAAGTAAAGGAATTCCTCAAGCTTCCTTTTAAAACCCACCAAGAATCCTCCCACATTTAAGAGATGAAATCTAGTGTGTCAATTTGTACCACTTACAGTGAAAGATTTGAACCAATTATATCTAATCCAAGCCATATTTATCGGTGTATATGTATAATCAGGGAGATGTAGAATTCGTATACAATCCATGTAATAGCTGTCTTTTTATTAGAAGTTATAAATATTATTGTTCCTGGCACTGATATATGCACATCCAAGTACTAACTGGTATGTTAATGCTCCAAGTTCAAATCACTAATTTGGCATATGCAAGAAATCTTTCTAATCATGTGTATCATTCAAAACCACTTTTAAAAAAGTAAACAATAGGGGCGGCTAGGTGGCGCAGTGAGTAGAGCACCGGCCCTGGAGTCAGAAGGACCTGAGTTCGGATCCGGCCTCAAACACTTAACCCACACAAACAAAAACCTAGCCGTGTGACCTTGGGCAAGTTACTTAACCCCAATTGCCCTAAAGGGGTGGCTAGGTGGCGCAGTAAGAGCGCCGGCCTCGGAGTTGGGATGACCCGAGATCAAATCCGGCCTCAGAAAATGAGCACCCACACATAATGACTAGCCGTGTGACCTTGAGCAAGTTACTTAACCCCAATTGCTTAAAAAAAAAAAAAAAGGTAAATAAAGAAAGACAAGGGAGTTGCAAAGGCCATGTCACTAAAGAAGTCCCATTAATCATCCAATCCTTCCTGTCCTATCATTCCTGTTTTACAGATGAGTAAACCAAGGCTCAGAGAGGTTAGGTGGCCTATACAAGTGAGTAATAGAATAAAAGATAATATCTACAATGCCAAAGTTGGCTCTAGCCTAGGTACTGGCTATATATAAGATAGATATAAGGGAAGCCATAGAAAGTAGGAATGGAAAAGACCTCCTTAAGGGCTGATTTAGGTCCAACGTTCCAGAGACAAATCAACCACTTCTCAGTTTTGACTTAAGCAGCCCTAGAGGGTAAAAATGGTCAGCTTGGCAGATAGGTAAATCTCCTTCCCAAAACAAGGGGCCAGCAGATTATCAGGGTTCCCTGCCTTTGGGGCCCAGGAAGAGGCAAGGCTGCGGCAGAATTGGTATCCTAGGATTGGCCTTCTTAGTACTAATAGGATAGACAAAGTTCAGAACTGTCATCCCATCAAGATAAATGTCTCTAGTGCTTCCTCCCAGACAATCTGATTTCAATTAGACTAATTAGAAAATAAGTAAAGACGAATTACATTGCTTCACTTTTTGCAACTCAACTCCCCCCCCCCCACCAAAAAAAAAAAGAAAGAAAGAAAAAGTAAAGGCCATTCTCTCCAAGGAAATTCAATATCCCAGTGTCTGGATTTTGAAACGCCCTCCCTTATACCTCCAAAGGAGAAGTTTAAAGTACCACATTACTTTGCAAAAAAAAAAAAAAAAGTGTGTGTGTGTATGTGTGTGTGTGTGTGTGTGTGTGTGTGTGTGTGTGTAGATAGATAGCTAGATAAATTAAAAATCAGTGTGCCCTTTCCCCAAGTTTAAGTGTCTCTATGTTAATGAAATCTCATCTCTAGTTTTCTTCTTCCCTGGAGAAACAGAAGGATGCCAAGAATTTGGCAGGAAACACATTCAATCCTTAAGTATGGTCAAAATCTTCTCTAATTCCACCCGCACTTGGGAAAAACACAAGAGCTACAAAGAAACTGATGTGTTAGGTGTTTATATGATATGGGAAAAATGCTCAGGGTCCAATCTGTTTTAGGCCCACCATTTCTTTTCTTTTTTCTTTTTTTGCTTTTTGGAGGGCAATTGGGGTTAAGTGACTTGCCCAAGGGCACACGGCTAGTAAGTGTGGCAAGTGTCCGAGGTCACATTTGAACTCAGGTCCTCCTGACTCTATTCACTGTGCTATAGGCCCACCATTTAGAAATTTCATAAATGTCATTTGTACACCACTTTAAAGACTGCAAAGCACTTTTATATACTACCACTCATGAAGTTCACAACAAGTCTGTGAGGCAAGCAAGATAGATCTTACTATCCCCATTTTGCAGATAAAGACACTGAGGCCCAAAGTGATTTTTTTTTGGTGACTTGCCCAAGGTCACAAAGCTAATAAGTGTCAAATATAGGATCCAAACTCTAGTTCTTCCCAGTCCAAGCCCAACACTCTGCCATGCCATATTTCCAAGAGGAGAAATGAAAGCATCATCTTCATTGTTATATGCAAAATATAAATATTTAAAATTATCTTACTACAAATTATATGAGTATTGGGGTTATTCTGGTCCAAGTCTTGGAAATCTACATCGATTCCTGAAAACAGCACAGGGCAATGAAGAGAAACAAGCATTATCAAACCACGAGCCAGGCACGGTTGTTACCTTTACAAATATCATATCATTTGTTCCTTACAAGAGCCCTAAGAAATTAGGTATAGCTATTACCATCCCCATTTTACAGTTGAGGAAACTGAGGTTAAGTGACTTACCCAGGGTCACACAGCTAGTAAGTGTCTGAGACTGAATTTGACCTCAGCTCTTTCTGATCCAGCACTCTATCCTGCCTCTAGAGGCAAAGAACTTGGGAATCAAAACCCAGGTTCTGTTAGTGACTTTACCAATAACTAGCTGTATGACCTTGACTGGGTCACTGAAACTTGTAGGACCCAAGTTTCTTCATCTATAAATGAAAAACCTGGATTAGATGATCTCTAAAGTTCAACCTGGTTCTGCTATCTCAAGAGCTTATAAAACCATTGAAATCAAAGCTGCAGTGAGTTTTAAGTCATTGTACTTTGTCTAGGTTTCTTAACTGAAAGACAACAGGACATTTTAAAGACATTAAGGCATTAAGAACATTATTAAGAGACAAGCTCCTTAAGTGCTGGTGGTTGACAGAGTTGTGGTGCCTACATTAATATAAAGGATGTCTTTCAAACTGAACAGTTATTCCTGGAAAAGACAAAGGCTCCGAACCGTTTCTGTTTCCCCTTTGCAGCTGACAGTGTGGTTCCATCTGTGCTCTTCTGAGAGATGTTCCAAATTCCACATAGAATAGCTGTAACACAAACCTATCACTTCATGGGCTTAGGAGCTGTTTGATAACAATTACTTGTTATTATGATTTTGATTTAGCAGTGGGCTCGAAAAGCAAAGGCTGTTACTGAAGTGGGAAATTTTCAATAATGGCATTATGCAGAAAGAGGCAGGGAAAATATGTCCCTGTCACCATGAATTGCTCTGTTTTGTGGGGAGGGTCACACAGAGCATCGAACTAGTCCATGAACTACTTTCTACTTTGCTTAGAGAATCATATAATATATGCCAGTTGTGGCATATATAATATGCACACATCTATTTTCTTTTTTTTCTCATTTATAGCATCTGCAAAAAAATCCCTGACATCCATTTGAGTGCTCCTTTCCCTGGTGTATACTGCAACCAAATCATACTTTCTCATCTTGTATGATTATTGTTCATATCTTTTTTTTTCTTTTTTCTTTTTTTGCTTTTTGGAGGGCAGTTGGGGTTAAGTAACTTGCCCAAGGTCACACGGCTAGGTTTTTGTTTGTGTGTGTTAAGTGTCTGAGGCCGGATCCGAACTCAGGTCCTTCTGACTCCAGGACCAGCGCTCTATTCACTGTGCCACCTAGCCGCCCCATTGTTCATATCTTTTAATAAGTCCTTCTACATTTAACATTTGGGGGATCCAAGTACAGAGCTGAGGATATCCATCCCTTCCTCTCTTTACATAAACAGTTCATCTATTTTCTCATCATAGGTCTCCTTGATCACATCTTTTACAGCCTTTCTTCCATCTAAGTCACTGTTGAGAATAGCCTATTTACATTCACAACACATTTTTTCCATTATAGTTTGAGAATCAATTGTAATTATGACTTATCTGAGATCATGGAAGTCCATGATTCTTAGACATATAGAGCCAATGTGAAAATAATGATGTTTTTAAAAGGTGGTCGTGGGGTGGGGAGCAGGGACCATTGAGAATGGGAAATTGTCCCAAGTGTATTCCAGCATTTGGGACAAGATGAAGAAAACTACCCAGATTTATCCACCAAGGCAAACACTACAGAGGGAAGCAGGTGGGACATAAGAAGAAAAACATCAATTGGAGGGGACAAATAATTCACATCAGGCAACATCCAAGAAGGAGGGGAGTATTGATATGCATGGTCTCAGGTGTCTATATACATATAGGAATATGAACAAGATGAACTTTTGTAAGGAGGAAAGTACTTGACTGGTTATAACTAACTCACGACTTGACTGGCTATCAGAGCATATACCTTATTTAAAATGAGCAGATTGGATAAAAAGGGTTATAGCACAACATTGTGTATAAAAACAAAATAATCATGTTAGAAAATTCCCAAGCCCAAGAGAAAGAAGCACTGTGGAGAATATTTGGGTGGGGATTAATGGAGAAACAAAAGCAGCATCAGGAGACAGTAGGTTACTTTGCCAGTACAATGTCTGGCATACATCAGGTATTTAATAATTGCTATTATAAAAAACCATATAGTTCAGGGCTGGCTAGGCGATGAAGTGAATAGAGCACTGGCCCTGGAGTGAGAAGGACCTGAGTTCAAATTTGGCCTCAGACACTTGACACACTTAGTAGCTGTGTGACTTTGGGCAAGTCATTTAACTCCAACTGCCCTCCAAAAAAAAGCCCCCCCCCCCCAAAAAAAAAAAGAAACCATATAGTTCAATCATGGTATGTCCAGTTTGGGTCTGGAATCAGAAAACTTGTCTCACATTTTTATTAGCTGTGTGACCCTAGACCTAGACAAATCACATAACATCTGAACCTCAACTTCCTTATCTGTAAAGTGGGGGAAGAAATAACACTTTCCCAAGAAGGTTTTTGTGAGGATCAGATGAAGGCACATACAGAATACTGGTGGGAATATACTGGAGACTACCAGACCGGATAAAGGAGATGGAAACAGATCACACATATGTAGGATTATTAGGAGTCTATATTAGCTAGACTGTCCCTCTGAGAAAATAAAAGTGGCTGGTGACTTGAATTAATGATCATTGAATTCTTTAAAAAACAGAAGGAGCAATGATGGGGAATGACTGACCTGAAGCTTTTGTTTTGTTCTGTTTTGTTTTACAAACTGATGGGAACTTTGAAACAAAGTGACTTCTCAGTCTTAAGTGTTTGGACCACTTAAAGAGTTATACACCTTCTGATGCAAACACTAGAAATGTGGAGTTAAGAGGGAAAAAATAGGTAGAATGGGAAACTTTAAAGATGGACATTCTGATAATGAAAACACATTATTCTGATGGGGAAATAAAGGGGGAGTGATAAAGAGAATAATATGACTGCATCAGGTATTTATTAACCAACCTAGAATTTTGATAGATATGTACAGAATCATTGAGGGAAGAAATTGTTGTGGAGAAGAGACCCACCATCAGCACCTCGTTACCACCAGTAGCAACTGCTGACCAACTGCCACCACCAGGCAGAGGGACACCAGGGCCCTGGGAGCAGCATCACCCCGCTTCTCCCAGGGCACTGATCCTGCTTCCAGCCCAGCCTTCACAGTCATCATCTTGGGAGGCGGCTCCTATGGAGAAGAAGCCAGCCATCTCTACCAACAGCCAGCCAACTGCCATTCACAGGGCAGGCAAGCCAGCCTAGCTGAAGCAGCAAGGCACCCTGAAGGAAAGACAGGTGTGTGCCAGCCGGGTCAAACCACTACCAACACCTCCATGATCATCTCCCCTCTGACCCTAATGTAGACCACCCCTGACCCCAAACTCTGGAGTCATTACAATAGCAATACTTCCAGCCTATGTCAAATGCTTCAGCATCATGGGCTGATATGATTTTATCAGTGGAAATGGTGTTTAAAGAGGAGACCTTGCCACTGAACCCCAAGGAGCGCGGTACCTTTCCATTTGATTTGCTGCTAAAAACCTCCAGTGCCAGTTTGTCTCCCTCTTCCTTAAGAGCAGAGACTGCCTTGCTTTTCAATTTCTACCCACAACTGTTAGAACAATGCTTTTCTACATGTAAGTACTTAATGCTTTATTCATTCAAGAATTTGGTTAGAGACTGAGGAAAAGAAGGCTTGGTAGACTACATGAGAACTGTCTTCATGTGTCTGAGAGACCGGTATGCTGAATTATAGGTAACATGTCCCTTCTAACCTCAGAAGCCATATAGTTCAACCTTCTTATTCTATAGCGGAAGAAACTGAGGCCAGAAAAGATGAGTCACCCAAGGTAACTAAGGCACTAGAGATTTAAGACATGATTTGAACCCGGGTTCACTGACTCTTTACTATACCAAACTGTGTCCTAAGAAGGATTAGACTTTTGTTTTGATACAAAGAATATGGTGTGGGCAGGTAGATTTCTGCTCGATAGAAGGAAATATTTCCTAACAAGTATAATTTTCCCAAAGAGGAATGGGATGTCTTTCGAGAGTGAGTTTTCTCACCCTGGAGTTCTTCAAGCAATGGTTGGATCACCACTTGTCAAGAATATTATAGAGAAAAGTCTTATTCAGGAACAGGTGAGCACTGGGTCCTTTAAACTCTAAGATTAGGGATTGTGCTGACAAAACATTATAAATTAATTTGTAGTTCCCTGGAATTTACTGTAATGCCATCCTAGGATCTATTTCTGTAAGAGTATATAAAAAGCAAGACAATCCTTCTGTTGCTTCAGTAAAAATCCCATCTGGATGCAGTCCAAAATAAAGAACAATATTTCATGTTGAACTATGCAATGTAATAGGACATATTAAGCTTTTGAAAAAAAATTCCTTTTCTTCATCCCAAGTTCTTCCTCCCTCCCTCTGGGAATTCTTTCTCCATTACCCCCCCCCCCCCCAGGCCTTCACCTTCTCTTCTCCCTGCATTTCACAGTGGGGTCTTCTGCTCTTGAGGGTGCCAAGAAATTCTTGTCACCCCACTTTTGTAAACACCCTCCTGATCTAAAGACAAGTTTAAGAGATGGACAACTGTGCCCAAGAGCAGCCAGCATGTGAGAGGGCTTGGGGAAAGACATTTCCTTTTCATCAGTCTAATGAAATAATGAATTAAAGAAAAGCTAAGTTCAGAAGCCAGCCTCCATGCTTCTGGAGAAGCAGGACTGATTGTATGCTGGTGCAACTGCTGTAAAAATGCTGCTTCACATTAGAAGAATTAGGGACATGGCAAAGTCCATTCATCTTCACTAATAGAGTTCTTGGGAAATACACATGTAGATTAGACCCTCACAATGACCCCCGGCTGATTGCTTTGAGTACTCTCCAGTGCACCCACAATGGTATTGACTTGCTTTTTATACTGAGCACAAAAGATGCCCTAACCTTCCCTTGTCCCTCCCTGCCCTGTTTCCCTTATAGGGCCCTGCCAGTGGATGTTAAAGTCTTCTTTTTTTCTTTTCTCCAGAGACTCTGAAATAAACAGTAAATAAAGGATAACCTCACCTGGAGCTATGAGGGCGAGCTGGGCAGTTACAAAGGGAATTAACTTTGGAAAACAAGACCATAAGCCCCTTAGCAGCGTGTGGGCAGGAGCTTAAGAAAATGCGGCCAATCTTTGTTTTGGAGTGATTACAGAGATCAAGTTAATATTGGGGAAGTTTACACATACTGTATTCTCATCCAGACAAGGAAAAACAAATGCCAATTAGTTATTCTCACTTCCATAATCTAAATGACCATAAACACACTGTATAATTGGTACACTTAAACTATATTGGGCTGTCCTAATGACAATGTCCTAATGCACAAAATTCCTCTCTATAATAATTTCCCCTCTAGAATGTCTGAGGCCATCATGGAATGCAGAGATGAATGGTGTTGTGGTAAAACTACTCCATCATAGTATAGTGTGTATGCAGCAGACAGGCCAACAGGCTAGAAGTCAGGCAGTCTGGATTCTAGCCCCGGCTCTGCCTTCAACCAACTTTTAAAATTCGGAGAAGTCAATTCAATACTCTGAGCCTTGGTTTTCTTACCTGTAAAATAGGAGATTTGGACTAATTATCACTAAGGTCCCCTTTACCTCTATCACAGATTCTATGACTCTAATTTGCACAGTTATCAATCAGTTAGTAAGCACTGAAACACTATTGTGTTTCAAGAGTTATGTTAAGCACTGGGTCAATATATTCTGGATAAAGTTCCACATCTTTGGTGTCTGATCACAGTTCTTAGAGGAACTAAGCTACATTAGTCTCAATTTCTTAGGTTTAGTCATTTAGTGGGGGGAGGGTGGGCCGAGTCACAGTGGCTAAAGGATATGTTTTTATTTGCTATTATTGATATCAATATTTTTTGAAACCTGTGATTTCATCAGCTGGCAACATCTCCATAACTTGCAGCCTTATAGAGGCTGAGGCCTGAGACCTCAAAAAGTGAAGTGGTCATGCTAATATGGTCAGGGGAAGGCACTGAGCCAAAGACTGGCCCTCTAATTGCCAATTCAAGATTATGTATCAATAATATGTCAAGATATTAAAACCACAAAATTACCCAGAGACAGAAAATCCTACTTTTTTGAGATGCAATTTTAAGAAAGTTCCAGAATCTTTATTTCTTGCCTCTTCTTTTTAAAGGTCAATTTAATTTTTTCTGAAAATTAAAAATATTTCATGGCTTCAGGGGTTCATGAAATCCTACCCTAATGAATTCAAAAGTTCATCTTTTAAACGTGTCTGTAAATGAATCTGAATCCTGGCAAATTAGATGTTTATGTTTTTATCTTGGTACCTAAGATTAGGCATTGTAATACTGTGGGAAAGCACTGGACTCTGCTTGTCAGGAGAACTGTGCTTGAATTCTGATTTAACCATGGCACAGTGAACTTGAGCAAGTGCATTCTCCTCTCTTGGGCTCAGATTCTTCATTTGTAAAATGAATGTTCATGCGATGGGGGAGGGGGAAAGAGTGTAGGGTGTGGAGAGTAAATCTTCTTTAAGGTTCCCTTCCAAATCTATGATGCTCTTTTTCTACTATTTAAGCTCCGCTATGTCATTGGTCCTGATTTCTCATCTGTACTCTATGAGTCTAAGCGTGGCCAAGTTGTACTTTACACATCCTTACAATAGACTGGATGCTTGAGAAATATTTACTAAATGGTGAGAGAAAGAAGTAAATTAACATCAATGGAGAAGCCAGATTACAAAAAATTTTGAAAATCTTGCTCTTGGAGTCCTTCATCTTTAAAGGGATAGTTCATTGTCTCTCTTCTGCCCCATGGCCCAAGTCTCTGATTTCTGATAGGCCAATCTTTAAAAAGCACCTTCTAGTTTGGACTTATAATGCAAGCACACATATATACCAACTTTCTACTAACAGAAGCTAGACAGGGCTTGAGGAGTTAAGAAGCCCCATGGAGGGAAAGACGGTGTTTGGAAGCCTTGGGACACTACATTTTGAAGTTTTCAATATTTCCCTGATAGAATCAATTCCAAGTTGTGATTAGCAGCTTTTGAATGGATCCAAAAACCAAAAACTGGAAAGATTAATGCCAAGGATTCCCAAACCCAGCTGGGCAGGGAAGAGCTGGAGGGTCGGGGAGGGGGGAGAAACTGAAAGCCTCACCCTACCATTCCTCTACAGATTGCACAAAGAGATGGTTTTGAGAGTCTTAGCAGAACTTCAGAAGAAGATAACAGAAGTAAATAACCTGGTGACTCAAAAAAGTGAATTCGAGTTGGCAGGGCTGGACAAAGAGGTTTGGGCCAAGAGCCGAAGTTTATTCTGAAAGGGATTCCCACCACTACTACAAAGGCCCAAAGAAAGGTGGATTCTCCCAAGCTTTTCTCCCAACCAGTTTGTTCCCAGGCTTGGAGGGTTGCAGATAGTCCCACCTTCTCATGAGGAGAGAATTAGGGGGAGGGGGTCGTGCTGGGTCTCAAGTTAGAGGGGAATCTACACGATTAGCTTAAGACATACGTGCAATTCTGAGGCTCAGGACCTGGGAATCAGTAGCAGACAGAAGAGACATTTCAGAGAAGGAAGTAGTTTCGAGGGGTCGCGACTTGGACCCTCCTTCGCTCACCTCCACTCTCCAGAGCTGGAAAGACCCCTTTCTGGGGCTCGCTCAGCCCGCTCCCCGCTGGATCTTCGTAGGCTTCTAAGACCTCTAGCTGCTCTGAGTGCTGAGAGTAGGTGAGGTGAGGGCCACCAAGGGGGTGGCAAAGTCCAGGGACAAACTTGCCAGTCCCAAGGACGGGGACAGGCAGGCGAGATCTGGAAAGGGGTGCACTCCTTCTGCCTTCACACCTGCGGCTTATGATGTGGGGGGCTTAGGGTAAGAGAAGGGCGAGATGGAGGGAAAGGGGAGCCTTCTAAGCTCAGGCCCAGTCTTCCAGGTTTTTCTCCATTTCCCGGCTCCATCTCAGTGACAGGGCGATGATCCCAGAAGCTCAGCCCGGACAGAGCCGGCCGGGGGGAAGGGTTCAGAGAGAGCAAGACCAACCCAGCTGGGGAGGGAGGAGCTGGAGGGCTGGGGAGGAGGTGGGGGGAGCTGGCGCCCCGGGGTGAGAGAGAAGGAGGAGCTGGAGGTGGGGGGGAGACCCTGAGGCAGAGGGCATTTGCCGCAGCTAGCGCAGGAGAGGGGTTGGTTTTCCTTGGCTCTTGCAAAGAAAAAGAGGGAACTTCTAGGGCTAAGGCACAGTACTTACTCGGCGGGAGAGAGGGAGAGAGAGAGAGGGCAGGCGCTGTCTCCCGTCCCCATAGGATCTTCTAAAGTTAGTTTGGGACCTTCTGAATTTTGACTGTTTAAAACGGGAAAGGAACTGAATCAAGGCTCTGCTCTCCGTCTTGAAGAAGCAGAAAGAAAAAAAAAAGAGTGGTCTTCTTCCTTTCCTCCCTCCCTTCTCTTTCCCCATCCCCATCCCCATCCCCATACCCCATCCCGGCCGTTCCCCGATCTCTCCTTCCCCTCATGCACCTGCCAGGCTCGGCTCTGGCCATGGCAGACGGGAGCTTCTCCCTTTCTGGACACCTGGTCCGGAGCCCCACTGCAAACCCCTCGCGGCTACACAGCATCGAGGCCATATTGGGATTTACCAAGGACGAGGGGCTCCTCGGCTCCTTCCCTGCAGACAGAGGCTCCCGTGCTTCCAAGGACCAGGACAAGAGGGCAGGGGCCCGCCTCAGCTTACCCAGAGCGCCGGGCGAGGCAGAGGCGCCTCCACCGCCGCCGCCGCCACCTCCCCCGCCCCCGCCCCAGCTCCCGGACCCGATGCTGCCCCCTGCCCAGGCCCAGGCCGAGGAGTACATAGGTGAGTGAGTGAATGCCGACCCCCTGGCCTCGGGGCCACCAAGGCTGCTTTAGAGGGGGCCCAAAAGAGAAAAGGAGGCTGTCTAGGAAGTTCAAAGTGGCACTCTCTCTCGAGGGATGTTTCTTAGATAGTTTTAGTTGTCGAGATTTTAAAGGTCTTACAAAAAGACAGTACTGAGTGTGTGCCTGGGGGCTGAGGAGGGGGTTAAAAACTTCTTTCCCAGGAAAACTAGAAAGACCCCTAAACAGCATACTCTCCCAAGAACTCTACTCGACAACCCCGGAACCCAGAATTCAGAGGGGAAAGAGTGTGACTGGAGGGAGCCAGGGGGAGGGAAGAAAGGAAGGGAGGAGGTGAGCAAAAACGTGCCCAGAGACAGAGTTGCTTATGGAACGGATTCCCCTCACTTCTCAGATGCTTGTTCCTATGGCCCCAAGGAGCCGGGGGAGGAATGTCTAAGCCCTGAGCTACCCGCGTGCCACACCCCCAACGACGGGAAACTGTCGGATGAGGAGCAGCCCAAGAAGAAACATCGCCGGAACCGCACCACTTTCACCACCTACCAGTTGCATGAGCTGGAGAGGGCCTTTGAGAAGTCCCACTACCCAGACGTCTATAGCCGCGAAGAGTTGGCCGTCAAGGTCAACCTGCCGGAGGTTCGAGTCCAGGTAAAGCGAGGGACCAGTCTGAACGCAGGGCACCTGGGGAGAGTAGGAGGGGCTCACCATAGGTGCCCAAGGATGTAGAGAATATAGAGTCCTAATCCGGGCCAATAGTGGGTGGCCGGCGTTAGAGTGAGTTTATGAATTATATTTAACTTCCTGGGTTTTCTTTTCTCAAGGGCCCACAACTTTGGGATTCAAATCTGAACTCCATTCCCCCCACAGATAAAGACACTCGGTAGAAAACTTGTAGAAGTGTCTTCCTAAACTTCCCTAATTCCGAGAGAGACAGAGAGAGATAGACAGTGTTTGGAAATCATGTCTGAATTAATATACTCCAATCCCATGGCATTTAAGGGCCTGAGTATGTGGTGTAATGGAGATTGGGGAAGGCTTCGACAGCAAGAGTGAACACAAACTCATTCGGGATAATTAAATCATGGTAGAAATCAAGCCTTCATTTGGATACATCCTCCCTCGATTATTTGGTCAGCCCTGCTGTCAAAAACTCTACTTTGAAATTGGGTCATGTTCTTCTCAGCTCCACTTCTCTGTTGAGTCATAAAGTGGGATTTTTGTTTGAGAATATTGCTTTGCCATGTCTGTTTTAAATCCATCCAATTCTCAGTGCAGAGAGTTTTTCTTTTCATTGTATGGTGCTTTTTTTTTTTGCTTTAATTAGAGCTGAATTATCTTTAATCCCCATCATTAAAATATTTAAAAGCCTTATATATTTGCTAGTCATCTGTGAAAATCTGGGAGGGTTTCCAAATTGTGTGGGTTTAAGTCAAACCTGAAGAGGAGAAACTGGGAACCAATTTCATTGGATCTTAACAGTTGGGATTCTAGATATCCAAATCATTACCTTTCCATAAAGAAGACCAAGTTGCTTTAAAAATTTTAATTTTTTTTTCTTGCAAATAGAAGAGGGCGAGGTGATATTTCTTCATTGGAGTTTAGAGCAAGATGTAGGTGGCTAGCACTAGAGTATTAGGTTGTAGTCATTTGAAAGGATCTTGCAGCATATTTGCCTATTACCTAAAAAGTATATGGTGAGGTCCGTTCAGTGTACCAGAGAATGGAGCCTTCAGATAGGTTATATTATTCAAGCCTAAAAAGATTTCATTGGGGGGGGAAAGGAGGGGGGGGGCTGTATATGTATTAATTATGTATGTGTGTATATGTCTGTTCGTGTGTGTGTTCAGAAGTATAGAATGAAAGTAGCTTGATGAGAACAAGGAACAGAAAAGGGTGAGAAGAGAAAGAAGAAAAGGCAGGATCCCCCTACTTGTAGGAAATTTTATTGAACTTCCCAAAGGAGGCACCATGACTATACCACCCTAGTTTTTCCTCTAGCTGGCCTGGAGACCTTGGACTTCTATTCACGGAGCCTCTGACTATTCACTAGGGATAAGGGGGATCGAAGAAATAGAAGAGATGCTGGGAGAAAAGCCAAGTTCCAAATATATGGACCCTTCCCTGTGTTTCTTCCACTCTTGCTATTTCTGGGAAATTGAATATCCCTGAGATTGGGGGGGGGGGGAACAGTCCTGTTGGAGTTCCTGGGAAACAAAGATACCTCAAGATCTTAGTGCATCATGAGGGAGAGGGAGTGTTCTTCCTTTCTTTACTCTAAACATAGATGCATTCTTTCAGTGGGGGATCTCAATGTAAACTTAGTTCTAAATTTACTTAGGTGCTTCCTCTGTGGTCACAGTCTCAACTGTGGCTCATCTCTCCCTCATTCCAAATCCTACCTTTCATTTTTGTAGTGATTCCCTTCCAGTGTTTTCTCTCTATTTCCTCTCTTTTCAGTTTATTTCTGGGGGAAATGGGACTTCACAAGACAGCTCTCAGGAACTAGGTTTCACTCCTGGCCCTTCTTGTGTATTTTTTTGAAGTCATTTTTCATTGGTTTACAGATCCCTGGTTAGAGTTGAAATTATCTGTGTATGTACACACATGCACATACATATCTATACAGCATATAGTTATATGTGCACATGTATATACATGTATGCATATAAAAGTATATACACACAAACACATACATATGTGTGGGTGTAGTGTGTGTTACCTTATGCACAGTATCATAAAGTTTGGGCAAATAGGTTGACAAGGGAGAAAGTAAGATCTAAACCTAGAAGAAAGATGATTGAAATTTGCTGGGGAAGAGGAGGAAGAAAGGGAAGGTGGGCATGTGGAAGAAAAGAAGTGGAAAGGAAAAAAGAGATAAAATAAGAAATTAAGGCATAAAAATGAGGAGAAAGAAAGAAGAGACGAAGAAAAGAGAAAGAAAGTTGTAGTGAAAAGAGTTGAATTTGCAGTGGGAAGACCTCGACCCTCTCCCGCCCCCCAAACCTTACTTACTACCTTTGTGCTTTTGCGTTTCTCAGGCAAATTACTTAACTTTCCTAGGCCTAAATTCCCAGTAAATTAGGAAGCTGGTCCAAAAATTCTTAGACTGCGATCTGTGAGCTTTTTTCAAAAAAAAAAAAAAACCAACTTTGTAGCCATTTTAATAGAATGGGTTTCCTTTGTAATCTATAGGTTTTATTTTATGCATCTAAAACTTTACTCTGATAAAGGATCCATAGGTTTCTCCAGACTGCCAAAGAGGTCTGTGACACAGGAAAGGTTAATAATCCCCCGGATTAGGTGATTTCTAAGGCTCCTATTACTCTAGAAGCTACGATCCTAAAACGGAAAGAAGAAAAGGACAGGATCTAAGCGGGGCTACCCCAAAAACTAGTGCCTTCAGAATGTAAAGCAGAGAATAAAACTCTCAGCCATCATTTGGGGGGATTATGGCTGGGAGGCACCGGAACAGTTCGGGGTACCAGTTCCTCCTATTCTGACCATCCCGGCGCGTTGTATGCCCGCAGGTGTGGTTTCAGAACCGGAGGGCCAAGTGGAGGAGGCAGGAGAAGCTCGAAGTGACGTCCATGAAATTGCAAGACTCCCCCATCCTCTCATTCAACCGTTCCCCGCCAGCAGCTGCCCTGCCGCAGCTGGGGGGAGGCGTCGGAGGTGGCGGCGGCGGCGGTGCGACCCTGCAGCTAGAGTCGTGGCTGAGTCCTCCACTGCCAGGCGGCGGTGGCGGCAGCACCTCCTTACAGAGCCTGCCCGGCTTCGTGACTTCCCCGCAGAGCCTCCCAGCCAGCTACACGCCCCCACCACCCTTCCTGAACTCCCCTCCTCTGGCGCACAGCCTGCAACCCCTTGGGCCGCCTCCGCCTCCTCCTTACCAGTGCGGACCTAACTTTGTGGACAAATTTTCCCTGGAAGAAGCAGACCCCCGTAATACCAGCATCGCAGCGCTACGCATGAAGGCCAAGGAGCACATCCAGTCGATTGGGAAACCTTGGCAGGCCATATGAGACTCCGGTCCCCTTGTCACTCCCCTTGACCCCACAGGGGGGTCAGGCTGTGTGGCCTTTCCCCGCACCAAACAGCGAATTGTTTTTCCCTAACACACTTCAAACATATTCCGTGGCTGGATCCCTTAAGATGTTGTAGAGGATCCGAACGTTAGGAGGGCGTCCCTCCCCTCTGGCTGTACTCCCCTGTCCTTTGTCCCCCAAGCAAGGATTCTGCGGGGGCCCGACAGAGCCGGATTGCCTCCAGACCGTGGAGAGAGTTAGCTCATGCTCATTGTTCCAAAGGGACACTAATCAGTGGCATGGAGGTCGATGGAAATCCTCCAAGTTTCTGCTTAAGGAATAACTAAAAGCTATTTGGAACTACCTGTACTCAATCCTTTCCCACCAATTCAACAACAAGCAAATGCTCTTTCCCTTCTCTTATGTAGCTGGAGGGAAATAAGATGTTCTGAACTCATTCAATTCCCTAACTTTGACCCTCGAATTTTCTGACTTCTAGAGGCCTCAACCATCCTGCCAAAGAGAGCGAAAGTTTGCAGCGAGTGTTGGGGCTTTCTTCACCTGTTCTCTGAGTAGCCGGTGGCTGACTGTGCTCTGAAAGATTATAGTGACCGAGGCCGGTAGTAAGACTGGGGGAAAGTTGGAAAAGAGAACCAGGAAAATAGTTTTTAAGAAGTTGTGTGTACATAGTGTAGTTTCTAAATATCGTTGGAGAGAATTAAAGACTACTTTCTGTGATTTACCTGGGTTTTGTGATGTTGAAAGGGATGTTTGTGAGACCATGGAAGTTTGGGGGGGAAGGGATGCTATGAAACAGGCAAACTCTCCTAAAGTAGCTGAAAAAGGATGTTTTGGCTGTGCTGAAGACCTTAGATTTTTCTGATCTGGTGGGAATTCTAGAAATCACACAATGGCTTGGTTCTCGAGGAAACAGATCGTTACTGCTCTCCACAGCCCCCTGATTCCTCGGGGACCCCCGGAAAGGCTTTCCTCTCCTCCTCCCTATCCCAGAGAGCCCAGGGGAAAGACAGTTATTTGCTCTCCTCTGGAAATCATTTTTAGGCAAGCTCACAACTCATTTATTATCTATATTGGTTGCTTCTTTGCCTAATTACTGCAGGTGATTCCTTTGAGTAAATGACAGAAACAGGAAGGTGTCTAGGCTACCCTCCCTGAGAGCATATGAAATGAGTCTTGGTTATATCTATTCCTAAGTGGGTTCAAGTAGCACACCCCAGCACCGCCTTCAAAACACAGCTTAGTCAGACTCCATCAACTTTCTGCCTTTGTGGGGTTAATCAGTTAGCATCTCAGACAGAAATTCTGTGAGGTTGCCTTTTCTTTTGGAAGAATCTTTTCTGCCTCCCCCCCCCCCTTCTCCTACCCAGGCTTCCTGCCAGACACCATGCATTGGCTCCACTAAGAACCTTTGCCTTCATTCACTTGAGTGTATAACAAATTAAACTAATGGGTTTTTTGGTTTTTGTTTGTTTGTTTTTGCTATGAATCTAAACAGAAGCCATCTTCTTTTTAGTAGTATCCTGGTCCCAGGCAATACAAAATACAGGTGTTCGTTTCTCTATTTTTAATCAGCATTTATTGAAAGCCTACTTACTGTATGCAAAGCATCATGATAGATGATGTTGCAGAAGCAAAGATGAGTAAGAAAACATTAAAGTCTAGTCCTGGAGATATGATATGGAAACATATCTACAACATGAGGGTAGCATTGATAAGGTCGATGAGAATTGTGAATTAAGTAATATAGAAATTCAATATTGAGTGAAAGCCTTTCAGGTGAGAAGAAAGAAAGAGAGAAAAGAAGGAAGAAAGAAAGAAAGAAAGAAAAAGAAAGAAAAGAAAGAAAGAAAGAAAGAAAGAAAGAAAGAAAGAAAGAAAGAAAGAAAGAAGGAAAGAGGAAGAAAGAAAGAAGATGGACTGCTTTTTCACAAAGTAAGCATGGAATAGTGGGAAGAGCTCTGTATTAAAGGGTTAAAGAAGCTAGGTTTCATTTTTGGCTCTGGTATTTAACTACCCAATGATTGTTGGAGTCATTTTTCCCATCTGTTAAATGAAAGGGTTGGGCAGAGGATGATGAGGCAGAGCTTTGGATTTGGAGTCAGAAGGCCTGGTTTCAAATCTTGATTCTGCCACTAGTACTAGTGTGATCTTGAACAAGTCACTCCATATCTCTGTGCCTCAGTTTCCTCAATCTGTTATATTATTTAGGTGCTTTCTAAGACCCCTTCCAATCCTAATCACATCATGAATTTATGTGTTACCCTTGTCTAAGAGTTTGCTAATTATATCTATCGTTCCAGTTTTAGATTAGTGCTTCAAAGTGAGCCCAACCAGTTGGTATTAAAGAGTGCTTCCCCTCAAAGAAGCTACTGGGAGTTCTGACTATTCCCCTTAGGCAAGAGATCCCTGAGATGGAAGCCTACAGGAGAAGAGTAAACCACTGGAGGAGTGTCATTGATCTTAAATGCAAAAGAGGTGTTACTAGTCTTGGGTGGGCTCTAGGACTAGATGACAGGCATCATGGGAAAGAGCTGTTGCCATGGGACAAGGAACCATAAGTTTCTTTGACACACCTCTCCTTCTCTGGTTCCTTCTGTCCCCATTCCTCTCCGTTTTATCCATAATATCTCCCAGTAAATGTTCTTAAAAGTATAATGTGGGAGTAATCACTTCACTTTGGAAGTCTGCACCCTTTCATATAGGGGGATCTGCTAATGATGCCATGTCTTGATACTCCAAATTCTTTGGTATTTCATCCTCAGCTCCTAAGATCCCAAGTATAGGATTGGCAGGGACCTTGGAGTCCATCATTTAACTACCTCAGTTTCCAGATGAGGAACTTCAGCACAGTGTCCTTTCTCTATTAAACAGCTAGTAAATGTCTGAGATAGGATTTGACCTCAGGTCATCCTGCTTCCAACCCCCGTGTTTTTATCCACTGAACCACTAGGTGCTTGGCTAGTCAAGGTAGGGAAGGAAGAAGTAACCTGGGAATGAGGAATGAGAAGCCAGAACCCTACTCCTGATTGAGGTGGGAAAATAGGAAAGATAGTGCCAGAATTCTAATCCAGATCCTGGATAGAAAGAAGGAATTAAATCTCTCCCTATCTCACTAAGGTGGTACTTCTAGTCTAGGACCTTAAATTGTATGTATTTGTTCTAGGTTTTGCTTTATTTTCTCCTCTACTAGATTGTGAGCTGCTTCAGGGCAAGGGCCTGAGTGTGAGAGAACCGAGTATCCCTCTCAGTCCCTTGTACATAATATAGGCTCAATAAATATTTGGAGACTAAATAGTGTAGTAGGGAGAGTACTAGTCTAGAATTAAAGGAGCTGAGGTCACATCTTGTCACTGACTTGGTTCACTCTACCTCCCCAGACCTCATTTTCCTCCTCTGTAAAACAAGGTTGGACTAGATGGCCTCTTAGCTCTAAATATCTCTGATGTTATTCTGTGATGTTAGTTCTTATTGAGAAAATTGATATGAAAAGTTAAGGAACAAATGTGCTTATATAGATATGTCTTTAATTTCAGCTTATTTTCTTTGCATCTCTCCCACTCCTTCTACCCAATGGGGAAAATGGGATTTATTTAGGCAAACAGTGTTTCTACAACTCAGTCAATCAGTAAGTTAACTATCATTTATTATGTTCCAGGCACTGTACTGAGTGCTGGAGATACAAAGAAAGGCAAAAAGCCACACCTGTCCTCGAGGAGTCCCCAGTCTAATTGTGGAGATAGTATTATTAGGTATTGTCTGTCTTGTCACAGTCTAATTCTTCCCTTCTTCCTTCTATTTTCACTACTTCCTCTTATGTATGTACTCTGGCATCTTCCCTTTCTCCTTTTTTTCTTTCCTCACTTCCTTATCCTCTATTCCTCTGCCTGCATCCTTTTCTCCTCTCCCTTTCTGCATCTTTGCCCTACTTTCCTTTCCTCCTTTTCTAAACTTTTTAATATGCTCCTCAATTTCCTTCCTTCCTTTCTCTAAACATCTATTGAGCACCTACTAAGAGTTCATTTGTGTGTTAAACAATGGTTGGGATACAAAGGTGAATAAAACAGGGTCCCAGCCCTCAAATATCTTACAATCTTATTTGATAATGTAGACAAATACCTATTACAAGGTGGGATTCACCGTATATCATAATAGAGGTGGAGTACCAACAAAATGCTATGGAATCAGGGTAGGCTTTGTGGAACAGGTGGAATCTAAACTGGGTCTTGGAGAACAGGCAGGATTTTAACATCCAAAATGGGGGAAGGCATTCTGTGGTGAGGAGGAGTATGAACAAGAGCACAGAGCTGGGAAAGTTTGGGGACTGTTCCAAGAACTGTGACAATACAGTCTGCCATGATGTAAGAGAAATAGTCAAATTTTACACTTATGGAGCACTTTATAATAACAGAGTGGCTTTAGATACATTATGATCTTTGATTCCCACAACAATCCCATAAAGTAGAAAGGTTTGGTGGTATGGGGGAAAGGGCACTGAATTTGGAGTCAGAACACATAGCTTTAAATCTCTGTGACTCTGATCTTGGGTCACACTGGGTCTCAGTTTCTAGACTTGGAGGCATCATAATATAGTGGAGAGAGTGCTGGGCATGGACTCACGAGATACAGGTTTAAAAATGGGTGGGGAACCTGTGTCCAAGTTTTGCCGAACAAATCCTTTTATTAAGAGGATTTGTTCTCTGACGTTCAAAGGGCTGCACTTGAGGACCTAGCAGACCACATGTGACCTTGAGGCTACAGGTTCCCCACTCCTCGTTTAAATCCTGCTTTACAAGATGTGCGATGGTGGGTAGGTGTCTGAGTCTCAATTTCATCACCTGAAAAGCTGGGCATTGGGAATAAGCAGTGGCTAGAGGATGTGTCTCTGAGTTAGCAAGAGTTAAGTTGCCTATGTCCTTCCACTGACATAGGCAAGCCGTTTATCCTCTGAGTGGCATGGATAACTCTCTAAAATTGAAGAGCAGTTTCAGGTCTGCATTAGTAAAGGGAGTTTCCTTTCTGGAAGTTTTCTATACTAAGGAAATCACAAATCAAATAGAACCATACTTCACAGGGTTTTATGAGGTTCAAATTAAATCATGCATATAAAGAACTTAATGAACTTTTTAAAAGTGCTATTTAAAAGTCAGCTATTTTTATTACTAACAGAATGTAAGGGCAGGTAGGTGGCACAGTGAACTTGGAATCAGGAAAACTCATCTTCCTGAGTTCAAGTCTGGCTTCAGACACTTACTAGCTGTGTGACCCTGGGCAAGTCACTTAACCCTGCTTACCTCACTTTCCTCATCTATAAAATGAGATAGAGAAGGAAATGGCAAACCACTTGAGGATCTTTGCCAAGGAAACAGTCCACCCCACCCCTTGGGATCAAAAAGGGTCAAGACAGAAAGCAACCGAACAAAATAAAATATAAGTTTCTTGAGGGCAGGGACTGTTTATCTTTGTGGACTTAATGTTTGGAACAGTAAGTGCTTCAAACAAAATAGTTACAAAACAGAAGTTTATTGAAATTGAAATCCTTAAAATGAGAAAGTAGAATAAATGAAGTTTCTACCCAGCTCTAGATCCAATGAGATAGGATAAGCATTATTATCCCTATTTTATAAGTGAAAACAGGTTCAGACTCAGAAGGTCACACACAAATGGTAAATTATGAAACTCTGACAAATTTCATATTTTCAGACCTTTTGACTCTAAGCTACATGCTCTTTCTTTATTATACTATCAGATGAGGCAAGAAAGGGAAATTGAGATTAGATTGCTGAAGGCTTTGAATGTCAGTACAATGAATAAGAGATTCCTTGGGATCTTGAGATCTGTGCTAGATTGCTTCTTACCTAGAGGAATTCAGTCATTATGGTAGTAATCTTCAGGGGAGAAGAGTATAGGACAAAAGTGGAAAAAAATCTGAAAAACTTTGCACTTCAACCAGTAAATGCCAAGTTATAATCAAATAAGAGCATTAACAAGAACTGAAAATGCTGAAAGGTCTTCAGTTCAGATATTGCACATCTGCTGGGTGCTCAGGCTTACTACAAGTTCTTGAGACAGAGGTAAAGCAAGGATCAACCAAGTGCAGATAGGCTGATAGAAGCATGGGACTCAGAGATGAAAGCTTTCATTCCCATAAGCCTTCCCATAAAAGAGATGAAGGGTATCTAGTCTGCCTCTAGGAAGTTTTCTATAAGGTTACCTGTTCGATCAGTAAGCTATCCCGCTATGAAGCAAGTTAGGTTGGTTAGGTGGGAGGCAAGCTTAGGAAGAAAAGAGAAAATAAATTCCTCCAAGTACAGTCACCTGGGTCACATGATTATTATTCACTAGAATTTGGGGCAGATGTGACTTCTACTGAAGGAGTATCTCAAGGAAGTAACAAGAGAAGATGGTGTGGCTCCCATAATACTCCACAACTCAGAAGTAGGGTCTCCTGGCCAAAGATCTGGTCCCATTTTTCTTTAATTAATTTCAGCCTAAGAAGAATGAAGAAAAGGGAGTAAGTGGTGAGGTGGCTAGGTGGTGCAGTGAATAGAGCACCAGCCCTGGAGTCAGGAGGAGCTGCGTTCAAATCTGACCTCAGACACCTAACACAAAAACTATCCGTGTGACCTTGGGCAAATCACCTAACCCCAAATTGCCCTCCAAAAAGAAGAAAGAAAAGGGAGTAAGCCAGACCAAAAAAGAACAGGTTCAGAATTTTCTTGTGTGGGGTAGAGAGAGGAAGGAATCAACACGTGGGAACATTTATGGCTAGTCATGAGAAATAACTAATGCTTACATAGACTTTTTATCTCATTGACATGGATGTTCTCTCCAGGGATGCAGATTACCATCCACTCATGTCTGCTTATCCTGAGCAATTACTGTCCATGCCTCCCCATAAGTTTGCTAAAGGGGGTCCATCCAAAGTGCTGGGAGCCTTCCTTTCTTTCTTCTGACAGCATGTGAGGGTACCAGTGGAGTACCTGAGCTTTTCATTGGTCCCTTGCTCTCACTACACACCACTATCCATCTTCATTTTCTGTCACACACTTCTTTAATGACATTGTTTCCTACTAATGGTATTCTTTACTTCTTTATCATTCCTTATTTGGAATGTGTCATACCCTGCTCATACACATCATGCCCCTCTACCAGACAATATGTCCTTTGAGAACAGAAGTTATATTATACCTGAACATGGAATCTCCCCTAGTGCCTCACACAGTGGTATTGATTTTTTATTCTTTCAAGACTGCAGTATACCATATCTCCCAGGCACAAAAACAAATAACTAAAACACACTGAATACACAGGTCAAAGATGGAGAGGTCCCATATATATCAAAATATTCACAACTGAGCTTATTGTGGTAGCAAAGAACTGGAAACAAAGGAGATGTCTGTCAACTACAGAATGACTGAATAAAGTAATACATGAATTCAATGCAGTATCACTTTGATATAAGAAATGATGAATTTGGAGACTGTATACAAACAGGAAAGACATATGAACTGCTCTAAGAGGAAAGTAAGCTGTTTGAACCAGGAAAACAAAGTACACAATGACCATAATAATATAAATAGCAGGGAAACTCCAGAACAGCAAACTGCTAAATATTGTATAGTTAAATGTCTAGGGAGCTTAGTAAAAAAATGTACCTCCACCCCTCCATTGCAGAGGTAGGGGACTATGGGTATGAAATATTGCTCATACTGTTAGACTGTTGGCTTATTTTTGTGAACTTTCTTTCCTCTTAAAAAAAAATTATTACAAGGGGAAAGAAAACAAGCATTTCCTAAGTGTCTGTGTGTCAGGTAGTAACATAAAAGAATAGATTGGAGAGGGGGAGAGAATGGAAACAGAAAAGAACTGTTAATAGGTGTTTCAAGAGTCTGGCCATGTACTTATGAAAGCCTGTCCTGTACTGGGATAATAGGAATAAAGAGGAGGCAATGATTGGAAGAGATATTGTAGATGCTGGATTGTCAGAACCTAGTGGTAATTAAATTGGAAATGAGAGATAAGGAAGACCTCATCATGGAGTGCTAATTTTACAGGCCTTTCTTTACCATATCCTCCCACAAGACCTTCATGATGAAGACATTTATGAAGAGGAGGCAAAATCATCTTCCTGGATTGGAATGAAATCTGGTGATCTAATCAGCAGAAACTCAATCACACCACCAATTGTCATCACCCAGCCCCAATTTACCTTTCTAGCCATATTACCCATGAGTCCACTTTCCACACACTACAATCCAGCCAAACTGACTTTTCCTACAGTTCATCATACACAGACATTCCCCTACTGCGTTCTGCACTCCCCATACCTGGAAGGAACTCCCTTTTCATCTATGTCTTCTAGAATTCAAGGCTCAGCTCAAACACCCCCTTTGAAATCAAACTTGTTCGAATCCTCCCCCCAATCCCACGAATTACACTAACCTCTTTCCTCAGAAATATCACCTATTTGTTGTTGTTGTTGTTGTTGTTGGGGAAGTATGGTACAATGGAAAGACCACTAGCTGTGAAATCGGTAGATGAAGCCAGATGATAAAGTCCATCGATTCAAATCCCACCTCTAATAGTTATTGCTTGTGTGACCTTGGAGAAATCACAACCCCCTGGGACTTCAGTTTCCTCACCTATAAAATGAGGAGATGGCATAAGGTAACTCCTAACTTTCAAATCTAGGATCTTATAAACTCAAAGAAAAAAACAAACAAACACTGGAGAAGGACCAATCTGTAGTTATTAAGAAATACACACAGGCACATGCTATTCCAATTCTAACCATCTTACCATGCTGCCCCTAAAAGAAGTAAGTGTCCCTATTCTCACGTTATAGAATCTGTCTGCTAAGGTGCCGTCTTGAAGGATTTGATCCTGACTTTTTGTTTACATGAATTAATAACGGATTCAGTAATGAACATGTGTTTGACATTTTGAACAAAGAGACGAGAAAGAGGGCACCCCTTAAAGAGTTTACAGACTGATTAGAGAAAGAAGGCGTGTAGATACGAAGGAGTGACTTTACATAAAAGACAGTAGTGTCAAATGGTTGGTGTATGACTATACAAAGCCCAGAAAGGGGAGAAACCACTTCCAGATAAGGTTGTCTCAAAATGCTTCCCGGAGGAAGTGGAAGGTTGAGGTAAGGAAAGGGAGAGTAAGACTTTTTCTTTACTCAAAGAGTAAGACAAGTTTGGAGGGAAAAAGTTAATGTAACCTGGCTAAAGATTAAATGGAGAAGTGTTCCTTCCTCTGAGCCGCCAGTGCGGGTAGAAAGAGCTTAGGGCTCAGTCTGTTAGTCAGCCTGCAGAGGTGTGCACGTGACTTAGGTGAGTCCTAAAGGACGTTATTCCCTTTCCTTTCCTGGCTCTTTACTTCGGGAGAAAGACTGCATCTTCCAGCTTTCCTCTGAACTTCAATTGTTAGCCTCCTCCACAACTCCCCCATATCTCCCCCTTAGACATTCCGGGGTCACACAGTCTACATAGACCTATTGCTGCTTCTCCGCTGGTGCTGCAATCCCCTCTTCCTAAAAACCCCAGAATAATCAGTCCAGACCACCTACTCCTTTTTGAAGTGCTCCCCCACCCCAGTAGCTTCGGTCCACGCGGAGACAACAGCCATCCAGGGGGCATCGCAGACGTCATCGGCCTCCTATCTCCTCACTGTGCTTGGGAACAACCAGTGCCCCTGTCCCTCCCAGCCTGTCAAGGAGGCTGGAATCTCGAGTTCCGAGAAGCCCAGCGGGCTCAGTGAAGTGGGACAAAGAGAGTCCGCCAGCAGCGACTCCAAACTCTTCCTACAGCTGCCTCTGGCTCCGCCTTGAGCCAGCCAGGGGCCAGTTGGGGGCAAGTCTCCTCTCCCGCTAAGCAGGTTGACCCCCTGTGCTTTGGTTTGCAGGTCAACTGTCCAGCAAGTTTTCTAATCGAGATTCGAAGAGAACTATTCTGTCTTTACTCCTGGATCCCTCTTCAGGATCTTCCACCTGCGTTCAGGCCAGAGGGAGCGGATCTGGGGTTTGGTTTAGTTGTAATTAGGTAGCCCCTTAAGAGGGAAGGGTAGGGTGGTATAGAATGCTTGGAAATGGATTTCGGCGATTGAATCTGGAGGTCCTGATGTTACAGATCAATAATCTGTTAGTTTGTTTTCTGTTTATTGATTAGGCATTTGGGAGTAATAAAGTGGCAAGGAGAAAAACCTGGAAAGATTGTAGGATCTGATAACTTCTTTCTTGAGTTTGACTTCCAACACTCCCTTACACACACACACCTCCAAATCTTATTCATGGAGAAAAAGGATGTGGGGTGTGGGGATCAACTTTCATCCAGATTCCAACTACCTACTCCCAAACCCTCGGTCCAAGGTTCTTCTCTTAGCTGAAAACCAGCTGGGGTA
Organism: Gymnobelideus leadbeateri; assembly: GCA_011680675.1. Classification (NCBI taxonomy): domain Eukaryota; kingdom Metazoa; phylum Chordata; class Mammalia; order Diprotodontia; family Petauridae; genus Gymnobelideus; species Gymnobelideus leadbeateri. Next base: position 140,492 of record WOXC01010182.1, read on the forward strand.
ACGATGCTGGGCAGAAGGGAGTGCTGAGATTGATTTCCCCCACCTCCACCCCCAGGCTTCCACCGCCGCTTTCCCTATTCCAGTTACTGCTGTTTTGTAGCTTCAGTTAGAGCCCCAGCCCCATACCGGCGTCTACAATCCCATGGCCTTGTTTCCAAACACTCCTTCGTCAACAGAAATCTTATTACATTATGATAAGCCAAGTCCCAGGAGAAGCGGAGGGGAGAGAGATGAAGTCCTTCCCCACCATGTCGAAGATAATGATATTAAGTAAATCTGTCTCCCCCTCCCTTACCCTTCCCCCGTCAGATCTGGGGGGCGAACCAGGAGGCAGCCCCTGAGAGCATGGAGAATTTAATAACCCTACGTGGGAACCAGCGACGCTGCCCTCCTCCAAGCTGGCTCCCCCAACATTTCAAGAGGCCAATGGTTCGCTTTGTGTTTTGAATGTCTTCTCCTTAATTGGGTGCCGGCTCTAATAATCCGGCCTCAGCTTGTTAACTGTACAATGGTAGTAAGAGTTAATGACCCATTAGTGATTAATTCCTTAACCGCTCTGTAATTGCTCACTGTAAAACCCTTTTCTTAAAACTGGATTAAATCATCTAGATCCTTGCCCTAGAAGACTCAGAGCCTGCCATTCCAACCCCACCCACCCCAGCTACCTCTCATCCTTTCTTTGCTTTAGGGAGGCAATGCATATGGAAATTGCAGAAAAATAGCCCTGAGCTGGAAATCATAACTGGGTTCCCATCCCTTCTCTGCAACTATTTGGGTTACTACAGGAAAATTACTTCATCTGAGGCCCCATTTCCTCCTCAGGAAAAGAAGGCTGAATTCTAAAATTCTCTCTCTGAAAATCTAAAATTTGGATTTTTAGAAGATTTTTTAAAGGTATCCATGAGGCATCCTTCTAGCAAAGTGGAGGGAGGCCTCCAGTCCATTAGGTAGACTTCCTGTGTTCAATTTATGGGAGGAGATGGACAAGAGTCCCAAGGGGATGAGCAGGCCTGAGAGGGTTGAGGGAAATATCCAAATGAATGAGATCACAGGTACATTAGATGTTCTCCCTCAGACGAAATAGAAATAGAAGGACTTCAGATACAAATCCCAGCTAAGAGGGAGTAGGTCCCATTCTTAAGGTACTTTCTCCAGATGGAGAAGCCCTGTGGATAACTACCCTTTCTGATGCCACTTCTCAAATGGGGAGGTCTGGAATCTAATGACAAGACTGTCTTAGTGTATGGATACCAATATAAGAATGGGATCTTCTCTGTCTTGACTGGGCCTTGTTCCAAAGTTTCTATTATTTGGTAAGAGATGACTGATAAGTCCTAAGATTTATTGACTATAAAGCAATGTGTTCTGGTCTTTTGCATTTATTTTTTAATCAACAGACCAGAACTTGCAAAGAAATCTCCTTGGGAAGCTGTATTGTTGTGTTTCACTCATTTGGGGTTTTCTTGGCAAAGATACTGGAGTGATTTGTCATTTTCTTCTCCACCTCATTTTACAGATGAGGAAACTGAGGCAAACAGGGCTAAGTGACTTGCCCAGGATCACACAACTAGTAAAGTGTCTGAGGCCAGATTTCAGCTCAGAAAGAGTCCAGCCTGACACTATCCACTGAGCCATCTAACTGCAGGTACAGGGAAGTTGAACTTACTCTAACTTCGATGCCATTGGTCATAAACTTTGGAATTCTTTTCAAACTGCCTTCAGAGGTTCCAATACATTGTTATTATTTTTAATATTTTCCCCAATTACATGTAAAAACAATTTTTACATTTTTTTTAATCTTTCAGTTCCAAATTCTAAACTTCCATCCCTCTCCTCCCCCTTCTCTGAGATGGTAAGCAATCTGATATAGGTTACACATGCAGAGCATTGTTATTATTAACAACTCAACATTTACATGTAAAACGCTTCCCTCACTGCGGCCCTGGACTGAGTAACTATTATTACTCCAGTTGGAGTTCAGGGGGATTTGGAGGATTTTCCTGGTTTGGAACGACCTTGTGAGTGGCCAGGTCTCCAGACGGCAGATTTAATAATGCTCTTTCCTCTTCCTGATACACCTCTGTTCTTTCGACTATTTTCACTGATGACAAATCTATACCCTTTGGTTTTTTGGAAACTACCAAAGGCTGTTCGGGGACACAACTGGTAAATGACGTAGCAAATATTGTGTTTCTTTAATTTTTTTTTCATAAGGTGCAAGTATAAAATGATGAGACAATCGCTTGCAGGACTTAACAACTCCACTCTCAAAAGGAAAGTTTCCAATGTGATTTGAGCCATGGTGGTATCGTTAGAATCGGTGTCCAGTTTCCTAGAATGACTACTAGAAAGGGGAAAAAAACTGTTGGCTTAAATTCTGTTGATGTTTAAACAGTCTGCCTCCATACCTGCTATGAATGTAGGTGGGTTTAAGCAAATGACGTTACCAGCCCTTGATTGGCCGAAAGTCAATGTTGTATACAACAACAGCATATACAACAAACCTAATGCCCGAGGAATGGATAAAAGTGGGAAGAGTATAAGAGGGAAAAGAGAGCTCTAAAGGCAAGACTACTTGTCAAGGATATTTTAGGAGGATTTGTGTTTCAGACAGGAGTTGAAGTAGATGACCTTCAAAGTCACCTAAGGAAGTTTTAAAGAAACGAATAAAGGCATTATTTAAGGGGTGAAAGGGAAACAGACCTTCCTAACAATTATAACCATATACAATCTGCTGACTCTAGATCAGGGTGAGGAGCCTGCGACCTCGAGGCCACAGGTGGCCTTCCAGGTCCTTGGGTTCAGCCTTTTGACTGAGTTCAAGTTTTACAGAATAAATCGTCTTATTAAGGGGATTTGTACTGTGAAGTTTAGATTTAAGAAAGGGCTGCACTTGAGGACCTAGAGAGCTGCATGTGGCCTTGAAGCTTCAGGTTCCCCACCCCTGCTCTAGAGCAAAAAGAATTCTCCCCTCATTGGAGGTTTTTGAACAAAAGCTGGATAACTACTTGTCAAATATATTGTACAAGAGATTATTTTAGGAGTATAGGTCAAATTAAGTGGCTACTGATATAACTTCCAATTCTGAAATTCCATGATTCTGTAATAAAAACTCTAAAATTCTATAGTAACATTTTAAGCCTTTATTTTTTTCTACCAATTCCCCCCAAATTTTTCTATGTTCCATCTCCCTCTCTCCCTTCCTTCCAATATTCCTTACTTCTTTCTTTCCCTCTTCTTCTTTTTTTTTCCTTCTTCCCTCCCTTCCTTATTCCCAATCACCCATTCTTCCATGAACATTCTTGTAGCATCTGCTACATGCAAGGCATCCTTCTAGGCACTATGGAAAAGATAAGTAAAAGTCTCAGTTCTCACAGAGTTTATAATCTAGTTGGGAATATGTAATATATACACATACCTAAATTTTAGCAAAGCATTTGATAAAACCTTATGCAATCTTGTGTGTATTATGGAGAAATGTATGTTAGAATGATCCAATGGTTAGATAGATTTAGAACTAGATGAAAGGCCAGACCCAAGGCAAAATTATTATTAGTGATTCAATACAACTTGGAAGGAGTTTTCTAGTTGAGTCCCCAAGTGACTTGTCCTAGCCCTGACTTGCTAAACATTTTTATTAGTTGTTCTATTGCTTGAGATTTATTAGGGTTTTGTTTTTGCTTATGCCAGCAGGTAATTTCATGGGGTAGGGGGATATAGAGCTCTGGACTTCAGCCCTTATTCTGCCAATGATTTTGTGAGTCACTGTTCCATTTCCCACAGGTGGTTATATACAATTAATCAACAAACATTTATTAAGGACCTACCATGTTCCAGGCACTATACTAAACACTGGGGATATAAAAGACAGACATTCAAGAAACTTCCAGTCTAACTGGGGAGACAAACATACAAACAGATATATACAAAGTAAACCGTATTATGGGGTAAAGAGGAAATGATTAACACAGGGGAGGCATTAGAAGTAAGAGGGGTTGGGAAAGGCTTCCAGTAAAAGATGGGATTTTGTTGGGATTTAAAGGAAGCCTGGGAGGTCAGTAGTCAGAGCAGAGGAGGCAGAGCATTCTAGGCATGGGGGACAGTCAGAGAGAATGCCCAGAGTAGAGAGACAAAATGTCTGATTCGTGGAACCACCAGAAGGCCAGTGTCACACTGGATCAAAGAGCACATATCAGGGAATAAGATGTAAGAAAACTGGAAAGGTAGGAGAGGGTTGGCTTATGAAGGGCTTTGAATGCCAGAAAAGTTTGTGTTTGATCCCGGAAGCAACACAGAAGCTCTGGAGTTTATTGGGCAAGAGATGACATGCTCAATCTTGTACTTTAGGAAAACTTAAGAAGGAAAAAGGTGGGAGGAAAGAGGAAGAAAAATGTGATAAGTGGGTTGTTTTTTAAGAGGATTGAGTAGTTTGAAGGGGTTGGAGACCTGGTCTATTTTTTAAATGTCCCATCTAACATTTCTAGCCCCTCAGTTGGCAAATAGCAGAGCTCAAGAGGAAGACAAAAACCCAAGTGGCAATATCTTGTTTTTATCTGGTGCTTTTCCTTCAAACATTTCAGAGTTACCACAATCAGGGAGGGAGGGAGAGCAATTGATTTGTAAAGGCAGGAAGCCAATAGTCCTAAAGAGGAGAGGCACCAGGGCTTTTCCCTCCCACCATGAAGCTGTCTGTAGGTACTACCAAAGTGGTGAGTCAGAACTTCTGGGTTACTGTTGGTTGTAGTCCCATCCATCATACTGTGGTTGCAGAAGAGATTGCCTTGAGAGGAAGAAGAGTAAGAGTGACTGGCCTATTTTTTTCCATGAGAGAATAGTAAAGCTCTGGAGGGAGAGAAATGTTGTCTTTCAGTGTCTTTCCTAATGTGTTCCCCTTCCTTGTGAGTGTTCCTAGGAAAGTCTGTGCTGAGTTCTACTACAAACTATATAAAGTCTTGGGCATAAAGAACACCAAAGTGTTGGGCAATGATAATTCTGTGGTTGCCGCAGGTTGAAGTAATCTGATAACGGGGGTGCTAGAATTCCATCTGCCACATCTCCCTTGTACCACCCAATAAACTCAACTAGAAAAGAATGGACTTCTTTGTTGTGGGTTTCCTCAAACCAAAACTTTTCTGGGGTTATAGAGTCCTCAGAAATCATTGCAGAATAAGAAGCTGCTTCTGGGCCAAGGCACACAGGCCATTCAGACAATAGAACATAAGCCATTGGTCCAGTTCTCTGTGTTGTAAGGAAGGCTCTGGGAATCCCTCCAAAGGAGATTATTATTTCATTGATTAATTTGTCCTTTCCACTCTATATTGACTTTATTAATAGCTTTTCTTTAACGGAAAATTTCAAAGATTAATTTTTAGCCTATTGTGTCATTTTGCAAAATTTTAAATGGGTTTCCTCCTTGTCCCTATTCTACTAATTTTATTTTTTAAAGTATAATAAGTTAAGAACTTAATTTATCCATAATTTATAATAATTAAATATTGACTAATGGGGGGGGGGAAACCTGTATAATTAGTTCAGGGTAGATTTGGCCACCAAAATGACATTTAGTCTGTGGCCTTGAAATGCCTTTTATAATTCTTAACTGTCACCACTGAGGAAATAAATGTTAGCCTGAAAACAGAGTGGTTGGGGTCAGGACAGATGGTACTGTACTTAAAATTGAAAACTACTGTCTTTGATTGATTATATTGAAAGCTTTGGAAAAGCAGCCCATGAAGTGGCAGGAGGAAATAATCCTTGCTCCATGGGGGACTGGTTAGTTTGGAAACTCTCGGTGGTTTCTGCTGTCTGGTCATCATCAACCATGGTGGCCAAACTTCCATCTGTTGCCTCCCTTAGAAGACTGAGAATTGGTAGTTTCCAGGAGCTCATATAGAAGAAGCCTGTGCCTTTGAGTGTTTTCTTTAGAAGAATTAGGTCTCATGGAAGAGATGGTTAACTTCTATGTAAGTTGTGGGGTAGCTTTGGAAGGCCTTCCAGTTGCCACCCAACTTTCTCCATTTTTTCTCTAATATTAAGAATATCTTCACCAGACCAAAGCCTATTCCTAAGTTCATAATTAGGACTAAAAATGCCAGTCCTCTGGAAGAGGTACCTGAATTTTCTTGAACTCATTCATGCTAAACTTTAAATGATTAATATGAAATCCTTTGCCAGAGAGATGGTGGAAAGAAGGTTAAGAAAGAATCAGAGATCCATGAGCATGTAAATAAGTGGGGGTACTGTAGGAAAGGGAAAGGGGTAAAAAAAAGGCAGGCTGAAATCTCAGAAGCAAAACTCTGCCTACTTCATGATGCTGCCTACAACCTGCCTGGGGAAAGTCTGGCATGTTGGCATTCCCTGTATTCTCTATTACCCAGGAGGCTAAGGCTGGTGGATCACTTAAACTCAGGAATTATGGTCTGAAGTGGGCTAGGCTAATCAGGTATCCACATTAAGTCTGGAACTAATATGGTGAGCCACTTGGAGGGGAGGAGGGTTGGCTACAACCCTTTCCAAAGAAGGGCCAACCCACCTAAGTCTGAAATGGACTAGGACAAAACTTCCATACTGAGCAGGAGTGAGGTCTGACTATGAAAGGTCACTGTACTTCCAATCTGAGAGAGAGGGAGACCCAGTCTCCCTGCCCCACCCCACCCCCCAAAGATACTTAAACATAAGGAAGAAATGTTTTATTAGATTAGTGGTCCAGGTTCACCCTCTAGAGAAAAGAATATAGCTTAGTGGATTTTCCATAACTCTTTGAGATACACCAAAGAAATGTTCATATTCAACAGAATCTATAATGAAAAACCAGTATGAGATGACTCTCCCTTGCTAAATCTCTATTTCTAATAAAATGAGTATACAAGATTCTGACCCATAGTCATGGGGTATGTTTCAAAGCACCAGGCATAATAAGACAAACCTCACTGGTCTCCCTGTCATTAGTTTCTTCCTGATTTCATGCATTCTATTTTCATTATTGAAACATTTTTCCTCAAGCATCAATTATCTTTAGTTTAATTCCTTGCCCAAGAACTGGTGGCTTCCTATTGTCTTAAACTTCTTTCTCAGCCTTTGAGACTTGCCACCATCATTATTTCACCAACCTCATTTCCTGCAACAGTTACTGTACATCATCAACAACAACAAAAAGCAAGTTCTTGATCCCCTTGCCCCATTAAATATTTATCTCCCAATTTCTCCAATGGGGCATAGCTTTTCATTCTATAGAGATAACCTATGCAAATACTTCTGGGAAAGGAAATATAGCTACTTATATTCAAACTAATATGTGGGTGACTAATATCATATCCTTTTGAAGAAGAGATTTCAGTGAAGGCATTGGAGAGGACATGATCTCTGGAGACAGCTTGGGAGGGGATTTACTCCAGGAGAATTCAAGGAATACTCTTAGCCCATAGGATGGACTTCCTGTAGTCAACTTATGGGAACACCTAGACAAGAGTCCCTCAGGTTAGACAGGGAGTTTGGAAGAGAACCTGTTAGTAAAAGCATTGGTTTATTGCCCAGAATGCCCTTTCTCCTCCCTAAACCAATTAACAGAATCTTAGAGCCGACAAAAACTTTAAAGGTCTCCTGTTCGTGGACAGGAATCCTTTTTACAACATCTTTGAAAAGTGTTTATCCTGTCTCCAATGTTGTGGAAATCAGTTATCTCCCAAGGCAGTCAGTTCCACCTAGGAGAGTTCTAATTGTGCAGAAGGAATACGGGAAAAATTGGAATAATAACTCATTGTTGGTGGAATTGTGAACTGATCCAGCCATTTTGGAGAGCAATCTGGAATGATGTCCAGAGAGTTGGTAAACTGCCTATACCCTTTGACCCAGCAATACCACTACTAGGTCTATTTCCAAGGATGATTAGGGAAAAAGGAAAAGAACTTAATATGTTCTAAAACGTTTATAGCAGTTCTCTTTGTCATGGCAAAGAACTGGACATTTTGGCTATTATAAATACCCAAATTAACTATAAAGGACATATAAAGAAAGATGCTATCTACATGCAGAGAAAGAACTTATAAGTAGACGTATTTGTAGAATGATTTTACCTCTATGTAACTAAGTATGTCTAATGGTGGGGGAGGAAAGGAAAAAGAGAAAAAAAGTTTATGTTATTATTATATATTTAAAAGGAATAACAAGTGTACATAATAGATTTGCAGTTTCATGTGCAATCATCTTTTTTATTCTACTATGTTATGGAAATGCTTGTTTTATTCCATAAATTAAAAATAAAATAAATGGGGAGGGGGCTTTTCTTATATCTGGACAAAATCTGCCTTCCTGAAACTTTCATCTATTGCTCAGTCTCTATTTACCAGCTCCTTCTCTGCTTCCTGTAAATATGTCCAGGTGTCTCCTCTGCCTTTAAAAATTGTTCATTTGACACTTAAACTATCGTGCTCTTCCTATTCAAAGCTAACCTCAAAGAAAAAGCTGTTTATACTTGCTGTCTCCTCTTCCTTTCCTCTTACTTCTTAACGCTTGGCAATCTGGCTTCTGATCTTACCCTCAGCGAAAATTGTTCTCTTTAAAGGTACCAGTGATATCTTCAAGGACTTTTCCTCAGTCCTTGACACAGAGGCATTTGACACTGTTGACTACTCCCGCCTCCCAGACACTTTTCTTTTTGTGTTTGCAAAACATTCTTGATTCCCTCCCTAGACGGCACAATGGCTATATGGCTTAGCTTTGATTCAGGAAGACTTGAGTTCAAATCTAGCCACAGACACTTATAAACTTTGTGGCTCTGGGAAAGTCACAACCTCTGTCTGCCTCAGTTTTCTCAACTGTAAAATGGGAATAATAGCACCTCCCAGGGTTGTCGTGAGAATCAAATGAGGTAATATTTGTAAACTACGCAGGCACTGTGCCCTTTGCCTTCCCCTCCATCTCTGGTGACTTCTCCATTTCCTTTGCTGAATCATCATCCATATCTTACTCCCTAACTGGATACATACACCCCAAGAATCTGTCCTGGGAGTCCTAATTTTCTCTTTCTACGTTCTTTCTCAGTGATATCACCAGCTCACATGGGTTTGTCACCTCTATGCAGAAGACTCGAAGATCTATATGTCTCTCTTTACTGAGCTCCTATATCAAAACACCAACTGCCTATTGGATGTTTCCAACTGGATGCTATGTAGACATCTCAAGTCAACCTGTCCAAAACATCATTCATTGTCATTCCCATTATTATTCTGGTCATCTAGTTTCATCCTCAGTGACATCCTCATCCTCGGCTCCTCACTTTATTTCCTCTAATCAGTTGCCAAATCTTATCCATTTTAACCTGACAGCATCTCTGGTATTCTGTTTGCTCATCTAGTCACTGCCCAAGGTCAGACCCTCAGCAGCTTTTACCTAGACCAGTGGCATCAAACTCAAACAGAAATGGATCCCTGAAAGCCACACACTTAGGAGACCAACAATGTGCATTATCTCCATTGCATTGTATTTTTTACTTATTTTGTTAAAACGTTTCCCAATTACAGTTTAACCTGGTTCAACTTCCACTGGTTTGGGAGCAGTAAATTTGACACTTCTGGCCTTAGACTATTGTGATAAGCTTTTAAGCATTCTCTCCACCCCAAGTCTCTCCCTCTTCTGATCCATCTTTCACATAGCTGCTAAATTTAGATTCCTTAAGCACAGTTCTAACTACATCATTCTCTTGCCCTTAAAGCTCCAGTGGTTTCCTATTTCACCTAAGATCAAATGCAAGCCCCTCTCTTGGGCATTTATAACCCTTTGGTATTTAAAGGTAGGTTCCAAGCTATCTTTCCAGTCTTATTACACAGTTAACGTCACTTTGTGTACTACATGAATGGCCTTATTGCTGGTCCTCCCACAGGATATTCCCTCTCTTGCCCTCACAGATTTACACAGATTCTTTTTCACAAATCAAATTCAAATCTCACTTTTCCAATAAGAGTTTCCGTGACTGACCTTCCCCTCCTGAAATCCTTTTTTCTATCATTCCATCTCTACTCAAGTCCTATTCACGTAGTTCTTGGCACATGGCAGGCCCCAGCCAGTGGAGCTGTGCCTTCTTTTTATTAGGAACTTGTCAGTCATCAGGCTTTGTGACCCAGAGTCTTATTCAGAATAACGGAAGAAAGGGTCCAGCTGTCCTCAAGTCTTTCTGCTTACCACTTCTTTCCCCCTTTTGTTTGCTTTAGATATGAATGAGTAAAGAAAAGCATTCCTTAAGACTTCCTGAGCCTCAGATTTCTTATCTATAAAGAATATAATGACTGCTTAATAAATGTTTGTTGAATTGATCAAATATGATCTTTAGGCTTCTTTCCAACTCTAAATTCCATGATTACAGGATTTCTTTTGGCATGGAGTTTCCATTGCTGAAACTGTAGTTTGGCTCAGGGTGCCATCTTCTGGGCTTGTGTAGAATTTCTTCTTACCTTTTAAAAGTTTATATATACAGGATGCCCAAAAAGTCAGAGTGCAACTTAAAGCACAATGTCACAAAGGCAGTTGGGACACCCTACACCCAACAACCATGTGAAGAAGGTAATATCACCATTTAATTATTATCACCATTTTATAGAATCTTAGAGAAGTTAAACAATTTGTTCAAGGTCATATCAGGCTAGAAAGGGGTAGACGCATGGTTTCAACCTGTTTTTTTTTCTTTTCTTTTTAATTACATTTTCTTTTTTAATGAACAAAATCTGTCTCCTCCCCCTACATACACATATCTCCCCATCTCCATTAAAAACAAAAACAAAATCCCTGCTACAAGTATACATAGACAATCAAAACAAATTCCTGCATAGGCTATGTCCTATGGATATAAGCTACATCCTATGAATAGATATCTAAAAGACATAACCTATGCAGGAATTTGATTGTCTGTGTATATTTGTAACTGAGGGGGAGTGTATTGTGTAATATATATATATATGATTATGCACGTGTATATGCATACGCATATGTATATGTATATATGTGTATATGTGTATGTATGTGTATGTATATGTGTATTGTATGTGTATATGTATGTGTACGTGTACGTGTATGTGTGTATATGTATGCGTATGTTTATGCGTATGTGTGTATATGTGCATGTACATGTATGTGTATGTATGTGTATTGTGCATGTGTATGTGTATGTGCATGTGTATGTATATGTGTATATGTGTATGCATATGTATGTGTATGTATATGTATGTATATGTATGTATATGCGTATATGTATGTGTATGTATATATGTATGTGTATGTATATGTGTATATGTGTGTATATATGTGTGTATGTATATATGCATATATATGTATGTGTATGTATATGTGTATGTATATGTGCATGTATATGTATGTGTATGTGTGTATGCGTATGTGCGTGTATGTGTATGTATATGTGTATGTGTGTGTATTTGTATGTGTATGTGTGTGTATATATGTGTATGTGTGTATATGTATGTGTATGTGTATATGTATGTGTATGTGTATATGTTCTGTACTTTTAGTCCATTATTACGGCTCTGCTAGGAGGTGGGTAGCTTGCTTCATTATTGTCTCACCCCAGTTCCAGTTTCTTTTATTTCTTTAGCAAAATAACCATGGAAATAGAATCCTTACTTCTCATATCCTCCAGATAGAAGAACAACCAACTCTTTTTGAAATTGTGGCGGTCCCTTTATATCTACCCATGTTCCTTTTCTTCCTTTCTTTATATTTCAAAAGATGAAAGATGGGACAAGGTTAGTTTTTATCCTGGACTACTTTGGTCTCTTTACACACACACACACACACACACACACACACACACACACACACACACACACCTTTTCCTCCTTAGTAGAAAGGCTTACGTTTGTGTCTTCCAGATTTCTTTCTTGAGAGGCTCTCTCGTTCCTTGTGGACTGACTTCACCTGTAGAACCCTCTAAAATCTGCTTTCCTGAACATTTCCCAGTAAGTAAGGTCGCCAAAGTTGAAAAGATGGGGACTTTGGAGGGATTATCTCTCCATGTTAGAGATAGTGGGAGAAAAGGAGAGCAAAGGATGTGTTGGAAACAGATGGCTGTGTGCCGTAGATCTGAGCAGGGGAGTTTTCATTGGGTTCAGAGGAAGGAAGATCAGCTCCCAGAGGTCACAATTCTTCAGAGGAAGTCATCGTAGGAGGAATGGGAAGCTCTGGAGAGACAGCTGAAAGACACAAATGGGAATGATTCTAATGAGAAGAAAAAGAAGGCAGTATCTAAAGAGACCAAAGTAAACGCAGAGGGATCTTAAAATTTTAGACTTAAATACTAAAACTGAAATACACAATAAGCAAAGAAAAAGAAATATTATATATATATATATATATTATCTAATTATAAACTTAAACATTGAAACTCAAATATAAAATAAAAGAAAATGAAAGCATTGTCATGTGAACAGCAGGACGTAAGAGAGGATTCAAAATACACAGTGATAAATTTCCATTTCAGGAAAAGCTATATAATAAATACTATGTGTTGCATTGAGAGCTGTCCATCTTCTCTTTGCTTCTTTGGAAGTTTTCTTTTATTCTCTGCTGTGCACTTTTTACTTTGTTCTTTTTTTTTCTCCTTCCTCTCCCCAGTCCCCAAGAGAATTCTGCAAGAGCCCATTTTCCAACTTATATCTTTTTAAAAGGCATGTACAGGAACCTGGGACAGGTACAAAAATATGGCATGGTCTAGAGCATAGTGGATAGAACACTGGACCTGGAGTCAGGAAGACTGGAATTCAAATGCTGACTCAGACAGAGCTGTGTGACCCTGGGCGAGTCATATAACCTCTGTGCTCCTGAGTTTCCTGATCTGTAAAATGAGGATAATAATAGCAGGTTTCCCCTAGGATTGTTAAAATTAAATGCTATTTGTAAAATGCTTTGCAAGCCTTAAATTGCTAGACAAATGCTAGCTATTATTATTACAGCTATGATTGTGGTCTTGTCAGAAGTGTCAGGATTGATAAAGTTCAGGATGAGGGGAGGCTACCAAGGAATGCTAAGGACACAAAAGGATTTTTTAAAAAAATCTACACTGGAAAAAAGAGGAGAATCCAAAAAGGAATGGAAGGACTAATGATGGGGATGGGATCTGAACCCCTAAAGGGAAAACACCATGTCTTTGAAAGCAACACAGTCCCTGGATTTTCCCATGCATTTCAGTAGCCCAGATCACTGGTACCTCAACCCAAGGCATCTGGCCCACCCCAGTCCACCTAGATCACTTAACTTAAAATAAATATGAAGAATGGGACAAGGTTAGTTTTTATTCTGGATTACTTTGGTCTCTTTATACACACACACACACACACTCACACACACACACATACATACATACATACACACACAACCCACAACACACTTTTTCCTCCTTAGTAGAAAGGCTTACATTTGTGTCTTCCAGATTTCTTTACTTAGCTCCACATCTAGATCCCATCTAGATCTTTCCACAATCTTTCTGTATAAAAGTACCAATTTTATCCTCATCAAATGCACGGACTCACTTAGGAGTCTGGCCCACTTGTTTTGGTGTCACAAATAAACTTGCTACTTAGACTGGAAGGCTTGAGTGGTTGAACTCTTTTGAGGCAGACCTGCTCCCCATACCCTTGCATTTCAGGGTTTCCAGCACCCCCAGATGCAACACTGCCATTCAGGTGGAAGGGAAGATGATGATTAAAAAATGGTGGAAAGAAGGCAGAAATACTGTTAGTTTCTTCTGTTTTCTGTCAAGAAAACTGGAAAGGATAGGACAAAGATATCTGTAAGGGAACTGAAAAGTAAATAAAAGCAAAGAAATAGTAAGAATTCACCAGGTCCAGCCTAACTATGCCCCAGGACATAAAAGTACTGGCAGATGTGATTGCTGAACCACTACAAGTCATCCTCAGAAAACTGGAGAGAAAGGGAGAGGTGCTATAGAACTGGGGAAGAATAAATGTCTCAATTTGTAAAAAAGGGAAGAGAGTGGAATCTATAACTATAAGCTGCTGAGTTAATTCCTGGCAAAATTCTAGGACTTATTATTAAATAGGTGGTTGGTAAACATCCAGAAAAAGAGACAAAAACTAGAAGAGTCTTATCAAAAATAGGTTGCACTAGGTTTTTAAGTCCCCAGAGAACACAAACTATTCACAGAAGTAATTTTTTGTAGTAGCAAAAAAACTAGTAACAAATGGCTAGAGAAATTGTGGTATTTTATTTTAATAGTAATATTATTGTGCCATGAAAACTAGAGAATGTGAGAACATTTTAAATAATTTGCAAAAACTTTTTTATACTGAGGTTGACTCCAGTGCTAGAAAACACCTATACTGATGCAGGTCAAAATAAGCAGAATGAAGAGAACAAGGTATGAAATGACCTCAATAATATAAAGGAAGGAAATAAACATTTGTTAATTTTTTTGAATTTTTAAAATAAAAAAAATTTGTAAGGAAGAAACAGGACAATTGGGGTTAAGTGACTTGCCCAAGGTCACACGGCTAATAAGTGTCAAGTGTCTGAAGTCACATTTGAACTCAGGTCCTCCTGACTCCAGGGCTCGTGCTCTATTCACTGCACCACCTAGCTGCCCCCTGCAAGCATTTGTTAAGCTCCCACTATGTGTCAGGCAATTTATGAACAATGACTTGCCCAGGTTCATACATCTGATAAGTGTCAGATGTCAAATTTGAACTCAAGATTTTCTGATTCCATGTCCAGTGTGTTATCCACTGAACTACCTGGCTGACTCTAGAAGAAGAGAGAAAACAACACCGAAACACACCAGAATTCAGATCATTACAATGCCCAGGTGTGACTCCAGAGCACTAATGATGAAACATTCTCCTCTTAGTAGAGAAATAGTAGACTCCACATGCAGAATGACTTCAGATTGTCAAGGTCAATGGGACTGTTTGTTTTATTTAACTGTATTCGTTACAAGAGCAAGTTCTTTAGGGTGGGGGTGGGAGGGATAGTTAATTGGAAAGTGAAATTGATGTAAAAACAAAAAGCATCAATAAAAGTTTTTTAAACCTGCTTGCTTACTCTAATTTCGTTTTAAAACCTGGTATTACTTAATGGAAAGATTAGGGGGCTGCTGTAGATTATGTTCCTAGATTTTAGTAACACATTTAATAAAGTTGCCTATACTAAAAGATATGAGAACATTTATACACCACCTATCTGTGTCATTTTACAATTATTATCTCATTTGATCCCATATACATTCTTGGGGAATAGGATTATTATCCCTATTGTTCAGTTAGGGAAACTGAGGCAAAGAGAGGCTGAGTTGTCCAGGATTACACAGCTAGTAGGTGTCTAAAGCTAGACTTGAACTCAGGTCTTCCTGACTCCAGACACAGCATGCAATCCACTGCACCACCTAACTGCTTAGGGTAGATGATAGCACAGTTAGATGGTTATAAAGTTTAGTAGCCTAGGATGGAGGGAAGCATCCCCCATTAAGGCTTTTGAGTATAGTCAGTCCTGAGAGAGCCTGGCTCTAAAGAGAAAGATCAAGACTTTTCTTATTGCCTCTGTCATTATGCCTCCACACCACAGCAGAATTTAAGTTTAGAAATGACTCACGGCTAGAGTTTCTCATAAAGGGATTAAAAGAGTCCCTTCTAGAAAGACACACATACAAAGTAAATTGGGAATAACAAAGCTATTTATTTCATCTGCCACAAAAGAAATACTTAAAACCAAAAATGGTCATAAGTACTTATTGAAAAACTCTTAAAACATTATAGTATCCCATAAAATCTTTTATATTCTCCTGGGAGCTTGACACCTAAATAGGAAACACTTCATGGAACTGCTAAACAACCATTTCACCTTCACCTTGGCTCTTCACTACCCAGACTTTAAGGTCCATACCTTTTAGCAAACCAGGGTATGACTTGGGTAATCCTCCTGTTAATGATCATCTTCTTTTCTGAGATAATGTTTTAAAGATCACTTTCTTATAGACAACTATCACCTAGACCCCAGAAACTCCCATCTTCTAGGACTCACGAGGTTGACTCCAGTGCTAGAAAACACCTATCTAAAGATTGCCATCTGGTCTCCTGCATTCAGGGAAAGAAATGCAAAGCAGGAGAGGCAGCCAGAGATTTCAGGTCAGACTCAGCTGCCTTCTAGCCCAGTTCACTATGTGTGGACATCTCCTGAGAGATTAGAAGTTGCCTTTCTTTTTAAAGTGAACTGATCAGGCAACTCTTGTTGCTCTAATTTCTTTGATTTTTTTCTTTTCTTCTTAAAATTTTTAAATTTAGTTTAAACAAATACAAAATGATAAAAGAAAAGAAAGAACATTTCCATGTACACAGCAGAACATGAGAGGATTCAATACAAACAATAAATTTCCATTTCACAAAAACCTATATAATAAATCCCACACATTGTTTTTAAAGCAACCCAGATTTTCTAGGCTTCCTTTTAGGTTTTCTTTTGTTCTCTGCTGTGTACATTTAATTAATTTTCTTTCTCTTTCCCTCCAACCTTCTTTTTCAATTAATAAGCATTTCCTTTCTCTCCTAATTCCCACCTCAAAAGAAAACAAGAAAAATGAAAAACCTGAAATAAATATTCATAGTCAAGCAAAAATATTCTTACATTACTGAATTACATGAATAGCTTATTCTACATCTTGAATCTATGTTGGTTAAGAGGTGAGTAACATAGCTCATCAATGGTCCTCTGAAATCACAACCAGTCATTGCATTGATCAAAGTTCTTGAGTCTTTAAAAGATATTTGTCTTTACAACATTGTTAAGGCACAAATTATTTTCCCTGTTCTGTTTATTTCATTTGGTATCAATTACAATGTACCTACTCTATGCTAAGTATTGTGCTAACTGATGAGGCTACAAGTGAGAAAAAGAAAGCCTCTGTCCTCAAAGACCTTTAGTCTAATGGGGGAACACAATACACAAAAGAAAGTTTTGTGAAAAGTGGGGAGAGAGCCAGTGGATACCCAGCTTGGGGAGGATAATTGAGTTGAAACTCAACTGAAGTTGAAACTAAGCAGAGAAGCTGATAGGAGATGAAGTTCACATATGTACTCCCAGGTTTCTTTGAAACTATCTCTTTCAAAAATGATAAATGTTCAGGGCGGCTAGGTGGCACAGTGAGTAGAGCACCGGCCCTGGAGTCAGAAGGACCTGAGTTTGGATCCGGCCTCAGACACTTAACACACACAAACAAAAAAACCTAGCCGTGTAACCTTGGGCAAGTTACTTAACCCCAGTTGCCCACCAAAAAAAAAAAAAGCAAAAAAAAAAAGATAAATGTTGGACAAGATGTGGGAAAATTGGAACACTAATACATTGTTGGTGGAGTTGTGAACTGATCTAATCATTCTGGAGAGCAATTTGGAATGATGCCCAAAGGGATATAACCTTTGATCATACCCCGTGCATACCCTTTGATTGAGCAATATCACTATTAGGTCTCTGTTCCAAAGAGATCATAAGAACAGGAAAAGGACTCATGTGTACAAAAATAATTTTATCTGCTCTTCTCATGGTGACCAGGATTTGGAAATTGAGGGGATGCCCATCAATTGAGGAATGGCTGGACAAATTGTGGTATGTGAATGGAATGGAATGCTATTGTGTTATAAGAAATGATGAGCAGGTGGACTTCAGAAAAACTTGGAGAGACTTACATAAACTGATGCTGAATGAAGTGAGCAGAACCAGGAGAACATTGTACACAGTAACAGCAACACTGTTCGATGAACAACTTTGATAGACATTTCTCAGCAATACAATGATCTAAGACAATTCCAAAAGACTCATGATGGAAAATGCTATCCACATCCAGAGAAAGAACTATAGAATCTGAATACATATCCAAGTAGACTATTTTCTCTTTTTTATGTTTTTTTCTTTCTCATGGTTTTTCCTTTTTGTTCTAATTCTTTTTTCACAACATGTCTAATGTAGAAATATGTTTAATATGATTGTACATGTATAAACCATATTAGATTGCTTGCCATTTTGGGGTGGGGAGGGGTGCGAGTGAGGGAGAAAAAAATTGAAACTCAAAATATTATACAAGTGAATGTTGAAAACTTTTTTAAAAGTTAAGAAAACTCGGGGGTGGCTCAGTGGTGCAGTGAATAGAGCACCGACCCTGGAGTCGGGAGGAGCTGAGTTCAAATCCCGCCTCAGACACTTAAGACAAAAACTAGCCTCGTGACCTTACTAGCCTTGTGACCTTGGGCAAGTCACTTAACCCCAATTGCCTTCCAAAAAGCAAAAAAAAAAAACAAAACAAAACAACCCTCCCCATCTATTTAATCTTTTTAATGCCACAATAGCATTTTATTACATTTATATATCATATTTTGTTCAGCCATTCCCCAGTTGATGCATATCCTCCTAGATTAAAGTTCTCTGCTACTAGAAAAGAGCTACTACAAACATTTTTTGCACATATCAGTCCTTTTCCTCTGCCTTTGATATCTTTTGGAGTATAGTACCAAGTAGAGGAGTCACTGCAAAGAGTATGCACAATTTAGCGGTATTTTGGACATAGTTACATTATATTTTCCAAGATGGTTTGACACATTCATAGCTCCACCAATAACGCATTACTATGTTTGTTTTCCCACTGACTCATTAATATTTGTCATTTTCATTTTTGCCATCTTTTCCAATCTGATAGATATGAGGGAGATCCTCAAAATTGCTTTAATTTGCATCTCTCTAAGTTTGAGAGATTTGGAGCATTTTTTCCACGTGATTGTTGTTTACTTGGATGCCTTCCTTTGAAAAAAGCCTGTTTGTATCCTTAAGTCAATCCTCCTTCCCCATTCTAGGCATTTGGAAGTCCTCTGGTTTCACCTGCTTTAGCAGGGGACCCACATTTAAGAAGCAGTCAGTGTTGATGCTTAGCTCCAAGGGATGTGACCCAGTCCAGCAGTTATGGGGGCTCCCCTTGTTATCACCATTACAGGGATATGGAAGTGGCAGGCTGGCCTGACTTAAAGAGTTGTCACAAATGGTTCAATATCAATTTGAAAGGTCTCTGGTGGAATGCTAAAAGGATTTGTCCTTAGTCCTCTGTTGTATAGCATTTTCAGCAATAACTTGATTGAAGGCATTGTGGACCTGCTTAACATATTTGCCAGTGACATAAAGGCTAAGGGCAATAGCTAATCTTAGACAATAGAATTAAGATCTGAAAACATCTCCACAGCATTGAACCAAATCTAATAAAGAACAAATTTATTAATATAAGTAATAAGTATAAATGTAAGTATATATAAATAATAAGTATAAACATACAGATTTATGTTGGGTTTTTGAAAAGCTTTATCAGGACAAGGTTAGGAGGTCTGGCTATGAAGCAGTTGATCTCAAAACATCTGGTAGATTTAGTGGACTACCAGTTCAATGTGAATCAACAGTGTGATATTGCTGTCAAAATCTCACACTACCATAGGTTGCATTAAGGGAACCAGAGTACCACGGTGATGATAATCCCATTGTACTCTGCTCTGGTTAAACCATATCAAAGATATTATGCTAAATTCTAGATTCCACAGTTTAGAAAAGATATTGTAAAGTTGGAGTGTGTCTAGAGAAAGGCAATTAAAATGAGGAAGGGCCTCAAAATCATTCCATGGGAGAATTAGTTGAATGAACTGGGGATGTTTACAAGAAGAGAAGCCTTAATAAGGAAGGAATCCTCAAGAGGGAATAAATGTATTGCTTTCGCTCTTTGAGGAGAGAACTAGGAACCATGGGTAGAAATTTCAAAGAAGCAAATTTAGCTTGTGAAAAGGAAAACGTCCTAACAATTAGAAATATCCCAAAGTGGAATGGGCTATACCATAAGCCACAGAGTAAGTTTCTCTTCACTAGAAGTAAAGGCTGGATTTTTGTTGCATATATTGTAAAAGCATGCTATGGGTGTTTAATAGTGTGATGCATTTGAAAGTGTGTTGGATTTCAAGTCAAAGAATCTGGTTTAAAATTCTGGTTCTGACACTTTCTACCTGTGGGTGGCCTCATCTATAAAATGAGGAGGCTGGATCTGTCTACCTCTAAATTTATGATCCTATGATTATAATTTCCTCTGAGGTCATTCCAACTCTGAGATTCTACAATTCTCAAGTTCTTGGAGACACTAGGTAATCTATACTGGAGGCAACAATTCTGAAATCTCTCTGGGATCAGTTGTCAAGATATCAAAAGAGAAGATTCCAGCAGATGGAGAGCCCATGACCATAAAAGAGCCAGAAGGTGGCCTCTGGTGAATTTGGGAAGGTCCTTTATGGAAGCTTTAAGGGAAAACATGGACAAAAATTGAACAAGTTTAGAAAGCATGGTAGATTTGTGATAAGCATTGGTTGTGTTAGCGTAACCTTCTCTTTGAATAACTTACAGATACCATAGTAACTGTTCCCTTTAAGTCTCTAAAAACTCTTTCTTTAAGAGCCAAACAAAAGTTTAGTCATGATTAATGTAATTTTTAGATAGAACTGGGGATAATGATAATTGCTTCTAGTAGCCAGGAGAGATATCTGAGAAATGGTTTGATGGGAAGTCATTTGAAGCACCTCCCCTTAAGGAGTTATATATCTGTGATCTATGAAGATCTATGAAGTATTTGTACTGCAAAGGCTTTCCCTTTGGAGTCGAAGTGTGGAGCTGTTTTTATTCTTTACTTTTTATCTATGAAGAGAGGCTATTGAAAGTGTTAGTCTACTGGCAAGATAAAGAGAGCTTTACTAAGATGGTTGTTTTCAACTTCAAATTATGAAGGAGAGGATTTAACCAATCAATCAATTAATCAGTCAACAATAATTGATTAAGTGTTTACATATATGACAGACAATGCCTCAAGCACTGGAGATACAAAAAAAATAATAATAGCAAAAGCAGTCTTTTCCTTAAGAGAAGAGGATTTACTTAATATCTCGAGGGGGGTTATTAATACTGAAGTTTCCAGATGTTGCAAGTATAAGGAGGCTACCGACACTGTCGTGCCTGCCTTAACTTCACACACAGTGTTTGTGGCACCTTCTTTCTCTGGGCTATTCACAGAGGCAGTCTAGTTTCCCAGAGAAGTGAGGTCACTATGTGTTCACACATATGTGTGTCTTTATTGCTCTCATTTGTCAATAAAATGTATACTTAGTCATTTTAATATTCATTTAAACTTAGATAAGTAATGTGCAGGTAGGCGGTACAGTGAAAAGCACACTGGGATTGGAATCAGGAAGACTCATCTTCCTGAATTAAAATCTGACCTCAAACACTAGTTGTGTGGTCCTAGGCAGGTCATTCAACTGTTTGCCTCAGTTTCCTCATCTGTAAAATGATCTGGAGAAGGAAATGGCAGGCCACTCTAGTATCTTTGCCAAGAAAACCCTAAATGGGGTCACAGAGATTTGGACACGTCTGAAATGACTGAACAACAGCTATAGATAAATAAGAGTAACTACACATGAAAAACACTGGCATTCAAAGGGGAGGGGGATTCAGGAGCTACATTAATAAGTTTAGCCATCGACAGGATTCCACTAGAATCTTTAGAGTAGTAGTAGCCAACCTGCTAATGTGAGTACAAGTTGGGGGAGTGAGCCCCCAGAGATGGGGGTCCCACTAACAACAGGTGCCAGGGTGGAGGAACAGAGTTTGATTGAGGATCAATTACAGAGTCTCCAGCCACATGTGAATTAAGGAAATGATGTATTCAAAGTTGATTCATATTACATTTGGTGCTGTATAAGTGAAAACACCAGTCCATCTGTTATGAAGTTCAAGATGCAGTATGTGGGAGAGTGTAAGAGTGAACAATTAAGTAAGGTTTGAAAACTTTGGAATTTTTTGGTTGTGTTGACCTGAGATCCTTTTTTATTTCCCTCTGAAGGCAGTAAGGGACCTGCATGCCACATGAATAGTTTATTGACATATGTGTACTTGGGAGGGTCCTGAGCTGCTTTGGAATCAGAACATAGAGCACATCAGTAAGGGGGTCTGTACAATGATAATATGGCTTGTAGAATTAGGCTAAGTTCTGTCTTATCTGCTGTCACTAAACTCAATCTTCTCACCCCAAAAGAGTGCCCAGCTGCAATTGTTGTACCTACCACTGCAACGAATATGCACACTGATGACATCAGGGATTCCCTAATTTGCCTCATCACAGAGAACCTAAAAACAAATGGCCCAGGATTTCAAAAACAGTTATCTTTCTGTCCTTCCTACAAGTTTGAATTGTAAATGAGGCAAATTTTTAATATTCCTTCAATCCAGATGTGATCTGAGGGACAAAACAGATCTCTCTTCTTTATCTCCTGAAAGTATAGCTTCTACTAGTCTGCTTCAGTGCCTCAAATTCTACCACCGGAAATTTATTCATTTGGGTTAATACTTTCTGTAACAGGATCATAGTTTATTGTTGCGAGAGACTAGTTGAAATCTAGTCCAACCTTCTTATTGTAGAGATGAGGAAACCAGGACCCAGAAGGGCAAAAGCGACTTTCCTAAGCCTGCACAGCAGCACAGCAGAACCATGGCCTTTCAAACCATAGTCTTCTGAATATACTGCACTATAATGCCCAGAAATACCTTTTTAAAATGGAAATATCCTTGGAAGAATAATGTAAGAATGTTTTCCTTATAATGAAGCCTAAATCTGCCTCTCTGCAACTTCCTCCCATCCTAACCAGTTCTTTCCTCTTATACACATACATTATATATAAATGATATACACGTATGTATATATACATACACTACATAAATACCTAATAAAGGGGACTGGTCATTAAGCAACAATCCCTGGAGCATACAGAGTCTGCTTTTTTTTCATGGGAAGTTTTGGTAAAATGACTTCCAGAAGTTCGTGATGGAGGGGTGGTTCTTTATTTTTCTATGACAGAGCATGCATAATTATTCTATGCCTATTTATATTATGTTATTTCACAGTGATGAAAAGTCTTTTTTTTTCTTTTTGGAGGGGGGAAGGGACTTGCCCAAGGTCACATGGCTAGTTTTTTGTGTTGAACGTCTGAGGCTGGATTTGAGCTCAGGTCCTCGTGACTCCAGGGCCAGTGCTCTATTCACTGTGCCACCTAGCCGCCCCAGTGAAAAGTCTTTTTTAACTGGCTTTATGTTGTTGTTCAGTTGTTTTAGTCAAGTCCAACTCTTTTTGACCCCATTTTGGGGTTTTCTTGGCAAAGATATTGGAGTGGTTTTGTCATTCTCTTCTCTAATTTATTTTACAGATAAGAAAACTGAGATAAGCAGGCTTAAGTGACTTTCCCAGGGTCACACAGCTAATAAGTGTCTGAGGTCAAATTTGATTTCAGGTCTTCCTGACTACAGGTCTGGCATTCCATTCACTATGCCACTTAGCTGCCCCTTTAATTAGCTACTAAGCTAAAAAAGAGTACATATACAAAAGGTTCCAGTGGACAAACTCTACTTATCTCCCTCAGTAACTATTGAGTAAGAAGGAAGAAATGCTGCAAGCCCCAAGGTGAGGAAGCAAACAACCTACCTGGTCACCATGTGTCCATGAACACAGGGCACTTTGATTTCTTACGTTTCTGTTGTATTTGTCCTTCTCTGATCCTAGGTGAGTTTCAGAGATGGAATAATCTTGTGAACTGAGAAAGTCAGAAAAGCCAACAGAGGTCTAGCAACTGGAGTCCATAGTAGAGTCTGCCATGGCCACAGCAGCCCAGTCTGGTGAAGAGCCAGCCCTGAGGAATGATCTTGAACTCAGTGGGGGAGGGAGGAATGCTTCATAGCAACTTGAAATCTGAATTCACTATCCATGGCAGAAAGGGGAGGAGGAGAATTGACCCCTGGTTTGGGAAATTTTTATACTTCATTCCTAATGATATCCTCTCAATAAATATCTGTATAAAAAGTTCACTGATATTAATTAGTTATCATTGATATTAAGAAGCACATACTTTCTACCCTACAGGATGAGTACTTGCCTTTTGAGTATTGGGTATTGAGTACACACTGATATTGATGATATTGAACAACTATTGACTGGTTGGTTGATAGTGGGTGTAAACAACAGATAGGGACTCAAGAGGGACATATTGGAAACATGGCTTTTCCTTTATATGTCTGCCTTCCATAGTCTGTTCTCGTGCTTTCTTGGTTTTTCTCCAAAGAGGACTTAGAATTCTCTCAAAAATAAAATGAAAGTCTCTCTTCTCCCCCCAAATTCTTGTGCCAACTCCACCCCTCACACAGGCATATGGCCCTGAGCCATCATTCTCTCCACCAATTAGTGGAGTCATATGCAAGTGGTCCAGGCTTGAACCCAGGGCTATATAGTTTTTAATTTATTGAAAAACAATATGGACTCTCCTCTGGTCCTCTGCCTTCTACTCTCTGTCTGCCAATAGAATGAAGAAATGGATCCAGGAAGGGACTAAAAGTTAAAAACTCACTGAGATTGACTTGGAAAGAAATAGACATGGGGGAGAAGTTTTTAAGATTAACACCTTGATCTCCCCAAGGCTTGGAGGGAGGGTCACAAATCTGTCAGTTTTGTCTTTCTCCTCCTATCAGAGTCTACCTCCCCTTGACCTATTCCCGGCTTTGGTTCCCTGACCAGGGCCAGCATAACTCTCCATGATCAGCATTAGCCCTTCCTTGGCTCTGTGACACATGGGTAATAGCAGGGGTCCACATATTCATGACTGCCATGGCATCCAGCCCCTCAGAAACCACTCCTGTCCTGGACACATGGAGGGAAAAGCCTCAAAGGGCCAAATGGGACATCTAGCTTTGTCCCATAGATGGGACATCTATGGACCATGCTTATCTTTCTCCTGGAAAAGCCCACAAATACAATCAAGGAGAACAAGTCCAGGTTTACACATAAACTCTCACCCTATTTTTTGACCTCATGTCCTGGGGTGGTAAATTTCACTATGTTTTTAAGATAGAACCACTGCTTTTGTGGGAAATGGGGGAAGACTCAAGAAACTTGAGTGGAGATTTTGAATACAGCTTAAGCTGTCAAGATTCCCACTATCCTCCAGCCAAGAAGCTGCATTAAAATTATTCTGTTGTATCATTTCTCATTCCTTAATTTTATTCCATTGTACCAATTCTCAATTAGCCCTCAAACAGAAGAGGAGTTTGGGGGCTATTGATAAGTCCAGATGGAAGGGAGTACAATTTGAAAATTCTCCATTTCCTCCTATCTGTTTATTTCAGTGGAAGCCACTAAGCTGTTATAGTGATAGTCACACTTGTCATTCAAGGCAAAGAGAAGAAAGCAGGATAGAACAGAAGAGGAGTGTGTTTGTCATCTACAGCCAAGATTTTAGGACAAGGTAAATAGGCTGATTCATGTCCTTGAAGTGCTGCACTCAAATGATATCAAAAGGGAATATATCTGAGGTTAGAATTGGACCAAGAATAATTATACTTAATAATGATTACTGCAGCAATTATGAAATTGCTGTACTGATTACTGAGAGAACCAGCCAGGCCTTGTGAGGTCAACATACCAGTGAACAGAAATGTAGAAAATAATAGAATTACTGAATGACAGAGACAAAAATCTTCAGCGTTGGAAGGGACCTCAGAGGCCATCAAGTTCAAGTCATACCTGAACTAAAATCTCTAAGGTTATCCAACCTCTGCCTGAAGACCTCCAGGAAAAAAAGAGCTTACCACCCCACTAGGCAGCCCATTCTACTTCAGGATGACTCAGATAGTTAGAAAATGTTTTTTTTTTTCCTTATGGGGAAAAATTTCATCTTTCTGCAGTTTCCATCAATTGCTCTTAGTTCTACCATTTGGGGGTCACACAGAATGAGTCAAATATCTCTATAATATGATAGCCTTTCAAATACCTGGAGAAAAGACTTCTAGTTGAGATGAAAAGATGAAAGCTCTTGGTCCAGCCCAGCTGCCCTGAAAAGCAACCCGGCAGAAATTTTATTTTTTGTAAATAATATTTCATTTTTTCCCATTACATGTAAAAATAGTTTGCCACATTCATTTTTATAAGATTTTGAGTTCCAGAATTTTCTCCCTCCCTCCTTTCTCTCCCTCCTTCCCAAGAAGGCAAGCAATCTAATATGGGTTATGTGTGCCAGCAGAGACTTCAAAGGACACAAGATTATACAATGATCAATAAAACTAAAAGAAACACTAGTAAGCTCCTCCAGCCAGTATGAGACTGCACAAGAAGCTGGCCAGAAGTCTGCAGGCACTCAAAGTGGGGCTATGTGAGGGAGTTTGAAGACTGTCCAATTTAAGGTAAACGGGGCCAGAAGTCAGAGGGATCTTGAACTTGCCCTGCCAGAGCCTCAGAAAGGAACAAACTTAGCTTCTGGTAAATTATTGCACAAGGAAGGGACACTG
This sequence comes from Gymnobelideus leadbeateri, assembly GCA_011680675.1. Lineage (NCBI taxonomy): Eukaryota > Metazoa > Chordata > Mammalia > Diprotodontia > Petauridae > Gymnobelideus > Gymnobelideus leadbeateri. The sequence continues at coordinate 166,880 of WOXC01010182.1, forward strand.
CACGCACAGATTGGGGGCCTTCTGAGAGGCCTGAAGCCAGGCTGGCTTTCATATTTTATTAGAACCAGCTCCTGATAGGGGATGATCCAAGGAAATGGAAGGTAACACCTGGAAAGCCTGGGGGGGTGAAGTAGAAAGAAATTCAGGAAAAACCTAAAACCAGAATGATCTCTGATGTCTAATTGGGACACTGAGGGCAGAGTCTTTTACCTCTTTTTTTTTTAACTTCTTTGCCTTTTATTTCTTTTTTTATTCCCAATGCTTAGCATAGTGTTTGGCACATAGTAGGTGCTTATCAGATGTTTATTGATAGATCCATTGAGAGTAGGGTCAAGAAAAAAGGTAAAGGAAGCTTGATTAGAGGCATAGACTGGGCATGGAGGGGAATTGACTCCAATTGCCCCTTTCTCTATTTCTATCTTCCAGGACCTTCAGAAGTGAGGTTGGAAGGCACCAAGGCTTGTTTCTCTCAATGAGATGGCAGAGATTTGCTTCAAAGTTTCTCTCTTCTTTAAATCTGTTCATAATTTCTTATTTGTTGTTGTTCAGTCATTTTAGTCATGTCTGACTCTTCATGACCCCATTTAGGGTTTTCTTGGCAAAGATACTGGAGTGGTTTACCATTTCCTTTTCCAGCCCATTTTACAGTTGAGGAAACTGAGGCAAACAGGGCTAAGTGAACATCCTGATGCCAGGATCGTACAACTAGCAAGTGTCTGAAGCCAGATTTGAACTCAGTTCTTCTTGACTCCAGGCCCAGCACTCTATCCACTGAGCCACCCAGCTGCCCAATTACTTATTTAATTAGTACTTTAAACCCAGCTCACTTTAGATAAACAATTATGAGTGATCATAACTGCTTTTTATTTGTGTGTTTCTTTTGAGGGGAAACAGAGGAGCCACCAAAGAGAGAGCCAGTGAATGGCTTATGTTATACAAAGACAAAAGGGGACAGGTGTTCAAACTCTGATCTAAAGCACCAGGCTCTTTTCTGGCTGGGGACTTGATCCAAATGAAAGAGAATCTTATGGTCTTAATTTATTAATAGTGAATAAATTTCCCAAAGGAGAGCAAAGTTGGATTCTTTCTTAGGGTCAGGATAAATTCTTTTTATCCATCTAATAAATGAATCCTTTTAGCTGAAGGAGAATAGAGGACATAGAGAAAGTATGCTGACTGGAACAATGCTTTCAAACAATTCATCATTTTCAGAGAAGATCCTGAGGGGATGCTTTCATATTCAATACCAACATCTTAGATGCTGAAGATTTGTAGCCTGTGAGGTCCTTGAGTCATATTAAGCAAACCAAAGTCTTTTTCTTCCTCAGAGCTGTCTGCCAGTAGTTGAAGTTGCCAAAAATGTCACATTTCCCCATATCACAGTGATCTCATAGGATTTAAGATTTAGAGTTACAAGGGACTTTAGATATTATTTAATCCAGCTCCTTTACTTTAAAAATGAGGAAACCAAGGTTCATAGAGGTCAAGTGACTTACCCAAGGTGACAAAGATATTACATAGCATAGCTGAAATTTGGGCCGATTTTAAACCAAGCCACGTTTTTTAAAGATATAAAATATAACAAAAACTATCATTTATTTGGAAATGGAATAATGCCACTTAATATCTGAATTGATTTTTAAATCATTTAAAAGTTGAAAATGCATTAAAGTATTATTTTTTTACTTCATTAAGAGTGAAATATTTTTGTTGGAGAAGATGTGGGAAAACTGGAACACTAATGCATTATTGGTCTAGTTGTGAATGGATCCAACTATTTCGGGAGAGCAATTTGGAACTACACCCAGAGGGCTATAAAACTGTGCAGACCCTTTGCCCCAGCAACCCCACTTCTAGGTCTGTATCCCAAAGAAATCATAAAAATGGGAAAAGGACCCACATACAAAAATATTTATAGCAGCTTTTTTGTGATGGTCAAGAATTGGAAATTAAGGGGATGACCATCTATTGGGGAATGGCTGAACTAGTTGTGGTATTTGAATGTAATGGAATACTATTGTTCCATAAGAAATGATAAGCAGGCAGACTTCAGAAAAACCTGGATAGACTTGTATGAACTGATGCTGAGTGAAGTGAGCAGAATCAGAACATTGTACACAGTAATAGCAACATTGTACAATGACCAGCTTTGATAGACTTAGCTCTTCTCAGTAATACAAGGATCTAAGACAATTCCAAAAGACTCATGATAGAAAATGCTATCCACATCCAGAGAAAGAACTATGAATTCCGAATGCAGATCAAAGCATACTATTTTCTCTCTGTCCTTCTCTCTCTGTCTCTGTCACTTTCTCTTTCTCAGGTTCTTCTTTCTCATGGCTTTTCCCTTTGGTTTTAATTCTTCTTTACAACATTGACTAAAGTGGAAATATGTTTAATATGATTGTACATGTATAACCTATATCAGATTGCATGCTGTCTTGGGGAGAGGGAAAGAAAGGGGGAGAACATTTAGAACATTAGAACATTTAGAACTCAAAATCTTATAGAAGTGAATCTTAAAAACTAAAAACAAACAAACAATAGAAATAAATGAGGAAATTGTGGGGGGAAGAGTGATTCTTTTAAATCTGGTCTAAAAATAGTTACTATAGAGTACTTTTCATATTGAAATAACACACCAGACATATAACAATTAACCCTGACAATACCTTTGAGAGAGATGTGAGAAGGCAGACTAGACTGTATTATACTTTATCAAAGAGTTACATGAAAGGGAAATCTGAATTCTCTGTCTCTGTTTTAAATAGGATTATTTTAAGGAATCCAAGTCATGAATCTAACAAAAAGGTGGGGGGCCAAAAAGTAAAAAATTGCAAATCAGAGAACCTCTAAATTGGAAGAGACCTCAGAGAGTTACCAAATTCTACTTATACCTGACCAGGAATCCTGTCTACAAAATTCTTGAATAGTGGCCATCCAGCCTCTACTACATGATGATTTCCAATGATGATATAGTACAGGAAGCACTGAAGTTGGGTGAAGCCAGATCTGGGTTTTTCTTATCTCACACACATATTAGCTTGGTGATCCTGGGTAAGGCATGAACCTTTCTCAACCAAAAATTCTTAATCTGGAAAATGGGGGTAGCAATAGGACCTACTTCATGGAGTTGTTTGTGAGGATCAAACGAGATAAAATTGTTATCTAAGAAAAGCCTGCCAGTAATAATTTATTAATTAAATTATTCCAAATGAAACGTGTCTGCTTTCAGAAAGAATCCAAACAGACAGAAATCTAACCTGCATTTGAAAATCTCTCCTCTGACATACCCTTTTGGAGTTACAATTTATATTACTAAACAAAGGAAATTTCCACAATAAGATAAAACTGAGTTACAGAATCTGGGTAAACATTCAGTTAATAGTTTTCATTTCTCAAACAGAACAATAGCTAATTAAAATGTCAATGAATCCTAGAGAATAATTTTTCTAAACCATTTAATTCCCTCTTTCGCCACCCCCTCTACAGTTTCTTTTCTCAGCCAGGCCAGATGTTAACCCAAGAGATTCTTCTATTAGCTAAATCAATTAGATTTCTTTCTTCTCTTACACTGATCAATACTGTGATCACTCCTGGAAAGAATCCTTCCTGGGCTACCTGGGACTCACCTTTTACAAAATGTCTAGGTGTCTGATAAAAATGATGTTTAAAAGGACCATTTTCTCAGAAGTTTAATAAGTGCTAAGTTTTTCTTGATTCAAGTATGTCTCGAAAGGATTTCCTACAGAAGATATATTTATTTCTTAATGTTTCTAAAAGAGAGAGTTGGGATATTAAAATGCTTCCATATTTATCTATATTTTGCAGGCACACACATATATATTTACATACATACACAATTCTCTCATACATAGAATATCAACTCCTTGAGATGAAGAGGAAGGGAATAAATATATTTTTATTATCAACAATGTGCCTGACACTGTGCTAGGAGCTTTTTATAAGTGTTATCTCATTTGATCATGTTTATAAACCTCGTAAAAAATATTTCTAACCCTGATGGCAGGGGATATTACATTTTTGTCTTGCATCTTCAGTACCTACTACATTGTCTAGAACATAGCAAGTACTAATAAATGCTTATTGATTGATTGACATGTAAAATGCTTTGAAAAACAGAACATCATACAAAAAGTAAGCTACTATTATTTCATGATGAACTTAACAAATAACAAAAAAATGAACATTTTATACTATATATAAATGAACGTTATGTGCTATATACATAGTATAATGGAAGAGGATTATACATGAAATTAGAGATCTCTGTTATGTACAACTGGCTTTCTTTTAAACATATAATAAATTGAATATGTAACTTTCAAAGTTGTTTTAATTGTTACTAATTCTTTCTGGGCTGCTGTCTATTCCGTTCCGTACATTTTTTTAAAAAAGATACTTCAATGGCCCTCTTTTTTCCCCACCCCTTTTTTTTACTACTATATCCTCCTTCCCCAATTACCACTCCAAATTGGAAAGAGAGAGAGACAGACAGAGAGAGACAGAGAGAGAGAGAGAGAGAGAGAGAGAGAAGAGAGAGAGACACAGAGAGAGACACAGAGAGAGAGACAGAGAAGAGAGAGACACAGAGAGACAGAGAGAGAGAGAGAGAGAGAAGAAACAAAGCCCTTGTAACAAATATATGCAGTCAAGCAAAACAAATTCCCACATTGTCCATATTCAAAAAGCATATGTCTCATTCTCCTCCCTGAGCCCATTGCTTCTTTGTTAGGATGTAGAAAGCATTATATAATCAGTCTTCTGGAACTGCAGTTGGTCGCTGAGCCCTTAAGTCTTTCAAGGTTGTTTTTCTTTATAATGTTGTTATTGTATAAATTGTTTTCCTTGTTCTGCTCATTTCACTCTGCATCTGTTCATATGTTTTCCCCAGTTACTCTGAAACCATCTTTTTCATCATTTCTTTGGTAAAATAAAATCTCATTATATTTGCATACCATAAATTGTTTAGCCCTTCCCCAGTTGATGGCCATGCCCTTATTTTCCAGCTCTTTGCCACACCCAAGGAGTTGCTATAAATATTTTTATACAGATAGGTCCTTTTCCTTTTCCTTGATCACTTTAGTGGATAGGCCTAGCACTGACTTATTAGTGAGTGAAAGGGTTTGAACAATTTAGTGACTGGAGCATAGTCCCAAACTGCTTCCAGAAAGATTTAAACAATTCATATCTCCATCAACAATGCATTACAAGGGTGGCTAGGTGGCACAGTGAGTAGAACACTGGCCCTCGAGTCAGGAGGACCTGAGTTCAAATCTGACCTCAGACACTTAACACAAAAAACTAGCCGTGTGACCTTGGGCAAGTCACTTAACTCCAATTGCCCTACAAAAAGCAAAGAACAAAAAAAAAAAAACAACCCCAAAAAATGCATTAACATTTTCTTTTGTTGTCACCTTTTTTAATCTGATGGAAATGAACTAAAAACTCAGAGTTACCTTAATTTAACTTGCATTTCTCAAATTATTAATGATTTGGAATTTTTTGTGCAATTGTTGATAATTTGGATTTTTTCCTTTGACAACAGTCAGTCCATATACTTTGACCATGGAAAGGCTCTTATTCTTATAAATTTGAAGAAATTCTTTATCCATGTTGGATATGAGACCTGTATCAGAGGAATTTGATATGAAGATTTCCCCCCACTGATCTGTTTTCCTTCTAATTTTAGGTATGTTGGTTTTGTTTGTGTGGAAACTTTTTAACTTTATGTAATCGAAATGATTTGTTTTCTCTTTTGTGACCTTCTCAACCCCTTGTTTCTTCCCTTATCCATAGATTTGAAGAGTAATTTCTTCTTAGCTCCCACAATTTGCTTAAGATGTCACCTTTTATGTCTATAATTCATCCACTGGAAGTTTATCTTAGTATATGCTAATATTATTGTTGAGAGGCATAGTTTGGGCCCCAGTTTCTAACTAGAGAGGAATCATTCTGCTATGGAGAGAGTTCTAGATTTGGGGTGAGAAACATGGGTTTAAATGCTGCCTTATTAAGCCTTGTGATTATGTGCTATTCTCTGAGATTCCATTTTCTCATCTGTGAAATGGGTATGAGAGGCACATAGTAGATAGAATGCAAGCACTGGAATAAGGAAGACCTGTGTTCAAGTCCTGCCTTTCTCACATGCTGGCTGTGTGACCCTGGACTAGTCAGTCACTTAACCTTTCCTTAACCCTAAGCACTGAAATGAAAAGTGGAAGCCCAGATACTCTGCTGCATGGGCAGATGGAGTTTCCTCACTGACAGTTCTCTACCAGGGCTTCTTAAATTTTTTCCATTCCTGCCCCCTTTTTTGGGCTCTGGTGTTGGCATTGCCTGGCCTGAGGGCATGCACAGTGCAATGTATACATGCTATGTGTGCAGAACCAAGGCTGCAATGAAGTCTCCCAATGCAACATGGGTAGGCGCTGCCAGAAATACCTCGGATTCATTATGAATTTGATTCCTAATTAACTTTGATTGTTGCATGTTCAGAAACCTTTTACTGTTGGTCAAATTTTTGGCAACCCTGTGGGGTCGAGACCCATAGTTTTAGAAGCACTGTCTACCATTAAAATGAGAGGTCTAGCCCAAAATCATCACCATCACCATGACTATCATCATCATCATCATCATCATCACTACAACAATGATCTATTCCCATTTTAGATAACTCTAATTGGTAAGGAAATTCGAAGTCAAGAAGACCTGAGTTCAAATCCTGATTAAAGATACTAGCTGTGTGATCTTCAGGCAAGGTACTTTATCTCTCTCAGTCTCTGTTTTCCCAACTGTTAAGTAGGAATAATAATAAAACTTAGCCCCACAGGGTAGTTGTGAGGATCTAGTGAGATAAAATATGCAAAGGAATTGTAGGTACCATTATTCCTGCCCCCCCCCCAAAGGAAATGAATGAGCTTACTGCAGGATTTATTACTCCACTCAACAACATTTATTGAGGACTTACTCCATGCAGAGTACTATGCTAGGTTCTGGGGGAGTTGAGAAGTTCAGAAAAGACATGGTCCCTGCTCTGATGGAGTTTATTGAAACAGCTGGGTGTTGTAGTGAATAGAGGGCTCTACTTGGAGGCAAGTAGATAGAGCCATGGGCCTGGACTCAGGAAGACCTGAGTTCGAATCCTGCCTCAGACATTTACTAGCTGTTATGATCAAGTTACTTAAGCTTTTTCAGCCTTAGTTTCCTTATCTGTAAAATAAGGTTAATAACAACACCCACCTCATAGGGCTGTTGTGAGGATCAACTGAAATAGTACATGTAAAGTTGTTTGCAAACCTTAAAGTGATATGTAAATGCTAACCATTGTTATTATTTTAAGTGCATTAGGAGAAAAGCAAAGCAAAACACTGAGGTTAGTACCTAGCATATTGAGTTTAAAAGGATTTTACAAATCACCTAATTCAATCCTATTATTTTGCAGAAGAGACAGCTATGGTGAAAGGACTTGTCTAAGGTCATACAAGGCATAAGGAGGAGAATCAGGATTTGAAAACAGGCCTTTGGCACCAATTCCAGGTCTTCAGAATCCAAGAGGATCATTAGGGAGCCTTCTTGGAGGAAGTGGCAAATTGGGAGAGCCTGGAAATCTTTGACCTACTGGAGTCCATTTCCAATCATCTTTAAAGGATGAAGAGGAATTGAACAGATGGGAGGGAAAGGAAATATTCCAGATGTTTAAGGACATGGAGATAGGAGAAAACAAGCCATTTTCAGGGGCCAGTGACTTCAGTTTGATTTGCATGTAGAATTGTGCATGGTGGAAAGTGATAGGAGATAAAGCTGGGAAAGTAAGATGGGACTAGATTACAGAAGGTCTTGGATTCCCAGAAAGGAATTTGAACTTTACTTGGCAGAACAGGAGCCATAGGAGATTTTCCAGCAGAGGAATAACCTAGCCACATCCATGCATAAGGAAGGTTGTTTTGCCAGGAATGTGGTGGATTGATGGCAGGGAAAAGAGAAAGAAGACAGGGCAATGGCAGGAGGCTATTATATTGGTCTAGGTTAGTGGTAGTAGTGACAGCTAACATTTTTGTAGTGTTCTAAGAACTGTATAAAGTGTGTACATTATCTCGTTGGAACCTTATAACAAGCTGGTAGGGATAGATCTGACAGTATGATAATATTATCCCCATTTTACAGATGAGAAAACTAAAGTTCAGGGATATTAAATGGTACATTCACATAGCTAGTAAGTATCACAGGGTTTTAGGTCTTCCTGACTTCAAGTCCAATATACTATCCTCTACCGTGCACTGACATGAATAAAGAGGAGAAACAGAGTCAGGTGTGAAGGTCAAGTGTAGATAGCTTGCTACACTTGGAGTCAGGAAGATCCGAGTTCAAATTCCTTCTCTGCCACTTAGTACCTGTGTGTCGATGGGTAGCACAACTACTCTCAGCTCCGGTTTCACATCAGTAAAATACTATCTAGTGTACAAAGTTGTAAGGAAAATGTTTTGTAAACTTTAAAGTGTTGGGTGAAGGAAATTTCAGAGGTAGAGTCAATCCTAATATTTACAGTATGTGCCTTTCTGGGTCATTGGGGGCCTCAAACAAGATCATGTTTGTAAACGCTTAATTTCCCAATTTAACAGCTGTTTATGGTGTTTCTGACCTAGAGAGAGGTAGTTTGAAGCCACTTGTAGCTTGTTATATCCATGAAGGCCAGAAGGTGGCAGCCTAAACTGGAACCACACCAACTCACTCAACTGATCATGTACAAATGCAGTCCTGTCCCTGGTGCTGAGTTTGCCGATGCTCCACAATTACGCCCAAATAAAGCATTTCTTATCTCAGTGGCTCACAGTGTTCTCTCTCACTTGGATTCCAATTTTGCGTCTCTTCTCAAAATAGCTCCAAAGAACTCAATGACTTTCCACAGAGGCTAAATTCAATTATTATAATAAAATTTAACTCATTTGATCCTAATTTGAAGTGAAATTGAAAAAAAGAAATGTGTTAAACTCCTCCTAGTAAGAGTTGAATTTTCAACTTTTTCATTCTTCTGTCCCCACAGAGGGATGGAAGTACTTTCCTCTGCTCATTCATTTACATACCTGACTCACAGAAGATCTTGGTAATGAAGAGAAACCTCCAAACCTCCAAACCTTGGTAATGAAGAGAAACCTACAGACCTACAAAGTCCTTTACAATTTGTTTGGATTGCAATGCCCTGCCCCCCTCCAAAATGGGGTAATGTAAGCCAGTAATTAGGAACTGCCTGGGGGTCAAAGAGACTTAACATTAGTAAGAGAGTCTCAGCACAGGGACATTGCTCCTGCTGGCAGGAAGAAGTAACTTCAAAAGATATACTAAACGCCTTAATCCATGGGTGGGGAACCTGGGGTCTTGAGGCCATGTGGTTCTCTAGGTCCTCAAGTGCAGCACTTTTACTGAATTCAAACTTCACAAAGCAAATCCTTTTATTATTTTTCATTATTATTTATTAGATTAAGGCTTAATCTAATTAACTAACTTGATGGACTCTGTTTCAAAAGAGCTTTGCCCCTAGGATTGAGAAAGAAACTCAGACACAGAGATAGAGAGACAGATAGGTAAGCCCAGTAGGTAAGAAGAGCCTGCACAATGGGGGGAGGGAGAGGGAGAGTGAGAGGGTTGAGGTGGGGGGATAGGAGGGGAGGAGGAAGTGAGGGGGCAGGAGGGGGAGGGTTGAGGTGGGTAGGAGGAAAAGGTGGAGGTGGGGGAGCAGGAGGAGGAAGGTGGGGGGCAGGAGGGGGAAGGTTGAGGTAGGGGACAGGAGGAGGAAGGTTGAAGGCGGCAGGAGGGGCAAGGTTGAGGTGGGGGGGGCAGGAGGAGGAAGGTTGAGGTGGGGGGGCAGGAGGGGGAAGGTTGAGGTGGGGGGGCAGGAGGGGGAGGGTTGAGGTAGGGGGACAGGAGGAGGAAGGTTGAGGTGGGGGGGCGGGAGGGGGAGGGTTGAGGTAGGGGGACAGGAGGAGGAAGGTTGAGGTGGGGGGTCAGGAGGGGGAAGGTTGATGTGGGGGGGCAGGAGCGGAGGGTTGAGGTGTGGGAAAAGGAGGGGAAGAAGAGACATCATTTGAGGATACCACTGACCTTGCAGTGTTGGAAACACCATCATACACACGTGCATAGCACTTTACATTTGACTGATGTCATTTTCACGACCCTGAGAGGTAGATGTTATCATCCATCACGTTTTTACAGATGAGGAAACTCCAGTGTCTGAGGAAGGATTCTGAACCCTTTTCCCTCTCGTGTGTGCTGGCCACACATGCTTCCTGTTTGCAGCCTTAGGTATGACGTGATCACAAATGTTCTATGTGCCATACACACTCCTCCCCCCATGATTCCTATGCACATATAGTCTTCTGAACGGCAGCGTGTGTGTTTATGGAACTGGGTTTATGTGGGAGAATGTGTTTTCACTGCTCTTTTTACTACATTATTGCATTAAGTTCCTTTCAGTTGTGTCCAATCTGACCAATTAAAGTCAGCTCAGTGGTAAGGGCTCCTGGGCTATGATTTTGAGTGGATGCAGCCCCAAAGAGTACCTTGAAACCTAGGATGGCTTTTCTGGGGGGGGGGGGGGCACATGCGTGTTGTGCTTTTGTAAAAATTCTTCCTTATTGGTCAGTCAGGTCCAGGACAACAGGTTCCTTAATAATCTCCACCTTTTGAAGAATGAAATGATTTCCATTGACATAACATCTACCTCACCCTCTCTACTAAGTTAGGTATTGTGAACTGTCATGTACCAATTCCTCCACACCAACTCTGCCCTAAGCCCCTGGAACAGAGGGATTGTGAGGAATTTAGGGCAGTAAGAAGTAACAAACAGAAAACTGAGCTAACTTCCCGAACTTTGTCATCTGGAGCTTGAGAATCAAGACTGTCCTAAATAGCTGTAAGCATGTGCATAGTTAGGAGACATGACTGGCAGAGCATGCTACTTTGCAGGCACTCCCAGAGAAAGGAACCCTTCAGTTTGAGTTTTATCCGTGCAGAAAGGAGAAATGCCTTGTATGAAGTCTTTCAGCCAGAGGTGAAGACTTAGCAGCCACCCCCTCATTTCTTTCCTGGAGACCAGCAGGCTTTTCCACTGGGTTTGCAAGATGCTTTGCAGAGACCATTATAATGTGGTGTTTCTGTGTACACCACTGAAGGGACTTTCTTAGCTCAACAAAGCCAGCATCATGATTTGATCCTGTCTGTGGACACCTTACCTCAGAATCCAGGGGATCCGAGCATCTAACATTATAAAGGATCTTAGAGATATGTAGTTTGCCTCCCACCCCTTAATTTATGGACAAGGAGACTAATGGAGACATTAAGCAACTTAACCAAGGTCACATAACTTTGGAGTTCTAGATTCAGGATTTAGAGCAATCACCACCTTTTACGGGGGACCTTTCCTTCCATTCCCCCCCCCCCCCCCGTCTACATTCCTCCCTCCCCCACCCACAGCTGCTAAAACCTAACTCATACTCCTAAAAAATTCACTTTGTATTCATTTTACATATTTAAAGAGGATGGCCCCACACACATTTATTTTGTATTTATCTATATTTGTACATTGCTGTTTCCCTCAAAAGAATGTAAGCTCCCTGAGGGTAAGAACTATTTATTTTTTGTATCTCAGTGCCTAATAAATGTTTGTTTATTGATTGACATGACTCTAAGTTTGGCCATTTTCAAATCTGCAGGCAACAGTTTCTTTTTTAAAAATTACTAAGACTGGGTGGGGATAAGAAAAATTAAGGGAGTTTTCTGTTTCTAAGCTTTTGTTTGGGGCTAACTTGAGAAAGACAGAAAGAAATTAGGAGCTGAAGGAACACATAGAGCCCCAGGCATCCATTGCGTTTGGTAAGCATGGTTACTCCTCTCCTCTGAGGTAATTAGTTACTGGAAGTGCCTTCAGAATGAGTGGTTTTGTTGTTATCCTTGAAGAATTATTCCACAAAGCACTCCTGGTTCCTGATTAAGGCTATCTATGGTTAAAAAAGGGAATAGTATATTTCCTACATTTCACTGGTAATTATACTACATGTGTCTGGACTGGGTTAAAGTGTTTTCTAATGATCAACTACCCCCAGAGGAAACTCCAAGGTGGGCTTTGTGGGGCTAGAAAATTGTAATGGGCCTCCTGAAGTGTCTGCTGCGGCACCTCTGATCATAACCACAGGCTGAATTACCCACAGTCGCCAGCCCTGTCCCACACAATACAAGGCTTTGCTCAGAAAAGATATTTGAAAAATGCTTATTGCCTCCCTATAGTGTTTTTCTTCTTTATTACCCTGCTCGGCTAAAAGGATTTCTAACCTGCTTCACCCTTTCTTTTTAATACACCCTCCTTTTCTCCCTGCATATCCTCCTGTGACCTACAGCTATCATGAATCTGCCCAATGGGCTCAGTTTTTCACAGAATTTGGGGGTAGGTTATTATGCAACCCCAGATAGTTCTCTGGAGTCGATATGAGGTAATGCAAAGAGGCAACCTAGGTCCCAGAACAAAGCAAATGCAGTTCTGGTTCTACCTGCAAGTGAGGTTCTGGGATGGTTTCTTTGGGTAGGAGAATTGTAAACTTCTCTTCCAGAGAAAGACATCTCAAGTTGGCATTTGAACTAACTAAATAACTGCTGGTCACTAGTGTGCTGGTTAGAAGGTTTGCAAAAACAATTCATATTTTGGGGTGCAGCTATTAAAAATTATAGAGGAGGAAATGGCAGACCACTCCAGAATCTTTGCCAAGAAAATACCAAATGGAGTCATGAGGAGTTGGTCACAACTCAACAACTACAAATTAAAAGTGTGATAGCTTAAAAGAGTGATAGCACCTAGAACATAAGATTAAGGGATAACCTTTGATGTTGTCAGAGTATAGGATATGATAGATGATGATATGGTTTTCCATGACCCCTAATATCTCTTCTACTTGTCATGGTGCCTGAAATTCCACTATTAATGATGTATGTCTTTGGTTTCTCCATCTCCAAATTCCCCTGGTATGCATATTCCCTTGAAAGGCCTAACAATTTATTAGCTAATAAGTTAGTATAGAAGGGTTGTTGTTGTTCAGTCATTCAATCATGTCCAACTCTTCATGATCCCATGGACTATAGCGCACGAGGCCCTCCTATCCTCTACTGTCTCTCAAAGACTGACCAAACTCATGTTCATTGCTTCTATAACACTATCCATCTCATCCTCTGTCATCTCCTTTTCCTTTTGCCTTCTGTCTTTCCCAACATGTCTTTTCTAATGAGTCCTGTCTATTCATTATGTGGCCAAAGTATTTAAGCTTCAGCTTCATTAAGTATTTGATCTTTCAGTGAATAGTCTTCACAAATTTCTTTAAGTATTGACTGATTTGATCACCTTGTTGTCCAAGGGAATGAGTTGACAGCTAGATAAATTTGAAGTTCTACAGAAAAGAGACAGGAGAGAATCCCAGCTCTCAGCATAGTGCCTGGCACGTTGTAAGGACTTAATAAATGTTTGTTGACAGACAAGAAAGATGAGGGAACCCCCAAAAAAGGGAAGCAAGAGGATATCAAGGCAAACTTGGCTCTGCCTCAGAAATCTGCCCAGGGCTACTGGCAATCAGAGGAATTATTACCAATGAGGCTAGGCCATGACAAATAATGTAGTGGTCAGATCATGGAGCAAAATATGCTACAACAGAAGAGGCCTTGTTTTCCTGCCCTCCAAAGGAGAGGATTTCAGATTCCATAAGGAAGGTAGAAGATCTCAGTTCCTGCCAGAGTGTAGCCTGGGTAACACACAACAAATGATGAGAGTCAAAATTAAACTAGGCTCCTGCAAAGATACCCTCCCTAAAAATTGTAGCAGAGCACAGGCAGGCCCCTTTTCCCCTCCCCTACAAAAAAGAGGAGGCAATCTTGTCCAGGCATATTATTCAGTTGTATTGCTGAATGGAGGGAATGGCACTTGGTTGACCTATCCTCCACCTCTGATGACTTCCCCCAAAGCAATTACTCCCTAGTGAATTTGCCCACATAGAATCACAGAGTTTCCCAGTTGCAACCTCTCCTTGAAAGGGAATTCCATCTACATGCTCAAAAATAGGCATTTCTTTCTATTTTTCTTCTCATTTGGAAATATTTCCTGATGTGAAGATAAAAGTTCACTCCTTTTCAAGTTGTACCCATTACTTAAGATTTTATTGTCTGGGGCCTAAGAGAACAAATCTGATCCCTCTTCCATATAATAGCTCTTCAGATACTTAGTGACAGCTATCATAGCTTAGGAAGTAAATTGTTGAGTTAATATTTAGCAAACAATACCAGCCTATCCAACTTCAGTGTGTTCCCATTAAGTAGGTTGGGATGGTCTTAAGCAGAAGAGGATGTAAGGCTGAGAAGTGATTGCAAAACAGACTGTTGGGTCTTTTAATGCTAGGTGAGTGGCTGAAAATATTGAGGATTAGCATGAAATTGACCAGCCTGTTAACCAATCATCAAACAACTTGACAAATGTAATCTCCGTTGCATGGGCCTTCTCCATTTCTGGACCAAAGCAATAGCATTAACATGCCTTGTCAAAAGAATTTTAATTTTTATTGTGAATGTTGACATATCAGGAGTCTCAAAACTAAAGGACAAAGAGATTAATCAGATTGGGGAAATATAAAGATCAGAAGATCCTTCCGCAACAATTATTGACAGCAAAGCAGTTAAAAAAATATTGCTTGAAAAAGATGGATTTAGTCAAGATGGGATGATACAAGAATAGCAATGAGATTTTCTCAAAAGACATCTTTTTTACACAAAGCAAAGGACATGGTCGTCTGATACAATCAGTGTTTGTAGACCAAGCCAGGGGCCATCGCCAGTTCAGCTCAGGATGCTTTCCTTCATGTCGAGAACCTGAAGTAAGGATTCCAGCATCTGGAAGACAGGAAGAAAGCAGTGTTTAATGAACATTACTGTCAATCATGAAGTCAAATTCTCAGAATCTACTAACAAGAAACACTTTACTTCCCAGCCCACTTATCCTAAATACCAGCTTGGGGCAACTGGGTGGCAAAGTAGATAGAGCACCAGCTGTAGAGTCAGGAAGACCTAAGTGCAAATCCAGCTTCAGACATTTATTAGCTGGGCAGGTTAATACAGTGGGCAGGTTAATCAGCCCCAGTTATCTCCCACCAAACAAACTACATACATACATACAATCTCCATGGTTGACAGAAAGTATTTAGAAGCTGAAGGCAGATGGGGGCATCTCCACAATTACAGATAAGGACTTTTAACTACTTAAATGGAACTAAGACATCATCAGTGTCTTCCACCGGGTATCTATCTGTCACCTCAACTAAAGGATAAATCCTCTTTCTTCACAGGATCTTAGGTAAAAGATGTTGTGATGCAATGAAAAGAACTCTAGATTTGGAGCCAGAGGTCCTGCATTCAAATCCTGACTCTGCTACTTTCTACTTTTGTGACCTTGGGCAAGTAGTTCATCTCCCAAGGCTCAGATTCCTTGTAGGTAAAATGAAGAGGTTCAACAGGATGGCTTCTAATCAAAGATACCCAAGAGATCATATGGTTCAAGGCCCCCACCCCTATTCTATACACAAGGAATCCCAGGCCTACAGTGGACAGATGACTGGGCCAAAGTCACACAAGTAGGGTATGTGAACTCTCAGCAGAAGGCAGAGGTAGAATTCAAATGCAGGTCATTTCCACCACACCATACTACCTAGCCAGAAGGACAGAATTCTTTGGCTTCTTATTGAGGACCACAGTGGCTAAGACAACTGGGAACAAGAACTCACTTGGGTTTTTATGTTTTGGTTGTAGCTGGCTAAGATTAACTATACTGAAGAAAGGATGGGTAGTTATAATGGAAAAATACTACCTTGTTCCTAAAGAATACTTCATCCACTTAGATGAAAAAGCACCTGCCAGCCATGCTCTCATTAATCTTCCTAAGATACTCAAGCTGTTCAGGCTTCCTGACTGCCAATTAATATGTTAGCAACAAATAGAGAAAGGATGGCTATCCCAGGTGATGTTATTATATAATCCATGGCATGGCTGTTTTGCCTAGGGTGACCAAGTCCTGAGTTCAATTCCCATATTGACCAATTAACTTCCCTCTCTTCCATTACAACTTGTACCGCCAACCCCTGCCAACCATATTGCAAATATCAGCATCATCCATCCTCACATGTGCCCCATTGGTTATGAAGAGGGACAATTCGAGGGGGAATAGAAAGATAGTTCAGCAGAAATCCATCACTGTCTCAAAGCGAATGTCCTGCTGTTGACTCTATGTTTGGCCTAAGTGAATTAAAGAAAGAAGAAAAAGAGAACCATACTATTCATGAACACCACATAGAGAGAGTTGTAAAAGCCATAGGCCTCTGAATAAGACCTCTTTTTGAAAAAAAAAAGTTCTTGTTGGGTGTGATGCTGTGAAAAAAAAGAGGGCTGGTTTTGATGGCAGAGGATCTGAGTTCAAATCCCAGCTTGGCTGTGTGACCTTGAGTCACCTCTGGATTGTCTCATGTACAGAATAAGAAGGTTCACTGAAATAATTTCCAAGGTTTCTTCTGGCTCTGGATCTCTGACCCTGAGTGGGTCTCAGAGAGGGGTGATTATTAAAAATGAGTATGCTTTCAGGGGAAGTGATGGAGGCAGAGAGAATATATAGAAATCAAAATTTTAAAAAAGAATGATAAAAATTGTCTTTACAGGTACTGGGGGAATAAAACGTTATGACAAAAAAGTTTTTCAATTAGATTTCTGTAAAAAAAAGTGAGTATGCTCTCAATCGGGAGAATTGATTCTGCTTTTTAGGAGATGACCAGGTCACTCAATATGCATGCGAATGATTCTTGGCTGCTTTTGAGTTTTCTAGTCATCAGAACTTTTCTGGTTTCAAATACCTCAAACAGAAATAAATGGAAGTCAATCAACCGGGACATGCGACAAATATGAATCTACAGAACTCAGCTCTCCTCCTCTCCATTCTTTCCCCAGGAGTACTGCCCAGATTATTGTTCCCATGGCCGACAGAGGCCAAAGCTCAAGGTATTCCACTGAGGACCTACTTAGACATGAAGGGAAGCTCAGACTATCTCGGATTACAAAGAAAGCCCCAGAATAAAGTTGGACTCAGTGACACATTCCTGAGACCATTGAAAAGGAGCTCCAAAACCCTGGATGGAGTTTATTAATTGAAGCCAAAGCACATGGGTTTAAATCTCGGCTGTACCACTTCATATATTTGGGCCTCAGTTTCTTCATCTGTAAAAGGACAGGATTGGGCCAGGTGGCCTCTGAGGTTCCTTCTAGCCTTAAATTGATCAACTGTGACAAGTGGAGGGCCGGCAGGAAGGTAAAGATTACTGAAATATTGACTTGGTAGAGGCCTGTTAAGGCCCCTGAGCCTTGTACTCTATGACACACTCATTGTTTTGTAGTCTGGGGGCACAATGTGGGCAGCTCTTCCCCCCCAGAGCTGAGGAAATATGTATGTAATCAAAAGCAAGAAGAGAGAATCCAAATTACGGACTGCAGCTCAGGGACAGCCAGGACCAAGGCATGTTGTGATAGAAGGGAGAACATTTTCCTTCGATGCAAAAATAAGGATAATTTTTCATCTGAAGCTTTTCATTTCTTGAATATGTCTGAGTAGATCTATTGGAAAACTACACTTAACTTTAGAAGTGCTCAGTGACTTTGTAGCCTCTTTATACCATCATCTAGGATCACTAGTATACATTTTTGGGAGGGTGACCAGATCTATGATTCCATTGTTGAAAAGAACTATTACAGTGGACATTTTCTCAACCAATGAGATAGACAACTGGTCTATAATGACCTTTAAGAATAGAGAGCTGGTGGCGCAGTGAATAGAGCGCCGGCCCTGGAATCAGAAGGACCTGAGTTCGGAGCCGGCCTCCGACACTTAATCCGCACAAACAAAAACCTAGCCGTGTAACCTTGGGCAAGTTACTTAACCCCAATTGCCCTAAAGGGGCTGCTAGGTGGCGCAGTGAGTAAGAGCACCGGCCTCGGAGTTTGGATGACCCGAGATCAGATCCGGCCTCAGAAAATGAGCACCCACGCATAAATCAAATGACTAGCCCTGTAACCTTGAGCAAGTTACTTAACCCCAATTGCTTTAAAAAAAAAAAGAATAGAGAGCTGGGGGCAGTTAGGTGTCTCAGTGAGTAGAGCGTTGGCCCTGGAGTCAGAAGGACCTGAGTTCGGATCTGACCTCAGACACTTAACACACACATAAACAAAAACCTAGCCATGTGACCTTGGGCAAGTTACTTAACCCCAATAGCCCTCCAAAAACAAACAAACAAAACAACAACAACAACAACAACAACAACAAAAAGAATAGAGAGCTGCCCGAAGGAGTAACTTGCCCAAGATTGCAAACTAATATGTGTCAGGGACCAGACTTGGACACAGGTCTTCTTGACCCCAGCTCTATCCACCATGACACTGCTGACTCTTACAGGGAGGCCTGTGGGCTCTAAGAGCACTATGTTCAGGGTATACCCTCTCTGTGAATAGGGAAACTTTATATGTAACCAGTTTGGCAGCCACACTGGTCATAATAGGTGGAAAATGATCAAGACAAAGGAAATGACAATGCTACCTTAACTAAGCACTAAAATATAGAGAAATCCCTTTTAAGAAAAAATTTAAAAGATTTGGTACTTATATATCCAGGAACAAGTATATGGCATATGGTAGAATAAAGGAAATGAGCTTCTCAAACTTTTTTTTTAATACTTTCTTCTTCTTGCTTTAATAGGAAATAGAAATGATGAAGCTTGCCTATAAATCCCACACACTAGTTCTTGGATGTGTTTTGTGAAAATTTGATATCCAAATGAGCATTGTCTCCTTCAAGATTTGGACTCAAATCCTCCTGACTCCAGGACCAGCACTCTATCCATGGTGCTGACCTGAAAAGGTCACATGACTAATCTGCTAATGCTGCCATTGCTGAAAACACTTCTGGAATTTTTCTTTTAGAATTGACTTCAAAACCAGTGACATACTCTTTGGAATAGTTTTGGTGCAGGCAAATATTCACCCTTTGAGGACAGTTTTGACTTCAGGGAAATGGCCAAAAAACTATTTAGATTTAAGTCTAGTGAATAAGTACTGTGATCGAGCTGGGGAATATTGCAATTATAAAGTCAGTACTTTTCTTGCTCCCAATGTACTCCTCTAGTTTAATTTGTGACGTCCTTACATATTCTAATTTGGATCATACTTCTCTGTGTATATTTCTTAGCTCTTCTACTAGATTCTCATGGGAATTCTGAGAGCTGGTGTTTCCACAATACTGTGAGCAGCCCAGAAATGATGACTGGTAGAACAGAAGCTCCCTGAGTTTAGGTCCTGTTTCATATTTGTCTTTGTCTTCCTAGTGCTTAGCACATGGAAACATTTGTTGAATTTGAACATTTGAAATGAATAACAGTATAAGCTCTCAAGGGTGACGTTTGTAGGAGACAATAATCACTTGAAAGTGGATGGGCTGATAAGCTTATGAGTCTCATTACTTTATAAAGATACCTTGTGGTTAGTTCTAAATCTGTTAGAAATCTCTTTTTCACTTTAATGGATTAGTCCACAGGAATGGTTCTGTCCGTTGTTAGTTCCCATCCATCCATAATCAGAAAAATAGAAGATAATGTCTGGATTGAGGTTTCTGTTATGAGCTTAATGTTTTTTGTCCTCATTAGAGACTGTGATTACATCAAAATATTGGATTATTCCAGATGACAATGGAAAAATCTCATTTGTGCTAATTCATTTATTCCTAAAGTAGTGGTGGGGTTCTAAAAAATATATTCTTTTTGATGAATCCTTCAGATTACAAATTTAAAGCTGTGATCTGGTCTAACCCACTCATTCTACAGATGAGAAAACTAAGGCTCAGAATCATGGCAACCATGGCATCTAATGTATGGAGATTCAACTAGTAAAGCTTTTACCTGGGACCCTGAGCTGTCCTTTTTTTTTCTTTGTTCTTTCTTGACTTTAGGGAATGAGTATTTATTCCAAGATGAATATATCTTGGCTTAGAGGAGCTGAGTTTGGTAGGTCCAGAGACTCTGGATCCCATTGGTTCAAAGCTGAAAGGGATTTATTCCAGTGCTCTTAGAAAGAGTGACCCCTAGAGGATTGGCCCCAGAAAAAACATACCGTTTGTTTGAACAGTGCAGGGCCAAGGTGAAACATCAAATATCTTCTTAGCAGTTCTAACTGCTTTATATATTTTATGAGGTTTAAGCATTAGCTTCCTAGAAGATTACGAGTAGTTACAAGTTGAATAACTGTTTTAAGTCATTCTGTCAATGCATTCAGTGAGTCTTATGTTCAGCATTTATTTTGTGTGTAGGAATAATTACTGTATGAGAATAACTGTCTCATAATTGATTCACATTGAATATCTTTTTCCTCCCCTTTCTGGAAAAATCTTAGGCAAATTTATTCCTGTAGTTGAGGGAGGGGTATAAGGAGCTGAAAAGTGTGAGAAAAGGGAACATAACCCTCCCCAGGAGTGAACCTAGTGTGGTACAGTACAGGAAATCTGCACAGTATCCCGAATCCTGTGAACTAGCAGTGGTTCACAATCTTCTTCAATCTTAAGACTACTATATGGCACCCAATGGAAAAAAAATCCCAAACCCACTCTGCTTCCTTCCCACCCAACCTCCCCTCCCTACCAATCACACACAAGCCTACTCCATGTCTTTACCTTCACATTTTCTACTCACATCTTTAGTGCTATCATCACTGTCTAAGTCCCCAGCAGGCTGACGGTAGCCCAGGACACTGTGCTGAAGAAGCTGACTGCTTCTGCTACCCTTCCCTTCTAACAGGGGCAGTAAATTCTTCTCCACCTCTTCCCACCGCAGGTATTCACTGAGCGACTTGTCAGGCACCACAGGTGAAAGTGGTATCTTGTCTCCTCCTTCATAAGCATATGGGAAATCTCCAGTACTCTTTTTTCCCATTAAGTGTCCTAAGAAGAAAAAAATTTAGAAAACCAACTACTTAGCCAAAGGATAATGGGGAAATGCGAAAGAAAAGAAAATGGATTATTTGGAGCCATTCTCTGTCAAATGGAAAACGAAACCAATGTTTAAATATGCTGAGCTGCATCTTTATTGACTTTTCCCTCCCAAGGTTCCCTGACAAAATATGAGAGGCATTATGGGAAAAAGATCAGATGAAGCATTAGGACACCTGGGTTCTGATCATGGTCTTAAAGCTGGTTCATCTCTTCAAAGCTGAAGGGGACCTCAGAGTTCATCAATTATAACTCTCTCATCTTATAAATGAGAAAACTGAAACCTGTTTAAATGACTTGCCCATAGTCACATAGACAGTAGAACCAGGTCCTCTGCCTCCAAACCCCATCTTCTTTCCACTATACCACATTGCCTCTGAGGGTCCTTCATGTATTTGTGAGACCCTGGACCAGTCATCTCTAGGCCTCAATTTCTTTCTTGATAAAAATGAAGTATTTGGATTACACAATCCCCAAGATCCCTTCTGACTATAGCATCCTCCAATGTTATTACAAGTTCTATTCCCAACTGAAAATACCATTGTCTGAAGATTTTCCCTAGCTGTTTTTTGAATTACTGCTGAGATTAAGTCTCAAAGCTTTTCTTTGAGATGAAAAAGAAAAGTTGTGTTTCTATTATCCAAATTGTCACAGAAATGTTCTCATTTAAAGTGTGCTGAAACTTTAGCTGAAACTGAATTTGGAAAATTTCGCCCAGAAATGGCAATTTTAAAGAAGGTAGTAATGAGAAAGGGAAACCCCACCCCCTGAAACTTTGGCCAAACCTTTCCTCCCACAAAGCAGCAGAGATTACTCTTGACACAATCTATTTAAGACCCAGCTTCAACCCAAGAGTATACATCTGATTGAGAGATAAGTTTCCATGAAGTGGGCAAATCCACTGAATGGATGGAAATTTACCAGGCATGAGGAATGAGATTTGTTGCAAATCAAACAGTCTCAGACTGGGTTATTGAATTCAAGATTCAGATTGTTCAATTTTTGACATTCTTATTGGTATCTTTTGTTCCTCTAACACCTTTATTTCCATATAAATCCATGCCTCCTCCCTTACCCAGCAAGCCAGCCCCTTGTAAAATATAAAAATAAAAAAGAGTCAGCTAGATGACAGCTGGATAGAGCACTGAGCCTGGATTCAGGAAGACTCAATTTCAAATCCAGCCTCAAATGCTTATTCGCTGTGTGTTTTGGGGTAAGTCAGCCCCTGTCTGCCTCAACTTCATCAATTATAAAATGCTGACAAATGATAAATGGAGTAAAACGGCACCTACCTTCCCGGAATAGTATATGGGTCAAATGAGGGGACTTTTGCAAGAACTTTAGCACAGCCTCTAATGAATGCTTGAAAAAATGCAAAAAGCAATTCATAAAAACTAACCATCACAAAACCCAACACATCAACCAATCCTGACAGTGCTATGCTCTACACCCCCAGTTCTGCCAAAAAGGAAGAGTGCATTTTGTCATCTCGCCTTCAAGAACAAGCTTGGGTCAATATCATTATACCATGTTCAGTCTCATTTTCAAGCTTCAGACTGCTGATAGACTGAGCTGCTACATGTGTTTGCATTAAGTCATTTCCTTTCCTAAATGGACTTGCTGAAGCTCTTGATATGCAGGAATGGGCTCCACAAGCACAGCCAGGCTGGTAATATTTAGAAATGTAATACCCTTTTGATTTCAGACTCACAAGTGAAGAGCTCTTTGTGATTTCAGTTTTGAATTGCTTCAGGGTCAGCCTCACTTAAGGAGACAACACTACCAGGATTGAGTGTTTGCTAGGTCTTTCTCCACCACAAATAGAAAAACCCTTCTATCCTTCTGATTCGACCACTCCTGGCTAAAGACACTGACCTCTTTTACAGAGAAATTTCCACCACTTCCACATGGTCATTGAATAAAATTCCAGTAAGTTCATAAAGAAGAAATGGCAGAAATGACAGTGTCTGGGAAAGGATAATGACTGTTACCGACTTTCTGCAATACTCCGGGGAAGACAACATCTGCACATTGCACCTATATAGGAGTCTGTGGAATATCAAGGACCTTTAAGGCAAGATTTAGTCCTTCCCTAAGTAGTTCCTGGCATACAGATTTCTAGAATAACTAAACAAACTGTAAGTTGTCTAGTGCCTAGAAATAAATTTGTAGAATAATAACTCTAGACCTGAAAGGGATATTAGAAGTCATCTAATCCAAGCCCTTAATTTATAGATAAGAAAACTCAAGTCCAGAAGAGAATTTAACTTATTCAGGGTTACATAGGTAGTAAACGGTAAAACCAAGATTTGGGACATAATGGATAGAGTGCTGGGCCTGAAGTCAGGAAGACTTATCTTCCTGAGTTCAAATCTGGTCTGACACTTTTTTAGCTGTGTGACTGTGGGCCAGCCACTTAAGCTCATTTGCCTCAGGTTCCTCATCTGTAAAATTAGCTGGAGAAGGAAATAGAAAACTACTCCATTTTCTTTGCCAAGAAAACCCCAAATAAGATCACAAAGAGTTGGACATGACTGATTAACAACAGCAACAATGAACCAGGATGCAAACTTGGACCCAGCAGTTCCAAATCCAAATCAACATGTTTTAAGGAAAAGAACATTGACCTGAGTCAGAATTCCACATAATGAGTGTAGCTAATGGTGTGATGAGCTGGATGAACTTGGGCTCCACCTTGTGAAACTTCAAGCTTCCTCATCCATAAAATGAAAGTTCTGGACTAGGAAAGCTCTTTAAGGTGTCTTCATTTTGATATTGTTAAGATGTCCATAATAGGGATTAATCCACACGACTTTTCAGAAACCAGAGTGCCATTTAACTTTGTGCAGAACTGAGAAGATGGGGCCACCAAGAATTCAAAGCTATGTGAGAGCTTCCAGCTCTTGGGGTGGGTAGTGGGGCTTCCAAGAATTGTTTTACTATTTTTGCTTTTCAGAGTCCAATGCCATCCAGGGAGAATGTAAGTAGTAGGCTGAAACACAAGAATCTTTACCTGCATGGCATCAGAAAGAAGGGAGGTACATTTTGTCATCTCTTCTTCAAGAACAAGCTTGGTCAACATAAGTGTAGTGTTTACAAGAAAGACTTCATAACAGTGAAAGCTAAAAGAGCCTGAAATGCCTTAGAGGAAACTTGGAACACCTTATCTTCTCTAAAGGTCTTTAAAAATAAGAGATTTTCTTTAGTCTGAATTGTTTTTGCAAACATTCCCAGGAATGTAATAGATTAAATGGTTTTAGTAATGAAAATAACAATTGCTATCAGCAATAAATATGGGTAATGTCACACAGAAGATAAAGAGTAAGCATCAGAACTGGAAAGGCCTGGGTTTATGATTTATTTCTGACATGGTTAAGTTTTCTGACCCTGGACAAGTTACTTCTCAATGCCCCAAGCAACTCTCTAGGAAAATAAATTGCCAAAAAGTTGTAAATCTTCATTGCTAAAGGAAATTTCCTTACTAGTTGGTTCTCTATACCAATAAAAGAAATATAAAAGAAAAAGAAGTTTAGATTTAGATTGCTCTATTGTGCTTTTTTGTTGTTTGAATTGTATTGTAATTCACTGACAAATCTGCAAATCTGGTCTAAAAGTAAATAACAGCTCATATTTATTTAGCACCTTGAGATCTACAAAGCACCCTTTTAAAAATTATTTTTATTTATTTTTTTGTTACATGTTAAATTTTGAACTGTTTCCCTCCCACACCCAACACTGCCCACAATTTGAGAAGGCTCTTATTTGACATAGCTAGATAGATAGACAGATAGATATATAAAACCATATTATGCATACTTCTATTTATCAGTTCTTTCTCTGGAAAAGTATAGCATCTTCCTTCATAGGTCCTTTGTAGTTAATTTGAATATTCATAATGCTCAGACTAGCTTAGTCATTCACAAACATGTAAAGACTTGCATGAAATAATTAAGAGTGAAATGAGCAGAACCAAGAGAATATTGTATACACTAATAGCAATATTCTTCAAAGAATATTTGTCACCACAAAGAGAATTGCTATAAATATTTTAGAACATATAGGCTCTTCTTTTTTCCTCTGATCACCTTTGGAAACAGATCTATTATAATATATTATAATTATAATTATAATATAGGGGTATTGCTAAATCTAAGGGTATATACAGTTTTATAATTCTTTGGTCCTAATTCCGTATTGCTCTCCAAAATGGCTGGATCAGTTCATGGTACCTCCAACAGTGTGTCAGTGTCCCAATTTTTCCATATCCCTTCCAACAGATGTCTTTTTCCCCTTCTATCATTTTAGCCAATCTGATAGGTGTGAAGTATCTCAACGTTGTTTCAATTTAAATCTCCCTATCAATAATGATTTAGAGCATTTTTGTCTTATGTCTATATATAGCCTTGATTTCTTTAACCAAAAACTGCCTATTCATATTCTTTGACTATTTATCAATTGGGAAATGACTCACATCCTTATAAATTCTTCTCCTATTCATAAGTCTGATAGTTTACAAAGCACTCTAGATGAAAACTTATATCATCATAGTTGTATCCCTTCTGGATTTTTCCCCAGCTTTGTTTACATCATAGAGTATATAATAAATCCTTCTTGAATACAATCCACTGTGGTTTCTTATTTTTGTGCCTTTGGGTTTCATTACTGTCAAAAAATCCAATTGTCTCCACAGTATCAATAACATATGCTTTGTTTCTCCACCAAAAACCATTTATTAGATGATTCCACTTTATACATATAAAGAATTCAGCATTAGAAAAGAAACTTTATTTCTAACAAAGCTTTAGTTTGCCATCTTCACTTTGCATCACAGAAAGATGTCAGTACAGGCTGGTTGCCAAGACCAAGAGCCTCAGGAATAATAGTGCTACCTAGACCACTGGCTCTGCTTCTGAATCAGCCACCATTGTCATCATCAGGGGGAGTAATCCCACTGGAGAAGAGACTCACCATATTTACCAACTGTCTGCCACCCACAGGGCAGGCAAACCAGCTTAGCTAGACAAAGCAGCAACTCACTTATAGAAGAGACAAGAGGTGGTATGTGCCAAGCTAATCCAATTACTGCCACCATCACTTCCCTTCCAACTAAGGTAGAGGCAGTGCAGAACCCTGAGCTCAGGAGCCCTATGAATAACAATGACTTTCCTCTCACAAGACCACCAGCCTTGTCCAACAGCCATCATTCACAAAAGCAACCGTTGGGATGATGTTATATGGTAACCACCTCTGCAGGTACTGCAGATCCTGCTTCTTCTGAAGTCACAACTACAAGGGGTGGGGGAGGAATCACTCACAGACATCCTTGGCACCATCAAATGGTTCAATATCAGAAATGAATATGGTTTTGTTAGTGGAAATAGCATTAAGATGATGCATTACCACATGCTTTGCCACTGTACCCCAAGGATCATGGGACCTTTTCTGTTGGACTTGCAGTTGAAACCTAGAAGTATTGTCTTTCTCTTAGAACATAAGCTCCTTAAAAGCAGGGGCTGTCTTTGTTTCTCTCTTTTCATTCCTAGTTCTTTATAGATAGTAAGCAAAACCTAATAGATCTTTTTTCATTCCCTGTCTGGGTGAAATGGAGGAATTGTTAGAGGATGAACATTCCTGCAACCAACAACTTGATAAGGACCATCGTCCAGTGCCAGAGCTAGGGACAAACCTTACCTGCAGAGTCTATGCAACCAGCCTATGTTACTGATAAAAACAGTACCATACAAAAATCTTTTGGGTTCTTTGGAAACAAGTCTTTCTGGACTGACTCCAAGGCTTCTTTGTCCCACGAAAGAATCTATCGAGGAGCATCAGAAGGAATCTCTGGTGTATTTCTCCAATTTCCAGCTCAGATGTACATTTTTCAATTCAGAAGCAAAACATTTCTATAAATATCAAGCCAAATGAAGCCATATTAAATTTTCAATCTGGAAACTTGTTCTCCATTAACAGTTTAAAGATTGCTCTATCATGCTTCTTTCAGATTGAAGTAGTAATTCACTTACAAATCTGCAAATAAGTGCTGACAACTTCCTCCTGGACACCAATATATAGCTACAGTTTGATGTAATTAAAACTAAATTATGAAGGAAGATGTAGCATTTGCTCGTTGTATCTGGGGGCCTAAATTTAAAACCTTACCACCATTCTCATTCCTCATTGGTGTCCTCAGATAATTCCGCATAGGCCTGGTCTACACAAACCATGCTTTTTCCAACCTCATTGTTAAGTTAGAAAAGTATTTCTCCTCCCCTAGGTTTACTCTCAACATCCTTTGTCTATATGTGTGTGTGATACACACACACACACACACACACACACACACACACACACATTCCAGGAAAGGAAAAACAAAGAAGTCTTTAGCACCAAATATAACAGCCTTCATTGATGCCCTTGAGATAGGCTTTTTAAAGAGTTCCTCCATGGGAAAGCCCAAGAAAGTCTTTTTGGTATTATTTTAAAGACTCTAGGGATGGATTTAAAGGAATCTAAGTCTTTAGAGTCCCTCAAAATGAATCTTTACAAGCTCAAAAAAGCCTTGAACTATAAGTCTAACACAGAAGTAAATGAATTAGGAAGTTGGCATTCCCTGTAGCTGTGGATTAACTCCATTCTCAGCAACTGGTCATAGAATCATGTGAAACCTCAGGATGGCATCTTTGGGGGATCAAGTAGACTTCTACTTAACACCTCTAGTGACAGAGGACACTGTACCCCTGGAGATAGACCATTCCATTTTGTTTGGCAGCTTAAATGATAAAAAAATTTTCCTTCTATGTAACCAAAGCTGACTCTTGTACTTTCTACCAATTAGTCTCATTTTTGCCCTCTTAAGGGCCACACAGAATAAATCTAATGTGTAGAATTTCAGCACTGGTTCACCCAGTCAGAACCTTTTATTTTATGAGGCCCAACAAGGGGAAGTGAGACAGCCCAAGGTCACAAAGCTATTATGTGGCACAAGTGACTTGATCCCAGGTCTTCTAATTCCAAGTCCGATGCATTTTTCAACTATAATAATAATAGTAACAACAACCATAATAGTAGTGGGCATTTACACACATAGCACTTCAAAGCTCAAAAAGTGCTTAAATTTCCTATTGCCTCCAGGATCAGATATAAAATTTACTGTTTGTCTTTTAAAGCCCTCTATAACCTAGGCCAGGGGTGGGTAATCTGTGACCTCAGTCACATGTGGCCCTCTAGGTCCTCAAGTGGAGGAATCAAGCTGGATTCAGTCACAGGGCAGCACAGGAGAACCTAGAGGGCCACATGTGGCCTTGAGGCCAAAGTTTCCCCACTCCTGACTTAGGGCATTCCTACAGTCTTCTAATACTTTATTACCCTCCAAATACTCCAGGAAAATGTATACAAAGTACTTTAAATCTTAAAATTCTATGTAAACACAAACTGCTGTTATCATAATGCTCATGTCTATTCTTTGGAAAAGAGGCATTACAAGCATCCCTCTCTTTCGGGGGTGTTCCCATCGATTCTCTGGGATTCCATGACAATGGCCTTGATGTTCCTCAAATATAACACTGAATCAGTGTTTTTACTGGCTTTTCTCCCCACTCTCCCATTATACCCTGTATGTACATACCTTACTTGTACCTAGTTGCTTGAGTGCTGTGGCCCCCATTAGACTGTGATCTCCTGGGAAACAGGGATTGGTTTTTGCTTCTCTGTATATCCCCAGAACTTAGCATGGTGCCTGGCATATTGTAGGTGTTTAATAAATGATACCTGGCTGAATGACATATAGTATTTCCTGTGGTCCTCACAACAACTCCATGAGGTAGTTACGATTATTATTCCTATTTTACATGTGGAGAAACTAAGGCTAAGAAGTTAAGTGACTTGTTCAGAGTCACACAATTATTATTTATCATTGAAAAGTGCATTGCGTTTGGAACTGGAAGACCTGGGATAAAGTCAACTGTACTATTTATTAGTTGTGTGACCTTGAGCTGTCACTTTCCCTTTTGGGGCCTCAGTTTCCTCATCTATAAAATGAGAGGTGCTGAGTCACAATAGTGTCTGAGGCAAGATTAAAGTTTCCCTGACTTCAGGCCCAGCACTCTAGCCATCACACTACCCAGCTGCCTCATTCCTCTATCATGCTGACTCTTGTGCTTTCTCCTCTACCTGTGGACTCAAAAGTTATTTGAAGAAACCTCTAACTTCCTTTCCTCTATATAAATGTTTCCTTCTATAGGCTTCACAAATCCTCCCTGGTTTCTGAATGGAGTGGAATGGATGGAAACACCATTCCCAGAGGAGACTGATGCTTATAATGTTTCTTCTCCATAGCATGGAGACATATAATAGCAGTGGTTGATATTTACATAGTATTTTAAGGTTTACAATGCATTTTATATATATATTATACTCTTTTGATCACCATTACAATCCACTGAAGTGGTAGCTACAGGAATGTTATATGATGTGGTAGAAAGCCCACTGATTCAAGAGTCAAAACTTGAATTCATAGCCTACCTACTTCACAGGGACTTTGTGAAGTGCTGCTCAAATGTGACCTGTTATTATTGTCCAGAGGCAGTGTAATGGAAAGGGTCAATCTTGGGAAGACATGGGTGAAATCCTACCTCTGACACACAAACCTGCTGTAGCTACAGCACTAACCATTCAGTGTTCCCAAGCAAGTCGAAAACTTCTTAAGCTTTTCCCAGGAGTTCTCTGGACTGACAAAGTCACAAGTTTACCAAAAATGTCTTCACTCCCAAGTCCCAAAATCACTATAGCCTTGCTGTGGAGATGGAATTTTATAGCAAAAGGTCAACATCTACCCAAACAAATGCAAAAAAAAAATGTATACTCCAAGAAATACAATACTTACAATGACTTAAAATACAAATATACTCCAACAAATACAATACTTAAACTTAACACCTGCTGGTGACAAAACTTTTTCAAGAACTTCCTTCCTTCTCTCTCTCTCCCTCCTATAGATTCCCCATTCTCTGACACTGCCATCATCCTAGTACAGGTCCTCATCATCTCACACTTGGTCTATTACAATAGCCTGTTAGTTGGCCTTCCTACCACAAGTCTCTCCCCACTCCAGTCCATCCTCAACTCAGCTACCAGAGGGATCTTCCTAAAATGCCTTGGGACTACTCAATAAACCCCACCTGCTCCCCCTCACCTGCAGGGATCAAATATAAAATCCTCTAGATTGTAGTTCCAAGTCATAAAACCTGCCCAACTCTCACCTCCTTTCCAGGCTTCTTATACCTTACATCACTCTTACTCTCCTTGCTGTTCCTCAAACAAGACACCCCGACAGCACTGGCCATTTTCACTGGCTGTCCCCCATGCATGAAATTCCTCTTTCCTTCTCATCTCTGCCTCTTGGCTACCTTCAAGCCTCAAAGCCTGCCTTCCACAGGAAGCCTTTCTTGATCCCCTTTAATCCCAATGCCTTCCCTCTGTTGATTATTTCCACTTTTTCCTGTATATAGCTTGTTGGTACAGTTATTGTATATATTCCCCAATAGATTGTGAGTTTCTGGAGAGCAGGTACTTTTACCCTCTAGAGCTCAGCACAGTGTGTGGCACATAAGTAGACACTTAAAGTTTGTTGCCTGTCTATCCCCAGACCTATCACCACTAAGGTCACTTGCAGGTCTAAATGTGAGATCTTACAATCCAATTACTCGCTAGAGATAGGCTGGCCTGGAGACAGGGGGATGATGTTCTTGAGCCACCCGCAGCTGGGGAATTTGGTCGCTTTGCTTCAGCCGAATTCGTCCGGAACAGCCCAGTAAAACAACAGCATGTCCCATCTTCTCAGTCACTGTTTTGAAGTAGGAAGATGCCTTCAGCCCTGTGGCATTTGAACAGAAGTGTGTGCTCTCCCACTTCTTTCCCGCCTGTCTGCTAAGTTTGAAAGAGGTCAGGTCTACTGGCAGAGAAGACTTGGTGGCTGAGGACAATGAGCATGCTACCTTTGAAGAAACTGCTTCTTTCCAAGGGACTCAGGAGACAGTGAAGGCAAGTTTGGGGGAAGGGCGTTGCCTGGCCTCAGGCTGGGGCGGAAAGGGAGCGAACTTATAGACCAAGGCCTCCAAGCCTCCTCTCGCGGATCCCACAGACCCGCTCTATCCTCCCGGTCCCCCAACACGGAGGGGGACCCCAGCTCCCCGCGCCTGTTTTCCAGGACGTAAAGAAGGAAGGAAAAGGAAGCCTCGGAGGAACAGAGGGAGGGAAAAGGCTTGGAAGGGAGAGAAGAGGGCGATGGCTAGTCAGGAGTCCTCTGAAAGCAGAAGAGGCAGCGGCCCCCTCCCCATTCCAGCTGCTGCTGGACGCGTTCTTGTTGGTATGGAAAAGATGAACATCTTCCTGAGAAAGGAACTCCGTAACCTGGGTATGGGAGGTGGGGGGGGGGGGGGGAGACGGAAAATGGGGAATGTCGAGGAACAGCAACCAGTATAGAGCCAAACTCAGAAAGAGAACCACTTAGCATACCCCACTGCCCTCGCTCCAGAGCCCTCTGTATCTGTTCTTGCTTCCCACCGCTGGTTTTAATGCATGGCTAAAGAGTCGCCTCTCTCCAGGAGCCCAGAGCAAAACCTGAGCCGCCGCCAACTGGGGAGCTAGGGGCAGGCATCCAGACCCCCGACAGGCAGAGCCCACCTTTTAAAGTTGTACTGGGACGGGGGCGGGGGGCAGAGTGGAACACGTACACCAAAGTCTAGAAGTGGACGAATAAGCGGAGAGCCATTTCGGGGAAAGACCCCGAGGGGGGCTTTTACTTGCTCTCCCCGCTCCCGTGGCGTAGGTGCGGGTCGAGGTGCAGAGGCTGGCAGCCCCGAGTGACGGGCAGGTGGTGAGCCGGCGCGGCTGAGTTGTCTCGGAAGACGGTATCTTTTTGAGTAGCCACGTGTGTAGCCGGCTAGGAACCGACTGGAATCCCTGAGAGGCTTGGAGGGACAGTCCTGTGGGGATGCTACTGAGACTTGGGATGAACAGGGGCAACAGTATAAATGGAAAGGCTAGCACGTGTACGCTGGAGAAGTGCATGGATTGGATCCAAATCCCAGCCTTGGTCGGACAGTGAACACGGAGTAAGGGGGAGAGCACTCAACAGGCAGGCTAAGTAAAACAGCCATTGGCGTGGAAGCCCTGGCGGAGAAAAAGAGCAGGTGCAGCCCTGGGACACTTACCTACAGCCCAGTGGTTCCCCCTCGGGTATATCTTGGCCATCAGGTTCTCGATGCCAACTGACGGCAAGGGAGCCGCGGTCCCCCAGGGCGCTTCGCAGAGGACCAGGGCCAAAAGGACCAGGGTGATCTCGCAGCCCCGCATGGTAGCGCCGCTGCCTGGTCCCCGGGACAGAGATCTGGAATCTCCTGTTGGCTGCGGTGAGTCCAGGTGGCAAGTTCGAATCCTGTGCTCCGGTTACCGCCAGTGGCTGGGGGTAGGGGAAGAGGAGGAGGAGCTGCTACCACCGCCTCTGCAGCTAGTTGCGGCCGCTGCTAGTAACCCGAATTTATAAGGAAATCCGGGGCGGGGGGGTGAGTGGAAGGGGGTGCAGTTAAACTACCAACTTCGGCAGACTGACGTCTCCCAATAGAGTAGGCGGAGGCTACCGCTATCATCTCGGAAAACCATCCTTCCCAGGCTTTGCGTTTCATTACCCACGCTGCACACCCTGCCACCCTCCCCCCATCCTCTTCTCATTATCCCCCCACCCTCACTCTCTTCCAGTTTGGGTTTGATTGGGTACTCAGACCCTCCACCTTCATTTCTATTCACCCCACCCCTCTTCTTGGCCCTTCACAAAACAAATTCCTCACTCCCCAGGGAAAGTTCCCAAGAGAACTATTCTCTATCCCTCCATTCTCACCCTCCCAAATTCCCCAGCACGTTTACCTTCTAGGCGGCAAAACCTAGAGGCTTTTTTAGTGGGGTTTGGTAACTGGCGCTGTCTAGCTCTGAGCAACTGTTTCTAACTCTACAAAACCTTCCCCTACACTGTCCCACCTTTCTTCCCAATTTTGGTGGGACTGGCCCCCCGCCCCTTAAGCCAGAGAGGGATATGACCCAGCAGCAAATACAGTCAACCCTTTCCATGGGTCACAATTCACAGATAGGTAAGGACTGCATTCATTTTGGTCGTTGCATCCTTTGTTCCTAACTCATATATAGGAGGCACTTAATAAGTGCTTGTTGAGTTGAATTGAATATATTCCATTTGTTTGGTAAATCCCAGCCAGATTTTTAGAATTATCCTGCTGGTCTATTCACAGCTCCTAGATACTGAACACACACACACACACACACACACACACACACACACACACACACACACCTTTCTGCCTCTTAGGTGTGGCCCTGTGTGTCTGTAGAGATAAATAATGCAATAGTGAATAGGAAGGGAGCTCTGTGCTCTGATAATACAGCTGCTAATAATAGTTTCATTGTACACTCTGTCCTCTCCATACATGTATAGCTTCTAGACAATACATGAATAGGCTGTTTTCATGAAAAGGCATTTAGTTAGAGGGTATGAGTTTACATCTCTCTATTATCCTAAACTTTGTCTAATAGGGTTGTGATTAAGCAGAAGCCCCACGGTCAAAGAAGCTGGGAGCATGAGGGCAGGAACCCAGCCCCAATACTCCAGAGTTATCTAGGTTGCCACTTAGCCTCATTCTCATACTTTTTAAAATCTGTAAACCAAGGACAATCAGACTGGTCACCTGCCTAAGTCCTGAGGTTCTAAGTGCAATAGGTACTATGGTAATAGGCACCATAGAAATGCATCAATAAATAGAAGTGGGTAGGCTGCAATTGCCTACATGTTGGCTGAAAGAACTGGTAATTGTATTTGAGTATTTAGAGGGGCATGTTCCTCATTGTGGATCTGTTTTCTCTGAAAGTTGCCTCTGTCTATGTTAGCTTTCTTGGAAACTAAAGAGATGCTGCATTGCTATTCTTCAGAATAAGTTGCTATCTGGATGTTTCTTCGTATTTATCTAGCATTTTGAGGTTGGGCATTCCATTCTCGGGATGCACTGGATAGGTAAACCTTCTGAATGTCTGAATGTTCTTGGACTGAGAAGGGGGAAAAGGAAACAAGCATTTGTTAAGTGCCTATTATGTGCCAAGACCTTTTAAAAATATCTCATTTGAACCTAACAACAACCCTAGGAGGTAGATGCTGCAATTATCCCCATTTTACAGTTGAGAAAACTGAGGCATAGAGGGGTTAAGTGACTTGTCCAGCCAGCAGCTGAAGAAGAATTTGAACTCAGGCCGTCCTGACTATAGGCCCTCTATCCACTGTGCCACCTACTTGACAGCTTATTTCAGCATATGGGAATTGTTACAGAAGGGAAAAATGATCAGTAAGCATCATCAACAACATTTGGAGATAGTTTTTAGAGCCCTAGTTTTGTAGTGAGAGGACCTGAGTTCAAATTCCTGCTCTTCTTCTCTACCATTTACTAGATTGTGACCTTGGGGAAGTCACCTCATCTTTATGAACCTGTCTTCTCATCTGTAACATGAGGGATTTGAGCTGCATAGTATTTAGGCTTCCTTCCAACTCTACATCTACGATTCTCTAATCATCTTCATCCTCATGAGAAACTCTTCTAGGAAAGAAATAACTAATGTCATAGGATCATAGATGTTATATTGAAAAAGACCTCAGGTTTTTCTTAATCCAACTACCTCGTTTTACAGATGAGGAAACTGAGGCCCAAAAGAAATGAAGTGACTTGCCCAAGGTCACACATCTTGTAAATGGAAGAGCTGGTATTTGAACCTGGGTCCTTCAAATCTTTTTTTCACATATACTACACTCCTTTTCAAACCAGAGAGGACTCTGACTTTCTTTTCCTATTTTCTAACTTTTGTTGTCATTGTTGTTTTAAATTTATCAAGGCCCTCTTCAAGTTCTAGGGCAAGTCTAGTTAAAACCTTCCTACCCATTATCCTTTGGCCCAGGCCTGAGGAGATGTGTTCCCCTACTTATTCTGGCAGAAATATAGGACATTTCTTTTCTTCTAAGTTTACCTGAGAGTAGAGTTGGAAGGTTGTGGGGTTTTTTTTAAAGATACCTTGATTAAGAAACTAAGATTTTTAAAAATATAAACAGAGCCCAGGAACTTGATCTGGTTCTAAATTACACAGTTTAGATAAGCTTGGAGAACATTTATCCCCCAGTTCCTTTCTTTTGATTCAGTTTTTCTTAGGGAACCCTGGCCCAAAGTCTTAATTCTAGATCTTAAAGGTGTTTATTTCTCCCAAGTTCTCTTTGTGGTTTTTCTTCCTTCCCTGGAAAGGCTTAAATGGAAACCTTAATAATAGCCCCTAACACAATAAGACAATAGACTGTTACAGAGGAAAAAATTAAAATCCACGATATACATGACCATATGAAGCAACACCCCTGGCCAGCTCTTTTGAATCCCTACATACTTAATTGGGACTGTTTTCCCTCTTGTGAAATAGAGAAATAGGACTATTACCCCACATAGAATATCATTCAAATAGAACCACAAAATCTTATATGTGACCTATTGGACATTTAGTCCAACTCATGCCAGAACGGTAATCCCCTCCTATGTAATAAGCATTTACCCAGCATCCTTTTGAAGACCTCCATGATGAGAAAATCATTAATTCCTGAAGCAATCCATTCCACATTTGGATGTCTCCAAATATTAAGAAATTTTTCTCAAATCAAGCTAACATCTAATTTTCTACAGTTAGAATACATTGCTTCAAGTGCTGATTTCCATGAGCAAACAGTTATTAGAGGAACCCTTGAGAGCAGTTATCATAGTAACCCTGGCCCAAGTCCATTGATAGGTGACTCTTTTTTTGTGGAGATTGAGAGTCTTGTCTTGAATGAGGGGTGGGGTGGAGTTGGTGAGAGACAGTCAATAGTCCCCTCTTGGAGGCTAATCATGCTTCAGGTTTTCTTTGAAGGTTGTCAGCTTCTAGCTTCAAGAAAGAGTTGTTCGAGGAGAAGTTTCTGGGTAGACAGGAAAGGAGTGAGTAGTCTCCATCATGTCCCTGTTCCCAGCTTGCTTCACTGGAGACTATGGAGAGTTTCCCCTTGGGTGAGGTACAGGACTTTCTGTCTCCATTGAGTTGAATCATCTTGCTCCCAGTGGGAGAGCTCCTTCCCCTTGTATTGTCTGGCACCTATTATCTTATGCATATCTTCTCCGATTTCTGTTTTGGTATGATTTAGATAAATGGGCTACTTTGCTATTCTCTATGTAAATGGTTTACTGAGGAACTGTTATTATGAGTAAGTGATCAAGCCTGATCCCCTTACCCCCCAAATAACAAAACAATCAGAAGTTAGATGGAAGCCAATCATATCTCCTAGAAGAACAATATTTAAAGGAACACATAGAATACCTCTAGCCCACTAGCCCCTTTCTCTGAGAAGGACAGAGTGGTGGCCCCCGGTCGCAACCTCCTGCTTCCCTTCCTGGCAGGAATGAAAGTCTCCCTTGAAGAAGAGTGAGAGAAAAAGAGTCAGAGACTATTCTGCCTCCCTTCAAGCCACACAAGGACAGCCCCTCACCACACTTGGTCTCCTTACCTACAGCCCTTTCTTTATAGTACAAACTGCTCTTTTTCGGTTTGGTTTTGTTTTCAAAAACCTTTTTAACCTGGTCCTTCCTAGATTTCCAATTTACTCTCACCTCACCCACTTCATCTACTCAGCTATTCAGTAACACTAGATTCCATTTTCCTCATACACAACACTCCATGTCCCATCACCAGACATTTTCACTGTCCCCATACCTGGTACTCCCTCAATTTCCATCCTCGATTTCCTTCTCCTGACTTCCTACAGGCAGCTAATGGTGCAATGGATAGGACACTGGCTCTGGAGACAGGAATATCTGAGTTCAGATCAGGACTCATACACTTAGTAGCTGAGTGACCCTGGGTAAGTCACTTAACCCCTATTTGCCTCAGTTTCCTTAGCTGACAGATGAGGATAATGGCAGCACCTACCTTGAGGTTGTTGTGAGGATTAAATGAGATAATACTTATAAAACACTTAGCACAGTGCCTGGAACAAAATAAGTGCTATACAAATGCTTATTCCCTTCCTCTGTTTTCCTAGATTCCTTTAAGTTCCAGCTAAAATCCAACCTTTTCCAAGAAACCTTTCCTGTTCTTCCATAATCCTAGTATCTTCTCTTTGATTATTTCCAATTTATCTTGCATATATTTTATTTGTATATAGTTGTTTTCACATTGTCTCTCCTATTAGACTGTGAGCTCCTTGAGACTGTTCAGTCATTTCAGTCATGTCTGACTCTTTGTGACCCTATTTGGGGTTTTCTTGGCAAAGATACTGGAGTGGTTTTCCATTTCCTTCTCCAGCTCATTTTACAGATGAGGAAACTGAGGCATCCAGGGTTAAGTGATTTATCCAAGGTCACACATCTAGTTAAAAGTCTGAGACCAGATTTGAACTCAGGAAGATAATTCTTCTTGATACCAGACCTGTCACTCTATCCACCATGCCACCTAGCTACCCTTGACCTATCATTAGAAGACTCTAAAACTCTCCTTTTTTTTTTCCAATGGGACAATATCCACTTAATCCTACATGTTTCTCTCATTCACCATGATTTTTTAGAAGTCACCAGCAATAATCACAACCTCTAGGCTTTTTTAGTTCTCTGGGATACTAGTGATCTGTATCCTCTGTACAGACTGATTTTGGTGAATTGAGCTTATTGAGAAGACAGTTAAGTGCTCTCTTAAAATATCCCTACTCTTCTTGAATTTCAACTCTATTTGACATTGGAAGCCCTTTAGCCTGGCCTTGTGCTATCTTTCTGGTCTTCTTGGACTTAAGATCCCTGCACAAACTCTGCTGTCCAGTCATGCTGACCTCCTTGCATATGACCTCCCATTTTCCATGTTCATGTCTGCATAGTCTCTCACCTTCTCTGGAAGGCTCTACCCTTTTCATCCTTGCTTCTTAATTTCCCTGTTGTGTTTCGAAATTTGGCCAGATCTTAGCTAGGTAGTACAACAGATAGAGCGCTGGACCTGGTGAGTTCAGATTTGACCTCAGATCCTAATTAGGTAACCCTGGACAAGTCACTTAAACTCTGCCTCAGTTTTCTTAGCTTAATGGAGATAATAATATCTGCCTCACAAGGTCGTTATGAAGATCAAATGAAATAATATTGGTAAAGTGCCTAGCACTGTGCCTGGAACATGGTAGATATTTAATAAATGTTTGTTCCAAGTTCTGGTACGTGATGGAATGCGACTGTGCTATAAGAAATGAGGAACTGAATGGTTTCAGAAAAACTTGGAAAGACTTACATGAACTGATACAAAGTGAAATAAGTAGAACCAGGTGAATGGCATACATAATAACATCAATATGGTGTGGCTCTGAATGACTTAGCTATTCTCAGCAGTACAATGACCCAAGACAATTCTGAAGGACTTATAATGAAAAGTGCTATCCACCTCCAGAGGAAAAAACTGATGGAATCTGATTGCAGATTGGAGCATACTATTTTTTACTTTATTTTTCTTGGAGGTTTTTTTTTTGGTGTTTTTTTTGTGTTCTCTTTTGCAACATGGCTAATGTGGAAATGTTTTGCATGACTGCACATGTATAATTTATATCAAATTGCCTGCCTTCTTAAGGAGAAGGAGAATTGGGAAGAGAGAGAATTTAGACATCAAAATTTTTAAAAATGAAAGTTAAAACATTGTTTACATGTAATTGAGAAAAATAAAAATAAACATTTGTACAAAAAATGCTTGTTCCATCTCTCCCTTCCCACCTTCTATGCGCCATTTTTCCTTATTCCTCCAGCTACTAATACCTTTCCTCTCTATTGTCTTCAATCCACTCTGTATATATGTACTTGGTTATTTACATGTCATTTTCCATATTAGAATATAAGCTCCTCGAAGGTGGGAACCTTGATGTTTTCCCCCTTTCTTTATAGTGTCAGTGCTTAGCACAGTGTCTGGCACAGAGTAAGTGCTTAATAAATACTTGTTGACTTAACCTTTGTGCATCAGAATTTCATTCTACTGTCCCCCGTAGAATTTTAGAAATGATATCCTGTCTATCCTTTCTCTGCATTTTATGAAATCTTCTCTCCTCAAATCTAGGCTGTATGTCAGACCATACTCGGTTTTTCCTGCTTTGACTAATATGAACTCTATGATGGCATGGTCCCTTCCTCTACATCATTTCCACTCCAGCAACCTAGTTCTCTTTAAGGGTCAAAACGATGTTCAGAATGGCAGTTTCCCTCATTGATTTTTTTTAACATTTTAAAGAAGACTTATAGCTTCTTGAAGAGATTTCTCTTCTCTTGTCCTTATAACAATCCTGTGAAATCAGGCAGTAGCATCTTGGGCATCAAA
Organism: Gymnobelideus leadbeateri; assembly: GCA_011680675.1. Classification (NCBI taxonomy): domain Eukaryota; kingdom Metazoa; phylum Chordata; class Mammalia; order Diprotodontia; family Petauridae; genus Gymnobelideus; species Gymnobelideus leadbeateri. The sequence goes on from WOXC01010182.1 coordinate 206,424, forward strand.
GTACAGTAGAGTCTAAGGACCTGTTCAAATCCTGCTGGCTACTCTGTAAACATCATGAAATCTCCCTATAAAATGAAGGGGTTAGACTAGATGGCTTCTGAGGTCCATTCAAGCTAGAGACCTATGATCTCCATTTGAGAGATAAGAAGGATATCCCTATTTTCAACTTCTCTTCCTCAAAACCTCAGGATTTCTCTCTACCTTTACTGACATTCTCTTCCTTCCCTATGGGATCAGTGTGGGGGGGGGGGGGTAGTAGTGAGTAAAATCTCAGTCTTAGACATTTTTAATGCTAACCCCAATGAGGACCTTGCTTCACTGATTATTCTTTCTTCCCTCTCCAACCCCTGACCCCCCCATCATCATCATCATTATCAACACTTTTTGCTATCTAATTGAGAGGTCCTGATGCTCTCTTAAATCTGGAGTGGGAGGACCAGGAGGAAAGAGGAAGCATTGCTAAAGGCATCTTTTCCAGCATATCCTGCACTTCCTAATCCCCAGCCTGGCTGTGTGCTCAGCACAGACGGTAGGCAGTGTTGGGGGAATCACTTAGATCTCACAGGAAGGATTGCAGTGAAGAGACAAAAATAAGGAGTAATCATAGCCAGGTGCTACATAGGGACCAAGGATTCTCCTAAAACTCAAATGTAGCTAGCCACACACCACACACACACACACACACACTCTCTCTCTCTCTCTCTCTCTCTCTCTCTCTCTCTCTCTCTCTCTCTCTCTCTCTCTCTCTACTGTGTGTCATTTAAAGTCCAAATGGTTTTCACAAATAGGCTTGCTCACAGGAAAGGTTTTGAAAACCTAGATGAGTCATGGCATTAGTGGACCGCTTAATCAATGTTTGTTGAATTGAATAAGAAAGTGCTAAACTAAGTTATGAATTTGATCAAAATGTTCTTTATCTATGTATATATTCAGGGCCAATCTAGGCAAAATGATGAAGAAGGCCTAATTTGTTGTCCATGCTCCCCTTCCTCACAGTTATCCTCTGTCCCCACTCAGGTATCTTCTGTTACAATACACACACACACATACACACACACACAAACACAAACACACACACATACAAACACATATCTCTTGTGTTCATGCTTTTCAGAATAGAGTCACTACCAAAAATCATTTAACAAAATAATTCACAGGGAGGAGACAATATGTTGCTGATCCCAGGGGAGACTGCATTCTAATAATGAGGAGGGGGAACAAAGAGCTAAGGAAACGGCACATTAAATAATGAGGATTTCAAGCATTATAGTATGTGGATGAAGGAGTTTGGTTGTTAGGGGCTTTCCTTGGCTCAGTCAAATCCTACCACATAGATGACTGTTATTCCATTTCCAGGAAGCAATGAATGACTGAACATCCTCTATGTGCCCGGAACTGTGCTAAGGTATTGGGGATAAAAGATAAGAAATGGAAGTCACTTCCCTCAAGGAATTACACCCTAATAGGAAGAGAATATGTTCACAATTAAGTAAACACACACTATATACAGAGTGGATATCAGTTAATTTGATTGGGGGATGGAGGAAGCACTAACAACTAGGGAAACTAGGAAAGACCTCTTGTAGGAGAGAGCACGAGAACATAGGCTGGAAGGGAACAAGGGGTTCCAAGAGGAAATGAGGAAGGGGATCATTCCAGGCATGTGGAGCAACCTATGCAAAGGCATGGTGATGGGAAATGGAGCATATGATTAACAGCAAGCAGGCCAGTTTGGCCAGAGCGTAGTGTGTGTGAGGGAGGATGTGATCATCCTGGAAAGAGAGCCTAGAGCCCAACTGGAAGGGCTTTAAATAAATAGAGAAGTTTATATTTTATCCTGGATGTAAGAGGAAATCCCTGGAGATTCTTCAGTGGGAGTCTGACCAGCCCTGAGCTTCAGGAATTGCTATCAGTTTGGCAGCTGTGTGGAAGAGAGACAGGAGAAGGAAGAGCCTGGATGAAGGAAGAGCAATTAGAAAGGTGTTAGGATAGTTAAACATTGTTATTAGTCATTATTATTATATTGTTAATAGTCACATATGGCAGCTAGGTAGCACAGAGGATAGAGCACTGGACTTGGAATCAGGAAGACTCATCTTCCTAAGATAAAATCTGACCTGAGTCACTTACTAGCTGTGTGACCCTGGGCAAGTCACTTAACCCTGGTTGACTCAGTTTCCTCAGCTGCAAAATAAGCTGGAAAAGGGAATGGCAAACTCTAGTATCTTTACCAAGAAAACCCCAAATGGGGTCATGAAGAGTCAGACACAGCAACAGTAATATATATTATATAATAGCCAGTATATTATCACAAGTTGTACATAATATATAATAGACAATATGGTATTAATAATCATATAACATACTAATATATTATTATATATAACAGTCAATGTTATAAGCCATATATTATATAATAAATAACATAATATTATATATTATTGAATATATTATATAATATACATAGCATATTACATAATAGACAATATAGTCTTAGTAGCCATACATTCTATATTATCTTTATTATATAATATATAACACAATAGTATATATAGTGTATAATGTTGATATATTATATAACAGTAAACGTATTATATAATGGTCAATATATCATATTAATATATTATTATATATGACTGTCAATATATTATTAATATCCACAAAATATTTATTATGTAATAATCACTATATTAAGTCATTTATTATAATATTATATATAATAGTCACTATATTGTTAATAGTCATATACTTTAATATAATAGTCAATATAGATTATTAGTCATATATTATTATATATTAATGTGCTATTTAAATAGTCATATCTAAGACAGATCCTAATTAAGGTATTTATTAAGTACTTACAATGTGTCAGGCATTGTTCTAAGCACCAGAGATACAAAGACAAAAACAAAGCCCACCATGGCATGGACTGCTTTGTTTTTTGTCTTTGTATGTATGTGTGTATGTATGTGTACATATGTATGTATGCACATGTATGTATATGTATGATACATAAAGTGTAGATACAAGAGGGGAAGGAAGGAAGGGAGGGAAAGGAGTGAGAGAAGGAAGGAAAGGAGGGAGGAAGGAAAGGAAGAAGCGAAGAGGGAAGGAAGAAAGAAAGGAAAGAAAGAAAAGAAGGAAGAAAATAGAAGAAAGGAAGAAAGAAAAGGAGAATGGGGGAAAAGGAAGCAAGAAAGAGAGAAAAGGAACAAATAAGGGGAAAGAGAGAAGGAAGGAAGAAGGGAAGGAGGGAAGGGAGGGAGGGAGGGAGGGAGGAGGAAAGGAAGGAAATGAGCACTTCCTAAGCATCCTATTTGCCAGGCACTGGTTGAGAGTTCCTTACCCTGATGAAATTACAGGTTGGAGGCAAATAGAATGCATTATGAAATACTATACAGTACAGTTTTGTAGAGTGTAAGTCAAAAGGATTCATATTTTCTCTGATTTCTTCTTCTCCAGATTGACCTTGGTAGGGAAGATGACTATCAGAGGAGGGCAGGAGAACCCTTCGAGTTGGCTATCTAGTGCGGTACAGATGAGGACAGCGCCATCTAGAGGACGAAGAGATCTGCCTGAGGTCACACAGATAGCAAAGCAGGCGCCATCCTAGTCAGCCTTCACGCTGCAGTTTCCGTGCCCCTAAAATCTTCTGCTCTCTTTTGACTGACATTTGTCATTTTATCACTAGAGCCTCCATTGAACTTTAGCTAAAGCCTTGTTCCCTGCTAAGATGAAATTTCCTGTAAAAGCTGTTATCAGTCATTTGTACCTCTGTGTCTATGAGATTGACTTTGAGTAGACTTTCATGGGAGGAAGGGGAAAAAGCTGACGCCCTAAGTTTGGGCTTATATCCACTGGGAGCAAGAAAGTCTTCAGGAAGGAAGTAATAGGGCACCAATTTTGTAGAGAAAGTGTGGGCCCCACATGTATGAGGAAAGGGATCTCATGTGTGTCTAGGGCTGCCGTACTTTGTGGCACAGAGGGAGGCAGGTAGACATTTCTAGTTTCTTTGCCTCCCACCCTTTTCCAAGGAAAACTTTCATTCATGGCAGGAGGGGAAATGGGAAATTAGGACCGGAGGCCAACACTCTGTTCTCAGAGAGAGGAGTTACTGGGTTAAAAGACTATCCATCTGCTCTCTTAAATGTTGTTAGTCTAGGAATTCTAATCAGATTCCAGTTATAATCACTTTGCCATTTCTGGGGGGAAGAGGGACACTAGGCTCTATATCCAAGACTTGAACCCTTTCCTACCTAATACCTATTGAACAGTGAACATACCTAGTGAATAGCAAAGAAGTCCATTGATCCAAAACATAGCATATAAATGAGAGAAGATAGACAGAGGAGAATATATATCAGACAATACAGAATGAAAAAGCTCTCTCATTGGGAAAAAGAAAAATCAGCTCAAGACCTCACCCAAGGAGAAACCCCCCAAAGTCTCTAGGGCAGCAAACTGGGAATAGGAATATGATGAAGACTATTCCTCTTCTCATGTCTTCCCAAATTCTTTTCCTTTAGCAACCTGAAGGGGGGTTGGTTTCTTCCATCTTTTCTCTCAAAGTTGGGAGCTGAGTGTGGGGAATCCCGAAAAGTCCCCCTTGAATGGGACTCTGACTTGGAGAGTCCCAAAGAGGGGCTGGCTGAGAGCTGAAGCTTTCATCCACTCTGCCCTGCCCCTCACACAGGGCAGGGCCTTCATCTCTACCACAGGGGAAACCCAATGATTTTGGGACAGGAGTTACATATTGCAGAATGTTGGAGCTAGAAGAGACCTCAGAAACCATCTAATCCAATCTCTTCATTTTAAAGAGGGAGAAACTGAAGCCCAGAAAGGAGAAATAACTTGCTTAGATTCATACAGGTTGACCTTAAACCTAGACTCCGATTCCATATTTTCCAGGGGCCTGACCTTGGCACTCCACCACGGACATCCTTGAAGTGGCCCCGGTCTTTACAGGCATTACTGGGAATTCTGGAACTTGGGGCCAAGCTGGGACAGGTTGGGGTGGGTGTGGAGGACAAGAATTCAGAGCCACTCCAGGAATGGGCTAAGGAGGAAGGAGGCGTGGAGAAGAAAGCTCTGTCCTTCCCTGCTGGACCTAACAATTCTCAGGAAGAAGAATGCACAGATTCATTAATCTTGCCTTGGAAAGGACCTTTGAGTCCACTAAATCCAACCCTCTCATTTTACAGATGAAGAATCTGTGGATCAGAGTAGGTAGGTGACTTACCTAGGGAAACCCAGCAAATAAGTACCTGAGGTAGGATTCAAACTCAGGTTCCAACATTTAGGTCCCACAACACCTCCTCCATTGGGTTGCCTGGGAATGGGAAGGGGTAAAAAACAAGCATTTTTTATGTGCCTACTATGTGGCAGGCACTGTGTTAATGCTTTACAAGTATCTCATTTGATCCTCACAATAACCCTGGGAGACAGGTGCTATTATGATCCTTTTTTTGCAATAGAGGAAATTGAGGTCATACATCTGATAAGGCTCTGAGGGGGGATATTATTTCAGGTCTTCTTGACTCCACATCCATTGTGCCTTCTAGATGGTTCAGAGCATCATGGTAAGATACTATGATCCTAAATGTATAACAATAATGAAGATATTGGTGTTACAGACCTGAAGCAGAGGAATCTGGTGAAAATGATTTTATTTTTTAAAAAAATAGCTCTAGAGATTCAAGTCTTTTCTGAGGCTTAAGAAAGCCAACCGACCTAGAGAACCAACAGAAGGAAAGGTCTTGCATCAAAGACAAACAGAGGGCCCTCCCTGTGCACACTGTAGCCTGACATGTTTGCTTGTTTTCAGCATTCTGGCCTCCACCCTCCCAGCCCACACCAAACTCCTACTGCAAATTCATGCATGTAGCCTCAGTCAGAGCATGGAAGTGGGTGGGAATGGTGGGAACCCATCTAAATTGTCCTCTCTAGAGAAGAAAAGACTCATAGTTTGATCTGCAGCAGGGATGACCAGAATGCCATAAAAGAGCCCATGGTGACTGAACAAGACGTCAGCTCACATGTAGATCCTGTTAGAGTAACAGAGATTCAGAGCATTTCTTCTCATTCAGAGCAACATTCTTCATAGAAACAGATTTGAGGCAGACTAGACAAAAGGTCAGTGATTGTTCAGAGGGGACCAAGCTTAGATGAATTCCTCCGGCGACAGCAGTCCATTTGTCTAAGTGATCTATGAGCAAATCTGTACTTTTTGGACTTCTCATGGCATGGGGAAAGAAGGAGGAATTGGGGACTGAGTCCTTGGGAATTGCTTGGCAGCTTGTGACCATGATTCCTACTCTGTATGTTGTTCAAATGTATTTTTTAAAATCCTTATTTCATTAGTGTTTTTTCTTTTAACATAGTAATTTTCCATTTTCAATCCTTTCCGTCAAACAGAACCTTCCTTTGTTACAAAGAAAGTCAAGTAAGCAAAAATATCTGGTCCAGAACCCTTGTCTGCTAATGTAGGTAATATTCTGTCCTAACAGCACTCCCTTACATCCCCCTGTCTGCTATGAGGTAGGAGACATCATTTGCTCATTTGTCCTCTCCAGGACTTTTCATTGATTTTTACAGTACTCAAAATTCAGCTTCATTTTGACACTTTTAAAAATATATCATTGCAGTTATTGTCCATATAGTTTTCTTGGTTCTGTTTATTTTGCTCTCCATCAGTTCATACAAATCTTTCCACATTTCTCTAAATTTCTTCATACTCATTATTTCTTACTGTGACCATAACATTCCATTCCATTCATATTCATAACCCAGTGCTACAGTTCAAAGTTTCACCTTGGCCCACAAGCTCAACCTAAGCCTGCCACTCATGTCACTCACTGGGTCAAGAGAAACACCATTAAAGGGTCACATGGACACCAATATTCAAAAAACCACCATTGTGGGGCCTTGGCACTATATGTAGCTCCACACTCTGGCAGGTGAAGGCAGGGCAATTGGGGTTAAGTGACTTACCCAAGATAACACAGCTAGTTTTGTGTTAAGTGTCTGAGGCCAAATTTGAACTCAGGTCCTCCTGGTTCCAGGGCCAGTGCTCTATTTACTGTGCCACCTAGCCTCCCCTCTATGCTTATTTTTTGAATTGTAAGGAGAGGGAAGATTAAATTGCCTGAGATTAATACATTATCTTCCAGATCTGAGGTGGAACTATTCTCCTGTCGTTTTTTTGCCCTTTGGAACCCCCAAAAGTATCATATACTTAGACTTTGAAAAATTGATATCTGATATAGCAATATAATTCTACCCACAATTATGCAACTACTACCTATAAGGAAGGAGAAGGAAGGAAAGATCACATAGTCATGGTCCCCACAAAAGTAAATGCTAGTTTCCCTGAGAGGTAGAGTGGAGCATTTCAGATCTATATAAATCTCTGTTTTACTCTGACCATCCAGCCTTATATTATATATTTACCAGGTATATAGATAACTGCTTACATATAGATAACTCACATATAGGTAACTTAGAATCTTCAGAGGAAGATACTTAGGTACTTAGGGAAGCTTTCTGACCTTCTGTCATTTTTTTGTACCCTTCTCTACAGTATTTTTTGTCAGTATTCAGAGAATCATAATTTTAGAGCACGAAGAGATCCATGAGATCAGTCTGACTCCGCATTTTACAGATGAGGAAACTGAGGTCAAGACATATGCGGGTGATTAGTCTTTTTTGCCACATGCACGTCTTGCTGCTGTTCTCCCACAGTACTCCCAACACCGGAGATGCCCAATAAATATGGCTGATAGACTGGTTCTATGGGAAAGATGATGAAAAGTATCATCCTCCCCTTCCTTGGTAGAGAAGTTGGTGGTGGTGGGGGGGGGGGGGGGTTCTACAGGTAGTAAATGTTGGTTTTGCCACTTGCTGAGGTCACTCTGCTGGTTGGTTTTGTCAAACCATTTATTCTTGTTATAACAGAGGGTTCAATTAGGGGTGAGGTATATCAGAAAATGACTGTGGTTTAAAAACAAAAAGCATCTATGAAACATTTAAATATATATTTGTACACACAGAGAGACTGGCCCAGTGAGTTCATTAGCAAAGAGATCTCCCAGATGGGGAAGCTTTCTTCACCAATAGAGGCTGCCACCTGCTCAGCTTAGAAAATATTGAGAAGTTAAATGACTTCTCTAGAGTCATATAACCCTTGTATGTCAGAGGCAGGGCATGAGTCCAGTTCTTTCTGACTCTCAAGCAGACTCTCTGTCCTCTACTATATGAGCACACACATACAAACACACACACACATGTTTGTATTTAAAAATAGTGGACAGGGGGCAGCTGGGTGGTGCAGTGAATAGAGCACTGGCCCTGGAGTCAGGAGGACCTGAGTTCAAATGCTTCCTCAGACACTTAACACTTACTAGCCATGTGACCTTGGGCAAGTCACTTAACCCCTACTGCCCTGCCCTTCCCCCTCCAAAAAGTCAAAACAAACAAAAAAAAAAATCAAAACTAAAAAGTGGACTGATTGACTTACATGGAGAACATTACCTTTGTTTTTGTTATTGTCACTGTTGTTCTGTTGTGTCTCACTCTTTGTGACCGCTTTTTGGTGTTTTCTTGGCAAAGACACTGGAGTGGTTTGCCTTTTCCTTCTCATTCCATTTCCTTCCAGCTCATTTTACAGATGAAGAAACTGAGGAAAAGAGGGTTGAGTGACTTGCCCAGGGTCACACAGCTAGGAAGTGTCTGAGGCTGGATTTGAACTCAGGGAGATGAATCTTCCTAATTCTAAGCCCAGTGCTCTATCCACTGTGACACCTGACCATTAGCCACATAATGCCAAAACATGTAAAGATATTTAGTCAGCTGTTTAAAGTACTCAGTCTTTGCTTTGGTGTCATGCAGCTAATGAGTGTCATGCCAAAGCAAGCCAGGTCATATCTCGAAGGTCTTATAGGTCTGGGCCAGGGGTGGGGAACCTGTGCCGGGCCACATATGGGCCTCTAGGTCCTTGGGTGTGGCCCTTTGACTGAATCCAAACTTGAACAGAACAAATCCTCTCAATAAAAGGACTTGTTCTGTAAAACTTGGCCTCAGTCAAAAGGCTGCACCCAAAGACCTAGAAGGCCACATGTGACCTTGAGGCCAAAGGTTCCCCACCACTGGCTAGCCAGTCAAGAGACCAAGTCCAGGAAGATCAAAGAGGAGGAGGGCATTTCCAGAGTCCAGGAGTTCTTAGTAGATTGATAAAAATGGCATTAGTGGACAGGTATTGGCAAAGGTAAGCTCTTATCCTAGACAAAGATATTTCCAGTTGGGAATGGATAGCTGTCATTGCTTCTCTTCTGTTCTCTTTAGATTGTCATTACTGAAAGGAATGGAATTTCTCCTTCAAAGACTTGGGATTCTTGGCCTTTCCCTCTTTTCTCTCATATCTTTTCCCTGACAGTGCCCAATGTGGCACAACACATGCTGTCAGTTGTTTTAAAGTGCCTAGTTCAAGAGAATTTGGGGAGACAGGTTGTACCCAGATTAAATTAACAAGTACATATATACATATGAATAATGGGTGGCTATATACATTATATATAAAACATCATGCTATGTAGATAGACAGACAGATAGATACGTAGATAGATAGATAGATAGATAGATAGATAGATAGATAGATAGATAGATAGATAGATACATAGATACATAGATACATAGATACATAGATAGATAGTCCCCATTACTCATATAATTCAGGGCAGTTTTAAAGCACTGATTTGTCACTTCCATCTCTCTGTCTTACCCTCTTTTCAATTAGATGGTTTCTACTCCCACCCTAACCCACAGCAGGCAGGTCACTGTTTTGGGAGCAAGCTTACCCTGCTTGCTCTATTCCAAGGCCACAGTTATTTTTTTTTTCAGCTTTATTGGTCTCTCAGGAAATAGCATCTTTTTTTTTATATCTCTTGTTCAACCCTCAATTTCAGATCAAAACTATTCTTCTGCCAGATACTTTAACCATAATTCACTAGAGTCTTCTGGGACTCAGCCCACAAAATTCCCTGAATTAGCTTCCATCTGCTCTGGGCACATAGCAACCCTGAGGTATCCCTCCAATGTCAATCACCTACTCTAGGGTCTCTCTCATTCTCTATTCTCTTCTTTAAAAGGTCCAAGTTCCATACACACGTGTGTATGTACACAACACACACATACACACATACATACATATACATATATAGTGTGTGTATATATATGCTTAATAAAAAGTAACAAAAAATAGAAAATAAAATCCCACATAGAACCTTTACTATTTAACAAGGTAGAACCAAATAAATTAGCAAATAAGCAAAAAAGATTAACTAACTCCTTTACAATCTAGCTCTCCATTTCTTCCCGTTTTTCTCAACCACTTCCTCCTTTATTCCTCCAATTTCTGAAAATCTTTTTTTTTCTAATTCACATCTTTGCCTGCTATGTTCCTTTCTATGACATTAACTTCCTTAAAAAGGAAAACACATGCATGTTTCATCTCTGTTACCCTAAGGTTTCCTATTAAGCCACAGTAATATTTGAAAAGGATTTCTTTTGGTTAGGGTTTTTTGAGTTGTTTTGTTTTTGTCACAAGAAGTCTCCTAGAATGAGTTGGAGCCAGCCCTATCTCCTATCACACTACGTGTATACCTTAAGCAATATATATATTTTTTTGGTCTTTTTTTGAAGGGAGGGAAGGCAGGGCAATTGAGGTTAAGTGACTTGTCCAAGGTCACACAGTTAGTAAGTGTTAAGTGTCTGAGGCTGGATTTGAACTCAGGTCCTCCTGACTCCAGGGCCAGTGCTCTATTCACCATGCTACCTGGCTGCTCCCTTCAGCAATAATTTGCATACAGTTTGCTATTTGTTCTCCCTGTTTCATCTCTCCCCAGTTCAATCCATCTTTCATTGATCTGGCAGAGTGATTTTCCTAAAGCACATGTCTGACCATGTTGCCTCTCTACTCAATGGAGGCATCTAGATGGTGTAGTGGACAGAGGCCTAGGCCTAAGTAGGAAGACATAATTAAAATCCAGCTTCATATGCTTATCAACTATGTGACCCTGGGCAAGTCACTTACCTTTGTTTGCCTGAGTTTCCTCAACTGTAAAATTGGGATGATAATTACACCTACCTACCAGGTTATTGTGAGGATCAAATGACATAATATTTGTAAAACTGCTTAGCACAGAGGGGCGGAGCCAAGATGGCGGAGTAGAAACAGCTCATCCAAGCCACTCTCCCCCCAGATTCCCCCCAAACTATGTAAAAGGGGACTCTGAACAACTTCTGGAGCCCCAGCACCCACAGAACAACAAAGAGAAGCTAACCTCCTGCTGAGGACAGCCCAACAGCCCTGCAGGAAGGACCAGCGCAGCGGTCTGGGAGCCGGCAGCGTGCAACTCGCAGAGTGCAGGAAGCGGAGCCAAGCAGAGCCCAGGTCCACGTGAGCCCAGGTTTTAGCCCCAGGGCGGCAGGGCCAGCAGCCAGCTGGAGGAACCCCAGAACACCAGCAGCCGTGGCGACTCCAGAATTATCAACATAGACATGCCTAGGACAAAGTAAGAGGTTAGTGTCCTATAGACTTTGGGACCTGTTTTGGGGGGAATGCGTCGGCTCCCTCCCCTGGGGGCTAGAAGCTGCTGAGGAGACACTCTATTTTGTAGTTTTCAGAGGCAGCTCCAGCTCTTGGCCTGCAATGAATTGTAGGGAGATCCAGCGATCAGTCTTGGGGGGTAATCGCTCTTGCTTTAACCTCCCTGGATCTGGATTGTGATCTAGGGTGGAAGTCGTGGGTGGGTTTACAGCTTGCCAGAAACGGAAGTTGCCCCCCACAACATTCGGGATGAAAATTCCTCTAGTTGGCCTTAAAGCCATAGTGTGGCAACAAGCCCAAAAGTCAGGTAATCAAGTGGCAACATGCCAAGGCAAAGGAAACAGAAAAATGCAACCCTAGACTCCTATTTTGGGGGCATAGAGCGGGAAAAGGACTGTGAGGTCAGAAGTCCTGCTCCAAAAGCCCCAGGGAAAACATGAGCGGGGTGCAGGCCATAGAGGACCTTAAGAAGGACTTTAAAAATCAAATAAGAGAAGTGGAGGAAAAATTGGAAAGAGAAATGAGAAGGATGCAGGAAAAGTATGAAATGAGGGTCAACAGCCTGACTGAGGAAAACAACACCTTAAAAAATAGACTAACTCAAATGGCAAAGGAGGCCCAAAAGGGCAATGAGGAGAAGAATGCCTTAAAAAGTCGAATTTGCCAGATGGAAAAAGAATCTTAAAAGTTCACTGAGGAGATTCATTCCTTCAGAGTTAGACTGGAGCAAATGGAAGCTAATGACTTTATGAGAAATCAAGATGCTGTTAAGCAGATCCAAACAAATGAGAGATTAGAAGGCAATGTGAAATATCTCATGGGAAAAACCACTGACCTGGAAAATAGATCCAGGAGAGACAATTTAAAAATTATTGGACTACCTGAAAGCCATGATCAAAGAAAGAACCTAGAAATCACCCTTCAAGAAATTCTCAAGGAAAATTGCCCTGATGTTTTAGATCCAGAGGGCAAAATAGAGGTTGAAAGAATCCACAGATCACCTCCTGAAAAAGATCCCAAAAAGAAAACTCCCAGGAATATTATAGCCAGGTTCCAGAATCCCCAGATCAAGGAGAAAATACTACAAGCAGCCAGGAAGAAACAATTTCAATATTGTGGAAACACAATCAGAATAACCCAGGACCTGGCAGCTTCTACACTGAGGGATAGAAGGGCATGGAATATGATATTCCAGAGGGCAAAAGAACTGAGAATGAACCCAAGGGTCACCTACCCAGCAAAACTGAGTATTTTGTTTCAGGGGAAAATATGGTCATTCAGTGGAATAGAGGACTTTCAAGCATTCTTGAGGAAAAAACCAGAATTGAATAGAAAAGTTGACATCCAGACACAAGAAGCAAGAGATGCCTGAGAAGGTGATCAGGGAAAAGAAATCAAAAGGAACTTATCAAAGTTGAACTATTTACATTCCTATATGGAAAAACAATAACTGTGACTGATGATATCTTTCTCACTATGAAAATAATGGAAGAAGGGTGTGTGGTCATATGAATACATATGTGAATGTGTGTGTATATGGATAGAGGGCATAGGTTGAATTTGTTGGGAAGGGAGAATACTCAAGGGATGAAATTATGAGGTGAGAGAGGAAAGTGGCAAGAGGAGATGGGGAGAGACAGGGTAGGGTAAACTATCTCATGTAGAAGAAGCAAGGGGAAGTGGTTGCAAGGGAGGGGGAGAATAGGAAGGCAAAAAAGGCAAAACCACATTCTCATTGAATTTGGTTCAGGGAGAGAATGACATACATACTAAATGGGATATCTCAACCTGCAGCAGAATAGGGGGAAGGGGGATGAGAGGAGGGATGATGGATGGGAGGGCATCCTTGGGGGGAGGGGAGGTTGGAAGTACCCACTATAGAAGAGGGACAGGATCATGTAGGGAATGGACTAGGTGGGGGGTGGGATGAGTGGGAGGGAATTATAAGCAGCCTTGTACAATATATCTACTATGATAATGTTTTGCATAGCTAGACATGTACAACATATACTGAATTACTTATCTCCCCAGAGGGAATGGGTGACAAGGAGGAAGGAAATGGATCTGAAATTCGAGGTCTTAAGATTAAATGTTTCAAATATATATAAATACTATTATTAATACTCTTTTGCTTATAATTGGGAGATAAGATGTGCAGGCATTGGGACACAAAGATTCACCTTCCTCTAATGGAAAAGTCGTATGGGGTATGGGAGAAGGTATGGGAGGAAGCGATATCTTGTGGGACTGCTATTCTGGGAGGTTGGGTAGGGGAATAACGGGGGGAAAATGATTGTAACACAAAATCTGGTGGAAATGAATGATGTAAAACAGAAGTTAATAAAGCATTTGTTTAAAAAAAAATTGCTTAGCACAGCGTTTGGCACATAGTAAACAATATAAATACTTATCCCTTTCTTCCCTCACTCCCCAATGAACTTCAGTGGCTCCCTATAACCTCCAGGATCAAATATAAACTCTTGTTTGTCATTTAAAGCCCTTCATAACCTGGGCCCTTCCTACCCTATTCCTAAGTTAACAAGGATCCCAGAGAACATAACTACATCTAGCAATTTTGACACCCATCACAAAATATGCCACAGGTCAACTTTTTAAGACAAGTTTAGTTCGTAGTTATAGGTAAGGGAGAAAAAGACCCTGGGCCCCAAGGTGGACCAGAAGGAAGGAGCAGGGCCAGGTCAGAGAAGAACTCAGCTCAGGCACAATCACTGAGGTGGAAAAAGACAGGCATGATCCAGTTTCACTATTTTAACTAATTTTTCTTGCTCCCTTGATACTTAGCTCAGTTTTTTTTACATTCCTGAAAGAGTGTAAGTACTGCTAGAACATTTTAGATTGTAGTGCCATGGGGCAAAGCCCTAGTCACCTCACCCTACTGGATTTGAGAGCACGCTTTGCACTGCTTGCCCTGGCCACCAAAATTGCTATTTTCAGTTCTACCAATACTCTTTCCCCTACAACACACAATACTAGAACCTAGAAACTAGAGGCCTAGAGACTAGAAACACTATTAACTAGTGCAACTCTTGGATTGTATAGCTCTTGACCTTCTGTGGCCTTAGTTACTATGGCTACCTTACTGATGGTACACAGAGTATTGTTGTAAGGATCAAATGAAAGAAGGGATGTGAAAGTCAGGGCTGCATATAGGACCAGTGGTGGGAAGGGCCCAGAAATGGTGGTGGTACACATAAAAACATTATTCCTTCCCACTGGGACCATGCCTCCAAATGCTTCAGTGCAGTTATGGCACAGGTACTAAACAAAATAAAACAAAACCCTGTGAACATTTGACATGAGTAGAGCCTTGGACCTGGAGTCAAGATGACCTGAGCTCAAATCCAGTCTCAGAGACTAACTTAGTTGTGTGATCCTGGGCATCAAAGAAGAATCTTTCTGCCTCAATTTCCTCATATGTAAAATGATTTTCCTAAAGCACATTTCTGACCATGTTGCCTCTCTACTCAATAGAGGGATAATATCACCTACTTCCCAGGGTTGAGGTGAGGAAAAAGTGAGATAATATTTGTAAAGTACTTAACACAGTGTCTGACACATAGTAGGAGCTCACTTCCCTTCTTTCCCTCCTTCCTTGTTCCCTTCCTTCCAGCCATCTTTCTGTCTTTCCCTCCTCCCTCCCTTCTTCCTTGCCTTCTTTTCTCCCCTGCGTGCTTCTTTCCTTCCTTCCTTCCTTCTTTTCTTCCTCAGATCATAGCTCTTGATTTGAAAGGGCTCTCAGAACAGGGGTGGGGCCACATGTGGCCTGGAGGCATCTAGGCCAGGCCCTGTTATTGTACTGATAAAGAAACCAACCCCCAGGAAGGTTAAGTGATTTGTTCAATAAATGCTTGTTGATTGTCTGACAGACACTGTTCAAGGTCACATATATACTATGTGTCAGAGTCAGAATTTGAACCCAGGTCCTCCGGTTCCAGTGTCACTGCTTTTTATGTTATATATCATGTACATTTGTTAAAGTAAAAATATCATCATTATTGTTACTAATATTGGGCCGGTAGCCCATCAATAAGAACAACAATAATATCACCCCCTGGATTTTTTCCACACAGTAGGCTCTGTTGGACAGTCTTCTTATTCTAGCCTAGTAAGTAGCAATCAATCTTATTATAAAAGTCCTCGAGAGAAAAAAAAAGTATATATTCAGAAAATCTCTGAGGGTCATTAGCTTAATCTGATTTGACTTATCAAATAAAGACACATCTCTCCATCTCTCTCTACTCATTTTAATGGCGCCTATCACTGTAGCACCTCAGCATTCAGACCAGTATATTCAATTAGAGAGGAAAAGAGAGGTATCTGGGAAGGTCAGGTAGAGGTGGAGTCTTCCTCTAAGACCCCAGGAAGATATGGAAGAGACAAGAGGGGAGAGGGAAAACGAGAGAGACACAGAGAGAGACAGAGAGACAGAGACAGAAAGAGACAGACAGACAGACAGACAGAGACAGAGAGAGAGTGAGAGAGACACAGAGAGAGACAGAGAGAGACAGAGAGAGAGAGAGGGGGGGGAGGGAGAGGGAGAGACAGAGAGACAGAGAGACAGAGAGAGAGAGACAGAGAGAGAGAGAGAGAGAGAGAGAGAGAGAGAGAGAGAGAGAGAGGGAGGGAGAGGAAGGAAAGACAGAGAGAGAGAGGAGAAAGAGACAAGAAGGGAGAAACAGAGATCCAGACAGAGAGATAGAGCTGTATTCTGCCTGTGGGGCATGGTAATGCTGCTTGTCTTCTCACTAAGAATTTATCATTATCTATTGACCCCACGCTGACAAGTGCAATAAAGTCCATTTACCCTGTTGGGAAGTCTCTTTAATAGTACATACTTCCCAGTCCAATTAACAGGGATCCAACAATGGTGGTGGCAACAGGGAAAAAGGGAAATAATAATAATACTAACTACATCATATATGGCACTTTCAATAAATCAATCAAAAGGCATTTATTAAGATCTTGCTACGTGCTGTCAGGCACTGTGCTAAGAGACAAAGAGCCAAAGACAGGCCCTGTCCTCAAGGACCTTACATTCAAATGAAGCTTTATTCTGTGGATTTATTTATATACATCATATACAGAATAAATGGGAGGTAATCTTGAAAGGGAAGGCATTAGCAGCCGAGGGAAGGGAGACCAAAAAATGTCTTCTGTAAAAGGTGGGACTGAGCTGAGTCTTAAAAAAAGTCAGGGAAGCCAGGAGGTAAAGGTGAAGGGGGAAAACATTCCAGTTATGGAAGAAAATCAGTGCTGAAGCATTCAGAGATGGAGGAACTGCAATAAGGCCATTGTCACTGGACCATAAAGTGTGTGGAGAGCAGTAAAGTTTATGAAGAGTAGAAATTAAGATGAGGCGAAATTATGAAGAGCTTTCATCATTTAGCAGAGGAGTTCATCTTTGATCTTGAAAATAATGAAGAGCAAAATGACCAGAACCAAGAGAATATTGTATATAGTAACAGCAATATTGTTTTAAGAACAACTTTGAGCAAATAAGACATTTGCCCAAATTAACTACAAAGGACATATGAAGGGAGATGCTATCTACATTCAGAGAAAGAAATGATAAATAGAAACATAGAAACATAACTATACTAGTTATTCTAGTGTTCAAAGGTAGCCATGTCTAGGGGTGGGGAGAAGGAAAAAAGGGAAAAAAAGAAATTTACACAATAACTTTATATTTATATTATTATATATTAATATATATTAATATATTATATATTAATATATATTTTATTCATTATATTTATTTTATAATATTTATTATAAACATAATATTATAATATAATATATTTTATTATATTTTATAATATATTTATTATATATTAATATATTTATATTTATATTTTATATAACTTTATATATTTTTAAAGGATAGAAAGTTGTACATAATAGATTTGCAATTTCCTGTGCAATTATTTTTAAAAATTATACTATGCCACGGAAATGATTGTTTTATTCCATATATTAAAAATAAAATAAATTTAAAAAATTTTTTAAATAAAAGGGCATCACTGGAGATCATTGAGCAAGAGAGGGAGGATATAGTCAGACCTATGCTATAGAAAAATGACTTTAGTAGCTAAGTAGGGGATGGATTAGAATGGGGAGAGATTTGAGGCAGTGAGACCAGTTAGAAAGCTATTGGAGCCTTCTCAGCAAGAGGTAATGAGGGCTTGAAGCAGAGGGTCGCTGCTTTAATGGAGAGATGCTGTGGAGATAGTAACAAGATTTGTCAGTTGATTTGATATGTCAAGTGTGCAAGTGAGGAGTTCAAGAATGAGTTTATTAATGAGTTAATTTGTTCATTAAAAAATTAATTAGAAATGAATATTAAAAATGAAAGTCCCTTGAGTATTGGAACTCTTTTGGTTTTGTCTTTGTATCTCTGAAGTGGCTAGTTGGTCTGTGTCAGAAAGACCCGAGTTCAAATTCAGCATCAGCCACTTACTAGTTGTGTAACCCTGGGCAAGTCACTTAACCCTGTTTGCCTCAGTTATCTCATCTGTAAAATGAGCTGGAGAAGGAAATGGAAAACCACTCCAGTATCTTTGCCAAGAAAACCCAAAATAGGGTCATGAAGAGTTGGACAGACTGAAATGACTGAATAACAGCAACAAATGGGCTAAGCGTTATGCTAAGTACTAAGGACAGAAAAGAAGAAAGCCAAATACATATTCAGTACCCACAAGGAGCTCTCCTAGGTACCTCAACAGTGCCTAGATGTAGCAGATGCTTAATAAATGTAGTAAACTAATATAAATACTTGTTGGTTGGTTGACTTTTGATTGAGCAAAGATTATTCAGGACACTGTGTTTCAAACTTGTCAGGCCAAATAACACAACTGGGTTTGAAATAAATTTCTGGTCCCATGGTCTATAGATAATGGGTTACCCCTGGAGTTAAGAAATTTTTAGAGAAAATGAAAGAAATCAAACCTATTTTCATACCAAAATATTGCTATACCTAATAATGATTTTGACACATTTATAACTTCATAGTTAATATTTTAGAGGGGAAAATATATATATATATTATATATATAATATATATATATATATATATATATATATTGATGTTGAAATTTTCTCATAGATTCCCTATTGGTATGGCACAGAACACCAGAATTCCATATACATTTTCAGAAATGATGATACAATCTAATACCATAATTTTGCAGTTGAAAAAATTGTTAAATAACTTGACCAAAGTCACACAGCTAGTTCTTGTCAGAAATTGGACCGTAGCCTGAGTCTTCTATTTTGCACTGTTAAGTTACCACTAGGTTATCTTGGAACCCTTCATTAGTAGAAAGTAGCAAACTATTTAGTCAATCTACACAAAGCCTTTGTAGAAACTTGTTAAAGAAAGATTAAAACTTTATTTGCCTATTGGGAGAAAACATTCAGATTGCTAATGCCATTTTCATTTTAACAAAAAGGAAGAAATTCAATAAAACCTTATTAATAGCCTGCTACATACAAGGCATTGTATTGGGTCCTGAGGATACAAAGAAAGAAGTTAACCTTGACCTCAAGGAATTTACCTTCCAAAAAGAAAAAAAAAAAGATATGTACAGAAACGACTGTGATACAAAGGAGAATATGAAGGTTATGGAGGAAGTCTAGGCAAGGTAAATGATTGGATGGATGGGTGGATGGATGAATAAATTAAAAAGAGGAACACTATTACCACAGTGTAGGAAAGGGTTAGGGAAAATTTGTTGGAAAAGGCAGCTCCCAAATTGGGCCTTAAAAGGGCGGGCCCTCAACAGTTAGAGATAGATGAGGCTGATAAAGACCAGGACAGGAACAATTAATGAATTTTGGCTAAAACATAGAGTATGGAAAGGAGGGTAGGATGTACCAAGGGTGAACAAGTGGACTGGGTTGACCCAGAATGCCGTGAATGCAAGGAGCAGGAGCTGTTCTATTATTCAGGAGGTGATGGAGGAGTGTAATATAGTGGGTAGATAAACAGCCTCAAGTCAAGAAGACTTGGATTCAAGTTCCACCTTTGGCATACTGGCTTGTGACCCTGGGTATGTCATTTAACTTCTCAGTGCTCTAAGTAGCTCTCCAGGATTGTAAGTTGTGTAGAAGGTGCTGAGGTTGTTGTTGTTAGCAGATGCTGATCTGCATTGGTAAAGGAAGTTTCCCGATCTGGGAGTCCCTTATATCAATGAACACCTAAGTCCAGTTCCATCCCAAGTCATTGGGAGCCACAAAAGATTTTTGAGGAGATAAGGAGCATGTACCTTCTCTCCTATTCTATGTGTTATAGGAGTGCATTAGAAAGATCTTTTTGGCTGCAGTGGGAATGGTGAGATTGAGAGAATAGATAGGAACAGACGTGAGAGATCCTGCAGGGACAGCAATGGTAGTATTTAGCAACCAAGGGAATAGTGTCCGGGTCAGGCCTGACTCAGGAAGATTAGAGTCCTGGCTCAGGATTAGAATAAAATGAAACATTCATAGATCATCTAATATTTAACCAAAAGAACTTGAACAACAGAATGAAAGGATTGATATCGAAGGTTCGGTGTCTGTTCAGTTGGGAGTAACTTCACTCACTTGATTTGCCATTGTGGTTGGTGTGCCTAGTCAGAAGGGTGTACAGGGTATGCCACTGGGCAGAGGAGCCCCCATCAAGCCTGAGGAGAAAAGACTGCTCAGGGCCTGGGCCTCAGGCTACTGGAAAGGTCCTTCAGCATTACTGGTTTAAGGCTTACTTCCTTAAGTCTTGAGGTCACTTCCTTATCTTTTCAGGGAAAACCGACTATGTGGTAGGAGCCTCCCAGTCTTACTGCCATAGGTGCCAATCAGCTTAGTAGAAGCTCCTCCTACCTTGGAGGGAGGGGAGGATGTCTGGGAGGGAGGGAAAATGAGGATTGTGAGATTGCTGTACTAGAAGGATGGTGGTGCTACTGACAAAGTGGGGCACTTAGGAAGAAGGATTTCAGGGGTCAGATTAGTAGTAGTAACAGTAGCAGTAGCAGCAGCAACAGTGGCAGCAGCAGCAGTAGCAGTGATGGTGGTAGTAGTGATGGTGGTAGCAGTAGTAACAGCAGCAGCAAGTTAGTAGTAATGTAGTAATAGTAGTAGTAGTAGTAACAGTAGTAGTAGTAGGAGTAGAACTTTATGTGCCAGCCTCTGTGCCATTTTAGAAATATTTTCTCATTTGATTGTCACAGTAGGTGCTATTATCACCCACATTTTGCATTTGAGGAAACTGAGGGAAATAGGGGTTAAGGAGTTTGCTCAGTGTCACACAGCTAGTAAGTGTCTGAGGTTAGATTTGAATTCCAGCATTTCTGTCTCAAGTCCCCATGCTCTATCCACTGTTCCACCAAGCTTTCTCAATCTGTTTTTGGATGTATTGAGTTTGGGGGAACAGCAAGAAGCCAGGTGGAAATATCTGATATATATTCTCAGAGTATATCCATTGTCTAACCAATTGTCTTTTTTCTCTTAGCTTGTTGAGAATAACTTCTTAAACTAGGTTCAGAATAATACATAATCAGCTCAGTGTCAAGGAACACTACAGCATCTAAGTGAAGGATAGTAACAGCTGAAGGATGCTGGAACAGTTCCCTTCACCCTCTCTCTCACCTGAGATGCTGTGCAACGATGCTTGAAGTTGTGCCATTAGCAAGTGATTCTGTGGATTCCGAAGGGTTTCAGCTCTTTATGAGTTACCCATGAAAAATCAAAGAGGACAGAGACAGCTAATACCTTGAGCTCTTAATTGCTAGTTCCTCAGAAGCGTGGATGCTAAGAGTAAGGCTATATAGAAATTTGAAACAGAATGAAGTTGGTGGGAGTTTTGGTCACAGAAAGGAGAACTGAAAAACATGGAATTTTGCAGGAGAAACTGAAGTGAATTTTGTACATCTTAAAGCACTAGACAAATAGCAGCTATTGTTGCTATGTTGTTGTTTCAAAAGGCCTGCCCTAGCACAGTCTACAAAAAGACTTGTCCACCAACCCCTTCAGCTTTTCTAGGGTTCTCCTGGATTCTTTGAAAGTGTCCTTGCTCCCAGGCTGAGTTTACTTTTTTTTTAGTAAGATGCTAAGGTGTGACTGTCAGCAAAGCTCTTGCCAACAGGGTACATCTGCACCGAGTTCTACACTTCTGAAAGCTGGTGTCCTGGGAGAAAATGTGTTGTCACCTCATCTGTCTGTATGGGAGCAGGGTGGCCACATGCAGCCCAACCCCTGCCCCTGGCCCTGCTGCAAACCATGCTCTGCTATAGTTGATAGACTGATGAGCCACCCTGCCAAGGCAGCCTTGTGTGGACCATGCAGCCCACGCCTTCTTACCTTTTGTCCCACAGTGCTGCAAAGGAAGCTCAATCTCACTTTGTCAGCTCTTCATTGTCTGGGCTAGCTGAAAAGCAGCATCTTTCTTCATTTGTATCTGTCTTTGTCTCTAACTATGTTAACATTTCCCTTTTCGACTTATTTGGTTCTGACCAGCATTCTCAAACGTCCAGATCCTTTGGTAATTTTCATTTTAATCTATCTTCAGCATTTGCCATTTCCTACTCATTTTGTATCATCCATAAATTGAATCTGTGTCAAATTTACTTTACCCTCCAGGTCATTAATGAATTCTGTATATTGAATAATTCAGTTTCCTGTATTGAGCCCTATGGGATCCCATTTGAATCTTCTCCTCTTCCAGATTTAATTTAAAATAACATTAATTATTACCTGTACTGGCCATTTGTCAGCAAAGTACAAATTCATTCCCCCATCACACCATACAGACCATACCTTCCTAATTGTCCCATGAATTACTTAGGTCAGAGATTTTACATCATATCAATGTATACATTCTTTCCCCTAAATTTCCCAGTGGGTCTCTAGTCCTTTATCGTGTTCAAAAATGTTTTATCTTGGATTAGGAAGCATAATTTGTGCTTTGTGAATCTAGGCTGCTTGGTGTTCATTAGATTCTCCTACACCATGTGCATAGAGATCAATTTTCTTATTAAAATACTTAGACTCTTACCTGGGATGACAGTCAGACCAACAGAACATTCATTTCCTGAATCATCAACTTGATGAATATTCCTCTGCTTCTGAAATTTGGGAGCCTGCCAACTTCCAAGATTCCAAAGATTTATCCATTTTCTCCTTCTGAGTTCCCAGAAAAGCTCCAAATGTGTTCCACTTTGACTTGAGGATTGGGCTTTAAATACTGTTGTTTTAATGTCAGTCAACAGGATTCAGAACTTGAAGGAACCTTGGAGATCATCTAATACAAGCTCCTCCTTTTACAGATGAGAAAATTAAAGTCCAGAGAGGTATATAACTTATCCAGGGTGACCCAGGTGGTAAGGGAGGAAAGCTGAGATCTTAACCCAGGTACTCCAAATTCCAATATGCTGCATTTGAGTGCATCCTGCTAACTCCATTTATCATTTATCATTCCCAAAGGTATCACTTCCTACAACTATTCTCATTTCCAGACCACCAAAGAAAATTACAAAAGTCAATATGATGTTATAGAGAGTATCAGTCAAGCATGTAAGAAACGTGAACTCTGATGCTAACTAGCCATGACATCTTGAACAAGTCACTCTAATCTCTCTGGGCCTTGATTTCAGCATCTGTAAAATTAAAGAATTAGACTAAAAATATTTCTAAGGTGTCTTCCAGCTCTCACTCTAATGGGCTCTACAATCCATTCCAACTTTAACATCCTATCCCTATGGGGTAGGGAACCTGTGGCCTCAAGGCCACATGTGACTCCCTAGGTCCTAAAGTGTAGTCCTTACCCAGACTTGACAGGGCAAATCCCCTTTGGGATTTTGGATTCAGTCAAGGGGCTGCATTTGAGGACCTAGATGGCCGCGGGTGGCCTCAAGGTTGCAAGTTCCCCACCCATGGTCTATGACAACACAGTGGCTTGAAATTCAGATCCTTAGAACCCACCTCCTTCAAACTTTAAGTCAATTTTCTATCAATTTGATTGGTTTTCACCATGTCTTTCTTGCTGATTTTACCTAGTGAATGTTAAAGATATATTAGCAGCTCAGGGAATATTTCTTATGTATACCAAGGCTCCCCATCTCTACCCCTCTCTAAGTGTGGGAGTTATGGGAATATGAACCAGGGATCTCTTATTTTGAGAGTCCACCTGAACAAAGAGGATATTCTCACCAGCCCCATCAAACCAATATTTTGGCCAACATTTTCCAATAAGTCGACTAAAGTCACTTTTTCTCTTATAGCGAAGACAAAACCTCTATGGTGTCCCAGAAACCTAAGGAAACAGGAAACAGCTGCATAAAGACAGTTATTAAGTATCTTCTCTCTGGTAGCCTCAAATAGAATATCTTATTAGTCACCACCATTACCCTGCCACTACAGCAAGAATTATCATCAACATTTAACAAAAGGAGAAACCACATGGTAACATAAGCCAGGAGAAAAAGGACTGAACTTGGAGAAAGGAAGACCTGGATTCAGGTACTGCCTTGACTTCTACTAGGTATGCAACTATGGTCAAGTCCAAGGGTGAGGAATCAGCAGCTTCAAAGCCACATGTGGCACTCTAGGTCCTCAAGTGCGGCCCTTTGACTGAATCCAAACTTCACAGAACAAATCCTCTTAATAAAAGGATTTGCTCTGTAAAACTTGGACTCAGTCAAAAGGCCTTAAGGACTTAGAGGGCCACATGTGGCCTCAAAGCCACAGGTTTCTCACCCCTGGTCAAGTCTCTTTAGAATTTCTGTTCCCCAAGGCAAGCCTTTTAGATTGTAGGTGACTGAGGAGTTACTGATCTGTATTGGTGGAAGGGATTTCCAGCCTGAGTATTACCTATTGTCCTCTTGAAATAGAACGTCCAGACAAAAAAGAAATTAACAGATGGCTTTTGGTTCAAAGGGCACACTTTACAATAGGCCTCTGAAAATAGAAATCTAAACACTCTGTTTTTTGACCAAATCATTCACTAGTCAGCAACTTGTCATGTAAAGAAAACAATTGGCTAGTAACTGATCAATTGAGTCCGATGGATAAAACCAATGCTGTGTATAGATTAGTCTAGATTGTCTTTGTTTTAGATTACCTTGTCATTAAAGTCATGCTACAACATTACTCATGAAAAGAGTAATTAGATTTTTAGATAGAGAATTGAGGTTCAAAATCCAGCTTTGCTACTTGCTACCTGCATGGCCTTGGATAAGTCACTTAACTTTTTATAGGCCTCTATGAAATGAAGAAGTCGACCTAGATGACCTCTAAGGTTTTTTTCAATTCTATCATCCTAATCTGACTGAACTGGGTTTGAATATAGATTCATTCCTATTAAGGAAAACTCCATATTTTAAAATCTGAGGCACAATTATAAATTTTATTTTAACCCTATAAACCACCCTTGGGCATAGATATTTATTCATTTTCTAAGGTAGTTGGAATCAGAGCCATGACTAACAATTTTTGTGCATAGGGTAAACATGTCCTCCAATCAAATGTTAACATTAAATTCAATTGCACAGGGCAGTGGGATGAAGGGGGGAATAAATTCTACGAGGCTAATAATAGACAGGGTTAACTGAGGAAGAGTTCTTTGAGGCTAAAGACAGTAGAAGAATAAGTTGCAGTTTGGTGATTTCCTATTTTAACTAATTATTTTTAGGCCAATTATTTCTAGGCTGCTGAATGAAGAACTCCAAGTGTTGTCAGTGCCCTCTAAATTTTGTATCCTGAGGTAAACTCCTGGTCACTCTGCCTTAGTTACATCTCTGATTTGAAGTCAATGACTTAAAAACAAAGAAACCCAACACCAATCATATTGTATTATCCATTCAACCTATCGAAAGGAAATACTTAATTTTACACTGATGAAATATCATTACTTCAGAAATCTTTGTCTTGAAAAGTCCAGGTAAAACAAATCTTTTTTTTTTCAAACACTCTGATTCATTTGAAATATAATACTTCTTAGTCTATCTCCAGCCTCAGGCAAAATGAATCAAGAATGAGTCTAGGAGCAGGAAGACATTAAAGGTTTTAATTCCTGTAATCTTATTGTTTTGTCATTATAGTAGTATATATGGAAATAACAAGAACAGAAGATTTTAGATGTTCTATCTTCATCATCATTCAGTTTATGGCTGGATCCTGACACAGTAGCTATATCTGTTTCAAAAACACAGGGTTGATAAGGTTTGAACATGTTAGAAAGTTACTAAATGACATTCTGGCCATTGTCTACCCATACCAAATACAATAGAGAATGGAGAAAAATAGTTTGATAACTGGTCACACCCATAGCCACGCATATAGCATAGGCTGGGTTCCAATTCAACTTGAGGGAACATTCCCATTAGCCCGAACTTTTAGCAGGAGACTCAGTGGGAATGTTCCTAAAGTGTGTGGGCACACCCAGTCTGTACTCTATGCATGGTTGTGCTCATAACCCAAAATTGCACCATTAGTTATAACTATGTCACCCACCTCCATGATCTCAAACCCTGAAATTCTCACGTTTGATCATAACAAGCTCCTATACTTCCATATCTCTATTTTCCCCACTCTTCCTAAATCTATTCTTCACCCTCACTGAAACTCCCAGTCCTTCTATCCTTCCTTGTGCTCCCAGGCTATTATCTCTGCTCTGGCCTCACTTTATTCCTTTCATAATTGACTCTATTCAGGGGTATGCTAAAGCTGATTGTTAAATTTTCTCCTTAAAAATCAGCAAATGCTGCAAATCAAGGCTTTATCTATTATTTTGTTGATTGTCTAGACTTAAGAAAGTGATGGAAATATTGCTAATAGTATAGATTAAACTTAAAAGTATATGCATACATTTTGGGGAGAGCCTGTTGTTAAATATTTACCCACATACCACTGCCTATAGCATGCATTGTTCTCCACCTTTAACCACCTCATTCCTTTTTTCTCATGGTTTATGCCAGGGGTGGGGAACCTGTGACCTCGAGAACACTTATGGCCCTATACATCCTCAAGTGCAGCCCTTCCTAATTCTGTGAAGTTTGGGTTCATTCAAAGGGCCACACTTGAGGACCTAGAGGACCACATGTGGCCTTAAGGCTGCAGGTTCCCCACCCCTGGTTTATGCCTTCCCCTCTTTGGCCCTAGATCCACCCCTACCATCGACTTTCTTTGCTTCTGCTCCTGTGCTGCTGATTGATATTGGAGGAAGTCGTGCGACCATGCTAGCTTGGTCCAATCTTAGACTACATTAAAAGAGGTATGCTGTTAATAACTAGGTGGCGTTCTGTTGAATTTTGTCTTAGTTAGCCCACATCTGGACTACTGTGTTCAGTTCTGGGCAATATGTTTCAATAAGGATATTTAGGAACTAGAGAGTAATTGCGGGAGGGCTAGAGAAGGCCTTCAAGAACATGGCATATAGAAGAATCTAATATAAGAACTTGAGATGTTTCATTTGAAGAAAAGATTTAGGGGAGATGTCATAGCAATCTCTTAAGTATATGAAGGTTGCCACCTGGAAGAGGTGGACAAAATTGGACAAAATAGCTCCTAATAATTGTTTTAATTTCTTCAGTGGTAGTCAATTAACCCCTTTCATTTTTGATACTGGTAATTTGGTTTTCCTTTAGACCTGCTCCATTTAGCCCCAAGGTGAGATCTAGAGGTAATGGATAGAAATTGCAAAGAGGAAAATTTTGGCTTAATGTAAGAAAAACTTTCCTAATGTATCCCAGAGTCCAAAGATCTATTCATCATATAAGGACCTCTCCTCTGGCCTTGCATGGACCCAGGCCTGAGTCCTAGGAAGGAGAGCAGGGAGGAATTAGTTCTCCCTCTTCCTTTTCCTTTCTTCCCTCCTCCATCTCCTTTCTCTTTTTCTCTTTCCTTTTCCTTCTCCCTTTTCTTTTCCCTCTTTCACTCTGAGTAATAGAAGCAACTCTACATAAATTACTAAAATAAAATGTAGGATGGACATATCTAGGATGAACCCAAAATGGGGATACCAGAACCCTTTCTTGAGAAGATCTAATGTACAATATAGGTGTCAGGTATGGGTTATTGGTTTATTTCCTCTACCATGGAAACTGCTTAATACACAAAAGACTAACAGGCATACCTTAAAACATATAGAAATATGAGCCAGCTCCAATAGTCCATTAAACTCATTATCCCCCTGCCAAAAAAGGTAAGGACAATGTTGTGGAATAGTTTACAGGGTTCAGATCTCTGACCTAGAAGGACATGGCTTTCTTTAGTCCTTCAGTTGCATATCCTCCTGTTGGGGCTGTTCTGCTCAAAATCATGCTATTGAGGACATCTCCCATTGGGTAGCTGGTATTCAATTCAAGAATGCAGGACCTCTCAAACTCATGAGGCAGCAACTAAGGCTGGAAATGTCCATTTCATCTACTTGTACAAAACTATTTATAGCAGTTCTTTTTGTTGTGGCAAATAATTGGAAATTGAGAGGATGCCCATCAATTGGGAAATGACTGAACAAGTTGTGGCATATGAATGTAATGGAATACTATCATGCCTTAAGAAATGATGGGCGGGAAGATTTCAGAAAAACCTGGACTTCATGAACTGATGCAAAGTGAAGTGAGCAGAACCAGGTGAACCATATTCATAATAACAGCAGTATTGTGTAATGATCAGCTCTGAATGACTTATCTATTCTCAGCAATGTAATGATCTAAGACAATTCCAAAGGATTCATGATGAAAAATACTATCCATTTCCAGAAAAAGAACTGATGGAGTGTGAATACAGATCAAAGTACACTATTTTCGCTTTATTTTCTTCATAGATTTTTTCCCCTTTTGGTCTGTTTCTTCTTTCACAACATGACTAATATGGAAATACGTTTTACATCATTGAACATATATAACATATATCAAATGGTTTGCCATCTAAGGAGGGGAGAGGTGAAGAAGGGAGAGAGAAAATTTGGAACTCAAAATTTTTAAAAAATGAATGTTATCAGCACCATATTTGTGTTATAAAGGGAATTTGATAGGATTCTTTGTCTATTTTCCCCAATAGTTAGATAGTCTTGGGATTAATTGTTCTTTAAAGATTTGGTAGAATTCACTTGTGAATCCATATGACCCTGCGAATTTTTTTCTTAGGAAGTTCACTGATGGCTTATTAAATTTCTTTTTTCTAAGATTCAGTTATATTCTATTTGTAGAATATATATTCTATTTCTTCTTCTGTTAATCTGGACAAATCATTTTTGTAGATATCCATTTCATTTAGAATGTCAAATCTATTGGCATATTAATTGGGCAAAATAGCTCCTAATAATTGTTTAAATTTCTTCTTCATTGGTAGTCAATTGGTAATTTGATTTTCTTCTTTCCTTTTTTTTTTTAAATCAAAGTAACCAATGGTTTATCTGTTTTAATTGTTTTCATGAAACCAGCTTCTAGTTTTATTAATTAGTTCAGTGGTTTTCTTGCTTTCAATTTTATTAATCTCTTCTTAGATTTTCATGATTTTAGTCGTGTTTGGAGATTTTTAATTTGTTCTTTTTCTAGTTTTTTTTTAGTTGTATGTCCTATTCGTTGATCTACTCTTTCTCTATTTTTTAATGTAAACAATTAAAGAAATAAAAATTTCCCTAAGTACCACTTTGACTGCACCCCACAGATTTTGGTATGATGTTTCATTATTGTCATTCTCTTTAATGAAATTATTGATTGTTTCTATGATTTGTTCTTTGACTCACTTATTTTTTTAGGATTAGATTCTTTGATTTCCAATTAATTTTTAATCTGTCTTTCCATTGCCCATTATTGAATGTAATCTTTATTGCATTATGATATAAAAAGGATGCATTTAATATTTCTACTTTTTTGCATTTGGTTGTGAGGTTTTTATGCCCTAATACATGGTCGATTTTTGTGTAGTTACCAAGTACTGCTTTGAAAAAGGTATATTCCTTTCTAATCCTATTCAATTTTCTCCAGAAATCTATCATTTCTAACCTTTCCATAATTTTGTTCACCTCCTTAACTTCTTTCTTGTTTATTTTTTGTTAGATTTATCTAGTTTTTATAGGGGAAAGTTGAGACCCCCTATTAGTATTGTTTTATTGTCTATTTCCTCCTGTAACTCATTCAACTTTTTCAAAAATTTAGATGCTATACCATTTGGTGCATATGTTTTTAGTATTGATATTACTTCATTGGTATGTACCTTTCAACAAGATATAGTTTCCTTCCTTAGCTCTTTTAATTAGATATCTTTCTGCTTTTGCTTTGTCTGAGATAATGATGGCTATCCCTGCTTTTTTTACATCAGATGAAACGTAACATATTCTGCTCCATATTCTTACCTTTACTCTGTGTGTGTCTCTGTGCTTCAAGTGTGTTTCTAAATAACAGCATATTGTAGGATTCTAGTTTTTAATCCATTCTGCTATCTGCTTCCATTTTATGGGTGAGTTCATCCCATCCACACTGATAGTTATGATAACTGTGTATTTCCCTCCATCTTATTTTTCCCTTGTATATCCTTCTTTCCCTCTTATATTGACCCTGTCCCTCCTCACAAGTGTTTTACTTCTGATCACCACCTCCCCCAATCCACCCTCCTTTCTATCAGTCTCCCCTCCCTTTTCTTATCCCCATCCCTTTATGCTTTCTTATAGGATACCAAGCAAACTACAAAAAAATTTTATAGAGCTAGAAAAAATAATAACAGAATTCATCTGGAAGAACAAGGGGATCAGTAAAAAAAAAAAAAAAGTAAAGGAAGGCAGTCTAGCCATACTAGATCTCAAACTGTATTATAAAATGGTAATCATCAAAACAATCTATAAAGAAACAGAATGGTTGGGGTGGCTAGGTGGCACAGTGAATAGAGCATCCGGCCTTGGAGTCAGGAGGACCTGAGTTCAAATCTGACCTCAGACACTTAACACAAAAACTAACCAAGGGACCTTGGGCAAGTCACTTAACCCCAATTGCCCTACCTTCCCCCCTCCAAAAAGAAAAAAAAAGAAACAGAGTGGTGGATAGGTAGAATATATTAGATACACAGTACATTAAATTAAATGACCATAGTAATCTAGTATATTATAAACCTAAATATCCAAGCTTTTGGGACAAAAATGCATTATTTGACAAAAACTGCTGGGGAAACTGGAAAATAATATGGCAGAAATGAGGTATAGGCCAACATCTCACACCATACAACAAGATAAGGTCAAATTTGGTACATGATTTAGACATAAAGGGTAATACCACAAGCAAATTAGAAGAACAGGGAATAGTCTATCGCTCAGATCTACAGAGAAGAATTCATGGCCAAACGGGAGAAGAGAGCATTATGAAATGTAAAGTAGATCATTTCAATTATATAA
This sequence comes from Gymnobelideus leadbeateri, assembly GCA_011680675.1. Classification (NCBI taxonomy): domain Eukaryota; kingdom Metazoa; phylum Chordata; class Mammalia; order Diprotodontia; family Petauridae; genus Gymnobelideus; species Gymnobelideus leadbeateri. The sequence goes on from WOXC01010182.1 coordinate 237,401, forward strand.
AATTAAAATTTTTTTGCACAAACAAAACCAATGCAACAAAATTAGAAAGGAGAAAACTGGGGTGGTGAGGATTTGGAACCAGTATTTCTGACAAATACCTCATTTCTCAAATATATAGACAACTAAGTCAAATTTATAAAAATAAGAGTCATTCCCCAATTGATAAATGGTCAAAGGATATGAAGGACAGTTTTTAGACAATCAAAGCTATCTATAGTCATATGAAAAAATGCTCTAAATCACTATTGATTAGAGAAATGCAAATGAAAACAACTCTGAGGTATCACCTCACACCTATCAAATTGGTTAATATGACAAAAAAGGAAAATGATAAATCTTGGAGAGGATGTGGGAAAATTGGGACACTAATGCATTGTTGGTGAAGTTGTGAACTGATCCAACCATTCTGGAGAACAATTTGTAACTATGCCCAATGGACTATAAAACTCTGTATACTCTTTGATCCAGTAATACCACTGCTAGGTCTATATCCCAAAGAGACCAAAAAAGGGGCAGGAGGGAGGGCCTACTTGTATAAAATAACAGCTCTTTTTGCAGTGGCTAAGAATCAGAAATTGAGAGGATACCCATCATTTGGGGAATGGCTGAACAAGTTGTGGTATATAATTTTGATGGAACATTATTGTACTATAAGAAATGACCAGGGGCGGAGCCAAGATGGCGGAGGAGAAACAGCACTTCCAAGATGCTCTGCCCCACACAAATTCCAAACAATGTAAAAGGGACTCTGAACAACTTCTGGAGCCCCAGCATGCACAGAACTACACAGAGAAGCTAACCTCCCGCTGAGGAGAACCCAGCAGCCCTGCAGGGAGCAGTGAGCCCAGCGCTCTGAGAGCAGGCAGCACAGCACGCTGGGAACCGACAGCACAGCACTCTGGGAGCTGAGCCCAGGCCCCCGTGAGCCTCGGATTTAGCCCTAGGGCAGATGGGCCAGCAGCCGGCTGGAGGGACCCCAGAACACCAGCAGCTGTGGCGATTCCAGAATTATCAGCACAGATATGCCTAGGACAAAGTAAGAAGTTAGTGCCCTATGGACTTTGGGACCAGTATTTGGGGAATGCATCAGCTTCCTCCCCTGGGGGCGAAAAGCTGCTGAAGAAACACGGCACAGAAGCCATTTTGCAGCATCAGTGGCAGCTCCAGCTCCTGGTCTTTGAACTGTAGAGAGATCCAGCAATCAGTCTGGGGGTTAATCTCTCTTGCTTTAACCTGCTTGGATCTGGATTGTGGTCGTGAGGGGAGGTCTGGGGTGGGTATCCAATTTGCCAGAACAGGTGGGGGCTTTACAGAGGCCACCCAATCTCTGGAAGTTGTGAAGACCCTGACGTTCGGGATGGAAGCTCTCCTGTCTGGTGGCAGAATCCTAATGTGGCAACAAGCCCCAAAATCAAGTAATTAAGTGGCAATATGCCTAGGCAAAGGGAACAAAATAAACAGAAAAATGCAACTTTAGACTCCTATTTTGGGGGCAAAGAGGATCAAAGCATGGAACAGGAGTAGGACTGTGAGGTCAGAAATCCTGCACCAAAAGCCCAAAATGAAAATACAAGCTGGATACAGGCCATAGAGGACCTTAAGAAGCAGATAAGAGAAGTGGGGGAACAATTGGGAAGAGAAATTATAAAGATGCAAGAAAAATATGAAATGACAGTCAACAGCCTGACTGAGGAAAATAAGAACTTAAAAAATAGACTAACTCAAATGGCAAAAGAGGCTCAGAAAGGCAATGAGGAGAAGAATGCCTTAAAAAGCCAAATTTGCCAGATGGAAAAAGAATCTCAAAAGCTCACTGAGGAAAATCATTCCTTCAGAATTAGACTGGAGCAAATGGAAGCTAGCGACTTTATGAGAAATGAAGATGCTGTTAAACAGAGCCAAACAAATGAAAGAATAGAAGGCAATGTGAAATATCTCATGGGAAAAACCACTGACCTGGAAAATAGATCCAGGAGAGATAATTTAAAAATTATTGGACTACCTGAAAGCCATGATCAAAGAAAGAACCTAGAAATCACCCTTCAAGAAATTCTCAAGGAAAATTGCCCTGATGTTTTAGATCCAGAGGGCAAAATAGAGGTTGAAAGAATCCACAGATCACCTCCTGAAAAAGATCCCAAAAAGAAAACTCCCAGGAATATTATAGCCAGGTTCCAGAATCCCCAGATCAAGGAGAAAATACTACAAGCAGCCAGGAAGAAACAATTTCAATATTGTGGAAACACAATCAGAATAGCCCAGGACCTGGCAGCTTCTACACTGAGGGATCGAAGGGCATGGAATATGATATTCCAGAGGGCAAAAGAGCTGGGATTGAAGCCAAGGGTCACCTACCCAGCAAAACTGAGTATCTTGTTTCAGGGGAAAATATGGTCATTCAGTGGAATAGAGGACTTTCAAGCATTCTTGAGGAAAAAACCAGAGTTGAATAGAAAATTTGACATTCAGACACAAGAAGCAAGAGATGCTTGAGAAAGTAATCAAGGAAAAGAAATCAAAAGGAACTTATCAAAATTGAACTATTTACATCCCTACATGGAAAAACAATAACTGTGTTTGATGAAACCTCTCTCATTATGAAAATAATTGAAGAAGGGTATATGGGCATATGTTTACAGGTATACATGGATAGAGGGCACAGGTTGAATTTGATGGGAAGGGATGATTCTTAAGGGGTGAAGTTAAGAGGTGAGAGAGCAAAGTGGCAAGAGAAGATGGGGAGAGACAGGGTAGGGTAAACTATGTCATGTAGAAGAGGCAAGGGGAAGTAGTTGCAGGGGAGGGGAAGAACAGGAAGGCAAAAAGGCAAAACCTTATTCTCATTGAAGTTGGCTCAAGGAGAGAATCACATACATACTAAATGAGATATCTCACCCTGCAGGAGAGTAGGGGAAAGGGGGATGAGAGGGGGGATGATGGAGGGGAGGGCATTCTGGGGGCAGGGGAGGATGGAAGTACCCACTATCAAAGAGGGACGGGATCAAAGTAGGGAATGGACCAGGTGGGAGGTGAGATGGGTGGGAGGGAAATATAAGCAGTCTTTTACAATATATCTACTATGGTAATGTTTTGCATAGCTATACATGTACAACACATACTGAATTGCTTATCTTCTCAGAGGGAGTGGGTGACAAGGGAGGAAGGGAATAGATCTGAAAATCGAAGTTTTAAAATTAAATGTTTCATAAGATGTCCAGGCATTGGGGCTCAGAGATTCACCTTGCCCTAATGGCAAAGTCGAAGGGGGTATGGGAGAAGATATGGGAGAGAGCAGATTGGATGAGGGGATATCTAGTGGGACTGCTATTCTGGGGTGGTGGGTAGGGAAAAATGGGGGGAAAATTGTAACTCAAAATCTGGTGGAAATGAATGATGTAAACCAGAAGTTAATAAAGCATTTGTTTAATAAACAAACAAAAAAGAAATGACCAGCAGGATGATTTCAGAAAAACCTGGAAAGACTTACAAGAATTGATGCAAAATGAAGTGAGCATAACCAGGAAAATGTACACAGTAGCAACAATATTGTACAATGAAGAATTGTGAATGACTTAGCTATTCTCAGCAATACAATGATCCAATACAATCCCAAAAGACTCATGATGAAACATGCTATTGGCCTCCAGAGAAAGAACTGATGCTATCTGAATGGTGATTGAAACATTCTGGCTTCTCTTTCTCTTTCTATTTTCTTCCTTTTTTTTCTGTCACTTTTTTTGTTTGAGCCTTCTTATACAAAATAACTAATATGGAAATGTTTTACACAATTGCAAATGTATAGCCTATATCTGATTTCTTACCATCTCAGAGAGGGGTCAGAGGAGGCAGTGAGGGAAAATAAAATTTGGAACTCAAAATTTTTTAAAATGTTAAAAAATGATGAAAAATGCTATCCATCTCTAGCAAAAGAACTGATAGAGTGTGAATATAGATCAAAGTACACTATTTTCGCTTTATTTTCTACATGATTTTTTTTCTTCTGGTCTGTTCTTTCACAACATGACTAATATGACAATTGGGGGAAATAAAATATTATTAAAAATAAAAAATAAAAACGAGTGTTAAAATAAAATAAAATACTATTTAAAAAGAAGGAAGCTTTATCAAATTAAAGTAAATCTAATTAATTTTTATTATCAATTTTTATTATTTATGAATAAATATATTTGTGAATAAATAGGAAAAAAAGAAGGAAGCAGAAAAAAGAAGCAATCAGAGACCTGAGAATCCATCTCAGGCTTCCCTAAACAAGCACCACTTTTGCTATGTGCTTCACAAGAAAGCCATCCTTTATTTACTACTCCCTTCCCTCCACTATGGAAATCCAGGAAAAACACCAGAGGAGTGGTCCATAAGAAGCTAGTCTATTTTTTCCCCATGTTCTTATAGACCACAAGGACAAAGGTGAGAGAAACATCCTCTTGTCAGTAACCAATCTTCTCCTTCAGAAGCCCCCAGACTCTGGAAATCAATCAGGAGTTGCTATCATACCAGAAGGACAAATGTACCTCAGAAAGGGGCCAGAGTTCATTCCAGCTCCATGGAGGTATGTCTTGAACTAGATGGCCCCTGATGTCCCTTCCAATTCTGAAATTCTGTGATTTTGTAATCGAGTACAAATTCATGTTATCTGATTTCATCTGGACACTCACTGTTGTGAGGCACTCCTTCTAATTCTTTCTTGATTGACTCTGTCTCATTCTCCTTAGGGGCTGTTCTAAATCTTCTGCAGAAATTCTTATCTTCTTCGAGCTCCCTCATCTCCATTTTCCCACACCTTAAAACTTACTATACCTTCACTATATACTTCGCTTCACCATCTTTTCTCTACTCCATTCTCCGAGAAAGCGGTAGCCCTTCCTTTTCCAAAACCATTCCCTCTATCTGTATCCTTGAAATTCTCCCCTTTTATCTTTTGTGATTTGTATCATTTCATCATCATCACCACCACCACCACCACCACCACCATCATTTCTCTGTGTCTCTCTGGGTCCCTCTGTCCTTCTATATCTGTTTCTTTGTCTGTCTCTGTCTTTGTCTCTCTCTCTTCAGTCTCTCCTTACCCGATGGTCCCTTTCCCACTGCCCACAAACAAGGTCAGATCTATCTTAGCCTTAAAAAAAAGGGGATCATAGATTCTGAACTGGATGGTCCTTCAGTGCCATCTGAGCCAGCTCTCTTATACAGATGAGAAAACTGAAGTTCAGAGAGTTGAAGTGACTTGCAAAAGGTCACACAGGTGAGCCAGGATTTGAATGAGCCTCAATCCACTTTCCACTTCATCATTCTCATTCATTTAATGCTGCCATCTTACCAGGTTACTGTTTTATATCTCTCCTCTCCTTCCCTGCCACCGGCATAGAAAGTATCTTCTATGTGCTGCCTCTACTTCCTAACTATTTACTCTTTTCAATTCTTTGTAATCTGGCTTCCATCACCAGCACTCTGTCTCCAGAGTTATCAATGATCTCATTATTGATGAATTATAAAGCTTTTTTCCTGTCCTCAGTCCTCCTTGGCATCATTGCAGTTTTTGACACAGTTAACCACCATCTTCTCCTGGCTACTTTCTCTTCCCTTGGCTTCTTTCTCCCCTGGTTCTCTCCCTACCATCCTGATTGCCCCCTTCTCGGCCTCCTTTGCCAGATCATAATCCATCTCCTGCCCATTTAGCCCCCGTGTTACAAGAGTGTCCTAGCCTCCTCCTGTCTCCATACACTTTACCTTGATGATTGCATCAGCTCCAATGAAAGACACTACAAAATCTGCACCCAACCCTATTCTTTCTCATGGACTCCGTCCCACATCATCTAGGACCTGCCATGTTATTGTTATGCTTGTCTTTTACTTTCAAAGAGTACCATGACATCAGGGAATGATGACATGACTTGCAGGTGACTTGAATTTGAATGAGGGAGGGCTGTGCAAGGTCACTGGCCTCACTTCCTCCTCCAGAGCCCTTTGGATCCAGTGGCCAGATATTTATCAGGACAGCTGGAGATGACCCAGGATGCAATGGGAGACCGTGGTCCTTTGAGGCTAAGGTCTTTTTGCGTTCTCACTTTGAATGAGGTAACACCCATTCAGTGAATAGGCTGCACATTGTGTAGCCTTCTTGCTTTGTTTCTAATATCCAGCTTTCTCTTTTGGCATCCTATTCCTCTTTTCTCTTTCCCCAGGTGGGTTTATTGCTGTTCTAGCTCCACTTCTACATCTCCACCCCCATCCCAACATACAAATCCTCTGCCAAAACAGATATGGATCTAATTGGTTGATTGAACTTTGGATGAAATTCTTTTATACCAAAGTTATATCAGCTACACATTTTCTTTTGAAAATTCTTTTTTTCCATGTCTAGATGTAAAATAAATGACTTTCCCCATTACAAAAGAATCAAAGGTATGAAAAAAGGAAAACCATACATTTTTAGACCTTGACAATCATGTAGTTCAACACCATAATAGGACAGAAGGAGAAAGAGCAGCCCAGAGCTGTGATGGGACAGCCCCAAAGTCACCCAGTTAATGAGCAGCGGAACAAGAATCAAGGCTTGAGTTCCAATTCCATGCTTAGTGCCCTTTAAAAAAACAAACAAAAACCTCTTCAACACAAAAAACTTACTAAACAAGAACCTAAACCAATGATAATTATATCACATTTACTAAATAGAAGACAAAAACACGAATAAATAGAATAGAATAATTCACCCATAAACCTGAGTCACACTCTCCCAACAATGCACAGGGATTGTAGGGAGCAGGGAGAGTAGGTTGAGGGCTCTTTCCAGTATTCCACAATAGCTCATTTAATAAAGATCTATTTTAGAGTAAATGAGGGGCTTCTAAAATAACATTAGACCTACTCTTACTGGCCCCAAAGGAAAATTAATTTAATTCTTTTAGCAAGTCAGGAGTTAGGGAGAAGGGCGGAGAGGATGACTTCTGGCCTCTCACCCACAATCAAATTCCCTGTTCCCTCGGGAGGATGTCTAAAAACCCAGACTGTGAGAGTCCTTGGAGTGGAGAAATCTGTGTCCCTGTCCTTATCCACTTCTAAGACTTGGAGCCCATCCTGCCCTAGCATAGATCTGCCTTCTTCTCCTTCCACTCTATGACTCTCACAAACATACTTTGTATTTCCTGGCTCACCTAATATTACCTTTCTTACTATTTAATGATTTTTTTGTACCATGACCTACCTATATTGTGTGCCCTGAAACACATTCCCATGCCTCCACTATTACTGCTTTCATTTGGTTATGAAAGTTTCTGACAAAAAAAAAAATGTGTCATGGGAACACATCCCCTTTACTAATGGAGAGATTACAATGCTAGGCACAAAGAGGCATTCAATAAACACTGGCTGGTTGCTTGTTTGATTACCATGGCAGGCACTAGTTTGATGAGAGAGACAAGTCAGTCTGACATGATGCTGGTTGCAGAACATTCCTAGACTGCCCCTGGCCCCCTCTCTCTTAGGTCCAAAGGAAAGAAAAATGCCCCAAGTCAGCAGAGGCTTGGCAGTCACGAATCTTTTCTCAAAGATATGTATCCCCCTCAAACCAGCTGCAACAGCAGCAAACAAAGAACGGTGGGCCTCTACCTTGCCTGAGGGTTGTTTGTCTTTCCTAACAGTTATCTTGGCACTGACACGCACAAGATTGGGGCTCCCCAATGGATGCCTCCTTCCTAGAGAGGCTTTCTGGGCATTGATCACCAGCCATCAAGTTTAATAACTTCTTATTTCTCTCCTGTCTATAAACACCATCTGCCTGGGAGAAAAGAGTTGGGAAAAGAAAGAAGTTCTTACTGAGCAATTAGGAAAGGAGGAGGATAGTGCTGGTGTAGGCGAGACAGGAAGCTCGAGAGTGAGGAAGCTGGTACTGGTGTTACTGGCTGACCTGAATTACAGTCAAATGGCAAAGAGACCAAAAACTTCCACTAGGACTTAGACTGCCATCTGTATTGATATGGGAGAGTATTTGTCTGCTAAATGCCTCACTGTTTGTAGGCCACTGAACAGTCCTCCTATCTCTACAAAAGAAAAATGCCTTGGTACACAACTCCAGGGCATGGATGAAAAGTCAGTGGGTTATAGTGGAAGGAGCCCTGGTCAAGGAATCAGGAGAGACTTGCATTCGGATTTCACCTCTGACACTTGTGATCACAGGCAAGTTACTTGACATTTTTTAGCCTCAGTTTCTCCAGTGATAATATGGGCATGATAAACCTTTAGTATCTACTTCACAAGGTTGTTTTGAGGATCAGATGTGCCAAAGTGTTTGCAGACCTCAATTGGTTATATTAACCAATCTATTCTTAGGCATTTAAATGTGCAGGCACTGAGCCAAGTACTAGGAGTACAGAGACTAAAGGCTCCCTGTATTCAAAGGACTAACATGTAATGGAAGGGATAAAATGTGGGCCTATGGGTATGTACAGATTATATACAAGACAAATTCAAAGTAATTTAGGGAAGGGGTAGTAAGGCTTCATGGGCAGTTAGGTGGTATAAGTGGGTAGAGTGCAGGGCCTACAGTCAGGAAGATTCATTTTCATGAGCTCAAATCCAATCTCAAATACTTACTAGTTGTGTGACCCAGGAAAAGTCACTTAATGCTGTCTGTCTCAGTTTCCTCATCTGTAAAATGAGCTAGAGAAAGAAATGTCAAACTTTCAGTATCTTTGCCAAGAAAACCCCAACGGGGGTCGTGAAAAGTCAGACATGAGTGAAACAACTGAACAATGACAACTAAGGTTTCATGCAGAAGGTGGTTCTTGAAATTTCAAGAGGCAAGGTGAGGATGGTGTGCATTCCAAGCATGGTGGGCAGGCATAAACCTGGGAGATGGTATTGGGCCATCTCTCAGAGCAAAGGAAGGGAGATAAAATGTAAGAACACTAGAAAGGGAGAAAGGGGGCCAAGTTGTGAAGACACTATATTTAAATGTCAAACCAAGGAGTTTATATTGGATCTTAGAGGCACTAGGGAGACGCTGGAGTTTATTAAGAAGTGAGGTGATGTGGTTAGACTTTTTCTTTAGAAAAATCATTTTGGCAGCTATGGAGGATCTATACAGTGGGGAGACAGCTGGGGAAGGGATGGCAAATAAGAAGATATTGAAATAATGCAGGCAAGAGTTGATGAGGGCCTGAACTAGAATAGGAGCCGTGTCAATAAGAGGAGGGGAACATATGTGAGAGACATTGGAGAGAGAAAAAAAGTCAAGATTTGACAAGCTATTGGATACATAGCCTAAGGGAGAATAAAAGAGTTGTGAACCTGGGCAGATGATGGTGATGATCTTTGTACATACATACATACATACATACATACATACATACACACACATATACATATAGATATACACACACAGATATAAACTATTATTAGTTCAGATTAAAAATGAGGAAGCTGAGGCCCACAGGAATACCTAGATCATAGGATCTGAGATTTCTAGCTAGAAGGTTCATCAGAGGCCATCTAGTCCCTCCCTCTGATTTTCCATAGGAGGCCCAAAGATATAAAGTGACTTGCCTAAAGCTACAAAGGTAGTAAGCAGTAGTAAATTCAAACCTGGGCCCTCTGACTCTGTCCAGTGCTCTTGCCCCTACACTCGGCCAGCTCTCAGAAGATCTCAAGTTTGAGTCCCAACTGTATTACTTTCTAGTTATGTATCCTAAGCAAGTCATGGAAAGACCTTGATTCTCAATTTTCTTGTCTGTAAAGTAGGAATGTACTACTTACCTGCCAACTCACACAGCTGCTATGGGGAAAGCATTGTTCAGACCTGAAATTGCTATAAAAATGTGGGTCATATTTTTTTATTCCACACATATAAACACATACCCACTGAAAGTCCTAATGTAATGGCAGCTTCTAGCATCTCACTCATTTCTTCCCCCCACACTCCCTCCCTTCCCCCCAACACTTCCACATTCCATATTTGGGAATGAAACATATACAGGTCCTGCCATGGCACAGATCCCTGCTCTTGGCCCTGTCTTGTTCAACATATTTATTAAAAGCATGGAGGAAAACCAAGACCAAATATGGAGATGACGCAAAGCTCAGAGAAAGAGCTAATATTGGGCATGATAGGATCAGAATTCACAATGATCTTTCAAGGCTGCAACACTGGGCTAAAAGCAACCAGATCAAATTTGCCAGAAACAAATTAAATATCTGGCATTTAGGTTCAGGCCATCAATTTTGCAAATACCAGAGCAGGGAGACCTGTCTTGATAGCAGTTCATGTGGAAAAAAATGAAGAATAAGGCTGTTAAAACAGCCAATGCCACATTAAACAGCATTAATAGAGCAGTATACAGATGAAGGGAAACAGTTTCATTCTACTTTATGGTAGGGAAGCTATTTGCTTGAAAGTTACATTCATTCTGACCTGGGCCTTGAAGGAAGAGAAGGATCTAAACTGAAGGGAGATGAAGAGGGAGTACATTCAAGGAATAGGGAATGACCAACATGAAGGCACAGAGACGAGAGTGTAAGACAAGATGAGGAAATAGTTAATAGCCTAGTTTGTTTGGAATATGGAATGAGTGAATGTGTGAATAAATAGTGCAAAATGAGCTGGAAAAGTAGTTTGGAGGCAGACTGCATAGGGGCTTAAAAGCAAAACTTTGGATCTTACAGGTAATAGGGAGCCATTGATTATTTTGGGACAGGACAGTGACAAAGTCAAACTCAGAAGACATTCAGAAGGTTGTGTTGGCAAGGATGATTAGAAAAGGCAAGGACATTAGTTTGGAGGCAACTCCAACCATCTGGGGGGAGAGATGATAAAAAGCCTTAACTAGAGTGGTGAAGATATGGATTAAGAGGAGAAGAAAGATGCAAAATATATTATGGAGATAAAATCAATAGGACTTCATGTTCTTAAGTGGCTCTAATTTTCCAAGACAAAATAAGCCATTTACAAATATATTATTGAGAAATGGAAAATATGTCTTCTTTGAGTTAGACACTAAATTACAAGACAAATTAATGCCATACTTCCTTCTTGTTACCTGTGTGATCTTTGGCAATGACTTGAATCTGGGCTTCAATTTCCTTATATGTGGAAGGAAGGAAGAAAGAAAGAAAGGAAGGAAGGAAGGAAGAAAGAAAGAAAGAAAGAAAGAAAGAAAGAAAGAAAGAAAGAAAGAAAGAAAGAGAGAAAGAAAGAAAAAAGAAAGGAAGGAAGGAAGAAAAAGAAAGAAAGAAAGAAAGAAAGAAAGAAAGAAAGAAAGAAAGAAAGAAAGAAAGAAGAAAGGAAGGAATGAATGAAGGAGGGAGAAAAAGAAAGGAAGGAAGGAAGAAAAAGAAAGAAAGAAGGAAGGAAGGAAGAAAGAGAGAAAGAAAGGAAAAAGAAAGGAAGGAAGGAAGAAAAAGAAAGACAAAGAAAGAAAGAAGGAAGGAGGAAGCAAGGAGGGAGAAAGAAAGAAAGGAAGGAAGGAAGAAAGAAAGAAAGAAAGAAAGAAAGAAAGAAAGAAAGAAAGAAAGAAAGAAAGAAAGAAAGAAAGAAGGAAGGAAGGAAAGAAAGAAAGAAGGAAGGAAGGAAGGAAGGAAAGAAAGAAAAAGAAAGAGAGAAGGAAAGGAAAACCAAGGATGTTGGACTAAATGACTTTTATAAGGTACCTTCCAGTGCTAACATCCCATGATTCTCTAACTTCTATTCATCCAACAACACTCATTAAGCACTCACCATATATTATATACTATGCATTGAGCCAGGCTTGGGGGATTCAAAGACAAAAATGAATCTCTTTCTTCAAGGAACTTACATTCAGCAGGGAGACCCAATATATAAACAGATAAATATATAGATACTTATTTGAAGGAGGTGGGGGTTCTAATGATTGGTGAGAGCAAGAGAAACCTCACAGAGTATGACACCCCAGTTGAATCTTGAAAGATGCCAAGGATTCTAAGAGCTAGAGGTGAGAGGGACCATCTGTTTTTTAAATATATTTTTTTTTGGTATCTCATATTTAAATTGCTTGGATTTCCCTTTTTGCCTCCCTGTTCCCTAGAGAGGTCTCTTTATAACATTTTTAAAAGAACAAAATTGAAAAGAGAAGAAAAAATAAACAAAATGTTGGAAAAACTGACATTCTACGTAATGTTCCACACGCACACAATCCCTTTTCCCCCACTTCTGCAAAGGAGTGAAGTGAGGTGTCTTTTCACATCCCTTCTTTAGGACAAAGCTTTAGGACCTTTATGATTTTGCTTGAGCTGCTTCTTCTTCTTTTAAATAGATTTTTATTTGCATCTTTTGTTTTTACACTGTTCTCCATAATTTTCCCTTCCTCCCAGAGAGCCATTCCTTATAACAAACAATTTTTCAAAAATAAGGAAGATGAGAGGAAAATTCCTCAGAACCTATCAATATATCTAAAAAAATTAACCTCATATGCTATATTCTATACCCATAGACCTCTCACTTCTACAAAGGAGTTGGGGAAGGGGCTTCTCCTGTCTTTTCTTTGGGGTCAAGCTGGTTTTTTGTAATTTTGTGCTTGTTTTTTCATTGTCCAGTGGTGTTTTTTTCTTTCCAATTACATTGTTGTAGTCATTGTTTATGTGTACGTGTGTGTGTGTGTGTGTGTGTGTGTGGTTTCCTTCATTGAAGAAGTTCATGCAGATCTTTTCTCATTCTTCTGCCTTTGCCATAGGGTGTCATCGTTTCTTATAACACAGCAATATTCTATTACATTCATATGCCACGCTTTATTTAGCCATTCTTCAAGTGATGGGCATCTTTTCTATTTCCAGTTCTTTGTTACCACAAAAAAAGTGCTGCTAGAAATATTTTGGTTCTGTTGTTGTTCAGTCGCTTCTGACTCTTCATGATCTCATTTGGGGTTTTCTTGGCAAAGATACTAGAGTGGTTTGCCATTTCCTTCTCCAGCTCGTTTTACAGGTGAGGAACTGAGGCAAACTGAGTTAAGTGACTTGCCTGTGGTCACACAGCTAGCAAGTGTCTGAAGCCAGATTTAAACTCACAAAGATGAGTTTTCCTGACTGCAAGCCCAGCATTCCATCCACTGCACCACCTAGTTGCCATGGTTTATATTTTGGAGATGTGTGTGTATACATATTTGTGTACATACCTTTTTATCAGAGACATTCCTGGTCATTGGCATATGAACATCTAGCAATAGAACTTCTGGACCAAAGAGTATAGCTTTGTACTCTTTTGTAGAGACTGGATTCGGTTGATATTGGGTGAGGATGAGGAGAAGCAAGAGAGAATGAAGTCACAGATGATGCCAAGGTAGAAAACCTGGGTAATTGAAAAGATGGTAGAACCTGTAGTAGAGAGGGAGAGTTGGAGGAGAATTTAGCTGGGGAATATAAGCAATTTCCTTTTGAACTTGTTGAGTTTGAAATGTCTATGGGACATCTAGGAGGAGATATCAATAAGTAGGAAGTGATATGAGACTAGAGCTCATAAGAAAAGTTAGACTTGGATACATAGATTTTGGAATCAGCTGCATAAATGTGATCCTAGAACCCAGGGAAGCTTTTGAGATAACTAAGAGAAAGATAGAAGAGAGAAGAGGAGAGAAGGGAAGGGAAAAGAAAGGAAGGGAAGAAGAGAGAGAGGGAGAGGGAGGGAGGGGAGAGAAGGAGAGGAGAGAGGTGGGAAGAGGAAGGAGGGGGAGGGGAGGGGAGGAAAGGAGAGGGAAGGGATGGGAAAAGAAAGGACGGGAAGAAGAGAGAGAGGGAGAGAGAGGAAGGGGAGGGAAGGAGAGGAGAGAGGAGGAGGGGAGGGGAGGAAAGGAGAGGGAAGGGATGGGAAGGGAGCCCAGGACAGAGTCTAAGAGGACATATATGGTTACTGGGCTAGACATGGATTAGATGATGAAATAGAAAAGGACACTGAAAAGGACTGATCAAACAGGTAGGGGAGAACAAAAAGAGAGTTGTGTCACAAGAGCTCAGGGAGAGGTGCATTTTCAGGAGAAAGAGAATGGCCAACAGTTTCAAAAGCTGCAGAGAGATTCCAAAGGATAAGGTCTGAGAAAAGGCCACAAGAGGCCAATCAAGGTATCACTGGAAATTCTGGAGAGACATTTTAGTCAAGTAGTGAGATCATAAGGGCTCGATGCGTGACTAAGGAAGTAGAAAAATGATTATAGGCGACTTTTCTTAGAACTTTGGCAGGCAAGCAATAAGTATTTATTAAGTTCTTACTATATGCCAGGCACTATGTTAAGGGCTGGGGACACAGATATAAATAAAAAGATAGATGGTCCTTGCCCCCAAGGAACTGGGAGAGGGAACTGGAGGGAGGCAAGAAGAGGGAGGAACCTGGGAGGAACATAGTGGTGAATTCTAGAATCAGAAGCACATCCAGGAGAGGAATGAAGGCTGTGAAAAGTAAAAGACATACAAAAGGGTAGTTTAGAAAGTAGAAAGCTGAAAGGTTTTTTGTTGGTTTTGTTTTATTTTAAGGATGGGGGAACCTTGGGAATGTTTGTTGGAATCAGGGAAAGAATCAGTAGATAAGAAAAGAGTAAAGGTGAAAGAGAAGGGACATTTGGACTCAATGGTGAGTTTATACAAATCCAGAATTTATTAAGCACTTACTATGTGCAGAACATAATATAGAATAGTCCTTGAATAGAGAGCTACAACACAAACATTAGTAACAATGATACGAAATAATAACTGGTAAGTAGATGAGAGAGACAATGGAGTACATGTGTTCTGAGGGGGGCAAAGGTAATCTTCAGCTCTGCAGAGCATCCTTAAAGGCTTTATGGACAAGATTGCATTTAAGCAAGACTTTAAAGGAATAAACAATCTTTTAACCATCAGGGATGAAAGGCAGGGCATTCCAAGTATGGGGAATGGTAGGAACAAAGTAACAGATTCAGCAAAGCGCAAGATATGATCAAAGTATGCTGACTGCTCCTGTTTTGCTGGAACAGTGAGTATACAAAAGGGAGTAGTAGGAAGGATGGCCAATAAGGGGTGGAGGCAGGTACCAGACTATGGAGTGCCAGGCTAAGCTTAGAGGTTGGACATTTTTGAGAAGCAATACAAGATTAAAGTAAGCATAGGACTTCAATGCTTTTATTTTTGAAAAGAGGTTAGATATTCTTTAGCAATATGTCATAGCTAATGACTAAATGAACACACCAGTCATTGTCTAAAACAAGGAAATATAATGAGCAAATTAATTAATTAAGGTCCTGTTTATACTTATGTTGTCAAAGATAATCATGTTCTTGCTTCAAATAAGATTTTCTGCCTTCATTAAATTTTCTTCTCAGGAATAGGTGAAAATGTGTTTAAAATCCCATGGATTCAAGGGTTCTACAATCACTGACTGCCAGGAGCTCACTACCCCTGACACATCCGTGATTGAGAGAATGACCAAAACAAAGAAACATAAGGGGAAGAGAACTTGGGAGACCATGTAGTCCAACTCGTCTGGAACGTTACAGAGACACAAATGCAATACTCCAGATGTGACCTTAAGAGGGCAAGATTACAATTTCCTGTGATACTGTGACTTTTTGAATTATGAGGAAAGGAGGAAGGAGGAAGAAAAGAGGAAGGAAGGAGATAAGCCTTTTAAGTTATTGAGTTCTTACTATGTTCCAGGTACCGTATTAAACACTTTACAAGTATTATGTCATTTGATCCTTACAACAAAACCTGTGAGGTAGGCACTATTACTATTCTTGTTTTATAGCTGAGGAAACTGAGGCAGAAGAAGGTTAAGTGACTTTCCCAAGGTCACACAGCTAGGAAGTGTCAGAAGGTAAATTTGAACTCAGGTCTTCCTGCCCCCAGGCCCAGCACTGTATTTAGGGGCCTCTACAGCACTGGCATTAGATTAAAATCCAATTCTTTTTCAGTGCACCATGCTATTTCCATCATAATTAACTCATAAAGCCACAACAAAACTCCCCAAAATGATTATCTTTAAGGGTAATCATTCATGAGTTTTCTAATTCTTCTTCCTTTCCCTACACATTAGCGGGTGTTGTGTTATCAAATGAGGTAATTTATCAAGAACACTGTCATTTTTAAAGTAGTATGTGAACATTAGAGCAGCTGGGGGGCACCATAGTGCTTAGAGCACTGGTCTAAGAACCAGGAAAGCTCATTTTCCTGAGTTCAAATCCGACCTGAGACACTCACTAGCCATATGACCCTGGCCAACTCACTTGCCTTGCTTGCCTCAGTTTCCTCATCTGTAAATGAGCTGGAGAGGAAAATGGCCAACACTACAGCATCTCTGCCAAGAAGACCCCAAAGGGGGTCACAGAGAGTTGGACAGGACTGAAAGGACCAAACAGCGACAACAAAATGGGCATTAGCTATTGTTATGATTCTGTGGTTAGCAGTGTGTAACAGATGGATATGTAATGTCTTCACTTCTCCATTGTCATTTGGGAAAGTCTGAATCATTGAAATGCATAGATAATTTATGAATTCTACTTTAGTCAGCACCAAAAGGCAGATGCCGCTCACTTTCCCATCCAACATTTGGGTTGGTTTTTTTTACCAAAATATCTGGAGGCAGCTCGATACAGTAGGGAGAGAGCTGGTTTGGCGGTCAGAGGATCCTCCGCTGATGTCTGTTACCTGTGTGACCTTGGCCAGGTCACTTAACCTCAGTTTCTTCATCTGCAAACGAGGGGTTTGGATTAAATGGCCTATGAGCTTCCTTCTGTGTCTAGTTCTGTGCTGTCAGGATGTAATTAGCATCAAAATTGTCTGATTTTGGTTTCATCTTTAACTTAACCCCTTTTACACTGAAATATGGATGAACCAAGAACAGTAGATTTGAAGCCAAAGAACCTAGTTCCAATCCCAAATTTGGTAGTTAGTGCTTTTGTGACCTTGGGTAAGTCACTTCCCTCTCACAGGGTTGCAATTTCCTCATTCTAAAATAAAGGGCTTTTGATCTCTCTAAATGTTCTCAAGCCTATAAATATAGATTTCTACATGATCCTTGAATGCAATTATGCATCTCTGAACCAATTAGCTGTCCTTTCTTAGGTCTTGGAAACAGAGGCAGAACTGATCTGTCTGAAGGAAAAAAAAAGAACCATATAAGAAAGTCAGAAGTTATCTAGCACTTTAAGGCTTGGAAGGTGCTTTACATATATTATCTCATATGATCTAATATCCTATTACAGCTTCTTCAGTCATAAACAAACTTGAAACAGTCAATTGAGAAAACAAAAACAAAGCCCTTCTAAATATTGGGTGACAAGGGCAATTCTTTTTCATGTGGACTTTAAATATTCTTAATCTACTGTTCCTGGCTCAGCTCTCATCTCTAACACCTTTTTTATTGAAGCACCATTTTTCAGCTAACCTAGAAATTTCACTCCGTCATTCTTAATATCTCTGCTTTACTTTGGGCTGCCAGAGGTAATTTCCTTCTGGTTAGAGATGCAAATGGCTTTGGCCTTCCTCTGAGGGTCTACTAAGGCCTGCTCTCATTTCCTTTCCTGGGAATGGATCTTATGGAGGAAATAAGCAAAGGAGGAGAAAAAAAATTACAGAAACCCTAGCCTAAAAGGTACTGTTTTATGAAGGCTATAGAAATAAAATATCCTCAGTGTTATCATTTCCAGAAGCCATCATCATCAAGTGAGATAACAATTGTAAAACATTTAGCACAGTGTCTGGCACCTAATAGGCATTATATAAATGTTATTCTTATTCTTACTATTATTATTATGAATGTAACAGAGTTTAATTATTTTAGGCAATTATATATAACCAGGATTCCCTTCCCCCCACACTGTGGCCCCTAGGTGCATCTAGGTTTAATATAGGGTATCTATATTTATATTTAATATAGGGTATCTAATATAGGGTAATATTTAATATAGGATAATCAGTTTGCAAATCACTAATAGAAACCCCATCCAGTGCATTTTCTAGTCAGATCAGGCAGGAGCCAAAATTATTGGCAAAGTATTTTGTTAAGATAGAAAACCAATGAAATTCACAGAACAACAAACTCCTTCCCCCCAATTACTCAAAAATGCGTGCAGCTTCATACAGGTGGGAAAGTAACAGCTTCATGAGTAAGATGAGAGACTGAGAAAGTTATAATTTCTATGTGTGGATAGAGAGGATGAGGAATCAGCTATACCTTATTTCCTCTCGGATTGGTCTCAGTTGCTTGGAGATGTGCCAGTGCCTCTGGGGTACGGTTATTCACCTTGCTAGATGCAGAGTCATTGGGGATCTGCCAGAATTCTTGTGTTTGGGAAAGCCATGTAGATTCTCTCCTTTGCTTGGCCAAAGACACTCTTCCTAAGTCACAGCAAGAGATTGTTCATCTCTCAGTTTCACTGGTTGCTGCTTACTCCATCTGCCTTTAAATCCCAAATAAAATCCCACCTTCTACAGGATGGTTTTCTCAAGGCCTCTTGATTCTATTACCCTCCTTTTGTTATTTATTTTTTATTTATCCCCTATCACTATCACTTTTCTATCCAGTATCACTATCATTTGCTTGCATTTTTTCTGCCCCTTAAATTGTAAGCTCTTTGAGGGCAGAGATTATCTTTGGCCTTGTTATTGTATCCCCAGCACATTGCTGGCACATAGGTCACGTTTATAAATAATGAATGTTTATTGACTAATTATATTGGGCTGTGCTAGCAATTCTTCCTTTTTCCTTCAAGTCCAAACTGAAATCCTTGCAACTTGGCAAAGTCCCATTAGATTCTAACAACTTGGGGCATCCCCCCATGAATGATAGTTCTTTTGCTTCAGGCATTATAGTGTAGTCTAATTACAGGGTAGTTTTCTATTACAGATAATAAGCTTTTTGTGCTGGTCACTTAAACTTTTTCATGAGTATTTAAGCATATCTCATTCATTTATTCAACAGATATTTATTGAATGTCTATTATACCCATTAATCTATAGGAAAAAAATCTCACTTAGGATGATGGGACCTGAGTTTGAAGTCTGGCCTTGCCATTCACTACCTGGAACATGTTGGACAAGTCATCAGACTAGTTTGAGGTGGGAGTAGTGTGGGAGGCTGTTCATGTCAAGGTGCTTATCACGTGATCTTTGTGGGAAAAACATCTCAATTTCTTTTTTTTTTTTTTTTAAGCAATTGGGGTTAAGTAACTTGCTCAAGGTTACACGGCTAGTCATGATTTATGCGTGGGTGCTCGTTTTCTGAGGCCGGATCTGATCTCGGGTCATCCCAACTCCGAGGCCGGCGCTACTCACTGTGCCACCTAGCCGCCCCTTTAGGGCAATTGGGGTTAAGTAACTTGCCCAGGGTTACACGGCTAGTCATTTGATTTATGCATGGGTGCTCATTTTCTGAGGCCGGATCTGATCTCGGGTCATCCCAACTCCGAGGCCGGCACTCTTACTCACTGCGACACCTAGCCGCCCCTTTAGGGCAATTGGGGTTAAGTAACTTGCCCAAGGTCACACGGCTAGGTTTTTGTTTGTGTGGATTAAGTGTCGGAGGCCGGCTCCAAACTCAGGTCCTTCTGACTCCAGGGCCGGCGCTCTATTCACTGCGCCACCTAGCTGCCCGGTCTCTTTTTTTTTTTAAATGGGGGATTTGTACTGAATGATCTTTAAGATCCCTTCCAATTTTTATTTCCTATAAGTTTATGCATGCAAACATGCTTTTGTTATTATTGTTGGGGTTATTTAGCAAGTAAACAATACATTTGAGGCCAAGTATTCCATTGAGTGGAAAGCAGGGGTATGCTGGAGCCAGCTTGAACATGAGAGCCAATTACTAAATTTTCAGTCTGAGCATTTATTTTTGGGGGGATTATAAATAATAATCTCACATTTATATAGAATGCTAAAGTGTATAATTTCCTGCCAACAATCCTGTGATTATAGTACATGTATTATTATATGCATTTTATTCAGTCTGAGCTTTATACCTCAGAAATTTGCAAAAACTACAAAGTGGGGCCAGATTTATTGTTTTATTGGTTGTCTAGACTTGATAAAGTAATGGAGAAAATGTTAATAATATGGATTGATCTTTAAAGTGTGCCATGTGTACATTTTTTTGGATCGTCCACATCTTTTGGATGGCATACATCTGAGTGGTAGACAAAAGCAACTGTTAGAAATGACTCACAACTTGTGCAAGTACCCCAGTATTGACCCAAAGGTTCTATTACTCCCCCAAGAAGTTTGATAGTGTGGGAAAAAAAGGCAAAGAAAAAAGAGGCAAGAGACAGTTCCTGCCTTACAATAAAATGGAGTAAGCAAGATGCAAACAAATATATACAAAGGAAGTGATATACAGGATAAATAGGAAATAATTAACAGAGGAAAGACATTGGAACTAAGGGGGTTAGGAAAGCCTTCCTGTAAAAGATGGAATTTTAATATGAACTTAAAGGATGATGAAGTAAGCAACCACCAATTAAACTAAGAGACAAATGACCTCTTGTGTGGTTTAGGGAGAGGGCCTTTGGCTAGAGTAGGGAGAGAATCCACAATGGCTTTCCCAAACACAGGAATTCTGGCAGATCTTCTGTAGCTGGAAGATTAGATGACTGTTCTAAGTTAGGAACGTGCCATCAAACTCCCTCGAAGAATTAATAGTGAGAAAGGAGTAGGATCAGACTATCCCAAAGAACAGTAGGGACAGGGCAAAGGGAGAAGGGGTAAAAGGTGTGAGGAGGAGGGCATATGAGGCTATAATCCTTGCCCCCCTGATCCAGCTGCATACAAATTACATTCAGAGAGAGAGGATTGGAATTTTTGAGAACAAAATTCATTGAACTCTTAAGCAGGAAGGGTTGGTTACCACTGAGTCAGGGGAAAGCCTTAGAGGGTAAGCAAAAACTTGCCTGGCACCCTGAACAGAATATCCTGGGGCATCCCCTCAGTGACTGGTTTGTTCTCTCCTCTCTGCTATCATGGACAAATGAGCTGTATTAGAGTACAGATATCATAAGTTCTATATGCTTCACCTTCTTTATATAGAGTAAGTATATTCATTCATTAATTTAGTCACTCATTTATTTTAAAATGTTTATTAAATAACTACTATGCATACAGTACTTGTAATCCATTCTAAACCTTCTTTCTTAGAAGCATTTTCATGCAGCCCCCCTATTGTCCAGATCCCCCAGCAGTGACACCTCATCCAGCTCTGCTCTGACCCAAGTGGGGCAGGCATCAAAAAGCACCTGTTTACTCTTCTCCTCCCCCGACTTAAATTTTTCCCTTTCCCAGAGGCAGCAGGACATGTATGGTGAATAAAGAGCTGGCCTTGAAACATGGATGATCTGGATTCACCTCTCACCTCTTTAAACATAATGGCTGGACGACCTTGCTCGAGTAACAACCTCTCAGTATACGAGGTAACTTTCCAAGATCCTAAGTTGCAGAAAAAGTGCCAAGGGGCATTAGCAGAGAGAGTTTCCTAACTAAGGGCTTGGAGAAATTGTGTTTGAATTCATTACTTTACATCTAAAATAAACTCTCTAAAGCTGCAGAAAAGGTAAGCATATGGACTTTAGAGGCCCTTATTTTGCCCCTCAACTTAAAACCAGGTAATGATTGTAACAGGGTGCTGTTTTGCAGAGAAGATGCTGAGCAGCATTGCTAAATGAAGTTTCCTCATCTAATCGTTCCCCGTACCAATGAAATCACAGGACCAATCTCTATCTCTTACTCTCAGGAACCCCCCAAGGAAGTAAAAAATACAAAGACTTCATACTTAGCCAATTATTCACAATAGCCTCTTTTGGGATGGAAAAAGAAAAGCCACCCCCCCGCAAATGGAGATATTTAAAATACATACTTTCTATGGGGAGCGGAAGGAGGCAAGTTTGAGTTCTATAACCCCTATGCCAGCCCTGGAAACTATTACCCATATTAGCTTTTTTTTGGAGGGGGAAAATGTTTAAGCCAGGCACAGGAACTAAAATGAACACTGTCATTTGGGAGGATATTCTCCCTACCTGCTCACCTTGGTGCCTCCCACACTACAGTATATGACAAGTTTGAACATATAGAAGAATGGACAAAACATCTAGCTATGAAGTCTCTGGATAGTCCCAGGTGCTTCCAGGCCCCATCATTGTTCCATTTAGAGTTTCAGACCTTCATATAGCTCCATTTAGAGCATTGGACCTAAAGATGAATCACTGGATTTGTGACTCATCTCAGAAGGCAGCTTGATATTTGCTCTTCAGGACTCACCATGGATGAAGAGTATTTCTGATGGGAAACTGTAATAGTAAATTTCCATAAGACATGGTGCCATTTCCTTATGCCATCCTCAAGGCCTTCATCAAGCTGAGATGCAGGTGCATGATTTACAACTGTTCTGCACAAATAGTTTCTCCTTCCTACCCAAGGAACTTAGACAGTATCTTTCTGTCTTTTTATCATCAACTATTTGTTTTTTCAAATTTACTCTTAAATTCCTTAATATCAGCATTATTTCTTACCTATCACAGTCTGTTACCTGGAACAACATTTCTCATTTTCTTTTCTTTTTAAAAAACATTTCAGGGCAACTAAATGGTGCAGTTGATAGAGCATGGGCCCTGGAGTCAGGAGGATCTGAGTTCAAATCCAACCTCAGACACACTTATTAGCTGTGTGACCCTGGATAAGTCACTTAATTACTTGATTACCTCACCCCCCCCACAAAAAAAGATTTGTTTTTCCCCTATGTTCATATTGCCTGACTACTACAAAGTCAGTCAGTCAGTGAATAATTATTTATTAAGTGCCCACTATTTCTAGGTATTGTGCTAAGTCCTAGAGGTACAAAGAAAGGCAAAAGATAGTACCTGCCCTCAAAGAGTCCACAATCTACTGGGGGAGACAACACGCAAAAAACTTTGTACAAACAAACTATGTGTAGGATAGATTGGAGATGATCCATAAAAAGAAGGTATTTGTATCCCCTTTAAGATGGATCAAGAAAGGCTTCTCATAGAAGATGGGATTTTATCTGGGACTTGAAGGAAGCCAGTGAAGCAAATTTTAGACAGTAAGACTAATCAAAGATCACCTTTTAAATAAACCTAATCCATCAAAAAATCTTTTGTGTTATGTAGGTATACAAATGCCCTGCTGTGATAGACACTATACAGATTGATTTAAATAGATGAGACATGAGTTTTGGTCTTAAGAGATTTATGTTCTAAGACAAGCCTAGTGCCATTCTTATACTTGGGCTGAGAGCTCAGGTATGATTTGAGAGACAAAAAGAAAGCTTTCCTTCTCCCCTAAAATATCTTTCCCACACGTAACTGTCACAATGTTTAGAGTCCCATCATTAAATAATCATCTCTGTGGTTCTTCAAAAGTTCTGTATTCTAATGCATATAACCTAAGAGCACAATACATTAACCATTATCAGTTATTAGAGATTATTATTAGAAATCAGTTATTAGAAACAAGTCTGATAGCAATCTTAGCAAATTTAATAAAGGAAGTGACTGGGAATGAGAAGGTTGGGGATGAGGGCAGGGTGGAGAAAGTTACTAAAAGGGAAGTTGGGTGGGCACAAAGGACAAACTGCCTGTTCAGAAATTTGCTGTGGAACTCATTGATGTACACAGACAGATGTTAAAGGCAAACTAGACAGAGCAGAATAAACACTGACCAAATTCACTCAAACTTTGGTGTAAAAAATATGAGCTCTATACAGGGGAACAATTTGTGCTTGTCACACACAACTAGTCCTTCGTCCATCCTTGTGTGTTTGTCATTGAACAGTCAGCCAACTGCCCTAAATGACCGCCGTTTCCTAAGGCTTAAGGCACCTCACAGGAGTTAAGCAACTTCACTTGGCCGCTGGAAGGTAAAGAGAGGCAGAACTATCCATATTTCTGCCTCTTAATAGCCCTTCTCCTTTAACTATATTCTCCCTTTCTCAGGAGAACTGTCATGCTGATGATTGCCCAATATACTAGTAGTAGTAGTAGTAGTAGTAGTAGTAGTACTACTACTACTACTACTACTATTACAACACACACACACACATACACACCCTCACACCTGACCTACACCAAAATGTCCCAGGCTTACAAAATCACCTTTTTTCTTTCCTCTTGCCTGCCACAAAAATTCCTTGTTCCTTTCCTTCTGGGTATTAGGAAAGCAATCCGAGGATATCCCAGGAGAAATTAAGCTCTATGATCACTCTATTTTTTGTCTTTATAAGCCTAGAACCTGGCACAATATCTGACACATAATAGGCCTCAATAAACATGTATTTAATTGAATTGATGCCTGAAACTTATCTTATGGGAGCTTGTTTATTAAGCCAAATGAATCTTCTTGAGTTGGTAGAATTTCAGGCAATTGTAGGAAACATAACTTTTGGCAGAAGGGCCTTGGTGGAGGAAGGGAGGAATATAAGTATATTTTATCCTCTAAGTTTAAGGGGGTTTGCTTTAGAAGAGGGGGAGAAACAGAGTCTACAACTGTGATTTTATTAATGTTAGGAACTTCACAAAATAGCAATGTAGAAATTCCTCCACCAAGGCAAATCAGCAGCCCTCTAGCACTTATAGTCTTAGAGTTACCTAAAAATGGAATATTGTGGTGCCATAAGAATCAAATATGAAGAATTTAGAGGATTAAGGGGAGATCTATATGAATTGCTGCAGAATGAAGAAAGCGGGACTAAGAGAACTATATTTACACTGACTACAAAAAACCCCACTAGTTATTACTAAAGAGAGCTAGGCCCTGAGGATCTGTAGCAAGATCAGAGTAAGGTGATCTGTCAGCAGGGCTGACCTAACCTAAAATTACAAAATAGCTAAAGTTTGTCTCTGGGTTTTAGGATTATATAATGTAATTCAGGGGCAGCTAGGTGGTGCAGTGAATATAGCACTGGCCCTGGAGTCAGAAGGACCTGAGTTCAAATGCAACCTCAGACACTTAACATTTACTAGCTATGTGACCTTGGGCAAGTCACTTAACCCCAATTACCTTGCCTTCCCCCCTCCAAAGAGAAAAAAAAAAGTATTAGAATTGAGAGAGAAGCTAGAGAGATCATCTAATCTGACCCCCTTCATTTCATAATGAAGAAAATTAAACCTGAAGAGGTTAAGTAATTTCCTCAAGGGCATATCTATTTATGCACATTTACCATGTAGTCCAATTAAGATTATTCTTATCATGACATCATAAAATTGCTAAGTTGGGAGGACCTCAGAGGTCATCTAGTTGCTCTGTGCAGATGAGGAACCCCAGACCTAGATAAGGAGATAACTGGCCTGAAGTCACAGAGCTTGTTAGTGGAAAAGCCAGGAGGAGAACACAGGCTTCCGGCCTCTCAGGCCACTGCTATCATTAAATGTGTGTCAGACTAACTCCAAAGTTTGATTTGATTACAATGCAGAATTCTGTAAGTATTTGCTCAAGCTTCGTGGTTTGTTGCTCCTGTATCGTGGTTGTCTGCTTACAACTTAAAACAATTAGAGGGAACATTGGTCAGAAATGAACATTGTCAATAAGGAAATATCTCCTGCATGAGTAAGGATTCAATCAGGTTGGTTCTCTGCAGGGCATGAAATCATAAAGCTGGAAAGGGCACTTGAAAGGTCATTTGGGGCATTCCTCTGCCTCTGTGAAGGATCATGTCGAAGCTATACTCCATTGTGGGACTCTCGTACCTTTTCCACTTGCTTACCCTCTTGCTATACATAGGGCAAGGGGCATGCATATATGTCCTAAGCTCATTTAGGAATCTAAAGACTAAGTGGAGCTCAGTTCTCATCATTAGATATGAACCTCCTGGCATTTAAAAACTTATGATCCAACTCAGTCTTCTAAATACTTTGTAGACAATGTGCCAACCTCCATGAAGTCCATGAAAAAGCAGAAGGGTTTATTGGAAAGAACAGTGGACCCAAAGTCAGGAGATACCTGGTTTCATATCCTAGCTCTGACACCTCCTAAGCTTTGTGATGCCCAGTGCATCAATCCATTGATCAATAAACAATGAATTAATATCTACTAGGGAGGCACAATGGTTAGAGTGTTTGACCCTACGCTAAAATACCTAAGTTTGAAGCCTGCTCCAGATACTAGTGTCACCCTTAACTTATCTCAGCCTGTTTCCTCCTCTGCAAAATGAAGCACCTACTTCACAGCATTGTTGCAAGAGTCAAAAGAGATAATATATTAAATGTTTTTGCAAATTTTATGGGGCAATTATAAATGTTATCTATTATTATTATTGTCAGGTGCTAGGTGCAGAGGATACGAAAGGAAAAATGGGCAAATCCCTGCTTGTCAAGGAACTGAACTAACCTCTTTGACCTCAGTTTCCTCTTCTATTAAATGGGTAAAAAAAAAAAATACTTGTACTGCTTACCAGGGATGTCAAAAAGAAAGACTTTCTAAATGATAAGTGTGGTTTGCAAATGTTAGCTGATGTTTAATCAAAAGCGTTTGTGTATACCAAGGGACAAATTACAGGGAGGAAGAAGGCAAAGTATTTATGGTGGCTGATTGGGCTCCACAAGTAGCTAGAGAGGTAAAGTTAGACCTCGGATGTAAAGAGTGGAAGAGGCCGTGAATGACCAGAGAAAAGGAACAAAGTGGGAGAATGAGCTGAGAGAAGCTGTCAGTGTAATGGTTCAGTGAGCTATCAGCTGCAGGAGCATTAGAGGAAAGCAGCTGTGACGGGAAAGAGTGCCCAGGGCATTGAAACGGTGCCAATGTGCAGGGGCTGCCTTCATGGACAGTCTGACCTGAGCCAAGAGGAGAGCCCCGAGAACCACATGGAAGGAATTGGCATCTTCAGCAACCAAGGTCACTTAGAAAGAGGGATCTGGCTTTTTCTGGGGAAAAAGGAGGAGCAACATCTTCTAAGAGAGTTAGGCAGAGGACTTGTGCTAGAAAGGGGCTGAAATCTGGAGGACTGGACCAAGGGACCAAGGGACCAAGGACCCCAAAATGAGCCATCTCCCAAGTGAGGGGAAGCTGGAATCTCTATCTGCAAAGTATCCATGTACTGTGTTTATCTGTTATGCTAAGGCTGGGGTTGCACCACCTAGAGATGAGCACAACTGTGAAAAGCATCCCATGGAGTGTGAATAATGTAGGAAGCTGAGGCTGGGGCTGAATGCAGAGGGAGAGAATTGGAAAATGATGCCTCACTTTTGGGAGCCTGTGCCTTTCTTCAGGGTAACTACAGTGAGATAGTCAAGCCAGTGACATGCCTTGGGGGTGGGAATGGGGGTCAGGCAAAGAACCCTGTCCGACCCTGATGCTTCTTTAATATTAAAGGGCCAGAATCCAGCACTTGATAGGCAGGCAGGACGAACCTCAGAAGAAGAAATAAAGACGTAGCTCCTCGGGAGCTCTACCATCCTGCTTGCCATGTCCAACTGTACTGGAGGAAACACCAGCAGAGCAAGCCGAGTTTCTGTGTCACGTCTCATCTGCTGATCCCCCACAGAGATCTGCTGTGTAAACTGTGGTGAGGCACTTAAATTCCCAAGGCCTCAGTCTTCTCATGTGTAAAATGAATGAGTTGGACTGGATGACCTCTGAGGGCACTTCTCATTCTAAATCTATGATCTTATTATCCTGTCAAGATTCCAGGGTAAAAAAACTCGCTAGGAAAATTCCCCACCTGGGAGTGATGAGAATAAAGGAAATGAGAAAGGAATAAGCGTTTTATGAAGTACCAGGCGCTGTTAGGTACTTTACAAATATTATCTCATTTGATCTTCACAATAACCCTGGGGATAGCTGCTATTATTATTCCCATTTTAATGGTGAAGGAACTGCAGCAGACAGAGGTTAAGTGACAGAGTCATAAGCTAGTCCATATCTGAAGCTGGATTCAAACTCATGGCTTCTTTACTCTCAGCCTAGTGTCCTTTCCTCTGTGCCATCCTAGCTGGACTTCAGCCTATCGAACTTTGCCTATCACTTTAGAGATTGATTCAGGGAACTTAAAAGGTCATATTATGAAAAAGTGTGTACTAGGTATATTGATTGCAATATCCCTTGATATATTTGTGTGTGTGTGTGTGTTGTTGTTGTTGTTCAGTGATTTTTAGTTGTGTCTGACTCTTCACAACCCCTTTAGGGGTTTTCTTTGCAAAGATACTGGGTTGGTTTGCCACTTCCTTCTCCAGATGAGGAAACCAAGGCAAACAGGGATAAGTGTTTTGCCCAGGGTCACACAGCTAGTAAGTGTCTGAGTCTGGATTTGAGCTCAGGTCTTCCTAACTCCAGGTCCAGCATTCTATCCACTGCTCCACCTAGCAGTCCTTATTTATTTTTACTATCCTGATTAAAGGCTTCCTATACTTATATTTCCTTGTAATGGATCTTAAAGGAAACACAGTGGCAAAGGGAAGAAGGGAGGAAGCAGTTTAATGAGGGCTAAGCCATTGATCTGAAAGACAGAAATACTAACCCTCATTACTAGACACAGGAGAAAATCACATCATTCACAAATGGGGGGAGCCAAAGGGGGGGATTTCCAAAAGCTAGCTTCCCTGAGAGCCAGGAAGAGGCACAGTGGGTTTGGTGGTCAACCCAGATGACACCATCATGTGGAGTAGCACTCAGAACAGTTAAGGAGGCAAGCTCTTGAACTTCTGTGGTCCAACTACACTAAAAGCTTGAAGAGAGCCAAATACAGTCAACAGTTTCATTTATGAGTAGGACCCATGAGCTTGGTCATATTTCGAGAGATGGTAGAGGATGAGGGCAGTACCCTACACCCCTATTTTTTTTTAGTATCAGATGTTTTTTTTAATTAATTTATTAGTTTAGTTTCAGTTAACAAGATTCAATTCCATAGTTCCTTGATTTTCAAATTTCCTTTACTTCCCTCCCCCCTCCCCACATGACAGCATATAGTCCAGTATAGGATCTGCAAATGCATCATATTAGACATTATTCCAATTACAAAGGCGTATTGTACTAGGTGGGATGAAAGATGGTAAGGAAGAAATAAAACCAAACAATGAAAAGAACAAGATCATTTAGTTTGCTTCCGTCAGGATTCAGGCTCAGTTCTTTCTAGTTATATCTCTGGATGGTGCATTTCTCACTTTCTTGAGTCTTTCAGGATTAATTTATATCACTACATTGCTGAAAAGAGTCCAGTCTGTCATAGTTGGTCATCACAGATATGGTATGTCTGTGATTGTATACAAATTTCTTCTGATTCTACTCTTCTCACTCAGCATCAGTTTGTATAAGTCTCTCCAGGTAATTATGAAATCCTCCACCTCCTCATTTCTTATAGCACAATAATATTCCATTACATTCATATACCACATCTTGTTTAGCCATTCCCCAATTGATGGGCACCCCTTTAGTCTCCAATTCTTTGCAACCACAAAAAGGGCTGCTAAAAATATTTTTGTACATATGGGTCTTCCTCCCACTTCTATGATCTCTTTGGGATATAACCCTAGAAGTGGTATTGTTCGGTCAAAAAGTATGAAATTATTTATAATCCTTTGGGCATAATTCCAGATTGCTCTCCAGAATGGTTGGCTAAGTTCACAACTCCACCAGCAATGTATTAGTGTTCCAATTTGTCCACATCCTCTCCAGCATTTGTCACTTTCTTGTTTTGTTATCTTAGCCAATCTGACTGGAGGGATGTGGTATCTCAGAGTTGTTTTGATTTGCATTTCTCTAATTAATAGTGATTTAGAGCATTTCTTCATATGCTTATAGATGTCTTTAATTTCTTTCTCTGAAAACTTCCTATTCATATCCTTTGACCATTTCTCAATTGGGGAATGACTTGTATTCATATAGATTTAGCTCAATTCTCTATAAATTTTAGAAATGAGTCCTTTATCAGAGACACAAGGTGTAAAAATTCTTTCCCAATTTCCCACCTCCCTCTTGATCTTGGTTACATTGGCTTTGTTTGTACAGAAGCTTTTCAATTTAATGTAATCAAAATTATCCATTTTGCATTTTATAATGCTCTCTGATTCTTGTTTGGTCCTAAAGTCTTCCCCTCTCCACAAATCTGTCAGGTAAACTATTCCTTGCTTTCCCAGATTGCTTACAGTATCATCCTTTATACCTAGATCATGCACCCATTTAGACTTGATTTTGGTATATGGTATTAGATAATGGTCTATGCCCAGTTTCTGCCATACTATATTCCAGTTTTCCCAGTAGTTTTTGTCAAATAGTGCATTCTTATCCCCAAAACTAGGGTCTTTGGGTTTATCAAACAATAGATTACCATACTCATTAACTGCTGGATCTCCTGCGCCCAGTCTATTCCATTGATCCACTACTCTATTACTCAGCCAGTACCAAGCAGTTTTGATGACTGCTGCTGTATAATACAGATTAAGATCTGGCATAGCTAGTCCACCTTCCCTAGCATTTCTTTTCATTAATTCCCTTGATATTCTAGACAGTTTGTTTTTCCAAATAAATTTTGTTATTATTTTGTCTAACTCTACAAAGTAGTTTTTTGGTAAATTGATTGGTATGGCATTAAATATATAGTTTAGTTTGGGTAAAATTGTCATTTTTATTATATTAGCTCGACCCAGCCACAAGCAATTGATATTTTTCCAACTATTTAGATCTGCTTTTATTTGTGTGAGAAGTGTTTTGTAGTTGTGATCATATAGATTCTGGGTTTGTTTTGGCAAGTAGATTCCCAAATATTTTATAATGTCTACAGTGACATTAAATGGGATTTCTCTTTCTATCTCTTGCTGTTGAGTTTCAGTAGAGATGTACAGGAATGCTGAGGATTTATGTGGGTTTATTTTATATCCTGCAACTTTGCCAAATTTATTTATTGTCTCAAGTAGTTTTTGACTTGATTCTCTAGGATTCTCTAAGTATATCATCATATCATCTTCGAAGAGTGATAGCTTGGTCTTTACCTAATTTGATTCCTTTGATTTCTTTTTCTTCTCTAATTGCTACTGCTAGTGTTTCTAGTACCAGATTGAATAACAGGGGTGATAGTGGACACCCTTGTTTCACTCCTGATCTTATTGGAAAGGCTTCTAGTTTATCCCCATTGCATATAATACTTGCTGATGGTTTTAAATAGATGCTATCAACTATTTTGAGGAGGGCTCCATTTATTCCTATACTTTCTAGTGTTTTTAATAGGAATGGGTGTTGTACTTTGTCAAAAGCCTTTTCTTCATCTATTGAGATGATCATGTGGTTTCTGCTAGTTTTATTGTTGATGTGCTCAATTATACTGATGGTTTTCCTAATATTAAACCATCCTTGCATTCCTGGAATGAATCCTAACTGATCAGAGTGTATTATTTTTGTGATAAGTTGTTGGAGTCTTTTGGCTAATATTTTATTTAAAATTTTTGTGTCTAAATTCATGAGGGAAATTGGTCTATAATTTTCTTTCTCTGTTTTATCTCTTCCTAATTTAGGAATCAGTACCATATTTGTCATAGAAAGAGTTGGTAGGACTCCTTCTTCATTAATTTTCCCAAATAGTTTGTAGAGTATTGGAATCAATTGTTCTTTAAATGTTTGATAGAATTCACTAGTGAACCCATCTGGCCCTGGAGATTTTTTCCTAGGGAGTTCATTGATGGCTTGTTTGATTTCTTTTTCTGAGATGGGGTTATTCAGGTAATTCACTTCCTCTTCAGTTAATCTGGGCAACTTGTGATTTTGTAAATATTCATCCATTTCACTAAGATTGTCATATTTATGTGCATACAATTGGGAAAAATAATTCCTCATTATTTTCTTGATTTCCTCTTCATTGGAGGTAGATTCACCCTTTTTATTTTTGATACTCATAATTTGGTTTTCTTCTTTCTTTCTTTTTATCATATTGACTAAGGGTCTATCAATTTTGTTGATTTTTTCATAAAACCAGCTCTTAGTTTTATTTATTAATTCAATGGTTTTCTTAATTTCAATTTTATTAATCTCACCTTTGGTTTTCAATATTTCTAATTTAGTACTAAATTGGGGATTTTCAATTTGTTCTTTTTCTAGCTTTTTCAATTGCATGTCCAATTCATTGACCTCCCTTCTCTCTGCTTTAATTAAGTATGCACTCAGGGATATAAAACTTCCCCTGAGAACTGCCTTTAGTGCATCCCACAAATTTTAGTATGTTGTTTCATTATTATCATTCTCTTGAATGAAATTATTGATTGTTTCTATAAGTTCTTCTTTGACCCACCAATTTTTTAGGATTAAATTGTTTAGTTTCCAATTAGTTTTTAGTCTATCTTTCCATGGCCCTTTATTGCATATAAATTTTATTGCATCATGATCTGAGAATGATGCGCTTACTATTTCTGCTTTTCTGCACTGGATTGTGAGGTTTTTATGCCCTAGTACATGGTCTATTTTTGAGTATGTACCATGCACTGCTGAAAAGAAAGTAAATTCCTTTTTATCCCCATTCAGTTTTCTCCAGAGATCCATCATATCTAGTCTTTCTAAGATTCTATTCACCTCCTTAACTTCTTTCTTGTTCATTTTGAGGTCAGATTTATCGAATCCAGAGAGGGGAAGATTAAGGTCCCCCACTAGTATAGTTTTGCTATCTATTTCTTCCTGTAATTCCTTTAACTTCTCCTCTAGGAATTTGGATGCTACATCACTTGGTGCATATATATTAAGTAGTGATATTGCTTCATTCTCGATGGTGCCTTTTAGTAGGATATAGTTTCCTTCCTTATCTCTTTTAATTAGATCTATTTTTGCTTTTGCTTTATCTGAGATAAGTATTGCTACCCCTGCTTTTTTACTTTAGCTGAGGCATAATAAATTTTACTCCAACCTTTTACCTTTACCCTGTGGGTATCTCTTTGTTTCAAATGTGTTTCTTATAGACAGCATATTGTGGGATTATGGTTTTTAATCCATTCTGCTACCCACCTCTGTTTTATGGGAAAGTTCATCCCATTCACATTCAAAGTAATAATGACTATCTGTCTGTTCCCCTCCATCCTATTCCCTCCCCTGTTTATGTTTTTGTTTCTTCCTTCTCCCTTCCCCTCCTTGAAGTTTTCCCTTTTGACCGCCCCTCCCTCAGTGTTCCCACCCAGTGATCCCCCTTCTTAACCTACCCTCTCCCCTTACTACTGTTTCCCTCCCTTCTAATCCCCCCCTTTAGTCTCCTCTTTTTCACCCCCCCTTGCCCTTCTGCTTTCTATAGGACGCAATAAGTTTTTATACTTATCAGAGTGAATTACTCCCCATTTTATTCCAAACCAATGAGAGTGAATTTCAAACATTGCTCCTCTCCCTCCCTCCTTTTCCTCTATTTAATGAATTTATGTGTCTATTCACATTAAAATCTTAAACTTCACTGATTTAAGTTGATCCCTCTTTGAACCAGAACCAATGATAATAGTGTTTAAATGATGTTCCTCTCCCTCTTTATTTCCCCTCTTCTATAGTGTGTTTTAATGCCTCTTCAGATGGCATATTTTACCTTTTCCTATCTAATCCTTTCCTTTTTCCCATTACAGTCTCTTTGATCCCCTTAATAGTTTTTTTTTTTTTAGACATCAGGTTAGTGCATTCATACCCACGCCCTCTATCTAAGTATGACACTCTTGAAGGTGATGATAATCATAAAGATTTTGAATATTGACAGTTATCAGCTCCACATATAGGGATGTGAACATTTTGCTCTTGTTGCATCCCAAGTAATGAGCGTGTGTTTGTGGGTGTGGATGTGTGCACTTATGCATGTGTGAGTCTGTGTTTCTCTTGTTTACCTTTTTATGTCTTTCTTGAGTCTTGTAATTGGAGATCAAATTTTCCATTGAGCTCTGGCTTTTTCATCAGGAAAGTCTGGAAGTCCCTTATTTCATTAAACTACCATCTCCTTGCCTGAAAGATTATGCTCAGTTTTGCCAGGTAGTTAATCCTTGGTTGTAGTCCTAGCTCTCTTGCCCTACGAAATATCAAATTCCAGTCCCTCCGCTCTTTTAATGTAGAAGCTGCTAGGTCCTGTGTGATCCTAGCTGTAGTTCCTCGATATTTGAATTGTTTCTTTTTGGCTGCTTGTAGAATTTTTTCTTTAATCTTGTAATTATGGAATTTGGCTACTATATTTCTTGGAGTTTTCAGTTTGGGATCTCTTTCAGGAGGAGTCCGGTGAATTCTATCTATAGCTATTTTATCTTCTGATTCCAGGACCTCAGGACAGTTTTCTTTGACAATCTCTTGGAGGATGTTATCTAGGCTGCTTTTTTCATCATGGCTTTCTGGTAGACCAATAATTCTTAGGTTGTCTCTCCTGGATCTGTTCTCTAGGTCAGTTATTTTTCCAGTGAGATGTTTTACATTTTCTTCCAATTTTTTTGATCGTCTTGTTTTGTTTGATTGACTCTTGCTGCATCATAGAGTTCTGAGCTTCAATTTGATTGTTTCTAATTTTTATCGAATTACGGTCTTCACTTATTTTTTGAAGTTCCTTTTTTAGGGAGGTATTTTCTCCAATTACTTCACTGAGACGTTTTTCCAAGTTGGTTACTGCCTCCCTGATTTGTTCTTTAAAATTTTTCTTAAGCTCCTCCAGGAATGCTATTTGGGCTTGAGACCAGATCATGTTTCCTTCTGTGGTCTCAGGTGTGGGTAGAGAGTCTGTATTGTCCTGTGTATTTTGTTGTTCTTGCCCTGCATAGTATGCTCAAATAGACTTTCTTGCCTTCCCCTTCTCCTTCTCAGCTTCTTTTTTTCCCATTGTGACTTCCTGTTTCTTAGTTTCTTAGGCTATGAGTTTAGGGCCTGATCCTTGACTTTGAATACCTCTGGGTGGCTAGTTTATGGCTAAGTCAGGGAAGTCAATGAGGGATGTAGATGTGTAGGTGGGGATGTGTCTGACCACTTCAGATTTCTGCCTCTATACCCCTGGGTTATATGTAGGCTTTTGTTGGTGAGGTGAGGTGGGGCTTTTTTGGACCCCTCCCTCTCTGATCTGAGTTCAAATCTGGCTTCAGACACTTTACTAATTGTGTCACCATGGACAAGTCACTTAACATCTATTTGCCTTAATCCACTGGAGAAGGAAATGGCAGACCACTCCAAACTCTTTGCCAAAAACAACCCCATGGACAATGTTGGTGTGCTATGGTCCACGGGGTCATGAAGTCCGATGTGACTGAACAGCAAGAACAATCCCCCTTTTCAGATGAAATCATCAGCAGAGCAAGGCAACACTTGATTGTGTTTTCTTCCATTTTCCCCTCTTTACAGTCTCTCATCCTGCTGGGATTCAGTGACTCAAATAAAATAGTATGAGAGGTGAGCAAGGATGAGACATAGAAAGAATCCTGGAAAGATTTTCATGAAATAAAGCAAAAAGCAAAAAGCATTGCAAGAGGAACAGAACATCACAGTGAGCCTGCAGATGGAATCCACACCTGGGAGTCTGTAGTGAAGATCCCAGACTCTGAGTTCCAAAGGACAGGGGCCGTCTAGTCCAACCCAAACCTGAACAAAACCCTTCTACACAAACCTGACAAATGGCCCTCTAGTCTTTGCTGGCATTCCTTGAGCTGCTAAGAATGCACTGCATCCTGAGGAGGTCTAGTCCACTTGTGAAGAGCTCTCATTTGTAGCATCACTGAGCGGAAACTCTCATTTGCTGGCTGAGACAGACCTGGTCCTGTGACACCTCACACACGCTCCGGCCCCTTGGCCATAGATGTTTGCTCTTCTGGGAGGACAAAACAATACCTGATTGGTCCCCAGGGACTGGGGGTGGGGGGTGGAATGGGGGTTGTCTTGAAGATGATGGTTGATTAAGTGTTAAGAGAACCCCTTATCCCAGACCCAGACTTACAGACCCTATTGTGGTCTGTAAGAAGATCAAGGGTAAATTACTGCCTTTTTGGGAACTCTCCTAAAGTGTTTTCTCTAAGTTTCCAGCAGAAGTGGGGGGAGAGAAGTGGAGATTTCTCTCCCCACCTCACTTTCAATGGTGTCTTGCTTGAGAAGCAATAGCAATGATGATGAGCCTGTGCTGGCTTAGGAAAGTACTTGGTTTCTTCTTTTTTTTTTTTGGAGGTAGAATGCAAGGCAATTGGGGTTAAGTGACTTGCCCAAGGTCCCACAACTAGTAAGTGTCAAGTGTATGAGACTGAATTTGAACTCAGGTCCTTCTGACTCCTGACAGAGCCAGCGCTCTATTCACTGTGCCATCTAGCTGCCCCTGCTTCTTCTTTTATTTAAATAAATCTTATTGATATATGTTGTTTTTATATTGCCTCTATTTCCTCCTGTATCCTTCCCTTCCCCAGAGAATTTTTTTGGAAGAAAAGAAAAGGAGGTAGAAGGAAAAAATTCAGCAGAACATGTCAATTCATCTGAAATACTGGTGCTGTATACTATGTTCCCTGGCTGTGGATCCCCACCTCAGCAAAGGAAAGGCAGAAGGTACTTTCTCATATCTTCCCTTTGTGGCTAAGCTCATTCTTTATAATTTTACAATACTCATTTTAAACAAATATTTTTGTGTTGGTCTTTCTATTTGCTTTGTTGTAGGCATTCTGTCTACTATCTTGTGGGCTCTACTTCACTCTGAATCAGACCATGTAAGTCTTTGCATACTTCTTGGCACGCATTGTATTCCATGTTTCTTATAGTGCAGTAATATTCCATTACATTCGTGTGCCACAATTCACTTAGTTATTCCCCTTTGTTTCCAATTCTTTGCCACCACCAAAAAAAAGTGCCACTATAAATATTTTGGTATGGATCAAACCTTTCTTCCTTTCCTCCCCAGCACATACTCTTCAATCCAGCAATGCTGCCCTTCAGCTGTTGCAAGAACAAAACATTCCATCTCTCGGTTTGGGGCACTTCCTTTGGCTGCCCCCCATGCCTGAAATGCTGTCTCTCCTCCATACCTATTACTGACCTCCCAGGCTTCCTTTAAGTCCCAACTAAAATCCCACTTTCTACAGGAAGTCTCCCCCAGCTCCTCTTAATTCTACTGTTTTCCTTCTTTTAATTATTTCTTGATTACCATATACATAACTTGCTTTGTATATAAGTTCCTGCATGTTGTCTCTCCCATTAGACTGGAAGCTCTTTGAGGGTAGGGCCTGTCTTTTGGCTTTTTGTATCCCAGTCTGGCACATACTAGGCACTTAGTAGATGTTCATTGATTGTCAATAATTGATTGTCTTAGAGGGTTGGACCTAGAAGTGGAATTTCTGGGTCAAAGCGAATGTAACAGCCATTTTATTTGCACAATACCATTGAGTTCCAGAATGGCTCCTTTCTATTTCCTTCCTTGAGCACAGGTCAGTGACTAGCGATCCTGAAAAATAGACATTTTCAGCCTTGGCTGCTAGGTCATGAATTTGAGAGTTCCTGGATTCCTGAGTTGGGTACCAGCTGCCCACTGGAAAGTTTCCACCACAGATAGTACTGTTTCTTGAAGGAGAAGAGCACCATGGCCAGGAGGCTTTTGCAATTGAAGGACTAAAGAAAGCCACATCCAGCTAGGTCAGTGATCTGGACTTTCTGAGCTGCTCTTCAAAGTTGTCTTTACCTTTAGTGGGGAAGACAGAGTATAATGAGTGTAGTGGGCTTTTGGAGATGCTTTTATGTATCTGTATTTTGAAAGGTATGTCTATGAAGCTTTTGCTTTCTTAAGCACTTTCTATGGTGGAAGAAATAAACTGGTATCTGATATTTGATATACTTGATTGTACATTGAGTATCCAAATGAGACCACCCTCTCTAACATCCTCCACTTGGCATGTAGACCTCCAGTGATGGAGATGCTACGGAAATGACTCATTACACTCTGAGTTAGCTCTAAATCTTGGGGAAACTTTTATTTCAATCAAGCCAAAATCTGACTCTGCAACTTTTAAAAATTTTGTTCATGGAAATAAAAAAAGAAAAATTCATCTGCTATTCTGCTTTTAGCACAGAATAAGCACTCTATCCAGCATCCAGATAATTAAAGTCTACCAACACTCCTATAACATGTCTCTATGCCAAGTCTGTGACCATCTGCTTCCTAGCTCTGCTTAGAGAGCCTCTCCTGTGTTCTCGATTTTCACCTAAATGCTGCCTACCCTACCCTGACCAGCTGTGGGCCCTCCCCATGGACATACCTTCTGGATATACAGTGTTGCCCTTTATCTGTCTTTTCTCTATTTTCCTTTTACACAAGTCAGTCTCTTGTTGCCAAAGTCCCATCACAAGTCATGTCTTTCCAAGTTTCAGTGTGGTTGCATTCACCTACTTCAGTTCAGGACTCTGGTTTACTTTGTGCATAACTCCATGATTTGCTCTCTTATACCCCGCTCCTTTCTCTATAAATGTACAAGAGTAGTATCACAATGGAAAGAGTGCTAAGCCTGAAGTCAGGAAGACTCATCTTCATTAGTTCAAATCCAGCCTCAAACACTTCCTAGCTGTCTGACCCTGGGCAAGTCGTCTAAATCTGTTTGCCTCAGTTCATCATCTGTAAAATGAGCTGGAGAAGAAATGGCAAATTGCTCCAGTATCTTTGCCAAGGAAAGTCCAAATGGGGTCATGAAGAGTTAGACACAACAAGAACACCTCATATTTCACTAAAAAATCGGCATCATAGTCACAAACTCCCTTTCCTTCCCAATTCCATACTTTACTTCAGAATCAATGTTTATCCTCTTATTCTTTGCTCCAGATGCCCAAGGCAACCTCTGTACCTGTACCCTTGTTCCCAACCCCTTCCATCTCCTTTGTGAAATTCTGCTTTTAAACAACACGCCCCCCCCATCCTTGCTCATGTTCAACTTGCCTCTGTCCTTTGGCTCATCACCTGCTGCCTTCAAATATGCTCTGATTTCCCCTAGCCTTAAAAGCTCTCACTTGACCCAACCATTCTCTCAATATAACACCCCATAGCTCTCTTCCTTTTCACAGCCAAACGCCAAGAAAAAGCTATCTACACTCCTTGTTTCCACTTTCTCACCTCCCACTCACTTCCCAACCCCTTGCAATCTGGCTTCTGTCCCTACTACTTGACTAAAACTGCTCTTTTCAAGGTTATCAATAATCTCTTTATAACGCCTTTCATTTCCCACCTCTTCCCTCAGGAACATGACCACCACCCTAAGTCATGTCCTTAACATAAGACTATGTTAGTAGTCAGGGAACTACTAAAATACTACTAATCGTTTTCCTTAGAGCAAGTCTCTCCTTTCTCCACTCTGTACTCCACAAAGCTTCATTTATAAGTGTCATGCCGAAGGAGAAGGCATGAGGACGTCACTCTCCTCCTCAATAAGCTTCTGAAACTTTCTTTTACCTCTTTTTGTCATTTAAAGCCTTTCAACGTCTGACTCCAACCTATCTTTCAGGACTGATTACATGTAACTCACCTATCCCCAATTCCATACACTCTATGCTTCAGTCAAACTGAATTATTGATTGTTTTGCATATACTTTCTCTTCCCTGGTTCCCTAGCTTTCTACTAGCTATCTCCCATGCCTGGCATGACCTCTGTCCTCACCTCTGTCTCTTGGAATCCCTTTGGGGCTCAGTTGTGAAGCCACTTTACTTATGAAGCCTTTTCTCAGAAGACTTACTAGTGCTCCACCCCCAAAATGCATTTCTTTTATATACATCCTATATTTCCTTATATATAAGGATGTCATATTCCCTCAGTAGAATACCAGCTATTTGAGTGTTGGAAATATCTTTGTATTGGTATCCCCAGTGCCTGGCTTAGTATCTGGACAAAAGTAGGGACTAAATAAATGTTTGATGACAGATTGATTGAGCAACAAATTCACACAGCCCTGGACAATGACTGTTCCATAGTGAGCTAAAAGATGGAAAGTCACTTATTTTTGATAATTATAAAGAGCAAGACTCTTACTCAGCCCTTTTGCCCAAGAAGCCTCCAGGAATTATGGTTATCAATACCAGCTGTTGCTTAAACTATCTTTGAGTCATGTGATGTATAAAAAATTCAAGAGACGATTTCTGGGGAATTAATCAATTATGGCTAGCAAGTAATTAATAATAGGATTGGTCATTATTTGACTGTTTCTAATGAACCAAAGATGGATCATGGCAGCCTATTGGTTGGAAGAGTAGATATTCCTGACAGATGACAATCAGCTCTGATGGGTTAACAATTAATGAGAAAGAATATCATCATGAAAGGTGGAGCTATTCTAATATGAGGCTGGGGGAATGTGACTTTGATTATGTCACTTTTACTCCCAGACCACCCCCAGCACTGGGCAATCTAACAAAGGATCTACCCTGGCCCCCTCTCCCCCCAGGCCCGAGTAGAATGCAATGGGCTTCCCCACTTGTATGGGGACTGAACAAGATGGAGGAAAAAGTTAAATACAATCTAATCATCAGGAATGTCCTTCAGATGCTGACTGAATAACCTTCAAAGGGCTGATTTGACCTAGTAGAAAATGAGGAAGTAGGAAGGGAAAAAACCATGGGTCTCCCCAATATAAATGGTTATTAATATGAGAGAAATAAGTAATCACTTCTCTCGGTTAAAATATAATTTTCAGGAGTTAAAATGCAAACCTATGATTGTGAATACATGAACCCATCAGTTTTTCTGATAGTTTTTCTACTAATAGTTTTACAATAACCAACTAGAATCATTCACTCTAGACTAGGCAGAGTACAAAAAAGAAATATAAGGGACCATAGGATTTTGGAGCTGGAAGGAATTGTAAAAACCATAAAGGAACAACCCTTCATTTTTATATATGTGGAGCCTATGCCCACTGAAGTAAAACATCACTTTCCCAAGGTCACACAACCAGTTAGTGGCAAAACTGGCACAAAACCCCCATGACCTCCTGAGCCAATGCTTTGGTTTTTTTTCCCTATGACACTGCCACAGCCCCTTGTCCTCAAGGATCTAAATTTCAAGTTCAGCAGACAAGATATGTATAAAAATGTAGCTAATCATAAAAAGCAGGACCTATGTCCCTATCCCTGATGGTATTTTTGTCCAAAATTCAATCAATCAGCAAGTATTTATTAAATGATTACTAATGCTAGGCAATATAGAAGGTAAAATTTCAAGGAAGGAAAGATGCCTTATAGACTGACATGTTCAAAAAGGGCTTCATGAAGCTGGAGTTTAAATAAAGATCCATTTAGATAGGCACATAAAACACAAAAGCATGTCTCACATAGCTTACAAAAGCTAATGGGAAAGAAAGTAACGAGCAAAAGCTTAGAGATGGAAAAAAGCAAGACAGGTGGGGCGAAGAATGGTAAAACCCACTCATTCATCAACACATATTACTTTAGTTCATTAGCAAAAAGTAGAGTCCTGAGGAAATGGGATTTGGGACAAGTATATTTTATTGAGTAAATGGGCAAAGAGAATAAATGGTTGAGTCCAAGGATGAACCAGGAAGGGCAACATGGGGAGATGGTCCTGGCCAGACAAGCAACTACATGAATGCCTAGACTTCTGAAGCTAGGTGCTAAATACAGGGGCTTCAAAGGAAAGAAGAGGTTGATGATAGAGAAGGGGGAAAAAAGAGCACTCTTCCTCCTTTTGGTGCAAGGCAGACCTTAGGACAAAGACTAGAAGTATATAAGACTGCGAACCTGTAGGCCTCCCTAAAGGAATTCCCCCCACCCTGCTTTCTTCCCTCATCTACTTTCATTAGAAGCTTGGCTGGGTTGACATTCACCAGATGGAGGAGGAGACAGACTCCCAGGCAGTAACAACACAAGCAGCCTATTTAATTAGCCTCATTACAAATCGCTTGTCTTCTTTCCGCTCCTGGGGTGATCACAAACTGTGAGAGATAGATCACAACTCTTCCATCTCCAACGCCCACCAGTTGTATGTGATGGCATGGTGGAAGGACGTCAAGGAAAGGTCATCTTTCGCTGAGCAGGCGCCTTCCCTCCTCCTGCCCATCTATCCCCCACCAATTTCCAGGCAGGGCCACGCCCACGCCATCCCAGAAAGATTATGACCCATCTTTTTTTTTTTTTTTTAAATTTCACTGGTGACAGAGATTCCAAGAACTCCCTTGTCAATGCAGTACAGTGTCTCTACATCTCTATCATCAGGAAGTTCGCCCAAATACCTACTCTAAATCCTGTCCTTCTATAATAAGACCAATGAAACACTTCTTGTTTTGATCCCAAGGGAAAATGGAGGACAACTGCCCAACATTTATCTATAGCAACCACATTGCCTTCCCTACAAAGATCTCTGAATAACACAAGGTCTTCAAATCCAAACCGATGACTTACTTCTTTCAAGCAAAAGTCAACTCCTAGAAGTAGAGAACCAGGATAGTCTGCTGAAATTCATTTTCTAACATGTATTTATTCATAGTTCTGCACTTGCACACACACACACACACACACACACACACACACACACACTTAAAGCCAAATTTTCCTGATTCTATCCTTGCTTCCATCTCATCTGCACTAAAAGCAATGGGATGAAAGCTTCGGCCCATCGCCTTCAAAGGGGGCGGTGGAAACAGTGAATAGGATCATGCTGCTTCCACATTGCCCAATTTCAGAAGTGTGCCATTTTCAATCTGCTTCTGAGATGAGGTGGCCAATTTTGCTAAAAACATCAGTGACTGCAGGGAATCTTTTACCTTTCTCCTGAAAGAATTTGTGGAGCTGTGTTTAAGAGAAACAAAACAGTACAAATGAAATCCAAGCTGTTGACTGTCTATAACATTGCATCTTAGTCATTCACAAAGGTGTTGCCTGTGGGTTTGAATCCCACCTCTGACCCTAAATACCTGTTTCCTCATCTGTAAAATTCATTTCCACTATATGAACATCCATTAAATGTTTGCTAGGTACAAGGCACTGTTCTAGGTTCTGGAAAAATAGATACAAAAACCAAGCATCTCTCTCCCTCAAGGAGCTTATTGTCTACATGGGGGAGGGAGGGATACAACAGATACAAAGTATGTGTGAAGTTCTACAAAGTACCTGAGGGAGAGAAAAAGAGACAAAGACAGATACACATAAAAGAAGATACAGAGGGGGAACAGGACAGATCCTAATGGTACCTGAGCTGTACTTTGAAGAAAGCTAGAAATTTTCTAAGTCAGAGGTCAGGAGTGAGTGCAGTCCAGAGAAAAGGTCAATTTGTGTAAAGGCACCAGGGCAGACTAAAAAAATTATATCATTTAATCCTCATGGCAATGCTGAGATGCAGATGGGATTATTATCCTCATTTCACAGCTGAGAAAACTGTCTGCACAGAGGCTATATAACTAGCTAGTAAATGTCTGAGGTCTAATTTGAACTCAGGTCTTTTTGACTCCAGACTCAGCACTGCCCCATCTATAAAGGGAA
Organism: Gymnobelideus leadbeateri; assembly: GCA_011680675.1. Classification (NCBI taxonomy): domain Eukaryota; kingdom Metazoa; phylum Chordata; class Mammalia; order Diprotodontia; family Petauridae; genus Gymnobelideus; species Gymnobelideus leadbeateri. The sequence goes on from WOXC01010182.1 coordinate 280,722, forward strand.
CAGCAAGGAGACAGGTTTGATTGGACTGAAGAATATAGGAAGTGCCTCAGTTTCCTTCATCTATAAAATGGGAATAATAATATCTGGAGTATCTACCTCACAGAGTGTTACAAGGATCAAGAGAGATAATTATCTACAAAATGTTTTGCAAACCTTAAAGCACCATATGTCATTTGTAATCTTAATGATTAGTAATACATTGCATTATAACTTTGTCATTTTATGAGTTTCAAAGCATACATGTATGTATATGCATCATCTCAGCCCATCCTCACAACTTGAGAGGTAGATAAAACAAATATATTATGTCCATCTTACAGATGAGCGAATTCACTCTTAGGATGGTTAGATAATTAATCAAGCCGTACAGTTAATTTGCCAGGTCCTTTATTTTGTCCTTCCTTTCTTCCTTCTTCCTTTGTCTTGAAGGAATCTAGGGTGATTAACAAGCAAGAAGCAGCTTCACCCGAGGAGGGAGAACACTGCAGGCTAGGAATGACTAGTACGGCAATATTGCTGGGTCTAGACTCTACGGAGGGGGGCAAAATGTAAGACCACTGGAAATCTAAGAGGGTCGATGATAAAAAGCTGTAACTGCCAAGCAGAGTGCTTTATATTTGGTAATGGAGACAACAGTAGGAAAGACTGAAGTCTGCAGTGGCTATTGTTCAAGAAATACTTATTGCACCAATCTGTTTTCTTTTTTCCTTATATTCCCTATTCTTCCTCCAAAGGGAACCAAGGATTCATTTACCCAATGCATCACCCCTCTGGCCTCCCTGAAAAAATACTTATGTGCCTAGAGTATTAAGTTTTTGAAAAAATGACTGTTATTGCTATCTTCTGTCTTTACATTACCTACATTTCCTAATGTATCTCTTCTCCCCTTCTTCCCAAAAAGACATCTCTTAAAACAAAGAATTTTTAAAAGAGAAAAAAAACCCAGCTCAACAACACTGACACATCTATACTCTCTCACCTCTACAAAGGATGCTTTCTCAGAGCTTTCTGTCTGAAGCCAAGTGTGGTTATTATTTTAGTATTTAATTAAATGTAATAAATGCAGTGTTTGCATGGGGAAGAGTGAGGAAGATAACAATTTCTATTGTTAGAAGGTGGAGCTTTTCCAAAGCATCAGTCTTCACTTATATAGTAATTCCAGGAACTTGATTTGCCTATCTGGGATGCTTCCTACTGGGACACAAATTAGAGCTGCTTTTTGAACAAATCTACCATGAGAATTTACTTACAGTCATCAAGGTTGGCTCGGAGGCCTGGTAAGAGCTTTCATTTCTAGAGTACATTAAGGTTTACAAAGTGTTTTTCTCACACTGGTGTGAGATAAACAATGTAAATAGTGTTGTTTAGTCATTTCAGTCATGGCCAACTTTATGACCCTGTTTGAGGTCTTTTTTTTTTTTTTTTGAGGTTTACTGGAGTGTTTTGCCATTTCCTTTCCAACTCATTTTATGGATAAAGTTACTAAGGCAAACAGGATTACATGACCTACCCAGGGTCACACAGTTAGTGGCTGAGGTCAAATTTGAACTCAGGGTCTTACTGACTCTAGGCCCAGCAGTCCTTCCACTGCGCAGGTAGCACAGGACCACTGGGTCTAGAGTCAGTAAGACCTGAGTGCAAGTATTACTATTTTTATTTTAGAGGTGAGGAGTCAGAGAGATTAAGTGACTTGCCTAGGATCCCAAAGCAAGTGTCAAGAGGTGGACACTAGGGTTTTTTCACAGGTTATCCTTCTGTGTGATTAAAAAAAAAAAGTTTTATTGATGCTTTAAAAGACATTGCTATCACTTCCCAATAAACCATCTCATAGTCAGTCAGTCAACAGGCATTTATTAGGGAGCCTAGTATGTGCCAGGCACTATGGTAAGCACTGTGGATGTAAAGAAAGGCAAAAAGATAAGTCTGCTCTCAGTGAGCTCAGGAGTAACAGGAGTGACAACATGCAAACACCTAGGTACAAATAAGAGAAATACAGGATAAACTGGAAGTAACCATGGAGGGAAGACACCAGGATTAAGAATGATTGGGGAAAGCTTCTTGTAGAAGTTAGGATTTTAGATGGGATTTGAAGGAAGCCAGGAGGCAGAGATAAAGAGAGAAAGCACTGCAGGCCTGGGGGACAGTCAGGGAAAACACTCTGAGTCTGGAGATGGAGTATCTTATTCCAGGAATAGCAAGGAGGGTCTCTGATAGCAGTGTGTGGGGGTGAGCTGGAAGGAGCTAAGGTGTCAGAAGACTAGAATGATGGGAGGGAGCTAGCTTGTAAAGGACTTTCTTTCTGCTTCTGCTTATTCCATTCCGGATCCTTTTTATGAGTATTCCCAAGCTTCTCTCAAATCTTCATATTCATCATCTCTTACACAATATTTCCTCACATCCATAATCCACAATCTGTCCACTCATTCCCCAAGTGATAAGCACCCATTTTGTTTCCAGTTACAGCCTCCAGTTAAATTTATCAGGAGTTAGTGTGGCACAGGGGAAAGATCTGAAGTAGGAATCAGAAGGCAAGAGTTTGAACTCAACCAATAAGCATTTATTCAGGCAGCTGAGACAGTGGAGTGCTAATTAGAGCTGGGATGTCCTGAGTTCATATCCTGCCAAAGACATTTACTACAGTTGTGTAACCCTGAAGTTAGTTATTGCATCTTTGTAATTATGTAATTTTGCTGTTCAGTTGTTTCAGTCACATTTGACTCTTCGTGACCCCATTTGGGGTTTTCTTGGCAAAGATACTGGAGTGGTTTGCCATTTCCTTCTCCAGCTTTCTTTACAGATGAGGAAACTGAGGCAACTAGAGTTAAGTAACTCACCCAGGGTCACACAGCTAGTAAATGTCTAACACCAGATTTGAACTCAGGTCTCACAGACTCCAGGGCCAGCACTCTATCCATTACACCACCTAGCTGCCACATGTAATGTAGAGATGCTAAACATAGTCTGTGAGCCTCATAAAGTCCACAAATTTATAAGACTTAAGAACCATTCCCCAGTAGATAAATGGTCAAAGGATATAAGGCAGTTTTTAAGAGAAAAAATCTGAGTTATCAACAATCATTTGGAAAAAATGCTCCAAATCACTAGTAATTAAGAGAAATACAAATTAGAACTGATTTACAAAGATGATTAACAAAAAGGAAACAACACACGTTGGAGAGGTTTTTGGAAAACAGGTACCAAAGTGCAGCTGGGAGTTTTGTCCAGCAATTCTTGAAATTTAAAACTGTGTCTTCCAAATCATTAAACTTTGTCATAATTATACCAATACGAAGCCTATACTCCCCAAAGAAAACAAATTTTTTTTTAAAAAAAGGAAAAGACTCCTAAGTATAAAAATATTTGTTGTAGATCTTTTCATGGTAGTCAGAAAATGGAACCTAAAGGAGTGTCCTGTTAGGCAACAGCTAAACAAATTGTGGTATATTAATATAATGGAATATTATTGTGTTATAAGAAATGATGAAATGGACAGTTTAAGAGGAAACTAGTAAGACTTCTTTGAACTGATGTAGACTCTACTGAGCAGAATCAGAACAATTTGTACAATATTATAGTGCAAAATAAAAAAAAAAAACGATCAAAAAGCTTTATTTTTCAGTGTCTTTAAAAAACATTTGTTCAATGGGGAGTGCTAACAACAGATTAATAAGTCAAAGGGGGGGAGGCATACAAGGGGAGATAAAGGTGATGTAAAAAATAATTCAGTATCAAAAAAAGGATAAAATGTACCACTTATTTCTCCATCTTTTTAAAGGATACTGAATATAATTTAAATTCTTCTTGACTCTGGGTTATTATTTTGAGTTATCAGTTATCATTACATTGTGTTGCAATGCAGTGAATTTCTCATGGATATTGAAGTATATGTAGCTACTGAGTGTGCATACTTTTTTCCTCCCAGATACTGTTTTTGGCTTTTTCTATCTCCCAGGTCCGGCTATCATCACTTCTTGGCACTGAGATGAAAAAAAAAAAAAAGCCATTTGTAGCCACCACACTGTTTCACATGACCTTGCTGGAAAACAAGAAATTAAAGCTTGTTTGGAATTGTATACAAAGTAGAAAAACAGGAGTCTTCAAGCTCTCATTTTGGGCTGTGTGAAAGCCCCCAGGCTCTTAAGCATTAATTTTGGTGACACCTACTTTGGCTCTTTAGAGGCTTTTTTTTCCCTTTGCTTTTATGCCAGTGTTCTGGATGGGTAAGGCTGCTGCATAAATGCTGTTCCAAAAAGTGTTGTTCTATGTGATCTAATTACCCATTGCCTCTCCACAAAAAGTACATGGATTCCAAGTAGCCAAAAAATGCCTCAATTTCTAACCAGCCAAGATTACATAATATCTAATGAACTATTTTATGTGATCATGAGAAATATGTTACACTATTAACAACCTAGTCAACAGAAATTTATGGCTGCTGACTGCCAGTGGACGAGAAAGGCTCCATCCTCTGATGGATGAGTATAACATATTGCACACTTGATCCAGCGTGGAACAGCTACCAGACTAGGCCTTGCTCGGTAGACATTTTTGTGGGTTTTCTTTTTCAAAAAAATTATCTTAACCAATCACAGAACCCTAGGAAGATTGGATAAAATCTAAAATTATGATCCAACACGGTAACTTCAATTTTAACTGCTAAGGAAAGAAAAATGGATTTTTCTTAGTTTGTTGGGAAAACAACTTATTAAAGGGCACAGAAGAATAATCACGCTTTTTAAAAGTACTCAGTACATTTTTTCTTTCAGTTTTGCTGATTTCAACAGGATGAGGCCTATTATTATTGCAATAGCCTATTTCAGGGGAGATAAAGGATTAAAGGGCAAGCTGACTCCCATGGATCACTCCTGCTGGTCTTTATCAAATTGGGAACTCAAGGAAAGTAACCTCACAGGTGTGCAATGTGCCACTGGTTTAACTCGGATATGGAGGACAGATTACATATTATAGGAAAGGTAAGGCAGACCTTAAGAAAACGTCTATGTCCTGTTTAAAGTCATACCATATGACAAAGATAAAGGTACAGACTGCACCCTTTCTTACCAGAGGCCATTATCCACCGTTTTAAGTTGTCAGTCACAGAATATATTTAACAAGCTTTATTTTTTATAGGCTTATGCTTGTTTTTCCCCTTGGAGTGCTATTTTTCATTAAGATCAGATTTTTGTTTTCCTTCAAGATACACTTATTTCAAACAAATACCACATGGAAATAATATTTTTCCCTACCAACGTTTCAGTCTCACAAAGGGCCCACTTAATACTTTAAGTGATGTAGATCCTTATTCTCTGCTTATAGTGATTACGGTGACACAGGCATATAAATTGGATAGATTCAAATCTGAAAATCAACACAAGAAAACAACAATGTTTACTGAGGAACCATTTATTTGGACAAGACAAAAAAATCTGCACACTGTTTTCTTTTATATAGAAAGTGAAACATTTCAAATATATTAGTTTTTCTTTTTTCAATAGAATCCATTTCAGTCCAGTCCCAGGAATTGCTTCTCATTTTAGGATTCACGTTTCAGTAACACATATGCACCCATTACAGCCAAAAGAGCATACTGTAAAGAAACACAATGAAAATTACAGTGCTTGCTTCACAGTCTAGAAACAAATTTAGAGCTTCTGAGTATATTCAGAAAAACTCTGTTCAGTACTGGTCTAAGAAAAAAGATTAAATGACCATCTCTCCCCCCATGTTTTATCCCCCAAATTAGGCTCTAGATGTCATGCATATTAAGGTAAAATACCTATAAACATGTAGCAGGAATAAGAATCTAAATAACCAGTGCTTAAAGACTAGCTATAAATAAACCCTTTTTTGGAATAAGTGTCTGCTGCTTTTTAACCCATCATTTCATAATACATTGTGAACTAACAAAACAGAAAGAAAAAATTCCAGAGTTTCCCTCCATAACTATCAAATGTTTTGTAAATGAAGCTGTTAGGTATTAATTTCTCTAAAACTGTATCTTTCAGTCATACAAATTATACAATTGACTAGTGTTGCCTCCCTAAAGTGTTCCTACCTTGAATTTTGGATAATCATTCATGATTATGGTAACCATCCCAACATACGGCAAAAACCTAAGTTGAAAAATAAAAACAATAAAATTACTTACAGAATGTGGGCCCCAGATTCAAATTTAGGGGCTAAATGTTTCTTAGACAATATTACTGAATATAATGGCAAAGATGACAAAGATTGCACAGGTGTAAATAAAGAACCAAGTCTCTGAAGGGGGGGGGTTACTGGGTTAAAAAACAAACAAACAAACAAAAAACCTTGCTTCAAAAACCAAAGCCAATTTTTAAATGAGTATATGAACCTGAACTAACAATTTTCTCATCCTCAATGGTTACATCTGCTACCATAAATAGATACACATAATTTACTTACTGCATAAATGAAGAAGGAAGTTTTTACAAATTCCATTTGCAATATCTTTAACAGAGAATTAAAGTTAACTTTTCTGCAGAAATACTGCTGTCAGTAAAACCTCTGAGGCAGACAAAAAATAAGGATTGAAAAAAAAAAACACACTTCATTTGTTTAACTGACAAACACTTGTCACTTTAGATGAGCTTTTCAAGTTCACAGATCAAGAATTACTGACATAAGATGTGAGTGAAAGTCTGAAATCAAACTAACCAATGACTATGCTGACAATTTAAAAAGGGATAGAAAACTCATGTTCTCATGAAATTCTTCTTTTATTTATTCAGAAAGCAATTAAGTACCTCTCTGCCTAGGACCCTGTTAGGTACTGAGAATACAATGACAAAAACTTTTGGGAATGGGCGTAAGAGGGATAAATAGAAAACACACAAGTAAATTATAAAATAGTTTGGGAGAGAGAGGGAAAAGGAACTAGCAAATAATATTCCTGAGAAATCACCCAACTTTCAACCATCTGGACAAATGGGGAACAAGATTAAGTAAAACCAATAGATAATCTTTAGGTTTCAGCTAAGCTAACAGTTCAGTTGGAGGTTCCAGCACAGGTGGAGGCAGCTGGAAGCCCTCAGTCAGCAGCACCTGTGCTGGGAGTTGCCCTTTGTGAACAACATCTGGCCATTGTTTGTTGCCCTGGATTCTAGGAACACCAACTTACTCTGAGGTTTCTCATAGACTGATTGCACTGTGGGCTCTTTTCTCTTAACCCCACGGGAACCACATTTCTTTTTCTATTCAAATGTGTCAGTGGAGCTTCTAAAAACATGCAAAAGGGAGTCCCACATACTCTCCCTGCGCATCCTCCAGCACAAGTATTAGTGAATATGAAGCAGTCAAAAAAATCAACGGGAAAAATAAGCCTCAAATGAATAACCAATCCCTGGAAAAACGCAAGGATATGACAACAGAGTGAGGGGAAACAGAGGGCTTACAGATGAAATCACAAAAAATTTATCACATAGAAAATAATCACTTGCTTGTTTCAATTGAGTAAAAATTGGTCATAATCTACAGGAGGGAGAATTTTAATAAACAATTAAGTAAGAATTTTCTGACAGTGAGACAAGCACAGAAAGCCTGCCAAAGGAGGCAAGCAATGAATGAATTGTCTCTGGTAGTCTTTTAAACTAGTCCCTTCTGGCTGAGATGGCTAAAATATGTGGTCTTGCTTGATAACAAAAAGATAAAGTAGATGACATTCAAGCCCATCTGAGTCTCTACAAATAGCTTGTAATTAGTTTGTCTGCTTCCTTAATAAAGTACAAACTGTTTGGGAAAAAATTTTTTTTGGATTGGATCTGTGATTTCATTGGCATAGACAATTCTTGGTGAGGAATTTCCGCTACCATTGTAGACTGGCATGTGTGCAGCTTAGACACTTGAAGAGTTAATGCCTGGGTCACTGAGTGGGTTAAGTGATTTGCCCAGGATCATACAGTCAGCATGTGTCAGGGTGGAACTTGAACCGAGGTCTCCCTGACTCTGAAGTTAACTCTCTGTCCATTTCACCACTCTGCCTCTCTGAAAATTAGAATGTCTACTGTAGACATTATAAATATTTGGGAGTCCACCTGCCAAAACAAACCCAGGAACTACACAAACATAACTGAAAAACACTATTCATACAAATAAAGTCAGATCTAAATAACAGGAAAAACATCAGTTGCTCATGGGTAAGGCCAAGTTAATATAATAAAAATTACAATTCTACCTAAATTAGTTTACTTATTCAGTGCCATACCAAACTACCAAAAATTTATTTTATAGAGCTAGAAAAAAAGTATCAAAAGTCATCTGGAAGAACAAAAGGTCCAGAATATTAAGGGAATTAGTGAAAAGAAATGCTAGGGAAGGTGGCCTCATCATACCAGATCTTAAATACTATTGTAAAGAAGCAGTCATCAAAACTACTTAGAACTAAGAAACAGAGGGGTAGATCAGTGGAATAGGTTAGGTACACAAGGCACAGTAGTCAATGACTATAGCAATCTATTGTTTGATAAACTCAAAAGACCCCAGCTTCTGGGATAAGAACTCAGACAGAAACTGCTGGGAAAACCAGAAAATAGTATGGCAGAAACTAGGCACAGACCAATGTCTGACACTGTACACCAAAGTCCAACTGGGTATATAATTTCAGATATAAAGGCTAATACTACAAACAAATTAGGGGGGAAAGGAATAGGGAATGGGAAAGAATTTTTACAACTAGTATCTCTGATAAAGGCCTCATTTCTAAAATATATAGAGAACTTAGTCAAATTTACAAGAATACAAGTCCTTCCCCAATTGATAAATGGTCAAAGGATACGAATAGGCAGTTTTCAGAGGAACAAATTAAAGCTATCTAGTCATATGAAAAAATGCTATAAATCACTATTGATTAGAGAGATGCAAATCAAAACAACTCTGAGGTACCACATCACACCCATCAGACTGGTTAACATGACAACACAGGAAAATGATAAATGCTGGAGAAGATGTGGAAATATTTAACCAACAGTAATTCATTGTTGGTGGAGCTGTGAGTTGATCCAACCATTTTGGAGAGCAATTTGGAACTATGCCCAAAGGGCTATAAAAATGTGCATAACCTTTGACTCAGCAATACCACTTCTAGAGCTATATCCCAAAGAGATCATAAAAATGGGGAAAGGACCAACGTGTACAAAAATATTTATAGTAGCTCTTTTTGTGGTGACCAAGAACTGGAAATTAAGGGGATGCCAATCAATTGGGAAATGGTTGAACAAGTTGTGGTATACGAATGTAATGGAACACTGTTGTGCAATAAGAAACAATGAACAGGCAGACTTCAGAAAAACCTGGAAAGACTTATATGAACTGATGCTGAGTGAAATGAGCAGAACCAGGAGAACACTGTACACAGCAACAGTCACAGTGTGTGATGGCTGATTTTAATAGACGTAGCCTGTCTGAGCAATGCAAGGACCTAAAACAATTCCAAAGGACTCATGATGAAAAGTGACACATCCAGAGAGGGAAGTATGGAGTTTGAATGCAGAGCAAAGCAGATTATTTTGTTTTGTTTTTCTTTCTCATGGTTTCTCCCATTCATTGTAATTCTTCTATACAACATGACTAATATGAAAATAGGAATGTATACAAAGAGCCTATATAACTGTGTGCTGTCTTGGGGAGGAAGGAAGAGAGGGAGGGGGAGAAAATTTAAAACTTATGGAAATTAATGTTAAAAACTAAAAATAAATAGACTTTAAAAAAAGAGAGAAAACTAGAATTTCAAAAAATAGAGAAAATCCAGTAATCTGCCTTCAAGTAAAGGAGTACTTTCAAGTTCCCTTTTCCCCCAAAGTAAGCTGCTGAAATTTCTCCCTAAAATCACGATAAATTGCTGTAAACACCAAGAATGAATAACCTCTGGAGTGCAAGTCTATCTCTGAAAAAGAATTCAACCTGTGGCACAGAAAATCGATTTGGGTTTGGTTTAGCATCAGTCCCTGGGAAGTTCTGATAAGTTTTATTTTGTTATTATGGCACAAAACTGGATCATCTGTTATACTCAAAATTTCAATCTCACCGTGGCCAAATAATTTTCTGCGTCACTGAAACCACAAAGTATATAAAAAAATTCCTTACCCTCTTGCTCTTCCTACAACATCCTTCTTTTCTAGCCAGTTCTGACCTTCTTTGTACAAACCTCTATCATCAACTTCATTATTATCTCCTTTAGTCAGAAATTTGACATTTCCATTGTCTCTGGAAGGGAAAAGGACATCAACTTGTAAATAAGTTTCAGTAAGATTAAAAACGAGTTAATATATACACTGAAGTTATTCCCTAGGATGATCCAGAAGCACCGGCAGAGTTGTCATGATGAAAATTTTGAGTGGTTGACATGAAACATACCTACTGTCGGCACCGATTGTATGCAAAACTTAAAAAAAAATAATCTGTCATAAATACTACTTACATTTAAAAGAGTGTTCAATAGTTTATAAAGAACTTTCTTCACGGTCCTATGAAATGATGCAAATTTTTTTTTTAATTTTAAAGATAAATAAAACTGAGTCCCAGGAGGTTGTCACTAGCCCAAAGTCCACCAGTTAATAAAGTGGCACATCCAGGACTCAAACTCAGGTCATCTGATATCACTATATTTAAAACTACTCCCGGCAAGATTTTTTTTTTTTTTGAGGGGGGAAGGCAGGGTACTTAGGGTTAAGTGATTTGCCCAATGTCACACAGCCTAGTAAGTGTGTCAACTGTCTGAGGCCAGATTTGAATTCAGGTCTCCTCCTGACTCCAGGGCCAGCGTTCTATTCACTGTACCACTTACCTGTCCCTCTAGGCAAGATTTAACTGAAAAATATGGTACAGGCAAATTCTGAAATACTTCAAGAATCTTTAATAACAAAAGAATATTACAGTTCAGAAAAAAAGTCTCTTAAAGAAATGATGAACTATCTGTATACCAAACAACCAAGAATTACTACTAGTTAGAACTCACTGATACTATGATATTTTATAATAAGGAAAATGATGCTAACTAATATGCTCAACCCACTTTCAAATCTGAATGAAGTTCCATGAATTCCTTATGCTATTAGTCACACATGCATACAGCCTTGTGAAACTGAGCATTGTAAGAAAATTTCAGATTTGGATGACGGCAAGCTTAAATCTCAGCAAATGGTTAGTGATTCCTACACTAACAACTTAAAATTCAAATCAGTCAGCATTAGACACTGATTTAATATTATGTGTAGGCTTTTGAGCACTTCACGCCCCCTTCCACACACCCATACATCTACCACTTGCTTATTCCACCGATAAATAGCTAGTAATTACATAAGGCTCAACTTGAAGTAGAAACCAAATGACAGTTTGGCAGAGTCCTAAAACACCTAAGCAATCCTTGATAACAGAAAAGCAGTGTGGTTCAGAAGAAACTCTCTAAGTAAATAAAGAACAAGAAAACGATTACATTTTAAGTATCACATTAATGTGAAATACACTCTGGCAGATTTTGGGCATACAGTTTCAGGCAAATTAAACAAATATGAGCACTGAGTCTGTGCTACTTTCCTCATTACAGAATACAGTGGAGCAGGATACTGGCAAAGAGGTAACAACTAATGGCACTGAACCAGTACATTTAGAGAAAGGTTTTATAAATGGGACCAATTTTAAATGTTCTAAAAAGACACTGAGATAGTCTAGACACAAAAACACAAAATTGCAAAATTAAATAGCTATAAAGGTCTTTTAAGAAATAAAACAAATGAAAAAAAGACACAACCACAATAAGATAACATTAAAATCCTAAGAATTTGAAACTACACCAAATAGCAACAAATTGATTTGATCTACTGGAGCCTACATTGTAAAAAGAAACCAAAAGGAAAAAAAAAACCCAGCAAAGAGCACATGAATATAAATTACTGGAAATCATTATTACTTCAATTTTGAACAATTTTTCACCTTTTAGTAATTAAAAAACAAAACAAAATCATAATAAAAACCAATTAAGGCCATTCACAGATAAAGATTGAGCAAATTTCTTCCTTTAGTAAATGAAAAAGTATTTAGCAAACACTTCACAGAACTACAAATAGAGGCTCAAAACAGATTAGTCTTTTTAAGGGGCAGTCACTCAGGGTAGAAGCATTACAACCAGTTCAAGATATTCGGGAGTAACTAGTGGACTGAAAATCTAAAATTTGAAATTTATGTGTATGTAAAGATTTACTCCACCATCTTCACAATATGCTGGAGTTATGCTTAAACACACAGTCCTTAAGAAGCAAAGTCATCCATTTTGCTACAAAAAAAATCAATAATCAAAATAGGTAAAGAGTCCTTGTTAATCAGAAATGAGATATCTAATTAGAAATTAACATGTGAACTAGAAATCAATGCTTCTAATTCTTAAAAACCATTTCTGTATTATCAGAGGTATTTAAAGGGAAAACAGGTCTATTTGCTGCAGAACATTAGAATTTCAAAATAAGGCAATTCCAATTACATGACTAAACAGGGACTCAAAGCAAGGGAATGAGCTAGGTATGCGAAGTGGTATTTATTTCAGGGACACTTTATACTATATTCAAGCATTCACTAATCATGTGCAGGCACTGTGTTTGGTACCAGGGATACAAAGACACAAATGAAAACAGTGCCTGAGAAAGCAAATTTAGTTGATTATTTCTCCATGAAATGTTAAAAGACTGTCTTCTGTCTGAGGTAATCATTTCTTTGGGTGTATAAGAAATAACTTTTGACATCAAAATAAGATTTGCTTTGCAAAGGGGATGCAATGTTCCCTTAGATAGAGTGTGTATGTAGTATATAGATGTGTATGTATATAGAGAGAGATAGATATAGATATACACACACAGAGATAGACACACAGACTTATATTCCTAATACTAAATATTGTATGAACATGCTACTTCCCTCATCAGAGAACACACAGAGTAAAAGCAAGGATTTTGAGAAAGGTAACACCTAGTGGCATAAAACCAGTATGTTAGGAGAGAAGTTCTACAAAGGGGACTAATTCTAAACATTCTAAAAAGACAATGAGCTGTCTTAATATATATTCATATTATATATGAAATAATATATATTCATAAAACTTTACATTTGCATATCACTTAATAATTTTCAAAGTGCATTCTCATGAAGAATCTCATTTAATTCTCCAAATGATACTGTGTATTATTGTCCTCTTAGTCTTAAAAATGAGGAAACAGGCTCACAAAGGCAACAGTGACTTGCTCACAGTCAAGGAGTCAGGATCTGGCAGCAGGAGATCGTCCACAAACCAGGTCTTTTGATTCCCAGTCTAGCAGTCTTTCCACTGCACTTTGCTGACTCACCAATTATAAACCAAGAAATAAACACAAAAAAAGAAATAAAATTTTCATTACTTTTCATGAACTTTGATGACTCTGTGAACTATAGGAATATCTCTTCCTTCAACTTTAAAAACAACTATTTCACCAGCTCTAATAGGATCTTCCCGGAAATTTGTTAAAAACAGAAGGTCTCCTCTATGAAATGCTGGTTCCATACTGCCACTAAAAAGAAACACAAAATAAACACAGGGTTTACATTATGCTCTAAAAATGAACAACATTTGAATCTACACAAAATGATACAGACACGCCAATTTAGGCTGAAACTACTTTCAAGCACAGTCAGGCATAATCTACAAATCAATAATGCTACCAAGTAAACATTTCTGGTCATTAAAAGGTATAACCCTCCAACACCCCCCAAAAAAGTCATACAGTATAAAGCTAAACATTAAAAAGAATTCTTAAACTTGAGTACAGAAAAGATCATTGGTACTTTCTGCTATGATGAACTGAAGATAAGTCCTGCTTTAGTTTAGATAGTAGGTCCTCAAGTGATTCCTAGGAAGATAGAAGCCCTGTAGCAGAGCAAGTCCAAGAATACAGATTTCGGAATCTTTATGGCAAAGTCTCCCATTTTTAGCTTTAAAAACTCAGCCTCTTTCGAGTAGATTCTATTTCACTTAGAATCAGAATGTTTTAGCTGAATGGGATCATTCCCTCCATTTAACTGATGAGAAAGTAGCTGCAATCAATAAGTTAATAAACCGAAAGTACCTACAATGTGCCAGGCACTGTCCTAGAGGAGGGGGTTACCAAGACAAAAAAAGAAAAGTTTTTCCCCTCGAATAGCGCAGAGAGGTTGACTTATTCAACATCAAATAGTAGCATGGCTGAAACTAGAACCCAAGTTTTCTGACTCACAATTGTAGAGTTCTTGCTCACACCAAGCTCCTAAGGGTCAAATTTTCTAAAATTCCAACTCATTTTGAAAATGAAAACTGAAGTTAGTATGTGACACATTCTTTCCTTCTAAATCCCAGGCTTTGAAGTAGGGCTGGAATAATCAAAATATAACTGGGTTTTATTATAATATACCAACTGGAAATTATTATAAAATCCTGGAGTCATAATAACTCATTAAACTTTGATCTATATATACAATTATTTATGTATACTTTGTCTCCCCTCAGGAGAACATGCTTCTTGAGGACACTTTTGTCTATGTATTCCACCACCTAGAACATAGTGTGTGTCTAATAAATGCTTGTTGACTAGCTATATCAGACTGAAGCAGAAGTTGAGGGTAGAATTATAAGGGAAGGCCACGGAGTAGAGTCACCATGTTATAGCAGAGATTCCTGGCTGGTGACAACGAAAATTGACTCATGCTATAACAAAACATACTGGTTTTTAGCAAACTATTCTGTTTTGAAGACTGCCATAGACTCTTTTTATTAAACCTTACTCCTTTTTCCAGTACATTCCCTTCACATATTTTTTGGGTAACATAATGAATGCAAACTCCCTCTTGTCAAAGAATTAATAATTTAGTTAGGAGATATGATATATGTAAAAAGACAGCATTATGTGCACTGTATAATTTAAAGTGCCAAATGGATTAACAAGGGCAAAAATGGACAAAGGAGGGAGACATCAAGATAGGCGATGAGGCCTGGGCCAGGTCCTGATGAATAGGTAGCTAGCTACCAGATAACAACTCACATTTATGTGTTCTAATACTGACAAAGTGTGTTCCTCACAATAAGCCTGTGCAGATAGGGAAACAGAGGCTCAGAAAGATTAAGTGACTTATCAAAGGTCATACACTAGTTATTAAGTGGCAGAATTGGGACTCAAACCAGGTCAGGAACAAAGAGACCATGCCAGGTCAAGTGGGGGAACAGAGGAAACAAAGTCACAAAGGTAAAAGTGAATAAGGTTCTCCTGGGGGACTATAAGTAATCGGTAGAAATGAAAACAAGTTATTTGTGAAGGGAAGTGAAGTTTTTTTGAAAAAAGGCTGAAAAAATCTGCCCAAGTCAGAATAGTAGGTAGCCTTGAACACTACTCTATTCAGTTAGGACTTTTAAGCCATGAATTAAGTTTTCTGAGCAGAATTCAAGGATTCTCCCTCACTTGACACTTCCTAGGAGGAGGGGAGAGAACAGCATCAGCACAAGGAAATCCAGTAAAACCTTGCCAATCACTAGGTATCCCTCACCAATCATTTTTCTTAAAATAAATGCTTAATGCAGTAATAGTTACAGCATTTAAAAATGTGAAATGTCTAAAGTTAACTAAGCTAACAAAAGGTCAAATTATAAAGGCCCTGGAAAATATTTCCTCCCAAAATTTTTAAAAATTGAAATTATGGTTCTACCATATGAGACTGTTACAATTCTTGCACCACACAGACAAACATTCTGTACAATTCTCCATTACAAATACTAGATGAATTTTTGTCTCATAGCCCTGCCATTTTCACAAAAAGGAAGCAGGTACAAACTGCTGATTATCTAATGGTCAACTTATCTCAGTTTGCACTAAATACTATGTAACAGATATTGAATTCAATAAGTTTTGGGTTTTTTCCTTTTCTTTCTAAGATAGTTTTTTGAAAATCTGCTCTATACCTGCTGGACATTGTAGAGGAAATTAAGTTCAGAAACCATAGTAACTTTCCTGTGTTTCAGTATATTGTCAGTTTCTTCTGTTCAAGTTTGTCTCAAAGTGTCAAAAAAAAAAAATTAAGCTGTAAAAGCTCTGGACCAAAAATATTTAAAAGAAAATTCAAAGAGGAAATTTGTAGCTATCATTTGAATACTTCAATCTGAATATTTCTAAATGTGACTTGAAAAAATATAACTTCATTAGAAAATCAAGTTTTATATAACATAAGTTATATCACATGCTTGTGAGAAAAGTACTTTTTAAACCTTGAAAATATTATGTGAGTAATTATTAATTACTAAATATTTATACTGCTAAACTAGCAAAGTGACTTTAGAACATTAAAGGTAAGATTTTAAAAAATATTTATATTCATAAAGTTGATAAAATTTGGAAAACTTTTTATTCAAGTATTTATATTTACACTACCACAAAACATAAAAGCATTAACAATATATTAATGTGACTGAATAAAGAAATTATTATGGAAGACATACCTCAGAACCACCACAATAGGGCTTTCACTCCCAGTGACAACTATCAAGCCTTTCCATATCATAAGAGCAGAAGATACAATCATGGCAAAGTTTAAAACCTGGTAATACAGCTGTGGAAAAAAGTAAAACAAAACAAAACAAAACAAAGAATTTTCCTGAGGATATATTTGAGTTTTCCAGGTAAAATAAAAGAGACATATATGCTTATAATGAACTAGTTCTGAGTACACATTTTGTAATAAGCTAAACAACACTTCCAGGGAAGAGACTTCCTTGCTCCAAGAGCACTCAGAGAACAAAAATGGACTGGGAGGATGGATTAATATGTGAACTTCTCTCAGTGAAGAATTCCCACCCCTTTACCTTACAAGAATCAACCACCTCACTGTCTTCCAAGGTCTTTACACTAAAGTCTCACATTATCCAATACAGAAACAGAAGGGGCCTTAGGGAGTATCTTCCCTTCTTTTCTCTTCCTCTAATTTAATCTTAGAGGAAAAGATATATTTTCAATCTGTGCCAAAGCTCCCCCCTCCCTGTACCCTTGATCCTTCACTCCAGTCTCCTTCAGAGTAATGTCCTGATAACACTCATTTTCAAGTCTCCCTATTTACAGGCTACGTAGTCTAGAGACATACTCAGATTTACTCCATCCTTAAAAACCTTCGCTTAACCCTTCTATTTTCTCAAGCTGTTATCCACCCACTTCTGCCAAACTTCTAGAAGGTACTTTGCTGTCCTCACATCCACACCATCCACTTGCTCCTTCAAAACCTTCCCACCTGTCTTCCCATACCATCACTTTATTGGTGTCTAAAATGGGATCTGAACTCAGGTCTTCCTTACTCCAGGCCCAGCACGCTATACACCACATAACCTAGCCAAACTGGATTATTAACTACTTCCTAACATATATCAGGATTCTCTCCTTTTTCCTTACCTCAAGACTCTCAAAATCTTTATCTTTCTTCAAATTCATGTAAGCTACTCTTTGAAGCCTTCCCTGTTCTCCCCTGCCCCAGCTGTTATTTCTTGTCCCTCCCCCCAAACTACTTTGTATTGACTAATCTGTGTAAATGTTCTTCCCAACCAGTAGCATATAAGCTTCTTGAAGGCAAGAGCTGCTTCATTTTTCTTTTCTTTGTTATCAAGAGCTAAGCCTAAAAGTCTTGAGAATTAACATCAGAAGAATTCCCGTCTTAAAAGTTGGGTTTCTGCATCAAGGAATGGTTTGGAATCCACAGAAAACACTCTGCAATTTCCCAAGCATCATCTTCCTTGCTCTCCTCCCAGTGAACTCTGGGACCCCAGCTCATTGTCCACATACAATTTATAATAGGAATACTATAAATTTTCAAATCTTTATGATTTTAGTAGGGGTCAGCATAGGAGAGAAAAGAGCATCCTCATACAATCCAAGTCTGAATCTTCACAAAACATTCTACTTTTGACTGTCACATTCAATAGGATTTGACTTTATGTTAAAAAACAATACTTTAATCATTGGAGAAAAAAAATGCTTAATTAAATATGAATACCGTCATCTTTGCCCTTTCTCATAAAGTATGATCATCTCACAAATTAAAATTAAAAGAGCATTCAAATAAAGAAAATGTACTTTTGTTTCATCAAACATACTGTATATAAAGTTCTGTGCTAAACTTTGCTTTTAATTAATTTGGACTTAATTCATTTAAACATTCCCTGTAATTGATTATAGAGAGGAATATAGATCATAGACTTTGAGAATTGAAAATGGACTTTAAAGATCGTCTACTTCAATCCCCTTAATTTATATATGAGGAAATAGAGACTCAGGGGGAGATTATAGAGCTCGGTCAAAAGTCCCACGACTAAGCAAGGTAACAGAGCAGAGATTAAAACTTAGGTCACCTGACTCCTAATGCAATGGTCTTTACACTAAGCTAGCAACATGCATTTGAAATTTGTTTTACTTAAGACTTTTTGCAGAAAATAATTCTTTCAAGATAAGTAATACCTAAGAAATTTTTAAAAATAGAATAAAATGAAAAGTACATCCTGATGGTTTGACATGGCTCTTTACTTTTAAAATATTTATGAATCATAATTCCCATCCTAATAACAACAAATGACTTTACCCTTGGATAAAATGATTTAATCTCATTTGCAGGCTAATTTAGGTCATGACATGTCTGCAATCAGAAGCTGTTATTTTCATTTATGGCTACGATACTTCCATAAATGTAGAGGATTGTAGTATTTTAAAAACACCAAAGTTTCTAAGTAATAATAATACCCTTGGGAATGGGAAGGAATAACATGTTATGGGTTACACAATATCATAACAAGGACAATATTCAATAACTAAGTCCCTTTCAATAACCTACTAGATAGACCCAATGTTCCATACTAAAAAGCACTATAAAAGTCCAAAGAAGTTAACTTGCTCAAAGTCACTTAACTATGTGATGTGGGACAAGATATTTAATCTTCTTTTGGGACTAAGTTTCCTTAGTTATTTAAAAATAAAAGGGGAGGTAGGAAGTTGGATTATTTTAACAAAAATTAGGTGCCCACTATGTGCAAGGCACTATATTGGGCACTAGGGTTATTTCAGTGGTTTACAACCTCACAGATGTGGGTACTCCCTAAAATGGTGAAGTTCAAAAACCCTCCACATCTTTTTATCCTGTAGGACTTCTCACCACTTCTTCCCCCTTCCAATCTTCACCCCTTTCCTCAAGTTTCCATAAAAGGTCCAATAAATATGCTGTGGGCCTTTTTCTAGGACAGGGGTTCTTAACCTGGGATCTATGGACTTTTAAAAATTATTTATCTTTGGATAACTATTTCTAGTACAATTGATTTCCTTTGTAATTCTATGTGTTTTATTTTATGCATTTGAAAACATATTGAGACAGGATCCATGGGTTTCACCAGACTGCCAAAGAAGTTTATGATCCCCAAAAGGTGTTCAAAGAACCCTGGCTTTAGGAACTTTACTATTTCTTAGCACCAGTACAGTATCTGAATTGCCTTTCTATATATAATCCCTGGGCTAGGATAGGCCTACCTCCTTACCTTTTATACTGCCTCTTGTTACCCAATGATCACTAGCCATAGCTCATTTATGTTCACTGAACATTTTTCCACTGTCCTTTAGGTAACCTACAATTTTGATTTTTCCGTTGTGTGATGTCTTCCATAAATCACAGCCATATGTTATCACTGTAAAAATACTTGGTGTTAAAATGATGGGTTTTTGTTATATCACTGAAAGCAATGAGCAATTTTCTAAATGCAATCCTACCTACTTTAATCTTCTTATTCAACTCTAGACCTAGCTCACCATCCAAGATACATGTAATAATGAACCCACTCTATCAGCTGTCCATCTAAATGTAGATCAGTCTATATGAAAGGCATTCTTCAACCATATGGTTTTGCCCAGGTGAACTATTAAGATCCCCTTTGCTGATCCTATATTCCAGTCAACCCAAATGTACTATTTCTCACTCCCTTAATCTGTCCTGCTCTTTTATACCTTTGTGCATGACATCCCAATTACAGAATAGTCTAACCCCACATCTCTGTCAAAATCTGTTTCTTCCTTTAATGCCAAGCAACCTCCTCCATGAAATCTTCCCTGGTGCCTCTTCTCAACTACAAGTGCTCTTTTGCCTTCCTAAGTTCCTCTTAGTACTCTGTTTAGGGGGCAGCTAGGTGATGAAATGGATATAGTGCCAAATCTGAAGTCAGGAGGATCTGTCTTCCTGAGTTCAAATCTGGCTTCAGACACTTACTAGCTGTATGACCCTGGGCAAGTCACTTAACCTTGTTTGTCTCAGTTCCTCATCTATAAAATGAGTTGAAGAAGTGGCAAACTATTCCAGTATCTTTGCCAAGAAAATCCCAAAAGAAGCCACACAAAGTTGAACATAAGTAAAAAACGACTTAACAACACCATTTTGACCTTTCCTATGCATCTATAATAGTATAATTTGCATCATACTTCTGAATGAATGAGAGAACCCATATGCATCTGCTGAGCAATAAGAAGATCCACCACCATAGGGAACACCTTCCCTGCCTGCTTCTCGATTGTTCATGCCATTTGGATGAGATAACAGTCAATTCTATTCCTTCCAGGAATAGAACAGACCACCAGGCTGTACTATCTGTTCTGCCGATGTCTCCAAGGCCTCTGTGCCTTATCATCTTCCTTGCTTCCAAGTCCTGCAATTCCTTAGTGCTATAACCCAATATATGTAACCCTAAATACCCATGAGGTCCTTACCACCTGCCCCTCCACAGCACTCTTAAGACTTCTGGACCCTTCTATCTGTTGTCTCCTCCAATAAGAGAATAAAATCCTTGCTGGGAAGAATTTGTCTTGCTTTTTCTGTTCTTTTTTTGGAGGTGGGGTGGGTGAGGCAATCAGGGATTAAGTGACTTGCCCAGGGTCATTCAGCTGGTTTCAAATGTCTGAGGCCACATTTGAACTCAGGTCCTCCTGACTCCAGAGCCGTGCTCTATCCACTGTGTCAGTGGATAGATCTCCAGTAGCTGCCTCTTACTTTTTCAGTATGTATCTCCAGAGCTTGGCACAGTGTGTGGCTCACTGCTTAATAAATGTTTTTTCATTCATTTTATTTGTCTGAGTTTCTATTTATCTGGTCTTCCCTACTAGAATACAAATTCCCTGGGAACAGTTTTATTTAACATTTGTATGCCTAGAACACAGTCTTGCACACAGGCACTTAATATTTGTTGAATAGAATATAATTTCTTGAATGCATGACCAGAAAAGGAGGTGGACTGGTGAGGTAATGAGAATGAGAGACAACAGATGGCTGGCTCCAACGGAAGCCATACTGTGAGTTGGGAGATAGATCCTCTGAAGAATTCATATAAAAACACGGACAAGTATGACGAAAAAGATAAGAAGGCATAGAAGGACTGCCATCTGCCCCAGTGGAGGGTCTACAGATGGACTGCCAGCTGTACTGGTAGAGGGATACCCATCCCATCCAGATATAAGGAGACTTAAATGGAAAATGCACCAGACACTTTTAAACAAAGTTTTCTATCTCCGAGGCAAGGTTTCCAAGTCCTCTGTGTCCACACAGATTTAATTCAACAAAATGTAATGCAACAAACATTTATCGGGTGTCACCTACTCTGGTCACTTGCAAGACATTCTATTAGGCAATGGAAATACAAAGACAAAAATGGAACTGTCCCTGCCC
Source organism: Gymnobelideus leadbeateri (assembly GCA_011680675.1). NCBI lineage: Eukaryota > Metazoa > Chordata > Mammalia > Diprotodontia > Petauridae > Gymnobelideus > Gymnobelideus leadbeateri. The sequence goes on from WOXC01010182.1 coordinate 302,448, forward strand.
TTGAGGAACTTACATTGTACTGGGGGATAAAATGGGTATGCAAAGTAGTATCAAGAGAAGGGATGCTAGAAACTGGAAGGGAGGTAGGGCCAAATGTAGGAAGTGGCACTTGAGTGGTACTTAGAAAGAAGCAGTTGATTCTGTGAGATGGAGATAAAAAAAAAAGATGCTCACTGGTTCAAAGTCATGGAGGTGGGAGATGGAATGCATGTATGGGGAGCAACTACAAAGCCAATTTGACTGGAGTGGAGACTACTTGAGGAGAAAACAATACACAACAAGACTGGAAATGGAGGCAGTTAGTCAGACTGTCAAGGGTTTTACATGCAAGGCCAAAGTTTGTTTATTTTATTCAAGAGGCAAAAAAAAAAAAAACACTGGAAATTTTAAAGGAGAGGCAATGACACAGTTAGGCCTATCAATCTGGCAGCTGTGTGGAGGGTAACTTGGAAGCAGATTTTTATTTTTAGCTTCTTATTTGGCAAAAGCATCATAAAAAGAATTTATTTTTTCCCTGATTTTTTTTTCAGCTTGAAATTTTGAGGGAAAACAAAATCAATTAAAAATGTATTTTCTTTGAGCAAAATAATCTGAGAACAAGATGCTGACCTGAAACTTAGCATCTGTTTACCTGGTGACTTCTTTGGTTAGTATTTTGTGCACAGCACTTCCATGATCACAACAGAATTCAGTAGCAGAAGTAAACTTAATACCAAAGAGGACATGTTAAATGTTTGAAAATTTTAAACAAAAAATTCAGTCTATAGTTAATGGCAACTGATAAGTACAAAAATGACAGTAACTGATTACCAACCAGGACGGTCACTTTCAAATGCCTCAGCTAACAGACTTTCTTCTTTCCTCCCTTAAAGTATGGTCCCTTTACAGCAGAGAAAGTAGTCCCAGATTAAACATGCACTATTCAGTAATTTTAGAAGGTAAGAGAAAAAAAGGGATCTCAAGCAGGAGAATGTATCCAAAGAACAAGTACCAGCAGGCAGCAAAACCTGAAACTCTGAAGAAATTAATGTTTTACAATTCATAATCAAGAAAAGCAAAATGAGCAAACAACAGAGTTGGCTAACAGACAAAGTGGGAAAGTTAAGTCAGGGGTTAGTTAGGGAGAAGGCATTTCAGAAGGTCAAGTTTTCCTGATGGGCTGCAACTCTGAACACCAACTCTCAACATTTATTTTGGAGGATTTATTTTTTTAACTACCCAGTATTACAATAACAACACAATTAACAAAGAAATCAGTTCTTGGAGCACTTTTGTGCTGATAACATCAAAGAGCAGGTCAATCAGTTGGTTTTTCAAAAATGTTCTCTATTAGATTTAGTTACAGCTGTCATAGCAGCTGAGCAGCTACACATACCTTGAAAACATCCAGCTGCCAAAACATATTTCCTAAAATATATGACAACAGTTCCTATGACATGCTCTGCAATTCTACTTAGATAAATGTGGTGCCTCTGCTGAAGTTCTCTGATGATCATCACGGTGTAAAGGTGACCTCAAGCTCCTTAAATGCTATGCCAGTGAAATGTGAGTTTTAGCTGGACCTACCAAACTGGAAAGGCTTACAATATAGGCCCAGCAAGAAGATGTGAGTCTACTGTCCAATGGGCATCCTAGATAGGTTCACTGAGAGAGTCATCATCAGAGATATGGCTACCAAGTGATGAATTTTTGTAGGCCAGAGCAACTCATTAAACAGCTAAGGCATGTATGTATGTATGTATGTATGTATGTATGTATGTACGTACGTATGCATGTATATGCAGAAATATACACATGTATATATTTATTTCATACCTATATACACACAAATAATTTTGCTTACACATAAAAGTGATGTATAGAGTACTCAGATTCTTGAATTAATGAAGTAAATGTGGTACATGTGGCCAAAGAACATGTCAGATTTTGTCACCATTCATCATCCCTGCCTTAAATATACTGAGGTAGCTTATCAGACTGTGGCCCCTGGAGGAACTTGAGATGAGGACAGCATGGTTCCAAGTGTGGGAAAAATACATGGGACTGCACTGTAGATTAGTGTCTCCTAACTCCAGGGAACTAGTCATACAATTCATCCATGATCATTTTTATTTATAGACTAGATTCTGCCCTACCCACCCCACCCACTCACCCACCACAGTCCAATATGGAAATCCAATTCATATTTGCAATAGTTACAAGGCTGTAAGGCTGAATAGTGGTAAATTATTCTCTCTAGTCAAGAGTCCATAAATAGCTGTACTTCCCTACTAGAACAAACTCTCAACGAACCCCAATTGGCCTTTCTCTGCCAAGGTATCTGACAAGGTATCTGTCTTGAGGGTCTGGCATAGCAAAAACCCTTACAGGCATAAGATGACACATTAATGACTAAACTAGTCCTGGTGGTAATCATCCCTGGAATATAACAAATACTATGACTCTACCAGTACCTCTAGTCTGTAACTTCAATGTGGATTTGTTCCATTGTGTCACTACAATTTTTGTGGTGAAAGTAAGGGAATATACCTTGAAAGAAGCCTCGGTGATTGTACTGGACAAGAACTGATAAGACAAGGTCCCTTGGGGGAAGGGAAGGAGGGAGTGGAGATGAAAAGTATGGACACAGACAAATAGCTAGAATGCCTAAGGATTTCTTAAGTGTGATCACAGTACACCAAAGGAATTGTGTATACTTAGCTCACTCCTTTTTCCTCTAGTCAAAGACCTCTAGTATCTGCTCACTCTAAATCGCTATATGTGTAATGGGTTTTAGTTCCATCCGTCCTCTTGAATATTAAATATGAGTATACAATTCATGGTTCAAGAGCCATTCAGGCTTGTTTACAGTTCTGACAGAGTTCACCAACTCCTGGCTGGATTTTACATATGCTGAAGAATGCCCTAGAACTTGGAGGTGGGGAGGATCACAGATAAGCACATCAGCTGGGCCTTTGTTTAAGATCCATAAATTGTTCATTTCTCTACATAAAGTTCCCTGTGAGTTTCTTTTTCTTTGATCTAAAGAGACTGCTATTTTTCATTTATGTCAAACTGGATTACTGGAGCTAATAATCAAAAACTCACAATTTAACATCACCATTATTAATATGCCTCCCCACAGAGAGAGAAAGAACAGGTCCTATCTTTTTCTTTTCTCATGTGCTACAACATGAAGTAGTGGTTACAAGGGTCCTATAAACACTACTCAAGGATAAATAAAGCAGTAATTTAATGTCTAAAGAACCAGTGTTTAAAATGAAACTTCTTAAACCTGCCCTTCCAATAAACTTCCTTATTTCCTTCTAGTCATCCTGGTTTACAACCTTAGAGGCACCCTTGACTTCTCCATCTCCCTCATCCCCCATATCCATTTAGGTGCTAAATCTTGTCAATTATACTTCTATAACCTTTCTTGGATTACTCTTCCATGGTCACCATAGTAGTTCAAGCTACCTCCTCCTACCTGGATTGTAACAGTTAGTTGCATGACTTCAAATTTCTCTCCTATACAAAACCATCTTCTAGGGGCCGCTAGGTGGCGCAGCGAGTAGAGCGTCAGCCCTGGAGTCAGAAGGACCTGAGTTCAGATCCGGCATCAGACACTTAAGGCACACACAAAAACCCAGCCATGTGACCTCAGGCAAGTTACTTAACCCCAATTGCCCTCCAAAAAAGCAAAAAAAAAATCTTCTAAAGAGCTGCCAAAATAAGCTTCCACAGAGAGAAATCTGACAGTGTCATTCTCCTAAACAAGAACCTCCAAGAGCTCTTACATTCTAAAGCATGAAATACAAAGTCCTCAGCTCAATACTTAAAGCACTTCACGAAATGCTCCAGCCTACCTTTTCAGGTTTTTTCACATTATACTCCAGGCCCCAAGTAAACCTGTCCCCAAACTTGGCATTCATTCTCGTTTGTCCATGCTTGGAATAAATTTCTACCTCTTTGAACTCCTAGACTCCTTAATGTGCCACAAAAATCCCATGAAAAGCCTTCTGAAGGTTCCCTTTGTACTTTCTTCCCAAATTACCACATATAGACTTAACTGCTTAAATACTATACCATCCTCAATTCCCCTCCCCCCACCCAGGTAAGGACTATTTTTCATTTTATATTTATATTCCCAGCACCTCATACACAAAGTAGACAATTAATAATGATTGCTGGATTGAATATGATTTAACAAGCTCATGACATGGGTCTTCAGCCTAAGAACTTAGGCATTCTCAGAAAATTCCATTCAGTTCTCACTCATTATTGGACTAGGCCCTTACAATCCAAAGCTAACTACAGAACTAAGGGCAACTAAGGAAGAGAACAATTCTTGTTCCTGACCTGCTCCCCGAATCGGTGATTAATTTTCACACCCATGGATACAGTCAGGATCATAGAGTTTCAAAGGTCAAAGGGACCTTCAAAGTGATATAGCACAACTTTCTTCTCAATATAGAAATGTCTTCTCTAAGTAGTTCAGATTTAAAAAACCATGAAAGGATGAACTAGATCCCAGGCAGTACAAAGGGAAAGAAAGAAAGAAAAAGAGTCATATGATTCAATTAAATTCAACCTATTAAATGTGCAGGTGTTTATTAAACAACTGTTATATATAAAATGCGAGCCTTGGTACACAAGGAGGGCAATGGAGAACAAAATATGGGGGGACCCCCACAGTCCTTGCTTAAGATGGTTACCATCTAAAAGGGGAAATTGGACATGTACAAAGAAACATGGTACAAAATAAAATATAATAAAGGCAAAGAAGAAATTCTGACAAAATATTTTTAAAAGAATTTAAGAAGGACAGCTTTAAATTGAAAGAAAGAAGAAATGAAATTTAAAAGAAAGTTTCATAGAGGATATAACCAATAAGTGAGCAGGATGATGGAATACATTCCAATTACTGGAATGGGCTAGGACCTCCAAAAATAAGTGGAGGAAAGAGGAGAAATGAGATAGAGTAGTGTGAAAGTAGTTAAGTATGACCAGATTGTTGTTGTTATTGTTTGTCCCTTCATTCTCAAAGAGGACTATGACAGCAGGAAGGTGATGCCATAACCTGCAAGTGAACTGGATTTAAGTGAGGCAGGGCTGCCGCAGTCATTCACTCTCTCTTCTGGTCTGGAGTCACCTGGTTCCAGTGGCAAATACAGATCAGGATGACTGAAGATGGCCCCAAATGCAGTATTAAGCTATTAAGTATCAATGTCTTTCCCACATCTCAGTTTGTCTGAGGCAACACACATTCAATGATTAAGACTAGGTAAGACATGAGGCCAAAAAAAAAAAAAGGCCTCTTTTACCTAGTCAAGAAAAAAAAATCAATCTAGGAGGGAAAGACCCTCAGGATTTCAGGCCAAAACAGAACAATTGTTATTTACATTCACTCAGAGCCATCAAAACCCAAACAAAGACCAAGTGAAGCTTGGGTGGGTTGGCCAATCAATGACAGCCAGAGTGATTAAAAAGAATCCGACCCCTAACTCCCCAAATATTTTGCAAGGTTTCAGCAATAAAAGTTTATATTCGGGGCGCCTAGGTGGCGCAGTGAATAGAGCACAGGCCCTGGAGTCAAGAGGACCTTAGTTCAAATCCAACCTCAGACACTTAACACAAAAACTAGCCTGTAACCTTGGGCAAGTCACTTAACCCCAATTGTCCTCCTAAAAGCAAAAAAAAAAAAAGTTTACATTCCTTTGGGCAGAGCACCAGGAGGTAATGGCATGATTCCCGAGAGGGAGAGGAGGGAAGGAAGGAAGAAGGGAAGGAGAGAAAGAAGGAAGCAACGAACGAACAAAGGAAGGATGACTAGAACATGGTGCATAAAGGGAAGCAGAGTAAAATGAGGGTTAGCCTGAAATTTAGGTTGATTAAATGGGGTGGGATGATATTTGAAGCATTATCATAAAGAAGTGCAATGATGACTAACACAGATCATAACAATGTATTAGAAAGACTACTTGAGCAGCAGTGTAAAGCATGGATTGGAGGAAAGACAGAATAGTGACAGAAAGATCAGTCATAAGGTAACATTATCACATCTTAAAATGCACAACAAAGCAGTAATCAGAGAAACAGTTTGGTACTGGTTAAAAAATAGTGCTCGAGGGGCGGCTAGGTGGCGTAGTGAGTAAGAGCACCAGCCTCAGAGTTGGGATGACCAGGGATCGAATCCAGCCTCAGAAAATGAGCACCCACACATAAATAATGACTAGCCGTGTAACCTTGAGCAAGTTACTTAACCCCAATTGCTTAAAAAAAAATAGTGCTTGATCAGTGGAACAGACTGGGAACACAAATGAACTATGATAGCTTGGTGTTCAATAAACCTCTGTCTACTGGAGTAAGAACTCACTATGTGACAAAAATTGCTGGGAAAATTAGACAGCATATATCAACACCTCAAACCACATATCAAGGTAAATTCCAAACGCATATGTGACCTAAATATAAAAGGTCACAATATAAACAAATTAGAGGAACAAGAAAGAAATGAACTTTTGATCTATGGATAAGGGGAAGGTTCATAACCAAGCATGGCACTGAGAGGATCACAAAAATAAAAGATAATTATGAATACATAAGATTAAAAAGTTTCTGAACAAACAAACCCAATATAGTTAAAGTTAGAAAGGAAAGTTAACTGGCAGAAAAATCTTTGCAGTGAGCTCTGATTTCCAAGACACATAAGTAACTGATTAAAATTTATAAGAATAGTAACTATTACATAAGTGATAAATGGTCAAAAAATATGAACAGGCAATTCTCAAGGGAAGAAATCCTAGAAATATAAAACCACATGAGAAAACGCTCCAATTCACTAATAATTAGAAAATTAAAATTAAAGTAATTCTAAGCTCACAACCATCAGACTGAAGAAGTTAACAAAAAAACAAAATGTCAAAATGTTGGAAGGCCCTTGGGAAAACAAATGACTTATTGTTGCTGAAGCTATGAACTGGTCGAGCCATTCTGTAAAGCAATTTGGAAGTATGCCCCAAAAGTTACTAAGTTATACCTTCCCTTTGGAAGAGCAATAAAACTACTGGGCCTATAATCAGAGATCAAAAAAAGAAAAAAGTCCTATATGAAGAGTCAATTGAACAGAGCCAGCAGAAAAGTTTTACTCTAACAACACTGAAAAAATGCACAACTGAAAACTGATGAATAAAATAATCAACCATGATTCCAAAGGGCTGATGAAAAATACTATCCACATCCTGACAGAAGAGTAATTGACAATATGAAGAATAAGATATTTGTAGACATGGCCAATATGGTAATTTGTTTTGCTTGATTATGCACTGTTGAGAGGAATTTTTCTTGTTTCCTCTGTGAGTGTGGGTGTGTGGGTGGGGGAGAGTAGGAGGGAGAAAAAAATGCTTAATTAAAAAATAAAATAAAATTTATTTATAAAAATCATCTTTCAACTACTGTTTCTAGTTCTTCCCCTTGGACCCAGCAGAATAAGTCTAACTTCCCTTTCACATGACACTCTTCAAATAGGAAAAGGCAGATACAATGTCCTTCTTCAAACCTTCTTTTTTTTTAGGTTAACCATTATTTTGTGATGCTCATTCATTGTAGAAAGTACAATGTCCTTAAAATGAGAACCAGAGCAGGGAGGAAGGCTAGGGCTTAAGATACACAGATTGAGTCACCTACATAGAGAGATGAGAATCAAGGACAGGGACCTGGGGAGCACCTACATTTGGTGCTGACAAGAGGAAAAGGAGTCATAAGCAGAGAGGGGAAAAAAGGATCAGAGGTAAGAAACTAAAGACAGTAGAATGTAAAAGAACTCAAAGCACAAGGGTTTCAAAGAGAGGATCAATTGTGTCAAATACCGCAGGAGAAAAAGCTACTGCATTTGGTAACTACCAAATTGTTTGAGAGAACAATTTAAGAGAACAATTTAAACTGAGTGGGGGGCCAAAAGAAGTATCTCCAATAAGAAAATCAAGTTATAAAAATAGCTAGTATTTTACAGCACTTACTATGTGCCAGACACTGTGCTAAGTGACTTACAAATATTATCTAATTCAATTCTCCCAAGAACCCTTCCATGTAGGTGTTATTATTATCCTCATTTCACAACTGATGAAAGAGACAGAGGTTAAGGAACTTGCGCAGAGTCACATAACTTTGTAGATGTCTGAGGCTGGACTTAAACCTAGATCTTTTTTATTTGTTTTTTGTCATACTAAATAGGCACTCAAACAGTGTATATTTTAACACAAGTAAATCAAATTCAGTGAAGGAAATTGGAGGAATTAGCCTTGGAAAAGAGCATGAGATCCCTGATTAAAAAAAAAAAAGATTCAGAAAATCACTGTGTTGGAGAAGGAAGAAGTTCAGGTCACAGCTGAAATCCTCCAGTTATAACAAGTGACCAGGTCATCTACTGAAAGCGTGGGGACAGGGTGGAATAGGGGCAGTAGAAAAACATTTCGATAGCGATCTTAAGGGATAAAAGAATTTCGGGGTGAAGACCCAAATGAAATTAGGCAGCACGAATTCACACGACCAGGCAGCAATGCTTGATGGCACAGGAACAGTCAGACAATGAAGGAGGGCTGAAATAGCCAGCCCTTCAGACAGAGGAAGAAGACAGCTTGTCGCTTCTTCCCTAATGAGCCGTCTGTTATAGAGGCCAAATACCCGAGACTCCTTCAAGTGTTCCCTTAAAGACCGGTTCCCCAATCCCTCAGCATCCTACCCTGTCCCCCTCACCCTGGGGTATGAAGACAGACACCACTGGCGCCGTGGTGGTGCTTTAAAGCCCGGCATTCTTTATCCCCCACCCCCAGTGCCCAGTATGGTGCTTGGCACACAGATCAGCCCCTGCAGAAGTTGGCTGCATTAATCCTGTGCCCTCATAGTACAAAAGAATGTAAGCTCCCTGGGGGTACTGGCAGTGCCTAATCTAAACTTATGTACCTCAGAGCCTGCACACAGCAGGCACTTAATAAATGTCTGAAAAGCAAACTGCTTACTGAGGAGGATGCCACAGGGAGGAACCCCTTAGCCAGGGGCAACACGGCCCGCACCCCCACCCCGAGGCTGCCAGTCTCACCCTCTCAGGTAACGCAAGATTGGCTGTCCTTCCCTCCTTTCCAGGTCTCCGCCCATCATCCCCGGGTCGCTGTGCACGAGAAGCGCGCCCACTCCCCGGAGCCCCAACACCCCAAGTCCAGCCCGGGTCCCCGGCCCCCGCCCCGGGCCCTGGTTACCTGGCGCTTGTTCATTTTCCTTAAGTCCCCGAAGATGTCCATGGCGCCTTCCCGAAGCCGGTCCCCCGGGACACCGCGTACCACAGGGAGGAAGAAGGGGGCCGAGCAGGCAAGCGGGCTCCGGGCAAGGGGCTGTTACCGGAGCAACGTAGACACACCTGCCTGGCGCCCCCTTCTCCCTCCCTTCCTGCTTCCTCGAAGCCTTGTCTGGACCGCGCTACGGCGAGTCCGCGGGACAGGTGGGACCCATTGATAGGCGGCCCGCTCGGATGGCTGGGAGGTGTAGTTCTCTGCGGTTGGCCCGGCTCCGGCCGGAGGGAACAGAAAACTACTACTCCCAAAATGCCTCTGGGCTGAGAGCATTCTTCAGCTAGGACCCGGAGCCGGTGGGAGGAAGGCGACGGGGCGGGCTCTGGGAGGCAACCGGCTGCCACTAGCGCTGCTGCCAGGAGACCACGGCTAGAGGGTGCGGGTTCCAAACATCGCCCAGGATAATTACGTATAATGAAAGAATAGCCCGGTGGGATGGAATTTCTTGACATTCCGTCCAGGCATCTCGAAGACAACTAAAAATCTATAGGATGGGGCTGCGCCGTGTATCCTGGTCATTGGAGGGCATGGAAAGGCGTGGCTTGGGTGGGCGGGGCACGTGGTGATTGTTTAGGTAGAGTGTAGGTGCTCCTTGGGAATTCTTTTTTGTTTTTTTTGGAGGGGGAAGGCTGGGCAATTGGGGTTAGGTGACTTGCCCAAGGTCACACGGCTAGTAAGTGTTAATTAAGTGTCTGAGGCCGGATTTGAACTTCTCCTGACTACAGGGCTGGTGCTCTATTCACTGTGCCACCTCGCTGCCCCTCCTAGGGAATTCTTAAGGGTTAGTGTGGGAGCATCCAGAACCACAGAATGTTAAAATTGGAAGGAGAAGTTATCTAAGGCCAGGCAAACCTCTTGTTTTAATATAAAATTCAGAAAGTATTTTCCATAAGGAGAGCTAAGAAGACCAAAAGCAGTTCTTCCATAATTAGGAAAACAGACATTAACAAAATTCTTCAAAGAAGAAATACACACTATTAATCATATGAAAAAAAAATGCACCAAGTGGAGGAAGGAAGAGAAGGAGAAGAAGGAGAGTTGTTGAAGTTGTATAAAGACGGGATGGAAGAGCTGCAATTTTAGAAAGCAATTTGGAATTTTTATCCAGAGATTCTGTTGCTAGGCATATATCCCATGGAGGTCAGTGATAAAAAGGAAGGCCCCACATACACCAAAATATTGGTAGCGTTACTTTTTGTGGACACAAAGTAGAAGTTCATCAATGCAGGAGTAATTAAGCTATTTATGTCACCTGAGTGTAATGGAATGATACAGTGGTGTAAGATGTTTGATGAATATAAAGAAGGGTGGGAAAGATCTATATGTATTGCTGCAGAGTGGTTTAAGCAGAACTAGGAAAACAATATGTACAGTAACACAATGTAAATTGTTGAACAACCACAAAACTATCAGAACTGAATATTGAAAAATTACAAAGATCAAGCATGGCATTTAAAAAGAAATATTAGAAAATGCCATCCACTACTCTGTTCCAGGGGTGGTAGTTCTGCAAGTGTGAAATGTTTCATGGTGTTTTCAGACTTTTTCAATGTATTGATCAATTCTGCAGATTTTTTTTCTCTTCTATCCCCCAACCTTCTTTTTTTTTAAAATATTCTTTGTTTTTTAGATGGCACTCTGGGAGGGGAAGGGATATGGTGAGGAGGGCTTAGCAATGTTAAAACAAATGGTATCAATACAAATTTATTTTTAAATAAGAGTGTAAGCCGGGTGTGGTAGCCCACACTGCTACTGGCTAAGGCTGATGCATCACTTGAGTTTGGTAATTCTGAGCTTTAATACAGCTAAAGCCTACCATGGGTCTGAGCTCAGTTTAGCACCAATATGGTGTGCCTCCAGGAACAGAGTAGCTAGCAGGATGTTTAAGAAAGGGTGAACTAGCAAGACTTGGAAACAGAGCAGGTTATAGCTTCAGGGCCAGTCAGTAATGGGGTTGGACCCAGGAGTGACTATTGTATTTACCACATGGTAAAAGGAGACCTAGTTCTCTGTGCCCCGCACCCCAAAAGAATATAGGCTCCTTGAGGGCAGGGACTGTCTTGCTTACTTGTTTTTATATCCCCAGCACTTAGCACGGTGTCTAAAAGATAGTAAGCATTTAATAAATGTTTTATCTAGCCAAATAAATGTTTTTTATCACCACCCTTTATTCTTTATATTTCCCAACCTGATATTGACCAAGAAAGGTCAATGGTACAGTGGTAAATGGTACAGTGGATAGAAAACTGGCCTAGGAATAAGGAAGAACAGAGTTCATTTTTACCATGCCTCTTTTTTTTTTGGAGCGGGGAAGGTAGGGTAATTGGGATTAAGTGACTTGCTCAAGGTCACATGGCTAGTTTTTGTGTGTGTGTGTTAAGTGTCTGAGGCTGGATTTGAACTCAGGTCCTCCTGACTCCAGGGTCAATGTTCTATTCACTGTGCCACCTAGATGCCCCTCATGCCTCTTCTATGCAGCGCACACACACACACACACACACACACACACACACACACACACACAGTTGTGTGACCCTGAGCAAGTCGTTTAATCTCTAGTCAGCTCTCCAATACCATAGGTTGCAAGGGAAACCTCTATTAGTAGAGCGAGTTTCCTTATCTGGGAGTTCCCTATTCTAGTGAAATAGTCTCTTTCAGTATTAACTGACTAAAATTGCTTTTTTCTTTACATATCCATCTATTTGTGTCTGCCCTCATTGCTACAACCTTTAACCAGGTCTTTGTCAATCCAACTTCACCAGACTCCCTGTCTGCAGATCTTATCTTTAGCTCCTATGTATTGCTACTGCCAAAGTATCATCCGGGCCTGTTGCTTTGGCCAACCTAATTATGGAGGCAGCTGGAATGTGGTGGAAAGAATGCTGAGGACACAAAACACAGAGAAGACAGTGCTGTCTAACTCCTGTTTAGTTAGTGCTTTCTTTGCCAAGAAAGAGAACCAAAAACGACAAAACTTCTGTCCTAAAATATATTAGGACATTGATACCCAAGACAAGTAGAGTTGAAGTAAGAGTCATCATTTTTGTGATTTTAAGATGGGGAAGGCTGGGCAGCTTTACAGAAACTCATCTAAAAAAAATTGAGGGTTCTAGCAAATTGCAAGCTCAATTCAATTCAATTCAACAATGTGATGGGACAGCCAAGTAAACCAACTTGCTCTGTGCCTGTGTTAATAGAAGCATTAATCCACTTTGAGAATAAAGGATGAACTACAACAGAAGTATGGTATCCAAGATGACAGAGGGGGTAGTCCTATTGCACACTGCCATAATCAGACTACATCTGGAGTATTATGTTCATTTCTGGGCACCACATTTTAGTAAAGTTGTTGGTAAACTGGAGAGTACCCAGAGGAAGGTGACAAAGATAGTATGAGGTTGGAATGAAATGAAGGTAGTATAAAATACGTAGGATGGGCATACAGCTTGCATCTAAAAGAAGTGTTCTTAATCTTTTTGTGTGTGATGTGGAAGCCTTTGGCAGTCTAATTTTGGACCACTTTTCAGAATAATATTTTTAAATGCCTAAGACAAAGTAATACATAGGATTACAAAGAAAACTATATTTTAAAAGTTACCAAAGTATTTTTAAAACTAGATTCACAGACTACAGGTTAAGAATCTTTTTTCTAAAGTGTTGATTTATATTGGATGGTTGGGATTGGGGAATCAGTATGATGGGAATTATATTGGATTGGTGTTTTTGAAAAGTTGGATTTGTTACAGGAACTCAAAGGGGCTCCACAGAATTATCAGATAATCCAATCAATGCTAAAAACTACAGGCACTTATAGTTGGTATATTTAAAGGTAAATATTATGTGGCTTGACTAGAAACCCCCAAGGGAGCAGAGAAAGGGAGGCAGGGACAAACAGACAAAGATATTAGAGTAGTATTTTTCCCCACCCCAAACTGGAGCAGTATCTGACATTTCCAAACTAAGGTTAACCCTTCTGCCCCAATTCAGGCCCCACTGAGACTAGGACCTCCAAGGAGAACTAGGAGGGTAAGAAAAGATATATACAACTGGGGAAGAAACTAGGAAGATATGAGGCATGGTTTTATTCAGGCTAGGGCAGGTGAATAGTCAGTAAACATTTATCAAATGCCTACTATGTGCCAAGGGCAGCTAGATGATGTGGTGGGACTGGAGTCAGACTGATCTGAGTTGAGATTTGGTCTCAGACACTTAGCTGTGTGACCCTGGACAAGTCACTTAACCCTGTTTGCCTCATTTCCTTATCTGTAAAATGAGCTGGAGAAGAAAATGGCAAACTGCTCTACTATCTTTGCCAAGAAAAACTACAAATGGGGTCTCAAAGAATTGGACACAACTGAAACAAATGAACAACAACAACATATGCCTAGCCCTTTGCTAAGGGCTGGGCGTATAAAGAAAGGTGAAGGGCTACTCTCAAGTTGCTCATGGTCTAACGGGGGAGACAACATGCAAGCAACTATGTACAAACAAGCTGTCTACAGGATGAATTTGAAATAATAGAGGGAAGGCACTAGAAGCCAAGAGGACCTAGAAAGGCTTTCTGTGGAAAATACAATTTTAGCTAGAACTTGAAGGAATCAGGGAGGCAAAGAGAAGGAGGGAGAGCATTCTAGGCATGGGGAACAACTCGAGAAAATGCCCAGTCAGGAGATGGAATGTCTTATTCAAGGAATAGTGAGGAATTAAATGTCATTGAATCACAAAGTACATGGTGGGGAAGAGAGACTAAGAAAGGAGCCTAGAAAGGGAGAGGGCAGGGGCGGCTAGGTTGCGCAGTGAGTAGAGCTCCGGCACTGGAGTCAGAAGGACCTGAGTTCAGATCTGGCCTCAGACACTTAACACACAAACAAAAATCTAGCCACGTGACCTTGGGCAAGTTACTTAACCCCAATTGCCCCCCAAAAAGCAAAAAAAAAGGGGGAGAGGGCAGGTTAGGAGGGCTTTGAATGCCAAAGGATTTTATATTTGATTCTAGATTCTACTGGATCTGCTAGAGTTTGTTGACACAGGAGGTGGAATGACATGCTTTAAGATTACTTTGATAGCTGAATGGAAGATAGGCTGGAGTGGACAGAGAATCCTGGCAGAGAGAATCCAACCATCAGGAATTGCCATAGTCTAGGAGAGAGGGGCTAAGGGCCTACACCAGGGAAGTGGAAATGTCACAAGAAAGAATGACAGATGGGTGTGAGAGATGTTACAAAGGCAAAATTGACAAGCTGTGACAAAAGATTGGATATGGGAGTGAGAGAGTGAGGAGTTGAGGATGATCCCTGGGTTGTGAGCCTGAGTACATGGGAGGGCGGTCATGATGTTCTTCTCAGACCTTGCCATACAATTCCTCCATCTCTCACTGAGGCTCCTGGCTCCATCTTCACTTTCTATATTAAGACAGCTCAGGTGTTTTACAAGGAGAGGTGGGTTTCTGCTCATGAGAATGTAATTGGTTTCTTTTCAGCAGAGAGGTTCCACACAGCTATTAAGCTGAAAATGTCTAGCTTGGAAGATTCTAAGCATTGCAGGTTCCAGGCATATATTGGCTTCCAGAAGGGGTCAAAGCAGAAACAGGGGCCATGACCACAGCACAGAAAGCCTGCTAGGTGAAAGACAGGCTGGGTGCCCAAAAGTAGAGGTTTTCAGGACTACTGCTGGCAGTTTGGGAGCTGACATAAATCAAACAGTAGAGGAACCTGCCAAGTTAGGCCATCACAGGATTTTAAATGAAATGTGAAATGCTGGTGTTTCAGGAGGGAGTGTACCTTGCAAGAAAGTCCGAGCCCCAAACATCATTCTGTTCCTGTTGAACAGAGGAGACACCCTCTAATTCAGCATCTGCTTGTTAGGTGGCATTTCTGTGAATTACTTTCCCTTTAAAGATCACCTTTGATGTTCCTTTTAATCTGATTTTGCTTGGATAAATCCTTTGGAGAAAAGGGTTTGGGGTAAATATAAATACATAGTCTGATTTACCCTGGGCTCACCATTCCCCAAGGAAGAATATTGGTTTGGGTAATTTCTTCTCTCTCTTTGGGGCCTTTTAGTGGCTTGTGTTGCACAGAATGCCTAGGGCTTCCCTTACTTTTGTCTATATTCCTTGTCAATTCTCTATATTTCTTTTAGGCAAACTTGTGTAGCCCACTCAATTCTGGTTTGGAAGCCAATGAAAAATCTTTGCTGTGCAATAAGCAGACAGGAAAGTCCCAGAATATAGCTCTGAGGGTCAGGCCTCCATTGCTCATCTCTCTCCCAAACTTTACAATTTTCTCACTAATCCTATAATCTGATTGTCCTGCTCTCACATCTTATTCCAGGACAAACTGAATGTTTTCAATTTCTGCCGTCTTCTTCACCAAGCTAATTCCATTATTCAAAAATCTTCATGCTTCGGGGCGGCTAGGTGGCGCAGTGAGTCAGAGCGCCGGCCTCGGAGTTTGGATGACCCGAGATCAGATCCGGCCTCAGAAAATGAGCACCCACAGACAAATAATGACTAGCCGTGTAACCTTGAGCAAGTTACTTAACCCCAATTGCTTTAAAAAAAAAAAAAAAAAATCTTCATGCTTCTTCTTGACCACAGTGATGAAATGGAGAGTATTCACTATGTGATGTCTTTTTAATTCTGAATAAAAGCAGCTGGAACATAGCAGAAAGCATGCTATATTTGAAAAGACCTGAATTTGGCTCCCAGCTCTACCTATTACTAGCTGTGTGACTTTGGGCAAATCTTTTAATCTCTGTGAGTCCCAGTGTCTTCCTCACAAAAATGAGATAAATCTTGTTCTGCTCACCTCACTGGGGTTGTTGTAAATATTAGATGAGATAAAGTAAAGGGATTTGTAAATTGTGGAGTGCTATAAAGTGCCAGTTATTAATGTCTTTTAAATTTTGTTTTTGCCTTTTTTTTTAATTGGACCTCAATTCTGGCTGTATCCCTCCCTCTTACCTTGCCCAGTGAGCCATCCCTTGTAATAGAAACTTTAAAAAGAGAAAAAAAGCAGTTCAAGAAAACCAACCAGACATTATCCACTTCCAGACACAGAAGTGATGGACTGAGTACAGATTGAGGCTCTTTTTTTTTCTTTTTAGATATGAATAATGCAGGAATTTGTTTTGTTTGACTATACATGTTTGTAATGGGTTTTGCTTTTCTTACTTTCCCAAGAAAGAGAGGGAGGGAGATATAGGAGAGAATTTGGAATTGAAAATAGAATGAAATTGAATTTTAAAAAAACCAATCAGATATCAGGGGTATTTGTAGGTATATGCAATATTCAACACTTATTGTCCCCCCACCTCCAAGAAGAAAGAGGTGTCCACTATGATGATGATGTTTATATTTTATTATTTCCTTGATCATCCTAAGATTTTAAGGCTAGTTTGTCAACCATCTATAGTCATTTATCTTCCCTTGGCCTCAGTTCCCTCATATGTGAAGTTAAGGATTTAGATTAGAGAATCTCCAAATTTCTTGACAACTCTAAAATTCTGTGATCTTTTCATATGACTGAACAAATAAATCTGTAACAAGCAATCCTTTCTACATCTGTTTTTTGGCAAGAGGCTGGGTTCGTAGGGACTGTCTCCAGAGAAAACAATTCATCTTTGTCTTCTCAGTTCCCCATTTGCCTCCTCTGGTACCATGACACCCTGTTTTCTACACTACCAGATATCATCCTTTACTACCGTCATTGTGACCAGGACACCCTTCCTAGAGATTTGATAGGAGAATATTTATGTGTAGATAATATAAAGAACCTTAGAATGCTAGTGCTGGCACATCATCTACTTGGGAATGATCTAGTCTAACTATTCATTCACTAACTAAGCAAAAAGGATCACACTAGAAGGACCCTGGGACCAGAACCCAGTTCCCCTAATCCCCAGTTTGTGTAGTCTTTTAGCTATACTATACTGTCTTGTTGATGCACAAGATTTCAGGAACACATTTCATTTCTCATGCATGGAACTGGACTTTGCCAATGGATAGCAAACTAAAGAACACCGTAGTAAGCTAAGGCCTTTTCAATGCCATTTTCTGAAAGGTGTATGACACTAACAGCTGGCAGCTCCCTTCTAGCCCATGGGGTCCCAGCTCTCTCACTATCTGCATAGGTGGGACTTGAAAGGAAAATAATGTGATGGTAACAAGAGGAACACCTTACACTGATATAATACTTTACAGCTTATAGAGTACTTTCACATATGCTGTCATTCATATTGATGGAGCAGTGGACAGTGTGTCACCACGAAGTCTAAAAGGCCTCCCCATGGGTGCTTTCTTTTTTAAAAATTCCATTTTTGCTGTTATTCTGAATTTGATAGAGGCCAGAAAACACAAACACTTCCATACAAAAAGAACAGATTTAGAGATTGTCATGAAACCACAGATCTCCTTTATGTCCAACTTGGCTTTTTAAAAAGTATATCATTTATCCAATAGATAAGTGGTAGGAACAAAGAGACCTCCAAAGAAGACTTGCAAACTATTCAAAACCATAGGAAAAAATGTGCTACATCACTAATAATAAGTGAAATTTGCATCAGAACAGCCATGAAGTTTTACCTCAGATACAACAAATTAGTAAAGATGGCAAA
This sequence comes from Gymnobelideus leadbeateri, assembly GCA_011680675.1. Lineage (NCBI taxonomy): Eukaryota > Metazoa > Chordata > Mammalia > Diprotodontia > Petauridae > Gymnobelideus > Gymnobelideus leadbeateri. Next base: position 320,387 of record WOXC01010182.1, read on the forward strand.
AGATGGGAATAGTCAATGTTGGAAGGATGATAGAATGATAGATACACTAATGTATTGCTGGTGGAGCTATCAATTGGCATAATCATTTTGATAAATAACTTAAGAGTTGGACTTAATATGTCAGACTGTTAGGAAGCAGTATGTGGACTACCCTCCACAAACCCCTCCAAACAGATCTAGAAAATGCACCAAACCAAATCCTGATGGAGAAATCTAGAAAAAGTCACAGTGAGTCATTTGTCCAACAAGTATTAGGAGACAGATGAAGACAGTAATCTCAGTCTAAAGGAGACCCTACTATTCTGTCACACTGATCCAACAGAGGTTTCCAATGACTGATAGAGGTGGAGTCCAGCGGCATATACTTTTGTTCAGACCCTGTAATGGCAATCAAAGTAGTACTTTGCTGCTTTTTTCATTTATTCAATGCCTTTGAGCCTCACCTTTAATTGTATCAAAAGTCTTTGTTGGAAACAGTGTATATTGTGTTGCCCTTAATAGGCCTAAGGGAATTTGGGGATTTTCCCTGCCCTTAATAGAGTTAAGGGAATTTGAAGACCTTTCCTGCCCTGAATAGGCCTAACATCATCACATGGAGCCCATATGGAAGGAGCTTGCTGAAAGAGTTGAACAGGAAGGAGCAGAGGAGAGAAAAGCTTGAGCAGAGCTGGGATCAAGCAGAACTGAGAGGGGTTATGATTTCGACACTGGGAACTGAGAGAGAGAATGCTTGTGATTTTGGTGCTCTATTGATTTGTGTGACTTTCTGTGAAATGAGAGAGAGAATGTTTGTGATGTCAGCACTCTGTAGCACTCTTTGTCTGTTGTTCTTAGGAATCCTGAAAGAGTATTTTACTTCGTTGCAGAAGCCCTGAAAGAGTACTTTACTGCTTTTACCAAAGTTTTGGGACTTTACTGTTGATTTGTGTTTGATTTCTCAGACAGAAGCCTTGTCTATTGATTGGTGTTACTTTGTCAGACAGAAGGTGAATTGAGATGAGAGTGCCGACAATGTGTATAAATATTGTTGTAGCTCTGTTAAACTTAATGTGTGTAAATATTGTTGTAGCTTTCTTAAGCTTTGTCTTCCTAGAAAGGGCTTGGAGGTCAAGATGGTGGAGTAGAAACAGGACTTCCATGGGGCTCCAGCTTCCATCTCCTCCAATTCATGTGAAAGGTGACTCTGAAGAAACTTTGGAACTACAGAACCCACAAAATAACACAAAGAAGCTAACCTCCCACTGAGGACAGCTTGGCAGGCTGGCAGAAAGTGGCCAGCACAGCCCTCTGGGAGCTGAGCCCAGCCCCTCACAAGCCCAAGGTTTTAGCCTGGGGGGGGGGGGGCGCTGACCAGCCACCAGCTGGAGGGACTTTGGATCACCAGCAGCTGTGGCGGTTTCCAGAATTATCAACACATTTATGCTAAGGACAAAGTAGCAGAGTTCTACTGTGGCAAAAAGCCCAAAAGTCAAGTAATTGAGTGGCAACATGAGCAAACGAGGGAAGCAAAGCAAGCAGAGAAACTCAACTTTACACTCTTATTTGGGGACAAAAAAGATCAAAGCATGGAACAGGAGGAAGACAGTAAAGTCAGAACTCCTGCACCAAAAGCTTCCAAGAAAACTACAAGCTGGTTACAGGCCATAGAGGACATTAAGAAGGATTTTGAAAATGAAATAAGAGAAGTGGAGGAAAAATTGGGAAGAGAAATGAGAACAATGCAAGAAAATGATGAAATAAGAATTAAAAACATACTGAAGAAAATAACACCTTAAAATAGACTAACTCAAATGGTAAAAGAGATTCAAAAAGGCAATGAGGAGAAGAATGCCTTAAAAAGCTGAATTTGCCAGATGGAAAAAGAATCTCAAAAGTTCACTGAAGAAAATCATTCCTTCAGAATTATATTGGAGCAAATGGAAGCTAGTGACTTTATGAAAAATCAAGATGTTGTTAAAACAGATCCAAACAAATGAAAAAATAAAAGGCAATGTGAAATATCTCATTGGGAAAAACACTAACCTGGAAAATAGACCCAGGAGACATAATTTAAAAATTCTTGGATTACCTGAAAGCTATGATCAAAAAAAGAACCTAGAAATCATCCTTCAAGAAATTCTCAAGGAAAATTGCCCTGATGTTTTAGAAGCAGAGGGCAAAATAGAGGTTGAAAGAATCTACTAGTCACCTACACTGAGGGGTCAAAGGGCTTGGAATATGATATTCCAGAGGGCAGAGGAGCTGGGATTAAAACCAAGAATCACCTACCCAGCAAAACTGAGTATCATGTTTCAGGGGAAAATTTGGTCATTCAGTGGAATAGAGGATTTTCAAGCATTCTTGATGAAAAAAACCAGAGTTGAATAGAAAATTTGACATTCAGATATAAGAAGCAAGAGAAGCATGAGAAGGTAAATAGGGAAAAGAAATCATAAGGAACTTATTAAAGTTGTACTATTTACATCCCTACATGAAAAAACAATAATTGGAACTGATGAAACTTTTCTCAGTATGAGAATAGTTGAAGGGAATAGAAATGTGTATGTACATACACACACACACACATACATATACATATACATACATATATATGTCTATATAGGAGGGTATATGGGCGTATGAATACGCATGTGAATGTGTGTGTATATATATATATATGTTTACAGGTATACATAGATAGAGGGCACAGAACCAATTTTATAGGAAGGGATGATACTTAAAAAGGTGAAATTAAGAGGTGAAAGAGTAATATAATGAGAGGAGATGGGGAGAGACAGAATGGGGTAAACTCATATAGAAGAAGCAAGGGAAAATGGTTACAATGGTGGGGAAGAACAGGAAGGCAAAAGGGAATGGGCCAACCTTATTCTCATTGAATTTGGCTTATGGAGGCAATGATATACACACTAAATAGGGTATCTCACTCTTCAAGAGAGTAGGGGGGAAGGGTATGAGAGGGGGAAAAGTTGGAAGCACCCACTTTTGAAAAGGGACAGGATCAAAGTAGAGAATAGAACAAGTGGGAGGTGGGATAGGAGGGAGGGAAATATAGTCAGTCTTTTACAGTTTATCCACTATGGAAATGTTTTGCATAGTGTACATGTACAACCTATACTGAATTGCTTATCTTTCCAGTAAGGGTGGGTGACAAGGGAGAAAGGGAATGAATCTGGAATTCAAAATTTTAAATTCAAATGTTATATATATATATTCTATTATCAATACTATTTTATATGTAACTGGGAAATAAGACATACAGGCACTAGGGCATAGAGTTCTACCATGCCCTACTGGAAAGCTGGAGGGGCTATGGGAGAAGATATGGGAGAGAGCAGACTGGAGGACAGGATATCCAGTGGCATTGCTATTTTGGGGTGATAGGTAGGGGGAAAACGGGGAGAAAATTTGTAACTCAAAATCTTGTGGAAATGAATGATGTAAACTAGAAATTAATAAAGCAATTTATTTAAAAAAAATCCGAGGGGGGAAAAAAGGGCTTGGAGTAGAGCAGTTCCCATAAGCTGAGATATAGAACAGGAGCAGAGAGCTGTCTATGTGTGAACCCAGGCAAGAATCAGGTGAATATAGTCATGAGTTGGGAGCAGTTAGCACTTGGAAGAGTAGCTGAGGGGGTTTGGAAGCCAGCCTCAAGTCAAGATGAAAGAGGACTTGTGTTCTCTGTATTGACTGATGAGATTGTGACTTACTGTGACCTTGGGCAGATGGTCTTTGTACTTTCTGCTACCCCTTAAAGATGATTGGCTTAAAAATGATTAGAAGCTAGCCAGTCAAGTTGAAAGAGGACTTTACTTGGATACTGTGTATTAATAGAGGAGATTGTGACTTAATGAATGATATGTTTTATTTAAGACTATGTGTCCCCCTTAGTAATAAGTTGTTACATTATATTGTTCTGAATATTGTGCTTTAGTTTCCTGAATGTTGTGCTTTAATCCTTTGCTGAATAAATAGAGAGTTCACTATACTGTGTGATTAGATCCTTAAAGTTATTCACAGCAGCAGTCCTCAGGAGAGTTGCACGTAATTGTCTTTATAGACCCATAGCCAGATCAGGAACTTGCAAAGGTCAGACCAGGGGGATAGCAATCAGATTTTCCTCAGAACTGCCTAGACTATTTTGGGAGCATTAAAAGCTTTCAGTTTGGGGTGGCTAGGTGGCACAGTGAGTAGAGCGCTGGCCCTGGAGTTAGGAGGACCTGAGTTCGGATCCAGCCTCAGACACTTAACACACACACACACACACACACACACATACACACACAACCTAACCATGTGACTTTGGGCAAGTTACTTAACCCTAATTGCCCGCCAAAAAGAAAAAAAAAACCTTGCGGTTTCCTAACCTTCCCCTGAGATTCTGAAATGACCTAACAATCAATATCCCAAGTAAACAGCAACATGATCAACCCAGGCCTTCTAGAAGTGTGGCAGAGCCCAGACCTAATATCAAGTCCAAAGACAGGAAGTAGGCTGGAAAAGTGACAAATAAAAAAAGAAGTCTACCATAATGAGTTATTATGTTGCTAGGAATGTTCAAGAAATAAATGCAAAAGAAGAGAATGACCCCAAAACACCTACAAGTAATGCATCAGAGAAAAATACAACCAAGGAAAAGACTCAACTAGAATTCCTGGAAAAGATGAAGCTAGAGTTGTGGGGGTTTTTTTAAGAGTTAATATTTTTATAAATGGAATAAGAGGATTTAAGGGAGAAATGGAAAAACATAAGAACTATGGAAAAAATAATTGGGGCCAGCTGGAGGGACCCCAGAACACCAGCAGCTGTGGTGATTCCAGAATTATCAACTCAGATATGCCTAGGACAAAGTGAGAGGTTAGTGCCCTATGGACTTTGGGACCAGTATTTGGGGGACGCATCAGCTTCTTCCCCTGGGGGCTAGAAGCCACTGAGGAGACACACCATTTTGTAGTTTTCAGAAGCAGCTCCAGCTCCTGGCCTGCTTGCTAACTGTAGGGAGATCCAGCGATCAGTCTTGGGGGGTAATCGCTCTTGCTTTAACCTCCCTGGATCTGGATTGTGTTCTGGGGGGGAGGTCTGGGGTGGGTATCCAGCTTGCCAGAAAGCTGTGAAGACCCCAGCATTTGGGACGAAAGCTCCCCTGTCTGGTGGCATAGTCCTACTGTGGCAACAAGCCCAAAAAATCAAGTAATTAAGTGGCAACATGTCAAGGCAAAGGAAACAAAATAAACAGAAAAATTCAACCTTAGAATCCTATTTTGGGGGCAAAGAGGACCTAAGCAGGGAACAGGAGGAGGACTGTGAGGTCAGAAATCCTGCTCCAAAAGCCCCAAAGGAAAATATGAGTGGGTTACAGGCCATAGAGGACCTTAAGGAGGACTTTAAAAATCAAATAAGAGAAGTGGAGGAAAAATTGGGAAGAGAAATGAGAAGGATGGAGGAAAAGTATGAAATGAGGGTCAACAGCCTGACTGAGGAAAACAACACCTTAAAAAATAGACTAACTCAAATGGCAAAGGAGGCCCAAGAGGGCAATGAGGAGAAGAATGCCTTAAAAAGCCTAATTTGCCAGATGGAAAAAGAATCTCAAAAGTTCGCTGAGGAGATTCCTTCCTTCAGAGTTAGACTGGAGCAAATGGAAGCTAATGACTTTATGAGAAATCAAGATGCTGTTAAGCAGATCCAAACAAATGAAAGAATAGAAGGCAATGTGAAATATCTCATGGGAAAAACCACTAACCTGGAAAATAGATCCAGGAGAGACAATTTAAAAATTATTGGACTACCTGAAAGCCATGATCAAAGAAAGAACCTAGAAATCACCCTTCAAGAAATTCTTAAGGAAAATTGCCCTGATGTTTTAGACCCAGAGGGCAAAAGAGAGGTTGAAAGAATCCACCGACCACCTCCTGAAAAAGATTCTAAAAAGAAAACTCCTAGGAATATTGTAGCCAGGTTCCAGAATCCCCAGATCAAGGAGAAAATACTACAAGCAGCCAGGAAGAAACCATTTCAATATTGTGGAAACACAATCAGAATAGCACAGGACCTGGCAGCTTCTACACTGAGGGATCGAGGACATGGAATATGATATTCCAGAGGGCAAAAGAGCTGGGATTAAAACCAAGAATCACCTACCCAGCAAAACTGAGTATTTTGTTTCAGGGGAAAATATGTTCATTCAGTGGAATAGAGGACTTTCAAGCATTCTTGAGGAAAAAAACAGAGTTGAATAGAAAATTTGACATCCAGACACAAGAAGCAAGAGATGCTTGAGAAGGTAATCAAGGAAAAGAAATCAAAAGGAACTTATCAAAGTTGACCTATTTACATTCCTACATGGAAAAACAATAACCGTGACTGATTAAACCTTTCTCAGTATGAAAATAATGGAAGGGTGTATGGTCATATGAATACATATGTGAATGTGTGTATATATGTTTACATTATACATGGAGAGAGGGTATAGGTTGAATTTGTTGGGAAGGAATGATGCTTAAGGGGTGAAATTATGAGGTGAGAGAGGAAAGTGGCAAGAGGAGATGGGGAGAAACAGAGTAGGGTAAACTATCTCATGTAGAAGAGGCAAGGGGAAGTGGCTACAGGGGAGGGGAAGAATAGGAAGGCAAAAAGGCAAAACCACTTTCTCATTGAATTTGGTTCAGGGAGAGAATGACATACATACTAAATGGGATATCTCAACCTGAAGCAGAATAGGGGCAAGGGGGATGAGAGGAAGGATGATGTATGGGAGGGCATTCTTGTGGGGAGGGGAGGTTGGAAGTACCCACTATAGAAGAGGGACAGGATCAAGTAGGGAATGGACCAGGTGGGGGGGGGGGATGGGTGAGAGGGAATTATAAGCAGCCTTGTCCAATATATCTACTATGGTAATATTTTACATAGCTATACATGTATAACACATACTGAATTACTTATCTCCCCGGAGGGAATGGGTGGCAAGGGAGGAAGGGAATGGATCTGAAATTCGAGGTCTTAAAATTAAATGTTTCAAATATATATAAATACTATTATCAATACTCTTTTGCATGTAATTGGGAGATAAGATGTGCAGGCATTGGGGCACAGAGATTCACCTTGCTCTAATGGAAAAGTCGAAGGGGGTATGGGAGGAGGTATGGGAGAGAGCAGGTTGGAGGAAGCGATATCTTGTGGGACTGCTATTCTGGGAGGGTGGGTAGGGGAAAAATGGGGAAAAAAATTGTAACTCAAAATCTGGTGGAAATGAATGATGTAAACCAGAAGTTAATAAAGCATTTGTTTAATTAAAAACAAAACAAAACAAATAATTGGGACTGGAATTAACAGCTTGGCACAAGAAGCATAAAACTTATACCTAAGCAACAAATAACCTAAAAATAAGAATAGAGCAAATAGAAAACAGTCACTCCATGAAACAACAAGAAATATTACAACAAAGTCAAAAGGTTAAAAAAATAGAAGAAAATATAGACTATCTTAGAGTAAACACAACTGATTTGGAAAATAGATTAAAGAGAAAAAAATTAAAAATCATTGGACTATCTAAACACCATGATCAAATGAAGTCAAGATATCATTATTTCAAGAATTCTAAAAGAAAAACTGCTCAGATCTGTTAGAACTGGAAGGCAGAGTAGAAATAAAAATAATCTTACTGGTCTTTTCCTTGAAAGAAGCCCCCAAAATGAAAACTCCCTGGAACATCAGCCAAAATCCAGAGTTTCTAGGTCAAAGAAAAAATACTACAAGAACCAGAAATAAAAAAATTCAAGTACCAAAGAGTCATAATCAGGAACACACACAATTTAATAATCACCACTATAAAGGAACAGAGAATTTTGAATATAATATTTTTCAGAAGGCAAAGAACATGGGCTTATAGCCAAGAATAACTTACTCAGCAGGACAGAATGTGAGGCTGTAAGGGAGGTGGGGGGTGGGGAATGGATCTTTAATGAAATAGAGCACTTCCAAGTATTCTCAATGAAAAAGACCAGAGCTGTGGAGCAACTTTGAAGTTCAAATACAGAAGTGAAAAGAAGCATTAAAAGATAAGTGTAAATGAACAATAATAAAGGACTAAACAGGGACAAACTTTGCATTCAAATATGGGCAGATGATACATATGTCCCCCTAAACCCTATCATCATTGGGATTCATTGAGAGAGTTCAATTAGTTAAGACCTGATTCTATTATGTTTTGAAGATCTTAAGAAAAGAATACAAAGAGGGAGAAGAAGATTATACTGGGAGTAATGAAGGAAAAAAAGGAAGGACAGAGGAAATTATCTCACATAATCAAGGTACATACATAGACATCTATATAAAGAAGGAGGAGAGAGCATGGGGGGAAGAAAGGCAAAACTTAAATTTCCTTCTCATATGAACTAGTCAAATTAAGAAAGAACACACACATACAGATATACATTGCATTCAACAGGGAAATAGGATGGAAAGGGGAGAAGGAGGAGGGGGAATTAGAGGGAAGGTAATTTAAGAGAGGAATTCATCCTAAGTAAAACAGACTCTAGGAATGTAGAGAAATATTTATAGCCTTTTTTGAGATGTGAAAATGGGAATCTGACAAACTGGGGAATGGATGGGCAAGTTATAGTATTTAAATGTGATAGGATAATACTATTGTCCTCATCTCATATCAGCATAATGACCTACCAGAATTCCAGAGAACTAAGGACAAAATACGCTACTTACCTCTTGATGGAAAAGTAAATGACTCAGAATAAGGCAAATTTTCTTGGACATAGACAACATGGGAATTCATTCAGATTGATTATACATGTTTGTAATGGGTATTGTTTTTCTTGTGTTCTTACAAGAATGCAAGGCAGATTAGGAGAGGTGAGAAGGCCAATCTTGGCTGCTTAAAACAAATAAAATATTTTTAAAAGGAAAAAGAAAAACAAAGTGACTGAACTGTTCATAACCATTTTTAACCCAGAGATTCTACTGCTAGACATAATTTCCCACCTAGCTGTACTCCTCAGAACCTAGTCATGCTTTCCAGAATCTCATCATTCTTAAGACCACATCAGTTCTTAAACTCACACCATCTTAGTACCTACTGCCCCTAGGGCCCTTCCCTTTATCTTATTGTAGAGGGTAGAGGGTAGGCATCAGAGACCTTCTCCCAGATCATCCATTTAAGGAGGGGACCTAGGGCAAGATTTCCTACTTGGCTGAATCATGGCCCTGAGTAAGGTACCCTTATTCATTCCCATTCCCTCCTTTTCAGCTTCTTTTTATGTTTTGTTTTCCCTCATTAGACTGTTAGTTCCTTGAGAGATGGAACTGCCTTTTGCCTTTCTTGTATCACTGATGCTTAGCAAGATGTCTGGTACCTAGTAGGTGCTTAATCAATGTTTTATTGACCGACTGATACACCCCAAGGGAGGTCATTGATAAAAAAGAAAGTCTTCATATACACCAAAATATTTATAGCAGCATTTTTTGTGGTAGCAACGAACTAGAAACAATAGATGTCCATGAATTGATATCTCTTAATGGATTAAATATAATGAAGACCTAACTCCTGACAGAGAAATGATAGACTAAATTGAAGATTGAGACATTTTCAGATAAAGGCAATATGTGAGTGTGTAGATCTTCATTATTTGTCATTTGGAGTTGTGGTTGCTCATTGCATTGATTGCATTGATTTTTTTGTCCTTTACAATATTGTAATCATTGAGTAAGTAGTTCTCCTGGTCCTACTTGCTTCACTCATCAGCATTTCATCTAAGTCTTCCCAGGTGTCTCTGTATCCATCCCTTAAATAATTTATTACAGAGCAATAATTTTCCATTACATTAATATACCATAATATCTTCAGCCATTTCCTAATAGATGGGTACCCCTTAGTTTTCACTTCTTTGAAACAGCGAAAAAATTGCTACTATAAATGTCTTTATATCTATGAGATTTTTTTCCCCTCTTTAATCCCTTTGGTATATAGGCTTGGTAGTGGTAATGCTGGATAAAACATTATAATATTCAGTTTAGTGACTTTTGGGGTATAGTTACAAATTTCTTTCTGGAATGGATGAAACAATTCACATCTTTACTAACTGAGTATCAATGTGCCTGTTTTTTTCATAGTCCTTCCAACAATTACTATTTTTCTTTTTGTCATCTTTGCCAAAATAATGAAAAGTAAAGTGACACCTTAGAGTTGTTTTCATTGGATTCCCCGCCCCCACATAACTGTTTCCCCTCTAATTTTAGCTACATCAATTTTGTTTGTAAAATTTCCAATTTTTGATTGCCCATTTTACCTTTATGGTATGACTATTTATATCTAGGCCTTGTGTCCATTTGAAGTTTATTATTGTATGTGGGATCAGATATTGGTCTATATCTAATTTGTCCTGGACTGCTTTTTACATTCCATCATTTTTGTCAAATAGTGAGTCCCCCCTCCCTGTCCCCTCCCCTGCCAGGAGTTGTGGTTTGTTAGTTTATCAAACATATGCTACTATGTTTTGGGTGTTTTTGCTTCTGGATCTTGTATACATAATCTATCCAATTGACCACAATTTCTATTTTTTAATCAGTACCAAATTGTTTTAGATAATTATTACTTTTAGTATAATTTGAGACTTGCTACTACTAAGCTTCCTTCTTTTTAATTTTTTTCCCTTTCAATTCTTGATCAATTACTATTTTTTTTAGTTTTATAAAGAAACCCTTTGATAGTTTGATTGTTACAGCACTGAAAAAAATTAAAGTAGTATTGTCATTTGTATTACATTGGCATGAATCAACTGAGCAATTATTTTCTTTCTAGTTATTTAGGTCTGCCTTTGTGTCTATACAATGTTTTGTAGTTATATCATTATAGTTCCTTTGTGTGGCTTGGTAAATGGATTCCCAAATATTTTTTTATGTTCTGTAGTTATTCTGAATAGAATTTCTATCTCTTTCTGCTTGTGTTTTTTTTAACACCCAGAAAAGCTGATGATTCATTTGAGTTTATTTTTTACTCTGCTACTTTGCTTAAGTATTGTTTCAATTAATATTTTAGCTAAATCTCTCAGATTTTCTAAGTAGAACATTGTATCTTAAAAAAAAAAGTTAATTTTCTTTCCCTATGCTTATTCCCTCAATTTTTTATATTATTGCTATTGCTAATATAATTATCATTTCTGGCACTATCTCAAATAATAGTTGTGATAATAGACAACTGTTCCAATGCTTATTGTAAAAGCCTTTAGCATTTCTCCCTTACGTATGATGTTATCTCTTCATTTGAGAGAGATACTCCTTTCCATATTAAGGAAAAATCATTTTATTCTTGTGATTTTTTTAAAAAAACAGTAACAGGGACGGCTAGGTGGCGCAGTGAATAGAGCGCCGGCCCTGGAGTCAGAAGGACCTAAGTTCTGAGCCACTTAATCCACACAAACAAAATCCTAGCCCTGTAACCTTGGGCAAGTTACTTAACCCCAATTGCCCTAAAGGGGCGGCTAGGTGGTGCAGTGAGTAAGAGCACCGGCCTCGGAGTTGGGATGACCCAAGATCAGATCTGGCCTCAGAAAATGAGCACCCACGCATAAATAATGACTAGCCGTGTAACCTTGAGCAAGTTACTTAACCCCAATTGCTTTATAAAAACAAAACAAAACAATAACAATAAAGTGTTGTATTTTGTCAAAAGCTTTTTCTTTATTTAATCATGTGATTTGGATTTCTTGTTATTAATATTGTCTATTAAGTTTATAGTTTTTCTAATATTGAACTAACACTGCGTTCCTGGTATAAATACAACCTGGTCCAGTGTAGATTTTTTTTAATGAAGTGCTATAACCTTTTTTGATAATTTTTTTTATCAATAATTTTGTACTGATATTTGTTAGAGGTATTAGATACATTTTTTAAAAGCAATTGGGGTTAAGTAACTTGCTCAAGGTTACACGGCTAGTTATTTATATGTGGGTGCTAAGTACTGAGGCCGGAACTAATCCCAGGTCCTCCGATCTCCAGGGCCAGCGTTCTTACTTACTACACCACCTAGCTGCACCTAGATACAATTTTTTTCCTCAACTTAGTCTCTCCCTTGCTTAATGTTTTCATAGAAGCAATTTGGTAGGATCATTTCTTTTAATGATTTTGTATACACTATATGTAATATTGGAATTATTTTTTCTTTGAATGTTTGATAGTATTCACTTGGAAATGCATCTAGTCCTGATTTTTTCCCTTTAGAAGATCATTTATGACTTGTTTGCTTTTTTCCCCCTCTTACTAGGCTGTTTGAATTATTTTTCATTCTGTTCATCTGGACATTCTAATTTTTTGAAAATATTCATCCATTTAATCTAAATTAACAGTTTTTTTGTCATATAATTGGACAAAATAACTCCTAATAATTTCCTTTATTTCCTCTTTATTTGTTGTGAATTCTCTTTAACTTTTGATACTTTATTGGTAATTTGGCTTTTCTGTCTTTTAAAATCAGTTGATTTAATGTTTGATCTTTTTTTGTTTTGTTTTGTTTTGTTTTTTTGGAGAGCAATTGGGGTTAAGTAACTTGCCCAAGGTCACACGACTAGGTTTTTGTTTGTGCGTGTTAAGTGTCTGAGGCCGAATCCGAACTCAGGTCCTTCTGACTCCAGGGCCAGCACTCTACTCACTGTGCCACCTAGCCACCCTATTTTTTTTTTAATAAAAAAAAGACATTTGTTGGGGCAGCTAGGTGGCTCAGTGAGTAAGAGCGCTGGTCCCAGAGTCAGGAGGATCCGGGATTGGTTCTGGCCTCAGAAAATGAGCACCCACACATAAATAATGACTGGCCATGTAACTCTGAGCATGTTACTTAACTTTAATTGCTTTAAAAAAAAAAGACATTCCCAGTTTTATTGTTTTAATTTACTTTTTTTTGCTTTCAATTTTGCTACTGTCTTTCTTGCTTTCAGAATTTCTATTTTGATATTTCATTTTTATTTTGAATTGTTGCTTTTATAATTGTTTTATTTGCATGACTAATTTATTGATCTTATCTTTCTCCCTTTGGATTATGAAAATGTTTACACATATAAGTTTTCCCTTAAAAACTACTTTGGCTTCATCCCCAAATTTCTCATGTATTATCTTGCTGTTGCCATTTCCTTTTATGAAGTTATCTATTCTTTCTATGACTTTTTCTTTGACTCACCAATACTTTAGGATTAAATTATTTGGTCTTATTTAAATTTGAGTCCTTCCTTCAAATGCCTTCTATTGATCATAAATTTTATTGTATTATAGTCAATTTAATATTTCTGCTTTTCTGTGTTTGATTATGAAGATTTTATGCCCTACCACATGGTCAGATTTTTAAAGGTGCTATAAAAAGTAGAATATGCATACTCCTTTCTATTCCCATTCAATAATCACCGTCGATTTAACATCACTGCTTTTTCTAAAATTCAATTCAAGTCCTCAGCTTCTTAGATGCTGTAGTGTTGGTATCACTTTACTGTCTGTTTGCTTTTTTTTTTTTAGCTTTTTGGAGGTGAAGGAAAGGCAGTTGGGGTTAAGTGACTCATCCAAGGTCACACAGTGTGTCAAGTGTCTGAGGCTGGATTTGAACTCAGGTTCTCCTGACTCCAGGGCAAGTGCTCTATTCACTGCACCACCTAGCTATCCCTCTGTTTTGCTTTTAAGCAAGATCTAGTTTCCCTGCATATCTCTTTTAATCATGTCTTTTTTTTTCTGTTGCTTTGTCTAATTCATGATTGTTACCTCTGCTTTTTTGAATTTGTCTGAAGCATAATAAATTCTGCCTTCACCCCTTCATTTTTTCAGTCTATATTAATCTTTATTTTTCATTTAAGTTTCTTGTAAACAACATGTTGGATTCCACTTTCCAATCCATTTTGCTATCCACTTCTAGTTTGTAATTAAGCTAATTTCATTTATGTTCAGTTATGATTGTTAATTGTGTATTTCTATATATCATATCCACTTACATTTTTTCCTTTCTTTGTCTTCTACCCCATCTTTACAACAAATAAGTTGTTCAAAGAGAATAATCAACAATAGTAATCTGTAATTAAAACAATACACTTCTATTGATTACAGAGATAGTAAGTTCAACTCCCTTCTTCCTCATTTCTCCCCTAATATATTATTTTCCTCTCCCTTTAATTTCATCTCTTAAGACCATCAAAACAAAACCATCCACAAGCCCTCTGATTGTCTTATTTAATTCCCTCTATCACTCTTGAATACATTAGAATTTTGAAGCCACTTTTCTACTCCTTTTTTAATGTAGTACTTTATCATTGTGTATCACCTTACCAATGCTCTAGTGTATTTATCCTTCTAAATTTTTCCATATTTTGGTGTTTGCATTTCAAAATTTCTGTCAATTAAAAAAATTTTAATGTAATAAATCCTGTATTCTAGTAAACATTTATTTCCCATCATAGATTATTTTCAGTTTTGCAGGGTAAATTATTTTTTATGGTAAACCTTTTCATTTGCCTCTTGGAACATCATATTACAAGATGTCCTCTCCTTTAAAGGAATTTTTATTCCTTTATCCTCTCACTCTTGTGTGATCCTGACTGAGGTTTCTTGGTATTTAAACTCTGTTTGGTCCATGCTTATTTTTAAGGAGTTAGTTATTTGGGTAAGATTTTCTGCCCTCTACTCTAGGCTACTTATTATCTTTACAATTCTTTCCTCTAATATACTTATTTTATTTATAATTCCATTTTTATTGCTTGTTTCATCTCTTCTAAGTAATCTTGTAGTCGTTGTAGCTAAACCATTTTTTCCCCTCCGAAGCTATGCTTGTAGTTTTTGTGGAATTACTCTCTTTTTCTAGGTTGTTTCCTGAGTATCTCTAGGCCCATAATACTTTTTTATAGCATTCAGTGTCTTCTTCTCTTTGCTCATATATCTAGTCTCAGTTATGGTTAGGTTTAGGTTCAATGAATTCAGAACCTGCTCATCTTTGGGGAAGAATTTATGGACAGATATGAACAACTATCACACTGGATGAGGTGTCAAGGATTGTGAAGTAGAATAAGAAAGCCTGGTCTCTTCACTTCTAAGGACCTATAATCACTCTAGTTGGGGAAACAAAATGTACTGATATAGTAAGCTTAGGAAATCTTGCAACCAGGTGAAGATTCACCAAATATAGCTCCTATACACACTTGTAAGCCCACTGCCCCAACCCCATTCTTCACTTTCTAGTTGGAAGTGGAGATGACAGTTTTCTCCACTCTCCTGATGCTTTCTCAACCTTATCTAAATGGAAATAAGGCACCCTGAGGAAGACACAAGAAGCAGCATTTTCCAGGCAAGTCAAAGTTTCACCATTACTTTTACCACTATCTCCCCTCAGACTCCAATAGAAACAGCACAGGACCCTGAATCTAAGACCCTTGGAAATGCCAGTGCTCCCCAAACTACCAGCCTGGCTTTCAGCTCATTTCTCACAGACATCATGTGGAGGGGGGAAATCATTGTGAAGAAAGGACCTGCATTCTTCACTACTACCACCACCTCCAACTGTTAACTAAGTGCCATCAATGGATAAATAAGCATTGGAGCCCTGGGAGTGGCATTCCCCCCTTATGCCAACCAATTGCCACCTACAGGACAGGAAAGTCAGCACCACCACCATGACCACCCATGGCCCTCAGACCCAGATACAGCCCAGGATCCTGAATCCATCATCCTGGGAAGCAGTCCCTGTGGAAGATGCCGCCCCGCAACTGCTCCTGAAGGTGCTATGTGGAAGACTCAGAAAAGAAACTTCTTGACACCAAAACCCTTGTCTGTCCCATTGTTCAACACGATAAACTGATAGGTTTCCACTGATTTTTTTTGAGCAAAAATGATTCAAGAAGAGATAGCGCCATCTGCTTTGCTGCTGCTCCCATGGGACTTTTCCTTATGACTTCCAGCTGAAAACTCCCATTTGTGTTGTCTCTCCCATTAGAATGAGAGAAGGGACTGTGTTAATTTTCCCTTTGTATCCCTAGCCCTTAGCACAGTGCTTTGTCCATAGTAAGCACTTAATAATACTTCCTTCATTCATTCATTCACTCATTCATTTGTTCAGGAAGTGAAAAAGCCCTCTATTTAGGTGCTTCTACATCCCCTAAATGATAGCTCAGAGCAACAGGAGCTCCTCATACCCCTAACAGCTACCTATGCCTAGTGCAGCTGTGTGAATTTGTAAGGGTCTTCTTACATTTCTGGGTACAAGGGTATAGCCTTTCTGTAACGTATTCTTCCCCAGATGCAAATTACAAAGAAAACAGAGAATGAGTGCTGGCATCTGGCATCATTAGCAGTGTACTTCTGATTCAGCTCTCCAGGTTCTCACTCATTGCCTTCCTGAAAGTTAGTCTGTGACTTTAATGCCTGAGGCAACCGTATTTCAAGTCACTTATCTGATGCTTCCGTTTTTCTCCCAGTTTACAGGAATAATTCCTATGAGCACAATTAACAAATAGTCCTTAGACCCTTGAATCGTGACCCAAGGTTAATAATGTTTTCCACTGCCATTAGTCTTTATGGGGAGGCAATTTGGTGCATGCGCGCACGCCTGCACGCGCACGCCTGCACGCGCGCGCGCACACACACACACACACACACACACACACACACACACACACACACACACACACCTGTAGAGGGGAATTCTCACCAGTAGAGTCTCCTGTAAGCTGCAAAGTCTGCATTGCTCCAGAGGTTAAAAGTTACAAGAAAGAAGATTTCAGCTCAATATAAATGAGAATTTTCAAAACTAAAGTTGTCCAACAATCAAATGGGTTCCTTTGATAGACAGTGAGCTCCTTGTCCCTCTTTATATTCAGGTAAATAAGAGATTGAATGACAATCTGTGAAGGATGTTCTGCCCTGGGTGAATGATTAGACTAAATGATCTTTAGAACCCCTTCCAAATGCAAGGTGCTATTTTTTAAGGTAGACAAGTGACTTAACTTATTCAATCTAATCCAACAAATTTATTAATTCCCCGCTATAATATGTGCCACATTCAATACCAGCTTAGCAATTTAGACTTGAAAACCATTTTGGAACGAAAAAGTCACATCATCCTGATTAAAATGGTGGGACCTTAATACCAGGGAAAGATAGCTGAGATAACATCAATAACATACCTATTCTCCCATCTACACAAAATCTTTATGACTCATTTATGTATCAACAGAAATTGTCTTTAAGAAGGGTATAAGTAAGGAACAAGCAATTTTTTTTACAAGTAATATTCAACAATGAACCACAGCTTTAGAGTCAGCTATGTGATACAGTAGAGAGAGCACAGGACCTGGTATCAGGAAGACCTGAGTTCAAATCCAGACTCAGATACTTGCCAGCTATTTGGCCCTGAGCAAGTCTTCCCAGAAGTTTGTAACCTCTGTCCACCTCAGTTTCCTCACCTGTAAAGTGAATATAATAAAAGCACCTACCTTCCAAGGTTCTCTTGAGGATAAAATGAGTTAACATTTACATAAGAGTTTCACAAACCTCAAAATGCTGAATAAATGCTAGCTATTGTTACTGCTGTTGTTGTTGGCTTTATTATTTTACAACTAACTGGAAGAGATCCAGAAATAAAAGTTCCCCTCCTGCTTAGGATTTGCTGATTACAAAAAGGCATTTGATTCGGTAGAGTGAAATAACATTTCACAGACTCTTACAATAATATTTGTGCATCAAAATCATTCAAGATTCTTTGAAAGATATAACAGAAATAACTGTTCAAAGACCTTCTGAAAATCAACTGCTACATGAGGCATAAAAAAAAAGATGCATACTCACAAAAAGTATTTGCCGTTATGAGGGAGGAAAACCTGCACAAAAGCCAGGTCATAGAGGGGTTCTCTGTGGATGATAACATCCATGAGATGCTCCTATTGGTGCATGACATTAGGCTGATTGCTTCAAACCCCAGAACATGGCAGAGCCCCCTGGAAAAGAAATATAATCACTCAAAGGATTTTGGCCTATCTCTCCAAGTGGACAAAGAATGTCTCTTGCCCAAACTTCAACATGCATTTGGATGGATACTCTGTAAAATTTGGCCATCAGGATGCATATCTAGTACAGACAGATAGATGCCCAATTCGCTAGTTGTTTGGACACCAAAAGTCTAATGGGAAGAGAACTTGTTCAGAAGTCCCCAAAATATGCTTACCTTCAAGTAGGAGTCCATCCACAGGGTGGCATGATTAGTCTTGAGGAACTTGTGTAGGATTCTGGAATCTCTATAACATCAAGGGCAATTCCTTTCTGAGGGGGGCTTTTGGTTGATATGAGTACTTTATGCCTTTTCTATAACATTTTTCCCAGTAATAATATGTAATTGGAGGTCATAAAATACTACGGTCTCTGAAGGCAGGAAATGACTTTTGTCATGGGTCTGAGAAGACAGAAATCCATCCTCAAATTCAAGTGTAGTGCTTCAATGATACTTGATGGCTTTATGATGTAGGGCCTCACTCCAGCCATGCAGATTAAAACCCAGCCTTGCCCTCACATATGGGCAAATCTTGTCTGTGTACTCCCATAAATATCCTATAAGGAGTTGATCCAAAGTGCAGGAGGCCTTCCTTGATGTTTCAAAATTACATGAATGCCAGAGATACATGTGAGCTGACTACTAGTTTGCCCTCATGTTTACCATCCAACTGACCCACTCCTCATTTCTGATCACCTCATTCATAACATCCTTTATGCAATTTCTCTTACATAGTTTGTTGGTAACATGTTGCAGCCTACTCATACCCACTATACATCTCTCCATTGCACTTTAGGTAATCTTAACTTTAATTCTTCTTCAGAAATTGTGGTATTCCTGGCTTTCAGCCATATAGCATCACTGGAAGAATACCATGCTAAGTTTTTTTTTTTTAATGGGCTTCTGATAGAGAAGCTTTGAGACATTAAAAGAACTTTTCAGTTTCCTGAAAGCATTCTGGTTTGCTCCCCTCCTCCTCCTCTCCTATGAAGAATATGAAGCTTATTCTTCATACATAGTGTCTGTCCGAGATCCTAATGAACCAACTTTTAGTTACCAAGACAACAGCATATTATAGTCTGAACAATAGGCAGTCTTCATCCACTTGGTTTTTCCTACATGTATAGTTAGTCCAAACTCTTTGAAACAATAATGGATCTCATTTAGGAGGGACTGCAGTGTTAGTTTGACTGCTTGATGCAGTCAAAACAATGCCATCTGCAAACAGGAGCATTTGGAAGACCTCACCATCTACAGGAAATTCCTGGCCAGTAGACTACACCTTTAAACACAAATCACCATGGCTTTTGATAACAACCTGGCCAGTAGTACCTTTGGTGTGTCTCTGTCTTATGCCTCATATGACATTAATTGTCATCAGGCCATCAAAGTTATCTCTTATTGTGTCTTTCAAGGGATCTTAAATGACTTTGACAAATGCATAGGAGACACTTTGTTGAAGGAAGGCTTTTAATGTGGAATTTTGCTCTATTAAATCAAATGCTATCATCCTTAAAAAAAAAAAACAACAGAAAAAAGATGTGTGAAGTCTCGGATTTCATGTTGTATGCATTAACAATAGCAGATTTTCTAAATAACATGACCTTTGGGTAAAAACTGTGTTGGGAATGGCAAGAGCTTCATACTTTCTCTCTCTCTGTGTCTCTCTCTGTCTCTGTCTCTGTCTCTGTCTCTCTCTTTCTCTCCCTCTCCCCCTCTTTGTCTGTCTCTGTCTCTTTTTTGTCTCTCTGTTTCTCTCCCTGTCTATCTTTCTCTCTCTGTCTCTCTGTCTCTGTCTCTGTCTCTCCTCTCTGTCTCTCTCTCTGTCTCTGTCTCTCTGTCTCTGTCTCTCTGTCTCTGTCTCTCTCTGTCTCTGTCTCTCTCTGTCTCTCTCTCTCTCTCTCTCTCTCTCTCTCTCTCTCTCTCTCACACACACACACACACACACACACACACACACCACCACCACCACTACCCTGTGTTCCCCTGGAAAATCTGTTCCTGAAACAGAACTAAGAAGAATTGGGGTGGGAGAAGAACTGCACAAATTGTACAGCAAAAATGCTGTATAAGATAGGATTTGATTTTCAGCCTTTTATCTTCACTTTTCCTACCAGCATTTCTACATAACAAAAAACAAGGATGCAGATCATTGCCTTCTCCCCAGCTCCCACCCCCATGGACTCTGTCACATGGCTTCCAACACATAGCCAGCCTTTAGCTCAGTACTTGCCAGTATATGAACCAACTCCCTGACTCAGTCCCTCTGCTTTACAACCAGGGCATTGCATTCTTATGGCAACATAATCCACTCTTTTCCTGTTCCCTCTGGAGAAGGGGATACAGAAAGACAGAGACTGGGAGAAACCAGGGCCCTTATAATTAAATTAGGAGAAACATATTGGGCAGAAGCTTGAAATACAGATGGAATGATGAACTACAATCAAATTCAGATAAGGACTTGTTAGTCAATAGAGATAGAGAGGAACTTGGGGTGGGGATACAGAGGGATGTGAAGCTGCTTAGTGCAGCTATGCATCATTTTACATAATTTAAACAATATAATGACTAAAGGAAGAATGAAAACAAAATGGAGGTTTTTCTGTATCCCACCCCACACCTCACTCAAGAAGTGAGGCTTCCCTGGAGCCTTAGTTAAGAGTCCCATTAGATGCATGAGACCAAATACACCAAAGTGTCCATTTTCTCTGAGGCCTGGGAATTGATTGTAGAACAGATGCTGAGCAGAACGTTAGTAACTTTTTATTTGCCAAAATGTGTTTTTGCCAGGGGTGTCAGTGCATCAGGGTGGTCGTTTATAGTGTTGAGAAAGGTGCCTAGCAAGCAATCAAAGGGCCAGCTGGCCTCAGCAACCAACTGTCTCTAAATTTCTCAGAGGAGGAAGAAACCCGAAAGTGCATACTGGTCCTCACTCAGGAGCACTTTGTGCACACTGCCTCCTGGACATTACCCTAGGAATAGGTGCTTAACCATGATGGCAGGGCTTCAGTCTTGTGGATGATTCAACCCAAGTGAATTTAACAAAAGGCTGTGAAATTTGATGACATCTACTCCTGTCTCTTTGCTTTTTTTTTTTTTTTGAGGGCAATTGGGGTTAAGTGACTTGCCCAAAGTCACACAGCTAGTATGTCAAGTGTCTGAGGCCGGATTTGAACTCAGGTCCTCCTGACTCTCCAGGGCCAGTGCTCTATTCACTGTGCCACCTAGATGCCCCATGAAAAAGAGGAGATTCTTGTTCCTGGGTTGGACTGGACAATGTCTGAGTGTCTTATCCAACTCTAAAATTCTATAACTAATATAATTCTACTGTGAGCTTTAAGAAACGAACATTTTCCCTCTATAAGATATGCCTTAAAGGGGCAGCTAGGTGGTACAGTGAGTAAACCACTGGCCCCAGAGTCAGGAGGACCTGGGTTCAGATCCAGCCTCAGACACTTAACACACACAAAAAACTAGCCATGTAACCTTGGGCAAGTTACTTAACCCCAATTGCCTTCCAAAAGGCAAAAAAAAAAACCCAACCAAACTGGATAATCACATGATCACAAAGCAAAACTTTTGGATTTATTTTATCTATTAGGAATTCTCAGATAATCCATTTATATGCTTGTGAGTCATCTATTTGAAGGACAGTTAGAAGTCTTCATTTGCTTTACAAATCTAATGGTCTTCTAAAAATAATTGACAAACTATAAGCATGATGAGATCCTGTAGTCTCTGGACCTTTCAGTTGATTGTATGACTAAGATATAGTGATCCTATGGAATATTATTTCTAAAAGCTTTTCCTTCTTAGGTTTTGATTGAGCATATAGAATATTCTCATGTAGAAGCAAGAGAGGTGTATGGATTGGCCGCTACCAATGTCTACCTCTGTAGAATCCATCCCTCAATCAAACAACAAATTAACAAATATTTGTTAAGTGCCTTCTGTGTGCAAGGTATTGTGCTAGGTGCTGGGGATACAAGAAGAAATGACCCTTCCCCTCAAAGACATTACATTGTTTCAGAGAAAACAACATTGTTTCAGGGAAAACAAAAGCCTTGCACGGTTTTTTGCCTCCAAAATACATTTCCTCTAAGTATACTTTGTGGTTTTTCCAGTCATTGATGAATAAAATAATTTGTTATAAAAAACCTGAAGTATCTGTTCTATTTTTTACCTGTTGTCCTCCTTTTTTATCTATGTGTTCTTGGGAGTGACCTGGATTAACAGGGTCCTAAGCCAAACTTTGTAAAAATTCATTTATTCTACCCTATCTCCAATTGTATTATGTTACACTCCTTATATTCTTCTGTTACCATCCACTGTAAAGTTGCACAAATGAGGTTTTATTATGGACTACTGTTGACTTTGTTTGACATGTCTCTCCAGTTGGCAAAGATAGCAATTATTTAGGGGCAGATAGGTGCCTCACTGGGTAGAGCACCAGACCTGGAGTCAGGAAGACCTGAGTTCAAATTCAGCCTCAGACCCTTACTAGCTGTGTGACCTGGGCAAGTCACTTAACCCTGTTTGCATCAGTTTCCCCGTCAGTAAAATGAGCTGGAGAAGGAAATAGCAAACCACTCCATTATCTTAATTATGAAAACCCCAAATGGGATCACAAAGAGTCAGCCATGACTGAACAACAAAAGCAATTATTTGCCAACTGAAGCAGGTTCTGGGCTTTTATGGTTTCCTTTTTATGGCAGTTACTTTACATTGGTTAAACTCTTGTAGGAAACAGTGATTCTTCTGTTCAGTTGGTGACAGAGTTAGATAAGAGCACACCAGCAAAATTCCCATAATGCCAGGCCACTCATGAGAGTATTAGGGATTACAGGAAACTGAGCTTTCCCAACCTGGAAAAAGCTATGTATATGTGAAAAATCACTGGCCAAATAATTTCTCTCTCTCTGAGATAATATCTGCCCCTCAAGACTGCCCCTTCGAAGTGTTTGGCCCTATTCCTGCTTACTTTAAATGGAACTTTTTGGCTTGAGTAGAGTTGTGAGGCCACAAAAGCAGAAGACAGAGAAGAAAGACTTCCAGACATACTGTCTGGGATACTGGTTTCAGCACTTTCTCATACTGTCATCATCTCGTGTCATTGTGAGCTGCTCTAAGTCAGGGAGTATGATTTAAATACTAACATAAATCTCACAGTGCCTAGCACAGGCTTGGGTACATAGTAGCTGTTTGTTGGTTTGAATTTATTCATTCATCCAACAAGCCTTTATTAAGCACCTACCTTTGTTGTTCAGTCATTTTACAGTGTGTCCAACTCTTGGTGACCCTGTGGTGGCAAAGATACCAAAATGGTTTGCCATTTCCTTCTTCAGCTTATTTTACAGATGAGGAAACTGAGGCAAATGGGGTTAAGTGACTTGCCCAGAATCACACAGCTAGGATCTGAGGTTGAATTTGAACTCAGGTCTTCCTGACTTCAGGCTCAGCACTCTATTCACTGTGCCATCTAGGTGCCCAAGCACCTACTACATCTCACATTTATTGATTACTTTTTTTGGACTAGGCATGATCAGATAAGTTAGGGAATTTATAGTTTCATCCAAGACTAAACATTAATAGGAAGGTATGAGTGGAAGGTAAGAAGGAAGAGAGAAAGTATTTTGGGAAATAGGTTGGAGAGTGGGGTGGTCGATACAAAACAGAGAACATGAAAAGCTATTCTTATGTGGGGAACTCAATAGTGAAAATATAAAGACCAGGTGGAGAGAAACCCAGGGAGCAGGTGGAGAAGCAGATGGGAGCTATGAAGGGGAGGATGTCAGTCCTGATTTATGAAAAGCAAGAGGCCAATTTTGGATTCAATTCAGATTCTCCTCCTTCACCTCTTCCCCCAATAAAAAATAAAACAAATTACCTAATAAATACTGTCATATTCTACTAAAAAAAATTCTTACTTTAAAGAATAATGTGAAAATTTTTAAACCAAATAAGCCTCACATGAGAATAACTCTGCAATATTTTCCTTCAATACTATTCTGCTCTGTGTCATTTTCACATTAAGAGGGAGGGAAAAAGCCTTTCTCCTGCTCTGATACAGTAACCAAGCCCTTGAACTCCATTCTGTGTATTTTGTCTGTCTTGGGTCTCCTGCTTTTAGATTATTAAATGTTATATGTACTCTGAACAGATGCAAATCTACACATTTTTTGATATTTGAAGAACAAATCTTCTTGCCACAGAGAACTAATAGGTTGGATTTTTGTATTAAATCAAAAAATAGTATCATCTCTGTCCGTAAGTTTGCATTGCTGTTTAGAGGTCTTGCTGCAAGCCCTATGTTTCTGCTCTCTACATGTTTTTCTACTGTTTGTCTCTGGGAAGTCTAGCTGGTTGCAGCGTTGTTGGGCAGGCTGTATACCTGAATTGAAACAGGGACATTAATTGGAACATACCTGTGCAAACACTGAGCAAAGTCCCATTTTGTGAAGCTATTCATTTTTTCCCAGAACCTTTTAGACAGAGTGTGTTTTAGAGATGCTTTGATTTCATATATAAGTTATCTTTATTGCACTCATTAGTGTACACCTAAGAGTGTCTGGAATTAATGCATTTATCTTTCTCAAAGGTTTTTGCTGCTAGCTTCAAAGGACCAAGTGGGTAATGTGTCAGTGACATGGAAACAATTCCTTAGGACAAAATAACCTTTCTTACACTGTTTCCTTTGAAATCCTTAGAAGTATTTGTTAAGCTTCTAAGTAATACTATAAATAAATGGTCAAAGAATATGGACAGGCAGTTCGTAAAGGAAAAAATCCAAGTGATCAATATAAAAAAGCTCTAAAGTATAAACAATTAGAGAAATGAAAAATATAAATAAACCTGATATTCCATCTCACACTCATCAGATTGGCAAAAGATGACAAAAAAAGAAAAGATTACCATTATTGGAAAAGCTATAGGAGGACAGGTACACTTGTACACTGTTGATGGAGTTGTGAATTGGTTCATTCATTCTAGAAAGAAATTTGGTACTATATCCCAAATTACTAAACTCTGCATACCCACTGAAATAGTGAGTTCACTCTACCCCCAAAAGATTTTTTCCCTTAAAATATTCTTTTTTTTTATTAAAGACAATTAGGGTTAAATGACTTAGCCAGGGCCACACAGCTATAAGTATCACTTGGATTTGAACTCAAGTCTTCCTGATTCCAAGGCAAGTGATCTATCCATTATGCCACCTAGCTGCCCCTCATAAAGCATTATTCTTTTTTTTCCAAATGCTTTGTTAACTTTTAGTATATATCATTCATTCCCACCAGATTTTGAGTTACAATTTTCCCCCATATTTCCCCTACCCACCACCCCAGAATAGCAGTCCCACAGGATATCCCCTCCTCCAATCTGCTTTCTTCCATATCTTCTCCCATACCCCCTTTGACTTTTCCAGTAGGGCATGGGGAATCTCTATGCCCCAATGCCTGTATATCTTATTTCCCAATTATATGTAAAATGCTATTAATAATAGTATTTATATATATTTAAAACATTTTATTTTAAAACTTCAATTTCCAGATTCATTCTCTTCCTCCCTTGTCACCCACCCTCACTGGAAAGATAAGCAATTCAGTATAGGTTGTACATGTGTAGCTGTGAAAAACATTTCCATAGTGGATAAATTGTAAAAGACTGACTATATTTCCTTCCCTCCTATCCCACCTCCCACTTGTTCTAGTCTCTACTTTGATCCTGTCCCTTTCCAAAAGTGGGTGCTTCCAACTTCCCTCCCCCCCAGGCTGCTCTCCCCTCCATCATTGCCCCTCTCATCCCCTTCCCCCAACTCTCCTGTAGGGTGAGGTATCCTATTTAGTATATACGTCATTCTCTCCCTGCTCCAAATTCAATGAGAATAAGGTTGACCCATTCCCTTTTGCCTTCCTGTTTTTCCCCTCCATTGTAACCATTTTCCCTTGCCTCTTCTATATGAGATAGTTTACCCCATTCTGTCTCTCCCCATCTCCTATCATTATATTCCTCTCTCACCTCTTAGTTTCACCTTTTAAGTATCATCCCTTCCTGTGAATCGACCTGTGCCCTCTATCTATGTATACCTATAAACATATATACACACATTCACATATGTATTCATATGCCCATATACCCTTCTTTGACTATTTTCATACTGAGAAAAGTTTCATCAGTTACAATTATCATTTTTCCATGTAGGAATGTAAATAGTTCAACTTTGATAAGTTCCTTATGATTTCTTTTCCCCGTTTACCTTCTCAAGCTTCTCTTGCTTCTTGAATCCAAATGCCAAATTTTCTATTCAACTCTGGTTTTTTCATCAAGAATCCTTGAAAGTCCTCTATTCCACTGAATGACCATATTTTCCCCTGAAACATGATATTCAGTTTTGCTGGGTAGGTGGTTCTTGGTTTTAATCCTAGCTCCTTTGCCCTCTGGAATATCATATTCCAAGCCCTTTGACCCCTCAGTGTAGAAGCTGCCAGATCCTGTGCTATCCTGATTGTGTTTCCATAATATTCAAATTATTTCTTCCTGGCTGCTTGTAATATTCTCTCCTTGATCTGGGAATTCTGGAACCTGTCTTCTATGGCCTGTAACCAGCTCGTATTTTTCTTGGAAGCTTTTGGTGCAGGATTTCTGACTTCACTGTCTTCTTCCTGTTCCATGCTTTGATCCTTTTTGTCGCCAAAGTAGGAGTGTACTGGTCCCAAAGTCCATACTGAACTAACCTCTCACTTTGTCCTTGGCATCTATGTGTTGGTAATTCTGGAAACACCACAGCTGCTGGTGTTCTGGAGTTCCTCCAGCTGGCAGATGGTCAGGACACCCTGGGGCTAAAACCTCGGGCTGGGGTCGGCTCCAAGAGTGCTGTGCTGGCTGCCCCCTGCCAGGCTGCTGGGCTGTCCTCAGCGGGAGGTTAGCTTCTCTGTGTTATTTTATGGGTTCTGTAGCTCCAAAGTTCATTCAGAGTCCTCTTTTACATAAATTGGAAGTGGTGGGAGCTGGAGCCCTGCAGAAGTCCTGTTTCTACTCTGCCATCTTGACCCATAAAGCCCCAAAAGATTTTTAACATGATAAAAATATTTTTAATAGTTCTTTTTATTGTAATGAAGAACTAGAAATTGAGGGAGAGCCAATCAATTCAGGGAAGGTCAAACATGGCATATGAATGAAATTGAATGTTATTGTATTGTCAGAAAGTATAAAAGGAATGATTCTAATGAAATCTTGGAAGAGTTATATCATCTGATAGAGAGTGAAATAAACAGAACCATGGAAACAATTTATACTATAAAAGCAACGTTGCAAAAATTAGCAATTTTGGAAGACTTAAGAACTCTAATCAAGACAATAATCAATCATGACTCCAGAGGAACAATGAAGAATACTATTCACCT
Organism: Gymnobelideus leadbeateri; assembly: GCA_011680675.1. NCBI lineage: Eukaryota > Metazoa > Chordata > Mammalia > Diprotodontia > Petauridae > Gymnobelideus > Gymnobelideus leadbeateri. Next base: position 347,795 of record WOXC01010182.1, read on the forward strand.
CCTGATAGAAGGATGATGGAGTGAATATGAAAAATAAGACACTTTTTTTGACATGGCCAATGTGGAAATTAGTTTTGCTTGACTATGCTTTCTTTTTTTTTACAAAGAATTTGTTTTTTCTTTTTCCTAGCCTGCATGTATATGGGAAGGGAAAATGCTTGTTAATTGAAAAATAAGATGAAATTTAATTTTAAAAAATTCTTTCAACCAATAATTCTAGTTATTCCCCTTGAGTTCAGCAGAACAAATTTAATACCTCTTCCACTCTCTTCAAATACTGGAAGACAGCAGTCACGACCTCCCTCCAATCTTCTCTTTTCCATACTAAGCATCACCAGTTTCTTCAAATGATCCTCATTCATCACAAACTCCACTTTTTAGAAGACACAATGTCCTTCATAAAATGAGATCTAGGGTTTGGAGATTTAGAGATAAACATTTGGAGTCACCTACATAAGAAGAAACTAAGGACGGAAACCAGGTTTTTCCCACTATGCCTCATTGCCTGAGCCCTAAACAAACAGGATTGACAACACTGAGGCATTGTAAGAACCTCAGTCATAAGAGGAACGTTCAGTTATTTTCATATCTTGGTAGTTAGCCCCAATCACTTTATAGTATTTTGTTGATTTAGGAATCTCCTATCTGCTGCTGTCTCCATCCTCACTTCTAATTGGGGCTGACAGCAGTTTCTCCAGTGCCTTGGGATCTACCTCCTGCCTTTATACTTTCAGTTCTTAGAGTGTCACTCCTTTTATCTGGCTGTTTATAGTATCTCCTAGAGCTAGGCTACACTGTCCATTGCCCAACCCTATTTTATATTTTTTCCAAAAGGAATCACTATCTAATGAAATGACAAGAATAAAAATCACAAAATCAAGGAAGCTCAGGTTACTATAGTTTGGGACTATGATGTTTTTTCTGCTGCAGGTTCTGCAAAAATGGACTCATGTCACACTTTAACAGATCCAAATTCAAAATGAGAGAGAAACAGAGACAGAGAGATGGGGGCAGCAAGGAGGGAGAAACATGGTATCCTAGAACAGGCATCGGATTTGAGTCAGAAGACTGAAGTTTGAATATGGGCTCTGATACTTATTGCCTTTGTGATTCTGAGCAAGTCATTTAATCTCTTTCTAAACCTCTTTTCATCTGTAAAAGAAATGTGTCAGACTAGATGACCCATGAAGACCCTTCCTATAAATCTTGATACATTGAGGTAAGCAATGTTTATAAATGTATTCTGTTCTCTACTTCTTATCCATAGATCTAATCATGTTGATTCTCTATTTCCAAATCTTCCTTGGTTCCCTATTACCCAAGTAAAGTTAAAATTCCCTTTCCAGGCATTCAAGGCCCACAGCAGTCTGGCACCATTCTAACTTTCCAACTTAATCTCCTTCTTCCCTTGATCTCTGCTCCAGTCAAACTAGACTACTCTCTGATCCCCCAATTGTGAATTGAGTGTCCCCTTCCCATGAATAGTGGAAGGTCTGGGTGTGAGAATCAATTGACTAAAGGGAATCTATCCTCCCAACTTATGCCTTTCTTTATCACTTCCCTAGACCTGAAATGTTATTTCTTTCCATCCTTGAAGCTTAATTCAAATATTCCCCTGGTCTCTCTGATCTTTAATAACCCATTTTCTCCATGGACTTCACAAAAGCACTTTATTTTATCCCTTTCTCTTTTTTTAAACTTATTTTTGGAGACTTTGGAAAACCCAGGGTCACACAGATAGCAAGTATCTGTAAACTCAAGCAAGGTGGGATTTCTGTTGTTTTTCTTTCTGGAGTTCAGTTTCCTAGGCCCATGCTAAGTTGTAAGCATCTGAAGGATCAATCTCCTTTGAACCCTGGTAATTCACAGCTGTGCTGAGTCATGTACGTTGTTCTAGCTCTGAGTCTATTAGTTGAAAACTATATATACTGGGAGGTTGGTGTTTTATTTGGGAGCTCACTCACAGTAAGAATGTTTCTTTGTGATTTGGCCAGACAAGACTCTGGGTAGCCATTGTTAAGGAGCCCCCCAACTGTGCCTGAACCCAGATGTTGGCACTCCCTGGTCTGATGATCTATTACTTTGTTTAGACAGTCTATTGGATCTCTGTACTAATTTCTCTATGTTTCTCTGCTTGTATTTTTTCCACATTCAGAGTGCTGACTCTTCCCCTGGACTAGTGAATGACCTTCTATTTTCTCCATGTTCAGGGTGCTGATCCTTCCCCTAAACTAGTGAATGACCTTTTACCTTCTTTATTTCTCTGCTTGTACTTTCTCCACGTTCAGGATGCTGACCTTACTCCTGCACTAGTGAATACTTGCATATGTTTAATTAAAGTAAGATTGTTGACCCCTTTGAAACTGTCTTTCTTTGGAAAAGCAGATCAAAGAAACTGTGCTAGCAGGCCATCCACGGTATGCTAGGGTGCTTGCTAATACACTATCTGAACTTGCTAATACATATTTGAACTCAGGTCCTCCCAATTCTAGGGCCAGTGCTCTATCTACTGTGCCATCTAGCAGCCCCTACCCCTTTCTTAAAATAATATTCACCAGGCATTATTTTGTATTGACTGTATGGCTTATGCCAAGACTAGTCTATAAGCAATTAAGGTCAGTTAGTGTTTTAACTAAACTTGCATCTATTTCAGTTTCCAGCACCTTACTGTGCATATAATATGCACTTATTATACCTTTGTTGATTGATAAGTGCTTATTGACTGACTATTATAATACCTGGAATACAGTATTAGATATTTAGAGACGGGAAGGATCTTAAGGAGCATGAAGTGCAATCCTTTTGTTTGACAGATGAGGAATCTGATGCCCAGAGAGGTTAAGTGATTTGCCCAAGGAAATAGCTGGCAGAGCTGTACTTTGACCCCAGTTTTGTTGGCCACAAATTCAATGGCTTTTCCACTGCACCATGGGTGTTAAGCAACTTGCCTCAGCTCACAAAGCCCCCAGAGACTGAAGGTAACATTAAAACCTGATCTCAGTAATTTCTCATTTATTCTTTTCAATTGTTATATTGTCACCTTCCCACTATATCTGGTAATTATTTATATAAAACTACTATCTTAACTACTTCTTTCCTAAGTCTTTCTCCTTACTTAAGAAAGAATTCTGGGTTTCCCCCAACTATGCTTTCACCTTTGTGTCTACCTTTGATTCTCTGCACTCGTCTTTATCTTTGGCCAATCAATTAAAAGTATTCATTGAGGGGCCCTTGTCCACAAAGCAATGTTCTAGGTAGAGCACTCAGAAAGATAAGATGGGTTTTTACCATACTTAGCCCAGTGCTCTTATGTCATTTTTATTAGCTTGGTCTATTGATCATGACTACATTCTCTTTTGTCTGACCCTGATTTACACTGTGGAGGGAGACCCTGAAATGGCTATATAATTCATTATACTTCATGCTGCAACAAAATCAATATAAACATTTCAGAAAATATAAAAATCTTCAGAGCATACCACACACCTATAAACCAAGCTCACATTTACGACAGCTCAAATTTATACAGTGTTTTATAAGTTACAAAGTGCTTTCTTCACAATAACCTTGTAAGTTAGTTAAAGTAGTATCCCCATATTACAAATGAGGAAACTGAGACTCAGAGAGGCTAAGCAACTTACCTACTTTTTTTTAATTCAATGTTATTTTATTTTCAGTTAAAAATCCTCTCCATCTCACCGGTGTCTCCCATGTGGACTGAGAAGGCATGGAAAACAAAACTGTTACAAGTATCTATAGTCAAGAAAAACAAATCCCCACATTAGTCAAATCTAAAAAGAAGAAAAGAAAATGTGCACTAATTTGCTTTTCAGGTTCATCAGCTCCTTGTCTCTGGGGGTAAGTAGCATGTTTCATCATTGAGTCCTTTGGAATTATGGTCAGTCATTGCATAGATCAGAGCTCCTAAACTTACCTGCTTTGGATAAGGAAGTCTTAGCCATCACAGAGGTTACAGTCTAGTTTACCCCTACCCCCAAATGAATAGAAATTTGTTGTACCACAGGCAACTAAAACTTGCATTTGAATTAAGGGAGGCAGGTAATGTGGTAGAGTGGTAAGGGCACAGGCTCTCTAAACCAGAGTCCCTGGATTCAAATTCCTCCCTTTAACCCCTTTAAAAAAGACATTAATTTGGGCGGCTAGGTGTCGCGGTGAGTAGAGCGTCGGCCCTGGAGTCAGAAGGACCTGAGTTCAGATCCGGCCTCAGACACTTAACGCACACAGAAACAAAAACCTCGCCGTGTGACCTTCAGCAAGTTACTTAACCCCAATTGCCCTCCAAAAAGCAAAAAAAAAAAAAAACCCAAATACATTAATTTGCCTTTATTGATTATTGTAAAGCTTGTGACTTAGTTCTATACTTATGGTTTGTTCATATATTGCAATTGTACAAAAGTACATTTGCATGTCCACAAGGAAAATTTTTAAATAGATAACCATTTTTATATTGATGTCAAATACTCTAGTGTTCTTTAGAAGAAATTGTTAAATTTATTCTGAACTTAAGAAATAAAACAACCATTTCCATCACAGTAGAATAGAAAAAAAGTTGATTGTATATGAAACTGCAAATCTATTATGTATAACTTGCTATTTCTTTTAAATATATAATGAAATTGTCATGTAACTTTCTTTTTTCCTTCTCCCCCACCCCCTGCAATGACTCCCTGTATCTCTCTTTGCTGTAGAGCTTCCACATAGTCATGAAAGCAATTTTCCTAAACTTCGGTTCTGACTGTATTACTTTCTTACTCAATAAACTCTAATGGTTCCTGATTGCCTCAAGGATCAAATAGAAAATCCTTTCTTTGACATTTAAAACTCTTCACAAAACCTGTATGAACTGATCCAAAGTGAAGTGAGCAGAACCTGGATTACAATCTACACAGTAATGTCAATATTGTAAAGATAATCAATTGTGAAAGATTTAGGAATTCTGATGAACACAATGACCAACCTTAATTCCAAAAGATTCATGATGAAACATGCTATCCATAGAGAAAGAGAGAACTAATTGTTTCAGAGTGCAAATTGAAGCATATTTCTTTCTCTTTTTCTTCCTTTAAAAAAAATGACTAGTGCATGACTATACATATTTGTAATGGGCTTTGTTTTTCTTATCTTCTCAATATGTGGGAAAGGGGGAGGGGAAAGTGAGGGGAGGGAATTTGGAACTGGAGAAAAAAATTAATTATCTTTGCTTTAAAAAATAAATCAAAATTAAAAAAAATAAAGCTCTTCACAACCTAATTCCATCCTACTTTTTCAGCTTTACTCTATGTTGCTCCCATACTTTCTGGTTCAGCCAAACTAGCCTTCTTACTGTTCCTCACACAAAAGGCATTTGCATGGATTGTCACCACATGTGGGGAATGCACTCCCTTCTCACCTTGTCCTCTTAGAATTCCTGGTTTCCTTCAAGACTCAACTCAGAGTAAGGCCTTTTCTGTCCCTCCTAGTGATTAATGTATTGCTTGCAAGACCATTTCATATCTGTTTTTTTATCTGTTTTGCATATACCTATAGATGACCATCTTGCCTCCCCCATGTCCCAGAATATAAGCTTCTTGAGGGCTGAGTTCTTTTATCTTTTGCCTTTGTTTCTCTAGCACCTAGCACAGTTCCTGGAATGTAGTAGGTGCTTAATAAATGCTTATTGATTGGTTGTGTGAATTTGGGCAAGTTTTTTAACCTCTTTGGGCCTGAGTTTCCTCATCTATAAAATGGGGTGGTTCAACTAGATGGCCTCTGGGTTTCCTTCCCACTGGATGTCTCTGACTGTATATTGTGACTACAAGGCTGATTTGCTTACACATAACCTGCTTCCTCTCAAGGGTGAGTAGTTATTTTTATAAGCAATGGCTTTGTGTTAGATTAGGAGTCAGAGGCCCTAACTTTGCCACTTATTACATGTGTGACCCTAGACAAGCTACCTTTCTTCTCTGGTCCTCAGTGTCCTTATCTGTAAAATGAGGCGATGTATCAGGTGACCTCTGAGGTTTGTTTAAGCCTGTCCTAATGACAGGCTCTGGACTTACTCTTACAGATCAAGGCCAGTGACACCTCCAGGTTAGGGTTCTAGGGGTACCCCTGAGGAGTTGCAAGGTATTTCTTCTGTAATGCTATCAGCTTGAGCCCCCATTGTACCACTGTTGGTGACTGCCAGTAATTAGCACCCTATTTCCATTTAACTGATTAACATTAATTAGTTTTAAAGGGATTTTCACTTTGAAGATAAGGCAAGAACAGAAGTACAAACATTTCCAGTCTTCAACTTTCTCCATTCTTCACACTCTCCCTTACACCACCTTGGTCAGTAGGATGAGTTGCAGCTTCTATATAGCATTGGTCATGCCAAGGTCACATCTGAATGTAGCATGGCTGCTGGATAAGGTCACATCTCTGCTCCTCCTAGGTTGAGTCTCAAAGATCACTTTTTTTCCTCCTCAATACCTCAGTTGTCTGCAAAAACCCAGCCTGGATTCCATTCCCAGACCTCCTGGTGATTCACTCTCCCAACCTTTTGAAGATCACAAGGCTATAGCCTCCGGTCTCCTTCACCTAGAACAGGAAAGAACAAATGCAAAGAACCTGGGCTGTATTCACAGGCCACATGTTGGTCTCCGATGGGGAAGGTCCAAGACTTCTCCCTTTACAGCAGAATCCAGTCAGGCAGGAAGGTGTTATCAAAGAGGGCAGGCCCAGACTGACTGCCCCTTTTGAATGGGCCCCAATTTTCTCTCTTTACCCAGTCAATACACTTTTCTTTGTCACAGATGAATAGACCAGCTCCAGAATGTCCACATGTTTGCACTTGCTGTTGAGGGCTGGGTTCATTAGCTTGTTCCCTATTACACTGTGATGTTGATGTACAGACATACCTTATTTTATTGTACTTCGCCTTATTGCATTTTTTACAAATTGAAGGTTTGTGGCAATCCTGTGTTAGGCAAGTCTATTGCTCACATCGTGTCTCTGTGTAACATTCTCACAATATTTCAAACTTTTTCATTAATATTATTATATCTCTTATGGTAACCTGTGATCAGTGATCTTTGATATCACTGTTGTTAATTGTTTTGGGATACCAAGAATTGTACTCATATAAGACAATGAACTTAAATCAATAAATGTTATGTGTGTTCTGACCATTATGTCCAGTAAGCATTCCAGTCTCTTTCCCTCTCCTCCAGCTTCCCCATTCCCTCCCCACAACAATATTGTTCTTAGGCAGTTAGCAACCATACAATGGCCTCTGTGGTTCAATGGTTCAAGTTCACTTTAAGTCAAAAACTAGAAAAGACTAGTTTAGTGAGGAAGGCATGTTGAGACATCAATATCCAGGCAAGACCCTCTACCAGCAAAAAAAAAAAATATATATATATATATATATATATATATATATAACACTGAAGACTCAAATGATGGTTAGCATTTTTTAGCAATAAAGTATTTTAAATTAAGCTATGTATATATATTTTGTTTTTGCTTTCTTTTTTTTTTTTTTGGAGGGCAGTTGGGCTTAAGTGACTTGCCCAAAGTCATACAGCTAGTTTTTGTGTTAAGTGTCTGAGGCTGGATTTGAACTCAGGTCCTCCTGACTCCAGGGCTGGTGCTCCATTCACTGAGCCACCTAGCCACCCCTGTATATATTATTTTACGTAATATTATTGCACATTGTCAACCTCCACAGAGTTTATTGTAAGGAAAGACAAATAAAATTAGGTTGTGTCCACGTTTTTAATTTCTCTCACAAGCTGGTGACATGCATTACGTGGGAGTTACAGTCCAGAACTGGGCCCCCATAAGGGAGCCAGTCCAGAACTGACTTGATTTGGGGGTTTCAGTGCCCAGTTTATATACCTTTTGAACACAGGCTGATATCACCCCACCATCATTTTACCTAGGGACAGAGGACCAATACCTTTTCTATCAGACCACCCTGCCTAGAATACCAGACCACTACCAGCCTTGGCCTAGCTAGACAGAAGAATCTGTCTCTACCCAAGCTAGAGCAGAACACAACGGAGCTCCCCTATCTTTGATTAAATCAAAGGTTGGGTTGGGGTTTGACCAAGATGAGACTCAATGTGATCTTATTATCAGTAATATAACTGAACTTTGACAGAAGGGGACTGGGGTTTGGGGGGAAGGCAAGGCAGAGCTCTGAGTCTCCAAGATACTGATTACTAAAAAAATCATTTTTCACATTCTCCCATCTGATTCTAATGAGAGGCATAGCCTTCTCAATGAATCAATGATATGATAACAATATGGGGTGGGGAGCAGAGAAATTGAGCATTGACAAAACCAAGGAGGCAGTCCCCCTTTCAGTAAGTAGACCATGCAGATAAAAAGACACAAAGGGAAAGGATAAACAAGGAATAAAATTGTCCATCTGAGGCTCAGTGGTCTCATCTTATACTTCTGTCCGGTTTTCGGATCATCTAATGAAATTTTCTGATCAGAGTGTGGTTTCAAGCAGTCTCCAGCAAACTATCTTCTCTAAGGTCCCTTGTAGAGGTCCTCTTTCTTGTTAAAATCTCCTACAAAATTGATTTTGACACAATTTTTTATAAAGCAATTGGGGTTAAGTAACTTGCTCAAGGTTACACGGCCAGTCATTACTTATGTGTGAGTGCTCATTTTCTGAGGCCAGAACCCTAACTCCAGGGCTGACACTCTTACTCACTGCGCCACCTAGCCGCCCCTTTGACACAATTTTAAATTACCTTGCCAACAACTGGATCAAATAATAAAAGTTAATGCAACCCTTATGTCTCTATTATTATAAAATCAAAATTGGACCCTTGGCCAATTGCCATGTTTGAGAAACTAAAATAAAAACAGAAAAATTAGAACCCATTTTTTATACTCCACAGTATGCATTTCCCTATCAGGAGGATGAGATTCCACTGAAGAATTAATAACAGAAAAGTTTCCAGAGTAACTGCCATTGTTACGAAAGGTTCAGGGATGGTATACATAAATACATTGAATAACCAATTTCAAAACAGTTCATATCGAGTTATTTATAGTGAAATAATTCCAACTTCTATCCATGTTCAAATAAATAACCCCCAATTAAAGTAGATGCTTCTTTTAAAGCATTTACAAGATAGACCACAAGCCATTCTTCTTCTGAAGTTAACTAATTGTACCCCAGCTTATACAGGAATATACAAGTAGTAACAGATGTCAAGGTTAAACACTTAAGTTGTTTGAGCTAAAATTCTAGGCTAAATAGCTCAATCTTATACTTGCGTCTTACTACAGTAACTCAGATGTTCCAGTGTCAATCCATTAGTTAATAGATTTAATATTGTTTACAAAACTTTTTGGTTATAGAAATTTGCCATAAAAAATAGAGACATAACTCTAGTAAGGTAACAATGTTTCCCTAACTTCATGTAAGTTATAGGCAGAAGTTATATAGATGGCCAACTGCACTGAGTCAGGCTTAAAGTCTGCCAGGTGTCATAGTGGGGAAGTTGAGTCAAGAAAATTCTACCTCAGTTTATGCAGAATAGTCATTCTCCCAACTGTCCCCATGAGAAAACCCTCTGCAGTTCATAGACCCCACAGGATTGCTGGCAACATGGATCACTAGCTCAATAGCATTCCTTGATAATAATACCTAGAGTCAGGCTCAGAATAATGTCAGTTATCAGTCCCATAAGGTCTTGAATAGCAAGTTTCCAATAATTAGTTTCAGGTATGTGACTATAATCTCACATTGGTACAGTAAGAGCTTCACAACAGAAAAAAATACTACTCTCAGAATCCCTTAAACAATGGGAACATCTTTAAAATGAGTCATAAGTAGTGTGCATACATTCCTACACGTGTTCTAGTTCCTGATTAAATAACAAACTTAACTAAAATCAGATCTCCTATTAAGATAACACAAGATAGTTCATAAGTTACTACTCATAATAAATTTGCATCTCTGTTTCCTAAGCTTTTTTGCCCTTCTCTAACCATACTTAATCTGAAGGAATGAGACACTTCAGGAATTGAATCATATATATGATAAGTTCTAACATTGAATTCAGCCCTAAACAGCAAGATCTTTCCCACCTACAGCTCATTACAGTAATTTAGATGCATTAGTATTAATCACTAGCCTTAAATTTCTGATGCTGCTTCTATTGAACTGCCAGTTCTGTCTCTCTGAAAACACCCATTTTAAGCCAGTTCAAAGGACACAACAAACCTAGGAATGAAACTTGAAAATTCACAGTAGGTTTTTTTGTTGTTTTTTTTTTTGTTTTGTTTTGTTTTGTTTTTTATAAGCAATTGGGGTTAAGTAACTTGCTCAAGGTTACAAGGCTAGTCATTTGATTTATGCGTGGGTGCTCATTTTCTGAGGCCGGATCTGATCTTGGGTCATCCCAACTCCGAGGCAGGTGCTCTTACTCACTGAGTCACCTAGCCGCCCCCTTAGGGCAATCGGGGTTAAGTAACTTGGCCAAGGTTACACGACTAGGTTTTTTTGTTTGTGCGGATTAAGTGTCGGAGGCCGGCTCAGAACTCAGGTCCTTCTGATTCCAGGGCCGGCGCTCTATTCACTGCACCACCTAGCCACCCCCACAGTAGGTTTTGATATAATTGTGATCAATATCAAAGTATTATCGCAATAAATTAGCTATGAAATTTAGTAGACCTTCTAAGAATCACACAAGAGATTTTGCAAAACATTTCTTTGTAAAAATATTTCCCCTTCTTAAAAACAACTTACAATTTATCCTGATGTTACCATCAAAAACTAAATTCCTTGGGGCAGCTAGGTGGCGCAGTGAATAGAGCGCCGGCCCTGGAGTCAGAAGGACCTGAGTTCGGCCTCCGACACTTAATCCATACAAACAAAAACCTAGCAGTGTAACCTTGGGCAAGTTACTTAACCCCAATTGCCCTAAAGGGGCGGCTAGGTGGCGCAGTGAGTAAGAGCCCCGGCCTCGGAGTTTGGATGACCTGAGATCAGATCCGGCCTCAGAAAATGAGCACCCACGCATAAATAATGACTAGCCGTGTAACCTTGAGCAAGTTACTTAACCCCAATTGCTTAAAAAAAAAAACAAAAAAAAAACTAAATTCCTAATTACCACAAAATTCCTAGTTACCTAAATCTGTTAAATTCTCTAAATACAAAAATGTTTATAATGAGGACCATTTATTCAGTAAGAATTCCACAACACAAAACCCTTGCACAAGCTTGATAAGAATTACAAAGGAGATTTTACAAAGTCTTTTCTTTGCATAATTACCAAATTTCCTTTCACAAAAAACAACTTAGTTAACAATCCTAATTTACATAAGTGATAGGCAAATAATTTTAGCTAAAATTTCTTTTTAAATACAGACAAAACTTGGAAGTTTATGATTTCTTAAATTACAGATAGAATGACCTAAGAGTTTCCTGGCCCATTCATTTTTTTCCCTCTGACAGTACAATTTTTAATCTAACAACATCTAGATTAGAAGAGAAATTGTTTTCCTAATAACATAGATGATGTACAGTTATTTACCAAATTATACAGTATAAGAAAATTTAGAAATATGGTACCATAAACAATTAATGTATTTAAATTTGAAACAAAGCCAATTAATTGCCCAAGTGACTTTAATTTAGTTGGATGTGCTGCCAAATTACTTTACATAGAAAATCATTAATCTCATAACCATTGGCATACTTATCACATCTTAGAAAACCCATATAAAGTTTCCAACTATGAAGTAATTACATTTAATAAACAGTTAACATTCAGATGGCATTTGTCCTATGCCAAGCATTGTGCCAAGTACTTTGCTATCATGTGATCCTTATAATATCCCTGGGAAGTGGGTTCCATTATCATCCCCTTACAGAACAGTAAACTGAGGTAAATAGAACTTTCTTGGGTCCATACAGTTAATAAATTTCTTAATGCCAAGTAACAATATCCTTTTGTGCTTAATCCTGATAGGAAGAGCACTCTCAGATGCTGTACTTATTCCTTCAGGACAGATTTTGACTTAAATCAAATTTGGATTTATAATCATTAATGATGAACATTTAAAATTTTTTTAAGTCCAATACTCTTCGCCCTTTAAAAGAAAATATTATCTATAAATTCATATGTTCCCTTAAAAAAGATATGGGGTGACAATTCCCAGCTCTGAATAACCTTTTTTCTCTACTTCCCTTTTTTTTCTCTCTACTTCCTTAAAAAGCTGAAGTCCCATCTCCTTTTTGAGGCTTATCAGATAAAGAGCTACACTAAGCTTTCCAGCTCCACATTCCATCCTATAGGGAATTTCAGACTGTATATACTGGGAAATGCATATAAAGTTTTACAAACAGTTTGAAATCACACCTGTTTTCATCAGGTTACCTTAAAACGTGCTGGGCCAATATTCTAAGACTAGGTTGTACTACTGCTTTTGACCCAGGCAGAGAACAAAGGAATTTGTTTCAGTGCTGACAGGGTATTGACAGTTTCCCCAGACACAAGCTTCTGAGGGTTCCAGAGATAATAATTAAATAATTGATTGCCTAAGTAACACAGTTTTCAAAATTGAAAATCATACTCATCCCCTTTTTATCCTGTTTCTCTGCACCTGTTAGAATCTGGAGGGCATTAAGGTTTAATAATTTATAAATCAAGAGATCTATATTTCTCTCATACCCTTCACAAACAACTTTTATAATGTTAATATGCATTTTAAACAAATCTCTGAAATCCTAAAGTGATTTATGTTCAAGGTTATGATATGAAAGCCCTGATCAAAATGTCTTAAAAGACTGAAAAACTTATTTTTGCAGTTTTAAACACAGCTTGGTCTAGATCTTATCAGTATAAAGTTAATGCTAGCTGATTCCACCTTCCAACTAACTTCCGGGAGACTAGTTTCACCCTGGTTTGTTTTTTTTTCAGTTCCATTATTTATTATCTAACCTTATTCTTATAACCCCAACTTGACCAGTGTTGGGGACCCCCCAAGACTTAATCTCCCAGTGAAAGCCTAAGGTGGAAGTTCTTTCCCAATGTTCCCTCTAATCACAGACCTTAGAAGTTCCTTATAAGTTTTTCTGGCTTCCTTTTAAATATTTCAGCACAAACATGAAACATGACAGTCATTTTACAAACACAGGGACACAGAATGACAGAGTGCACACAGATCTAATTTTCAGAATTTTACTGGTCAAAATTCAGATTTATCTTTAGTATATTAATCTGGACTAGTCAAAGGAACCCCAACAGGGCCATCATAATTCAGGATTATTTTTGGTCAATTGACACCAGTGCTGGCAATATTTATGGTCACAGATTGATAGTGAAGAGGTGGCAGTTTTGTTAGCCGGATCCCCAATTTTGAATTCTGACTGACCCATAGCCAAATTGTAAAGGATAGCATTACCTTCCAGGAGAACTGTCCAGAAGTCTCTGCTCCCAGATCCCCTTGGAGAGAAAAGTGAACTGCAATCTAATACAGGGAGTCTGAGAGATAGGAGCAGGGATTTGGGGGACAATAATCCCCTCACCCTTCAGGGCTGGGACTTCAGGAGAAAAGACTCCTGTGGGTGCCCAATCCCACTGCTATCAGGGGAAGAAAGTCTAGTCTGCTAGGCTCAGTGCTAAGCTGAGTCACGGCACCATTAAATGTCAACCTCAACAGAGTTTGTTCTAAGGAAAGACAAATGAAATGAGGTCATGTCCACATTTTTAATTTCTCTCACAAGCTGGTAATATGCATTGCATGGGTGTTACAGTATAGAACTGGGTCCCCCTACAGGGGACAGTCCAGAACTGACCTGATTTGGAGGTTGGAGTACCCAGTTTATATACCTTTCTGTTAGGGGCTATCACCCCACCATCAATCTACATCAGGTCAGAAGAACAATACTTCTTCTATCAGACCACTCCCTAACCATACCAGACCACTGTAGTGCCAATGTAATATTTACGGCACCCACGATCATGTTAAAGACTATGACTATAGTATCACATGACATTAAATTGCAAAATATACCAGATTCTCCAGATAGAGGATAGAACTGAAGCATTTATTTAGACACCAGAAAACTGGATCCCAAAACCAGAAAGCCAATTCCATCATAGTACCAAAGATATTCAGAAGCCATAATAACACTGAGAGCCATGCCATCCTTTAGCCTTCCCACAAACCAATACAAGACCAATATTTACTCACAAAACTCTCTATTTCCTTGCCTGAGCTCCTCTGTTCCCCACCGTCTGGCTAGCTCTCACTACCAGCTTACTGTGGGTTCTGCTTCTCTTCAACAAATTCCCTCCATCTCAGGCTCCATGTAATTACATTCAGCCTATTAGGAGGCAGAGTTTACTTTCAAAGCAGGGGAGGTCTTCAAACTCCTCCCTAGTTCTATTAGGGGGCAGGGAAGATCTCCAAATTCCCATTCATAGATATTGATCTTGTATTGATTTGTGGGAAGGCTAAAGAATGGCATGGCTCTCAGTGTTATTATGGCTTCTGAATATTTTTGATACTGTGATGGAATCAGCTTACTGGTTTTGGGATTCGGTTTTCTGGTGTCTAAATAAATGCTTCAGTTCTATCCTCTATCTGGAGAATCTGTTATATTTTGTGATTGAATGTCATGCAATACTTATAGTCATGGTCTTTATCGTGATTGTGGGTGCTGTAAATATTGCATTGGCCTGACATTTGCCAATGAGGATGGGATTGCAAAATATCAGACCTCTAGTTGGGGACAGAAGGAATTTAGAAGAAATGACTATCCCAGGATGGGAGGATTTGCCTTATGCCTCCCTGGTGAGGGAGTAGTTTAAAAGTACAGGGCTCTAGTGAAAACTGGGAACAGAGTCTATGGCAGGGAGAACCTAGAGATTTAGAAACAAGTTTGCAAAGAATACCAATATAACCTGGGAGAGAGCTGGAGGCAGTGAGTAGAAGATGCTGGGTTTTGCTGACAGGCTACCATATTGTGTGTAAAACCAGAGACAAACTGTTACAAGAATTGGCTAAGTGCCAGCATTCATGCTCTCCTTTAGAAGAACAACCTGAAGAGTCTTAGGTGGAAGGAGAGAGTACTGGAGAGTCTCTGGAAGCAGAGAGGGCTGTTGAAAATTTGGCTCAGAAAAAGAAGCAAAAAAGTAACAGGAAGAAAGTTCATAAATCTTTGGTAGAGTCTGAGCCTAGTTGCTATGACAAGGACGGCCCAAGAGTGATACAGTATTACTGAATTTTAGGTTGTTTCATGGTGAAGCCTTTACAGGGGCAGAAGCTCACCCCATACTGAGAAGAAGGCAGGAAAATCAGTGAGGGCAAGCAGTGTTTAAGAAGATACTTGATGGGCGGAGGCTAGGTGGCATAGTGAGTAAGAGCGCCAGGAAGATCAGTTTCACCCTCATACTTAACACCCACAAAAAAATAACTGGCTGTGTAACCTTGAGCAAGTTACTTAACCCCAACTGCTTATAAAAAAAAGAAGAAGATGATGCTTGAGGATTTCACTCAACAGGAGATTACTGATATTTTGAGCAGATTCATCCCAAGGATGGGAGAATCCTTAATGCATTGGATAGTAAGAATCACTGATGAAGGACCCACTGAGGTAGTGATAGATGAAGTGGACTGCTTGAAATTTATAAGTATTTGCTGGAATCCTTTTGTCCAGCAAGCTTTTAGAGACTTTCATTTGGCAGGAGGTAACAATATGACCAATCTGTTAGCTTTAGCTGCTGATGGATGCAATAGAATGTATCCCATTGATTCTATGTGGCCCAGTGGAGACAGACCCTGGTACTTAGAGACTGCATGAAAAAGTTGAAAGAAGAAGTAATGAAAACTGCTATCATGGTTGGAAATGCAGATACATATCATGAAATCCCCTTAGTTCCTAACAGAAATATCATGGTGAAGACAGCTCTTTCTACTTCTGACTCTTATTAATTGGTGAAATAAGACACCCTCTTTCAGAGGTGCTGGATAAGATTTCACAGCTAAGTGACTTAGGAGAATAGGAAAATGATAAATTCCCTCAAGAGAGAAGAGTAAATAGCTGGTGGATTCAAAGTCAGACTAGATTGCCAAGAAAAGAACTGAGCAGAGGTTGATTTTAGAAAAATTGATGGTATTCCAACTAATGAACTATACAAAAAGTATCAAGAAAATGGGCTTGATGTTAGACGGAACAGAGAAGTGAGAACTGTTCCTAAAGATGCTTCTGAACCATTGTATCCAAGTTTGTCACACCTTCAGGGAAACAGATTAAAGAAAGTACTGGGATAGGTGGGAGTAGTCAATATGCTGAACTTGTGGCAATGTATCAAGTCATTGGAATAAAGTGAGGAGGACAGTGTCATATATTCTGCTGTGAATGACTCCAGAATGGACTCCAGAAGCACAGCTGATCTTATATTTGTCTCTTTTTGTGTTTTTGTCTATTAAACTTGTTTACAAGATTTGTTTTCTGCAGGATTGGTACCCTCCACCTGCAGGTGACTGATCACTTAAGTTGGATGTCGCTCCCTTTCCATGACTGTGATGTGCCACCTCTGCATCTAGCGGTCGACCAAGTTCCAGATGACAGCTAAAGAACTGACCTGTCAGATAAGACCTCCTAGACTTGGCATCAACCAAGCTCTGGATGACAGCTTAAGAACTGAACTTTCAAATGAGACCTCTTGGGGCAGAGACAGCTCTACGTCCAGTTTCAGCTTGAAGTAGTTTGGAGAAGAGACCTTTGCCCCTTATCCCAAGATTCTGAGCCCTACTAGTTCATGCTGGGAAGGATGGGGCACTTGTGCCCAAGCCCCCACCCTAAGCTATTGTTTTATGTGTTTTAAGTTCTTCTATTATCCCTGTTACATTGTTTCAAAGTTCTGTTGACACCAGTTTTTCCACCAGTTATGCCTGAACTCTCATTTATTGTTAAGGTATTTTTGCTATGTAAAGGACATGAAAGATTTGGGGCTGAAACTAATGGTAATGGGAATTTGAAGATCGTCCTTGCCCCTTAATAGACCTAGGGGGGAGTTTGAAGACCTCCCCTGCTTTGAAAGTAAGCTCTGCCCCCTAATAGGCTGAATGTAATACCATGGAGTCTGTGATGTAGGGAATTTGCTGAAGGGAAACAGGGCCCACAGGAAGCTGATAGTGAGAGCTAGCCAGACAGTGGCGAACACAGGAGCTCAGTCAAGGGGATAGAGATTTTTGTGAGCAAATATTGATCTTGTATTGGCTTGTGGGAAGGCTAAAGAATGGCATGGTTTTCAATGTTATTATGGCTTCTGAATATCTCTGGTACTATAATGGAATTGGCTTACTAGTTTTGGGATTCAGTTTTCTGATGTCTGAATAAATGTTTCAGTTCTATCCTCTATCTGGAGAGTCGGGTATATTTTGTAATCTAATGTCATGTGATACTATAGTCATGATCATGGGTGCTGTAAATATTGCATTGGCTCTACAACCACTCACTGCCTTGGGTTTTCTAGACAGAAGAATCTGTCTCCACCTAAGCTGGAGCAGAACACAATGGAGCTTCCCTACCTTTGATTAAATCAATTTAGGCTTGGGTTGGGGGTTTGACCAGGATAAGATTCAATGCATTCTCATGATCAGTAATATAACTGGACTTGGACAGAAGGAGGCTGTGGCTGGGAGGTAGGGAGGGGCACTGGGGGGAAGCTCTGAGTCTCCAAGATACTGATTACCAAGGAAAATCATTTTTCACAACACTTAATAGACTACAGTATAGTATAACTATAACTTTTATATGTACTGGGAAACCAAAAATTCATGTCTAGCTTTATTGAGATATTTGCTTTATTGTAGTGGTCTGAAACTGAACATATAACATCTCCAAGATTTGTCTGTGTTAGAGTAAGAAGGTAAGAGAGGGCTGAGGAATCATAACTACTTAAAGCTGACCAAAGATATCAGTTGATTCACATTTTTTTTAATCAGTCATTTGGTACCTTATAAACCATATAGCCTACTGATTAAAATTTTCACTTTTCAAATGACTATTCTGCTGCAATGTTAAAATAGCCTCAGAGCTAAGAATCACTCACTGCTTTTTTAAGCAAGTGACTGCAGAAAAAGTTACCTCTTTTTGGAAAGACTAGATTGTAAAATCCATGAGGACAGAGACTAAGTCTGGTCTACTTTGCATTTCCCTCCTTCGCCATTGAAAACAATGCTCTGGACACAATAAGCATTTAACAAGTATTGAATTGGATTGAATTGAGGAGGGAGTGGTTCTAAACCATGCTTCATTTGAAGTTTTTTTCACCTTCCATGGATTATAAATCAATTTAAGTGTATATGTAACATTACTAGGTATTTATAGTTTGACTTGCAACTTTGAAATAAGCAAGGTTAACATCTCCCCTACTGATCTGCACTGAATCCACGCTCCTCACCAAAAACTTTTCACTAACTTTCAAAACACTTAACCTTAATTCTGGTCAGATCCAGGTCAGGATCATCTGTGGGCTCTCTCTCTCTCTCTCTCTCTCTCTCTCTCTCTCTCTCTCCATCTCTCTTTCCCTCCCCCTGTATTTGTCTGTCTCTGTCTCTGTGTGTGTGTCTCTCTGTGTCTCTTTGTATATACATGGTCTCTGTCTCTTTTTCTGTCTGCCTATCTGTCTTATCTCTCTCTCTCTCTCAGCCTTACTCCACTAATAAACCTTTGACGGTAAAAATGAATTCAAGAAGTAGGACTGTGTGAGAAATGCTAGTAGTTTGGTTAAGGGCAGAGCAACTCTATTGAATGGGGTACACACTCTCTCTCTGCACCCTCTGTGAAGACTCCTCATAATGAAAAGGGAGAGAAACTATCTGGAAACCAGAGACAGACCTTTTTAAGACTGGACAGACCTGAGTCCTGGGTTTTCTAAGAAATTATACAACCTAGGACCCTTCCCCCACTTTCCCCTGCTGTCAATCAGCAACAAGCCCTTTCAGGAGTCTTTTGACCTCCACCCTAGTTGGCCACACCCTTATCAGCATTAGGCCCTTTAGGGTTTTTCAACCTCCAACCTTGCTTGCCACTTTAGTCCCTTCCTCATTCACTTTGGTGTTTGCCAAATAAGGATAGGTACATTTGAATTGGCTATCCCCTATTTCCTTGGTCTTTGTAAGCCCTCCTCCCAGCCAATGGGAGAAAGGACAGTAGGGGGGGGAGGGGAAATTGACTGCTTTAAGGTATAAATTCTTCTGTCTTTTGTAACATATCTCATTCTGCTGGTTCATACTGGTGGAAGGGACACCCTTTTCTCGAGAGAACTGAATAAACTTCCTGTTCCTTCCTCAAGATACCTCTAACTTTTAATTTTTCTTGGGTAGGGGATTTTTGGGGTCCCATACCCCACATGCTATCCAATCAGATAGCTGGAAGAAATCTGTGAGTTTACCGTTGGAAGGGGCCTGAGCTAAGCTGGCTCATACTAACTGGGGGTCAAGGGATAGTCACCAACTTTTCATTAACACTCATGCTTAAGTAGTCTTATAGATAGTAACTGACACATCTATTATAGAATTAGAGCCTCATTATCTGATCATGGGATGCATGAAGCTCATATTGGACAGAGGGAACATACTAAGGAGTATATATGTGTAGTGGGCAGGTCAGAAAGATTGTAACCCTGAAGAGCTGGGTCTAATCCCAGTTGTAAAGAGAGAAACAAGGCAGGAAATTCAAATGGAAGTAGCATAAAAGGACTTGCATTTGTCTGATTCTTTGTAGTCTTTTGAGGAGGCTACCCATTTATTCAGGAGAGAATAAATGGAAAATAAAGAAAATTAAAATCTTCCTGGCTTTCCAGCAAGTATTGTTTATTCCTAGACCATGCATGTTGATAACAGCTGTCAGTGAGAAAGATCAATGGGGTTGAATCAACCATTGGTCTAATGTTATAACCAATGGTTCTTATGCTATAGTATTTCGGTTGCTTTCTGATCTCATCAGCTCCCATGGATTCAGATACCATCTCTATGCAGATGCCTCCCAAATTTATATATCTAGCCCTCATTTCTCTTCTGAGGTTCATTACCACCTGTCTTTCTGGAAATGGCAAACCACTCTAGTCCCTTTGCCAAGAAAACCCCAAATGGGGTCTTGAAGAGGTGGACATGATTGAAATGACTGAACAAAAACAAGGAAGCTCTAAGAGAGGAGCAAGGAGGAAAAGGATTCCAGCAATATGGGATAGTCATTGAAAAGGCACAGACTCAGAGTTAGGGAATGGAAAATGCAAGGAACAGCAAGAAGGTCAGTGTTGCTGGATTGTGGTGCAGTGTAAAGTGTAAGCCAATTTGAAAAGCAGGAGAGGACCAGCTTGTGAAGGGCTTCAACATCAGGTCAAGGATTTTATATTTGATCCTGCTGCTAACAAGGAGTCACTGAAATTTTCTGCGTAGGCAGTGACATGGTTAGAGCTGTACTTTAAGAAGATCATTTTGATAGCTAAATGTTTTATAATGGGCAGAAACTTGAGGGAGGTTATTTCAGTAGTCCAAGCAAGAGGTACTAATGGCCTGCACCAGAGTCTAGGCAGTAAAAAAAAAAATCAGGGACTCAGGCAAGGAGGAATGTGTAACAGAAAACTTTGAAACAGTCTTGTACCCTAGCCAGGAAGCCTCTCCTTCCTGGGGTAGGAGACCGTACCAGAGCATGGGGGCAGAAAGGGATATGTGAATGTTACCTGGCTGGAAAGGGAGGGAGGGAGGGAACAGGGGTGAGGATAGCATGGGAGAGCTATCTTCATGTAGACCCCTTCTATACCTTAATTGGCTCAAGGTGAGGTCATGTGTAGGTCTAGGTACCATGTTGTAAGAGTAAAGCCCCAATATGAATGAAACACCTTTGACAATCCAAGGGTCTTGTGTTCCTGCCCACATATTCTTTTGTTAGTCTTTCCCCAGTGATTTCACTACATTTCAGAAAGGGGAAACGCACAAAACTGTCATCAACCAGATGCCTAGAACCAGGAGTTCACAATCCCTCTGGTATAATGGTCTGTCCAAATAAATGGAGGGGTCATTTCCCTCAAGATTCAGATAATACAACTGGCCCTTCAATTAAAAATACAAAGAGTAGGCAGCTTGTTCTCAGCACACATTCCTCCCACTCAATCCACAGTCCAAGCTGGGTCCCATTTTATCTTCCTTTGTCTGCCTGTATGAACATTGCCCCCTTCTCTTCCCACCCTTTCTTTCAGTCAGCATGTATTCAACCGGCTGTTTAGTAGTGTCAGCAAAGGGCCACACCAATAATAGGCCAGAGGCAGAAATTTGCAGAGGAACCTGGAGAGGCTTAGAAATGGGACCAAATATGAATTCTGTTGTAACTAAACAGCACCAAGATGAACATTAACCCAGTCTAGATCCTTATTGTCCTCTATAAAACATTATCTCTCCATGTCCAAGTCTATCCACAGTCTTGGAAAACCATAAATCCATAAGGATTCCAGCAGGGCTTCCTCTGTGGATACCTGGTGACTGACTACACAGATGATGGCTTCCAAAGGTTTAGTATTAATATCTTCCGTGGAAGGTGGCATTGGGACTGCCAGCCTCTGAAACTCTCCTCCATACTCTACTGTCCCCCCCAACAGGAACATCTTCCACAGAACCTCTGTAGACATTTGTTATAGTTCTGGTAAGTCCAAAACTCAACTCATTATCTTCTCTCCCTAAACCTACTCCCTTCCAAACTTCCTGATCACTGTTGAGGGCACTACCACACTCTACGTCCCCCAGCTCACAACCCTGATGTCATTCTCCAGTTCCTCATCATTCCTCACCACTTCCACCCCCCCCCCCAGATCCAATCTGTTGTTGTCAGAGCCTGTCAATTTCACTTTTAGAACATCTCTTAAATACCCCCCTTCTCTCTTCTGGTATTGCCATCACTGTGGTGCAGGCCCACATTTCCCAAACTGGGCTATTGCAACAGCCTACCACAAGCTTCTCTCTACTCCAACAGCTAAAGTGATTTTCCTAAAGTGCAGATCAGACCATGACACTCCCTTACTAAATAAACTCCAGTGGCTCCCTATTGCCTCCAGAATCAAATACAAAATCATCTACTTGGCATTGAAAGCCTCTCATAACCTAGCCCCACTCCTTTACATTTCCAATCTTCTAAAACCTTTTACCTTTCTACATACTATTCTGTGAACCAGTGATACTGGCTTCCTTGTTATTCCCTGAACAGTATACTTCATCTCTTGGATCTGGGTATTTTTTCTGAATGTTCCCCATGCCTGGAATTCTCTCCCTCCTCACTTCTCTGGTTTTCAAGTCCCAGCTTAAGCCCCACATTCTACAGGAAATTAATTCTTCTTAATTCTATTATCTTACCACTGTGGATGGTTTCCATTCTATCCTGCATAAAGCTTGTTTACACAAAGCTATTTGCATGTAATCTCCTCCATTAGATTGTA
This sequence comes from Gymnobelideus leadbeateri, assembly GCA_011680675.1. Lineage (NCBI taxonomy): Eukaryota > Metazoa > Chordata > Mammalia > Diprotodontia > Petauridae > Gymnobelideus > Gymnobelideus leadbeateri. Next base: position 370,255 of record WOXC01010182.1, read on the forward strand.
AGCATTTGTATGTCAACTGTCTTTTGCTTTCTTTGTATCCCCAGCGCTTAGCACCATGCCTGGTACACAGTAGGTGTTTAATAAATACTCACTGACTGACCCACTTCTATGCAACATTATTTGGAAAGCAATGTTCTCTAAGAGACAAAGAATAGCTTGTTGACTCAACTTAGTATTTATTACAGGCCTTATTGGGTGTACCCCATTCAGTTCTTAAAACATTAAGTGCCTACTGTATACTAAGGCATTGTTAATATAAAAATATGACTCCCTTGAGAAGCTTACAATCCAATGAGGAAAAAGCTATGAGAGACAGCAAGATAGAATGAATAGGAGAAGCAACATGGGACAGTGGATAGGAAATTGGACTTTGAGTCAAGAAGACCAGGGATCAAACTCTGCCTCAAACACTTGTGTAACCTTAGGCAAGTCACTCAAACTCTCTATGCCTCTATGAGTTCCTATGAGCTGGTGAAAATCGTTCTGACTGGTTTATCCCCAGTCCTAGGATGCTGCTATTCTGAGGTTTACTGAGCAGGATTCTCCCCTGCCCAGAGGCCAGTAAATACTTCATGGCATAGTCAGAATGAAATTTCCTGGCTCCCTGTCCTTCATTACTCACTCCTTATTAGACAATTCAGAGAATAGCCTCACTTTAGTCATCTAGACTCTCCCACCACCTTGATGCTTCAGTGACAGGTCATCTCCCCCTAGTGCCATATTCGCTCTGGATCTAAACATTCCATATACTTTAAATCCTGAATGGCTCTGCGCCCTGGATGGGAGTGAGCAGCCAGCTCCACATCTAGATCACCCGGCTAATATGGAGCTAAAGACAATGGACACCATGTACCTATGCTGTTCTTGGCTGGTCCCAAGAATTGGCTGGTTCCTCCACCTATAGTGGCCATCTCTGAGTGGCAGTGTTCCTCTTCAGTGGCTTCTGCCTCAGTAGCTGGCCTTACCCTCCTGTTTTATGAGTGAAGAAAATTGAGGCCCAGAGTGCCATTCCTTCCCTGTGGATAAAACATCAGGCCTGGAGTCAGAAAGTTTTTTCCTGAGTTCAAATCTGGCCTCCAATATTTGCTAGCTGCATGACTTTGGTCAATTCACTTAACCCTGTTGGCCTCAATTTCATCATCTATAAAATGAGCTGGAGAATGAAATGGCAGCAAACCACTCCAGCATCTTTGCCAAGAAAGTCCCAAATGGGGTCACAGAGTCAGACAAGACTGAAATGATTGGCCGTGTGACCTTGGGCAAGTCACTTAACCCCAATTGCCCTCCAAAAAAAAAAAAAAGACTGAAATGATTGAATAACAACATAAACCCTGTTTATGCCTTAGCCACTTCTTCTGCAAAAATGGGTGGGTATAGATTCAAAGGCTTCTAAGGTGTTTCTCCTGCACCCACAGTCCTAAATCTATGATTCTACGAAGGCATACACAAATTACTATGATACAGTGTAGAGTGAACAAGAAAGCAGTTTCCAAGAAATCTGAGAAGGGAAAGAGAGGTTACAGGACCACAGATATAGATCTGGAAGGGAATTTAGAAGTTAGCTGGCCCTACACTCCCTCTTTATAACTGAATGAAACAGAGGATCAGAGACATTCAGTGGCTTGCCCAGGAATAGACTGCCATTCCTTCCCTGTGGCACAGTCTTCTGGGCTCCAGGGAGTCCAGAATCACTGGAGATGGAGCTCAGGGCTCTTACTGATCTGTGGAGGAGTGGCAAGAGTGGATGTTGAGAAAGCCTTGCTCTACTTCCTGGAAAACAGTCAGGGAACCAAGCACCTTTCCACATGAGCACTTCTGCAGAAGGGGGTCTCTCTTTGGCCCTTCCATAAGACCTCAGAGACTATCTCTATGTAGGTTCATGACCACCCATGGAAAGAATTTTAAGTTAGGGGACCATTTGAATGCTTTAACAGGCACAGAACTATGGGGAAATGGTTAACACCTGACTCTACTGAAGCCCTGGAAAACTGCATTTTTTTTGATGCTACTTTGAATTTTAATAGGAAAAATTGTCAGTGACTGAAAGTAGAAAATGTTGGTTTCACTCAATCCATAAAGAGTCATCAGGCAGAGTCCTAGCCATACCTCTGCCTAGAATATACAGAAAACTCCTATGTGTAATAATTGAGTCAGTGAATATGAAGTACTTATAGTAGATAGCAAACATTTAACAACTAGGTAAGGATTTTTTTTTCAAAATAATATTATTTTACATACAAATGTAAATGTAATTTTATAATATGAATATTTATAATATGAATTTTTTTACTTAATGTTAATCTATAAGTAGATAAAAATGGAAAAGAAAAACCCTCTAAACCTATTTATACACATAAAGCACAACTTTCTGAGTGATAACAGAATTGACAATTTCTTCCATTCATTCAACAACCATTTATTAAGTGTCTTTTCTATGAAATCTATTGACAATATACATGGGAAAAACCAAAAGGATAAAGAATACATATTGTCCAGACTATGAAATGCAGTTGGCTAGGTAGCCCACTGAGTTAGTCCATAGAGGCACTGCAGATGAACAGTGAGCTAAGCCCAGAACTGAGAAGAGGGGAATTGGTTGGGAACTGAGCAATAACCTTCAATGATCCCAGCTAATTTCTGCCACCAAAGCTCATTTTATAAATAGCAATATTCTCTCAGTGATGATATATGGTTGCAAATCTTGAAACACTATTATCTTAAGAGATTCAAAGGTGATAGAAAGACATATGATGGAGTATAAGCAGGATGCAATGTATTAACAGCAATGATGAGTGCACCAGAAAACACATAAAAAATATGACCTAGGCTGTATATGACTCAAAAAGAGGAGACAGGTTAATCATGTATTAAAAGTGAGTAATAACTGGAGGAAATGCCAAGTGTTTGATTTATCTTAATGAAATTTTATAAGACACACAAGAAAGTGGGGAGCAACTAGGTGACTCAGTAGAAAGAACACTGGGCCTGGAGTCAGGAAGACCTGAGTTCAAATCAGACCTCAGATAGTTACTACTTGTGTGACCCTGGGCAAGTCACTTACCCTTGTTCGCCTCAGTTTCCTCATCTGAAAAATAAGCTGGAGAGGGAAATAGCAAACTATTCCAATATCTTTGCCAAGAGAACCCCAAATGGGATCACAAAGACATGACTGAAACAACTGAAAAACCACAAATAAAAAATTATCCAGATCATTGGGTAGGTCTGCTATAGGAGATTTTTAGAAAAGCATAGACAGTGATGGCATAATATAAGAAAGCATGGTTGGGTCACCATCTACTCTTCTGAGATTATGTATTTTTCAATTAGTTATTGAAGTGGGCTCAAAGCACTGTGCTAGGTGCTAGAGGAGATGAGATTATTAAGACAGCCCCTGCCCTTGTGCAGCTCATAATATTGAAGGGAAATAGGACGTTTATTCAAATAGTAGCTATATAATAATTTTATTATAATAATGCTAAATAGAATGCAATAAAAGAGGTGCAAGGTACTATGCAAATTCTGAGGAAATCAAGTGAATTTCTAATGGGGAGAATTAAGCCATAAGCATTTATTAAACCCCTACTGTGTACCAGATAGTGTGATTCCAGGGAATACAAATGTAAAGAATGAAAGTCCCTCCTCACAAAGAACTTGTTTCAACAGGATAGATAAGTACATCTATAGAAGAAATATAATGAAAATAAATACAAGGTAATTAGTGAAGGTAGCAGCATTGGTGGGACCAGGATGAGCTTTGTCTTGAAGGAAGAGAGGGATTCTAGAAGGCAGAGGGGAGAAGGGAGATTATTCTAGGCATGAGGGACAGTCAGTGCAAAGTCATGGACACTAGAGATTGGGTGTCATGAGAGGAAGAGAGAAAAGGTCAGTTTAGTTGGATTTAGAATACAAGAAGGGGGATTATGTACCAAAAGGCTGGAAAGTTAACTTGCTATCAGGTTAGGAAGGGCTTTAAAAAGCTAAACAGAGAGGGGTGGCTAGGTGGTGCAGTGAATAGAGCACCAGCCCTGGAGTCAGGAGGGCATGAGTTCAAATCCTACCTCACACACTTGACACTTACTAGCTGTGTGACTTTGGGCAAGTTGCTTCACCCTAACTGCCTTGCCTTCCCCCTGCCCCCTCCAAAAAGAAAAAAAAAAGCTAAAAAGAGCAAAAGAAAGACAGTAAAGAGCAGGACAGGGAACCAAAGCAGTGGAGGGAGCTGTTTACCTCTTTTTGTTGTAAACAGCTGAAAAGGCATAAGATAAGGGACTGGTGTATATGGATGTGGGAGGTCATGGTGACTGCCTTTGGTTGCTATTACATGAGAATTTTGATTCCCATTTTACTGAAGAAGGATCTAAGGGAAAGGGAAGTTACATCCATCATTCGTAGTAGACCTGGAAATATTTTTGGCCCCAGGTAAACAAGAATCATCTGTTTCTAGCCTGCAGTAATGATGGGTAGCTTCCTCAAGGGTCTAAGCTCTCAGTAATGCTGGGAGAGGGAAGGACAGGGGCGGGGCACAGCTTCCACTGTCAGAGTCAACACATGCAACCTGACAGGTACAGGCTGGCTGGATTTCGGAATACACACATCCTTCTGTGTTCTCTTTTTTTGTTTGTTTGATATTAATTCCTCCAGGAGAGTGAAGATAGATAACCTTTCAATAATCTGAAATTCCAATAAAAATAAATGCTGTTTTAGAAGTACACAGTTTTTGAGAAGGTTTTTTAGTGAAGTAGACTTCAAAGATTTGTATTATTACCTTGCTTCTATGTTTGCCTTGGAGGTATTGAGGGAAGTAATATTAATGGAATGAAAGGTCACCTGCACATGAGAGTCATTTTTAGCTAAATATATTTGACATCTTAGATTCCCCATTGATATCTTATATATTAAAGAACTGATAACATTTTGGGGCAGGTACAATTAAAATTTAACCTAGGGAACAAGGAGATTCCAAAAGAATATAGATCAGTATATCAGCACTTGGAAGCCAATCAGCAAATATAGGATAAAATTCTCTCTCTCTCTCTCTCTCTCTCTCTCTCTCTCTCTCTCTCTCTCTCTCTCTCACACACACACACACACACACACACACACATGTTTTCTTGATTCCTCTCATTTGGTCTCAATTTCTTCTTCTTCTTCTTCTTCTTCTTCTTCTTCTTCTTCTTCTTCTTCTTCTTCTTCTTCTTCTTCTTCTTCTCCTCCTCCTCCTCCTCCTCCTCCTCCTCCTCCTCCTCCTCTTCCTCCTCCTCCTCCTCCTCCTTCTTCTTCTTCTTCTTCCTCCTCCTCCTCCTCCTCCATTATAAGCTCTCTTTCTTGTACTTCTTTCTCTTCTCTTCATTTTTCTCCTTTAGTCTCTCAGTCCCTCCACTTATTGTCCTCACACTTAAAGGGCAGACACTAGTTCATCTAACTTCCTTTTCCTGCTATCTAGCTCCAAAACTCTGAATACTTTTGTGTCTTTTTTTTTAAACAAATGCTTTATTAACTTCTGTTTTACATCATTCATTTCCGCCAGATTTTGAGTTACAATCATTTTCCCCCCATTATTCCCCTACCCAACCTCCCAGAGCAGTAATCCCACAAGATATCGCTTCCTCCAATCTGCTCTCTCCCATACCTTCTCCCATACCCCCATCGACTTTTCCATTAGAGGAAGGTGAGTCTTTGCATCCCAATGCCTGCACATCTTATCTCCCTATTACAAGCAAAAGAGTATTAATAATAGTATTTATATATATTTGAAACATTTAATGTTACGACCTCGAATTTCAGATCCATTTCCTTCCTCCCTTGTCACCCATTCCCTCTTGGGATATAAGTAATTCAGTATATGTTGTACATGTCTAGCTATGCAAAACAGTATCATAGTAGATATATTGTACAAGGCTGCTTATAATTCCCTCCCACTCATCCCACCCCCCACCTGGTCCATTCCCTACATGATCCTGTCCCTCTTCTATAGTGGGTACTTCCAACCTCCCCTCCCCCCAAGGATGCCCTCCCATCCATCATCCCTCCTCTCATCCCCCTTCCCCCTATCCTGCTGCAGGTTGAGATATCCCATTTACTATGTATGTCATTTTCTCCCTGAACCAAATTCAGTTTGAATGTGGTTTTGCCTTTTTAGTCTTCCTTATTCTCCCCCTCTTTTGCAACCACTTCCCCTTGCTTCTTCTGCATGGGATAGTTTACACTACCCTGTCTCTCCCCATCTCCTCTTGCCACTTTCCTCTCTCACCTCATAATTTCATCCCTTGAGTATTCTCCCTTCCCAACAAATTCAACTTATGCCCTCTATCCATATATAACTGTAACCATATACACACACATTTCACATATGTATTCATATGACCACACACCCTTCTTCCATTGTTTTCATAGTGAGAAAGATATCATCAGTCACAGTTATTGCTTTTCCATATAGGAATGTAAATAGTTCAACTTTGATAAGTTCCTTTTGATTTCTTTTCCCTGATTACCTTCTCAGGCATCTCTTCCTTCTTGTGTCTGGGTGTCAAATTTTCTGTTCAATTCTGGTTTTTTCCTCAAGAATGCTTGAAAGTCCTCTATTCCACTGAATGACCATATTTTCCCCTGAAACAAAATACTCAGTTTTGCTGTGTAGGTAACCCTTGGGTTCATTCCCAGCTCTTTTGCCCTCTGGAATATCATATTCCATGCCCTTCTCTCCCTCAGTGTAGAAGCTGCCAGGTCCTGGGCTATTCTGATTGTGTTTCCACAATATTGAAATTGTTTCTTCCTGGCTGCTTGGAGTATTTTCTGCTTGATCTGGGGATTCTGGAACCTGGCTATAATATTCCTGGGAGTTTTCTTTTGGGGATCTTTTTCAGGAGATGATCTGTGGATTCTTTCAACCTCTATTTTGCCCTCTGGATCTAAAACATCAGGGCAATTTTCCTTGAGAATTTCTTGAAGGGTGATTTCTAGGTTCTTTCTTTGATCGTGGCTTTTGGGTAGTCCAATAATTTTTAAATTGTCTCTCCTGGATCTATTTTCCAGGTCCATGGTTTTTCCCATGAGATATTTCACATTGCCTTCTAATCTTTCGTTTGTTTGGATCTGCTTAGCAGCATCTTGATTTCTCATAAAGTCATTAGCTTCCATTTGCTCCAGTCTAACTCTGAAGGAATGAATCTCCTCAGTGAACTTTTGAGATTCTTTTTCCATCTAGCAAATTCAGCTTTTTAAGGCATTCTTCTCCTCATTGCCCTTTTGGGCCTCCTTTGCCATTTGAGTTAGTCTATTTTTTAAGGTGTTGTTTTCCTCAGTCAGGCTGTTGACCCTCATTTCATACTTTTCCTGCATCCTTCTCATTTCTCTTTCCAATTTTTCCTCCACTTTCTCTTATTTGATTTTTAAAGTCCTTCTTAAGGTCCTCTATGGCCTGCAACCCGCTCATGTTTTCCCCTGGGGCTTTTGGAGCAGGACTTCTGACCTCACAGTCCTTTTCCTGCTCTGTGCCCCCAAAATAGGAGTCTAGGGTTGCATTTTTCTGTTTCCTTTGCCTTGGCATGTTGCCACTTAATTGCTTGACTTTTGGGCTTGTTGCCACACTATGGCTTTAAGGCCAGGTAGAGGAATTTTCGTCCCGAACGTGTAGGGGGCAACTTCCGTTTCTGGCAAGCTGTAAACCCACCCACAACTTCCACCCTAGATCACAATCCAGATCCAGGGAGGTTAAAGCAAGAGCGATTACCCCCCAAGACTGATCGCTGGATCTCCCCACGATTTGTAGGCTGGGAGCCGGAAATGCCTATGAAAACTACAAAATGGCGTTTGTCCTCAGCGGCTTCTAGCCCCCAGGGGAGGGAGCCGACGCATTCCCTAATACTAGTCCCAAAGTCCATAGGACACTAACCTCTTACTTTGTCCTAGGCATGTCTATGTTGATAGTTCTGGAGTCGCCACAGCTCCTGGTGTTCTGGGGTTCCTCCAGCCGGCTGCTGGCCCTGCCGCCCTGGGGCTAAAACCTCGGCTCATGCGGACCTGGGCTCGGCTCGGCTCGGCTCCTGCGCTCTGTGCGCTGCACGCTGCCAGGTCCCAGACCACTGTGCTGGTCCTTCCTGCAGGGCTGCTGGGCTGTCCTCAGCGGGAGTTTAGCTTCTCTGTGTCGTTCTGTGGGTGCTGGGGCTCCAGAAGTTGTTCAGAGTCCCCGTTTACATCGTTTGGGGGGAATGTGGGGGCAGAGTGGCTTGGATGAGCTGTTTCTACTCCACCATCTTGGCTCCGCCAATACTTTTGTGTCTTGAATGATACTCCAGTATAATTCTCTTCAACATCTCTATCATTTACCTTTGCTGTCAACCAATGACTTCACCTCAGTGATTTTCCAAGGAAACATTCATCAAGAAGACCACATTCTTCATTTGTTGTACAGGACATAAATTTGCAACTGAATGAAATTTACCAAAAGACCAGTGGGGGCTTGACCATAATACTTGATTAGGCCAGTTTGGTTGTAGATCATCCTTAGATATCCAGAGCCAAAGCAGAGCTCAGTGATCTAGTATAGCCTGTGCCTGACCAAGGCAAATTTAGTTCTATGCTGGCCCCTGAGTTTGTGGATAACATTAAGATGGATCTGAAGACTTCAGACCATCCTGGAAGTGAGTTGCTACTCAATGATCCTCAATAGAATATCGTTGGGAATTGGGGATTCAGTGGTTTTCTGACTCCAAATCTAGACTTTTCCCACTATATAACTCCAAGTATGATAGACACGACCTTCTGGGGAACAAAAACGGCATTAAAGGCCTAGGTGTTCCAAAATGAGCCTTGTATGCCTTTTAAGACATGGTAAAAGTGTGAGCTATTTTTACTATCTTAAAAATGAACGATGTCCTTAAGTTATTAAACAAGAGGATAATGAAAAACTGTTATTAATCCACTTTATATTCCTGATGAATTTTGAAAACATTGTATCAGCTCTTAAAGCCTGATTTTTAAAAAAGAGATTTCATACCTCTTGAATTTCCTAATTTGTGATTATTACCCAGCTTTAGATTTTCCTCAATTCTATTAATATTTCCTTAAACACGCAGGGAAGACTCTTCCCTTGCACTGATCTCTGTAGTGCTGCCATCTTGTGGTCCTTGAGCTTATGTACCTAAAGGTTTTGTTTTTGTTTTTTTCCCCATGGATCAAATGAAAATATTTTGCTGTTTCAAAACTAAATAGAGAAGATGTTGGCTTCCCCCACCAGAATAGAGAATGAATATGGCATGTCTTAATCTAAATCCATCGCAAATTCATAGATTCATAGAGTTAAAAACTACTTCCGAGGTAATCTTTGGGTTGGTAATATCTCCCACTGCCTTTTCAGTTGTTCTCTTTATTCTAAATTAAACAAACTACATTCTCCCCTGCTTTGGCCTCCCTCTCCTGCTCTGTTCTCTCTATCCTTTACTCTGTGTCTTGTTTCCATGTCTTCTCCTTCTTTTCCTCCTGCCATGTTACCTCACCTATTTAGTCCTGAAGTCACGTAAATTTGAGGACAGTCTCCTTTCTCTTGGCCCACTCCCTACATAGCCCCACATCCTTGTCCCTTAAAGGACTAGGTTCAATGTCCTATGGCTTCTTTGGCAGGTTTAATCTTCTCACCACCCTGGTCATACTTTTCTGGATGATAGATGATTGAAATTGCTCCTTTAATAGAGGCTATGAAAATCTTGGGAGGAGAAAAATTAAAAACATTGAAGTTATTAAAACTGCAAAGCACCTTGAAGGAGAAACAGGAAGTTGCATGCATAGGTAAGTCAAACTACAATCACCTCAACCACCACCTACCTGCCTTCAGACCTTGGGGATACAGCATCAGATCCTGAACCCCAGAAGTGCAGGTAAACTCAAGATAGCAGCATACCCCAAACCGTTGTCCAGCATCCAGTCCAGTCCCCATAGGCATCATCCAGGGAAGTGATCCTTGTGGAAGTATGACCTGGCAGCTGCCTCCTCAGTGGCTACAACTACTGAAGATACAGAGAACAAAATCCTCACTAGTAAAGTACTTAGCAATGTCAAATGTCCCAACATCTGAAATGGATGTGATTTTATCAGTGGAAATAACATTAAAGAAGAGGCATTACCATGTGTCTTGCCCAGGCACCGTAAAGACCATGGGGCCTTTCCACTTAACTGGAGCTAAATTTCCTTTTGTAATGTATTGTTTCTTCTTATTAGCATGTGAGCCCCTTGACAGCAGGGGTTGGCTTACTTTTCTGCTTCTTTACTTCTGCTTTTTCTACACCTATCTCCTGTACTTAGGACAGTACCTGGAAGACTTTAAATGATTAAAAATGGTTTTTAAAAGCCCTTAATTTATGTGGATTTTTTTTTTTACTTTTTGAGATCTGATTCCTACTCCCTTCCATCATCATTGTAAGAAATTCCTGAAAATTGTCCTGAAGCATTAGAACAAGAGGGGAAAGTAGAAATAGAAAAAATTTATCAATCACCTCCTGAAAGAGATTCTACAAGGAAAACTCACAGGAATATTATAGCTAAATTCTGAATCCCCCAGATCAAGGACAAAATATTACAAACAACTAGAAAAAAACAATTTACATGTGATGGTACCACAATTAGAATCACACAAGACCTAGCATTGGCAACACTAAAAGGTAATTTTAAATGGAAATTTGATCAACTGTCAGATTTTCAGGACTCTTTAAAAAAAAAAACAAGAAAAAAAAAAAACCCTGACCTCAATAGGAGATTTGAAATATAAGAGCCAAGAGAAATGTAATGGACATACCAATGACAATTCAAAGGGACTAAATAAGGATAGAATGTTTCCCTTTTATGTATGGAAAATGTAAAACCTCTGTCTAAGATTACTACTAGCAATTAGGTAACATAAGAAAGATTGAGGTAGACCTTAGTGTGATATGACTTTAAAAAGTAAAACCATTCAGGTACAACTTAAAGAGTAATTATCTTATACAAATGAGGTGCAAGAGGAAGAACCGACACAGAGGAATTATGGGGGAGGGAGACTGTTAGTTCTGGAAACCTACTTTTACTGGGAATGGGTTTAACAGAGGAAAATACATATACATCTTGAAGAGTATAAAAGTCTTCTAAATTTAAAAAGAAATAAAACTCTAAGGGGATGGGGGGGAGAGGATAAAGGAGAGCTCTTTAGAGAGGAGGACGAGGGAAGAGGATAAAAGAGGAGTATAGAAGGGTGTTTAGATTTAGGGGAATGGGAGGAAAAGGGAGGGTTGGCTAGATGGGGTTAGGTCAAGTAATGGGAGAGCAAAGTAGCAGGTAGAAGTGAGGTGGAAGAGTGAGGAGGGATAGGGAAAAAGATATGCACAAACCTAACAACAAGATGAGCAGCAGAATCTCTTAGGAAAAGTATATATATATACTTTTCCTAAGAGATTCTTGCCTAAGAGATTCCTAAGAGATATATATATATATCAATACCTATATATAAATATATCCATGCTCAATTGCAACCTTGGGATAGTAGGTAGGGGGGACAAAGGGGGAAAAAGTAAAAAGTGTATAACAGAGAACAAAATAAAATCTACAAGAAAGCAAAGAAAAGATAGACAACTTTCAACATAACATGCAGTATTTAATATATAGGCTTTCTTGAAATAAGTTATTGCTATATATTTTGAATCCTCTCCTGTGTTCTGCTGTGCATATGACATGTTTTTCTTATTTCATATTTAGATTAATATTTAGGTTTACAATGTTTCTTTTTCTTTTCTTATTATATATTTAAGTTTTAGTATTTATCTAAAATAAAACAATAAAAAAAACTCCTGGCATGGAAATTCCCCCCATTGATGTAGATTGGCAATTCCTCTGTAATTTATAGTCTTAGAGAGTTCCCGGGACACTGAGACACTTCCTACCTGTGGCCACACAATCCGTATGTGTTTTAGGCAGGAACAGATGCCAGGTCTCCCTGATTCTGTAACCACTATGCCATGTTTCTGCCCCTATGGAAGAAAAAAATATTAAAACTACCATTAATATATTTATAAATATTTATTATATTTATAAATATATAAACACATTAATGAAGACGTATGTCTACCGTCACAGAATTCTTATGTCTCTCTATTGTGCCCCTAGATATCTTAATCCCTCCCATTTTCCTAAAGGGAAGAAGGAGAATAAATATCAAAAATAGCAATGATATCTGAAAGCATAAGATTACAGGAAATCGAGATGCAAAGTCAAAAGACCTTGTCACCCTAGGCTATTACTGGGAGGGAGCTAGTAAGGGAGAGAAGAACAAGATACTAAAATAAAGATGGTGTTGGATACCACCACTAGGTCTTTATCCCAAAGAGCAAAAAAAAAAAAGAAGGTCATATCTATACAAAAATAATTATAGCAGCTCTTTTAATGGTGAAAGAATTGGAAATTGAGGAGATGTCTATAAATTGACTGAACAAGTTGTTGTATATGATTGTGATGCAATACTATTGTATTATAAGAAATGATGAGCAGGATGCTCTCAGAAAAGCCTAAAAAGACTTACACAAACTGATGCAAAGTAAAATGAGCAGAACCAGGAGAACATTGTACATGGTCCCAGCAATATTGTAGGATAACCTACTATGAAAGAATAATTTAGTTATTCTCAGCAATACATTGATCCAAGAAAATTCTGAAGGAGTTATGAAAGGTGCTAGTCATCTTCAAAGAAAGAACTGGTGAAGCCTAAGTGTAGGTTGAAGATAGTTTTTCTTTATTTTTCTCGAGGTTTTGTTTTTTGGTCTGTGTTTTCTTTCACAGCATGACTTACATGAAAATGTGTTTTATATGACTACATATGAACAACCTATGTCTAATTGCTTGCCTTCTCAATGGGGGGAGAGGAAGAAAGGGAAAGAATTTGGAACTAAAATTTTTGAGAAATGAATGTTAAAATTGTTTTACATGTAATTGGGAGAAAATAAAGTATTAAATTCAGAGAAGAAAGATGATATTGGGTGGTGAGCAGAAAGTAGGCAGAGCAAATGTGGAATGCTATGTCTATTGTGCTGCTGGGACAGAACTGATGAATTCTACTTTCCTGTCATTTGTTTCTCTGTCAACCTTGTGTTGATTATAAGGCTTTGACTCTGGATGACTGAAGAGATGGTAATGTGTCCTCATCAGAAGTAGGGACTTTAGAGGATGAGTCGCAATTTGGACATGTTCAGTTTGAGATGCCTATGGGATGTTCAGCTGTAACTGAGGATACAAGTTTAGAGTTCAGGAGAAGGATTTGGGAGTCATTTTTGCCAAGAAAATAATTGAATTCATAGAGGCTGATGTGGACACCAAGACAAGTTATAAAGGGAAAAGAGAAGAGGTGCTTATTCAGAGCCTTGGGAAACAGTCACACTTAGTGGGTGGGATATAGATGGTAATGTAGCAAAGAAGATGGGATAGGAGCAAGCAGAGATGGGAGGAAAACCAAGAGAGAGCCAGGAGCCAAGGGAAAAGAGAGTATGTAGGAAGACGAGGGGGCCAACAGTGACAAAAGCTTCAGAAAGGTCAGGTAGAATGAGAACTGAGAAAACGCTATTACATTTAACAAATAAGAGATTGTTGACTGATTGTAGGAGAAAGCAATTTCAGTCGAGTGATGGCAATGGAAGACGTTGCAAGGGACAGAGAAGTGAGTTATAAGTAAACAGATGAGCAAGTATAGATAGCTTTTTCCTACAATTTGCTCATGAAAAAGATATAGGATGATAGTTTGAGTGGCTGTAAGAGTCAAGATTGGGGAAAGGATTGGGTGCTAAGATGGCAATATGAAAAGTTGTAAAGGTTTTTGTAGAATCTCCTACATATGCTCTGAAAAGAGTAAAAAAAAATATCAAATTGAATGATGCTCAAAAAATCTAAAAAGAAATGTTAGTAAGCTCCTTCATCTAGCCTAGGTCTTCATAAAAAGGACAGCCAGGAACCACACATGCTAGAAAAGATGTACTGCCAGGAATAATAGTATGAACTCAGATAGACAAGTCAGAGCTTACAGTAGCACCTAGACCTGGGAGGCTCAAGATGATCAAAGTCTATAGTTGTGGCAAAACTTGGGCAGTTGACTTGGGAAGGAGACTGAAGGCCATAGCGACTTTTATTCTTATCACCAGTTTTATCAGCTTCTTCCAGATGGTCTCTAATCTGTCAATATCTTATTTAAAGTATGGTGTCCACAAATGGCCATATGTTAGCACATGTGGTCTGCCTGGAGCAAAGGAAAAGTACAGTGGAGCTTTGCCTAATCTGATCCCTGTGGTCATTTGTTGTAATTCAATTATTTCCAGTCATGATCCCGTTTGGGGTTTTCTTGGCCAATGTACTGCAGTGGTTTGCCATTTCCTTCTCCAGCTTATTTTACAGATGAGGAAACAGAGGCAAACAGGAGTAAGTAACCTGTCCAGGGTCACACAGTTAGTCAGTGTCCATGGCTAGCTTTGAACTCAGGAAGATGAATTTTCTTGACTCCAAGCCCAGCACTCTATCCACCTAAGTGCCCCATTCTGATTTCTACCCTTCCAAAATTATTTTAGTTTTTATTATTCTCATTCATCTCATATGATGGAAATCCAGATAAAAATGACCCCAGGACAAATTTTTATCCCATTAGAATGGTGGCCCAGCCAATGGGAACTGCTTCCCTAAAGCAGGAGAAACATAGGCTGCCCTCTGCCAGTCCATGATGGAGTGTGCTTCTTTCACGGTATTCTGACCCTTTCTGGTCCTCTCACCTCAGGATGAAGAGGAACATTTCGATTAGCTTCAGAACTGGGACTGAAAATGCACTCAAAAGACACTAACCAGCCAGTTTTCTCTCTTTGCAGGAGAGAGGACAACAGTTAAGTTCCCACCGACTCCCAGTGGGGAGAGGCCTCAAACTTTTACCACTCAGGCAGCCATCATCTGGCACATGAGTATATGACCCCGATGCTACTTCTTTCTCTTTTCTATCAGTAGAGAAGCATTTATTAAGCACCTGCTCTTGGCCAGGCACTGTGCTAAGTTCTGGGGATACAAAGAAAGGTTAAAAAAAATAGTACTTGTCCTCAAGGAGCTTTTTATCTAATGGGGAAGACAACATGCAAATACTTTGTATATGTAACCCCTATCCCAAAGCCAATTGGATGGAACTCTCCTTATTGGAGGAGATGAATTCCCTGCTTCAAAGGGGACTGGACCTGAAGAGTCCCAAAGGGGAACCAGCTGAGAACTGAAGCACCCCACCTATAATGCAGGGCAGGGCATTCGTCTCTACCAGGAAGGAGGGGCTTCTATACCAATTGGTTTTGGGACAGGAGTTACATACAAACAAGATAACTTGAAGATAATTAACAGAGTGGAAGCACTTGGCATCAAGAGGGTTTAGGAAAGACTTCTTATAAAAGCTAGGATTTTAGCTAAGACTTTAAGGAGGCCAGTAGGTAGAGATTAGGAGAAAGAGAATGGTGGGCATGAAGGATATCCAAAGAGTCAGGAGATGGAGTATTTTGTGTGATGAAGGAAGGAAAGAAACATGCATTTATTAAGTGCCTACTGTGTGCTAGGCCCTGTTATAAATACTGTATAATTATGATTTTCATATTAATCAATATATGTGTAATGAATATATTAATAGATCAGAGTTTTAGAACTGCCTTTTCTATCTTGAGTCAGACTTACAATGCAGCTTGAAATGATCAATAAAACTTTGATAACACTTACAATCACTGGCATCCTTCTGTCTGCATACCTTAAGTGAACCAAATTAAAGATTGTAGAACCCGTTCCTGTCACAGAACTCTTGTCCTATGTAACGACCCACCAAGTAATGACCCCCAAGGACTGGAGTAGTATTGCTGTCACAGGACTCCAGAATTGTTGTACTGTTTTCCATTTGTGGGTTTGTTGTGGGAAACCACTCAAGATTGGGAAAACATTGTTTGTGAACCTTCCCCAAACCCTTCCTGGTGATTTATGTATGTTATGTCTTATCTTCACTTTAACAAGGTGAACTTCTAATCAGGAGAATCCTCTATTTGCAAATTTGTTCCTCATAATGAAACTAATTAATTAAACCGCTCCCTGCTTAATGGCATTTTGTCTCTGGCCTAATGTTTCCTCATTCTCAGGTTAGAGACTGGCTCAGTAAAATCCTGTTAACAATGCTATCTCATTTGATCCTCACAACAACACTGAGAGGTAGGAGCTATTATTTTAGCCCCTTTTTACAATTGAGGAAACAGGCAGATAGTAGTTAAATGATTTGCCCAGTGTCTGAGACTGGATTTGAACTCTTGTCTTTCTGACTATCCACTGTGCCACCTATAGGCCTCTGTCTAGGAGGCCAATAATAGCAGATGGCAATGGTGTATGAAGTATAAAAAGCCCATAAAAGGTGGGGATCCAAATAAAGGATCAGTATTTGATCCTGGAGGTAATAGGGAGCCGCTGGAGTTTATTGAGTAGCAGAGTGACATAGTCAGACCTGCACTTTAAGATGATTTTCTTTCCTGCTTTAAGTGAAGAGGTATCAGAATATTCCACGACTTTGTGAACTTCAGTAGGTGGGAAGAGCAGGCTGTCAAAGCACCCACATAGAGCTAACATCCAGGCCAGAGTCTACAGTCTACAAGCACAGCCCTAAAGACTTATTTGATTTAGTCCAGCTGAAATGCCAACTCAGGTAGGAATGAAGAGATTTTGGAAGTGAAGTTAGTGGCACAAATACTTTGTAGAAACTACTTCAAGTTTGAGATGACTCTTCCCAGGGTTCAAGGTAGTGTAGGAGAAAGTGTGCCCATAGGTGTTAGGGGGAAAAGTTGGTATTTCTACTCTTGCTATAACTTCTCAATAAATATCCATTCATAAAACTAATTGAAGTTAATCATTTAAATGATCCTGGGGAAATTTTTTAATTCTATCCCTGGAGGGTATCAATGACATAAGAGAGACAATCAATGACAATGGAGAGTGGGGAGAGTGCACCAGAATGGATTCAAACTGGGAGAAAGGCACCCCAACCTCTCAGGGGTACCCCTAAAACCTTGAGAGGGAGATGCAGCCTTGTTTGGGGACCTGACTTATTAGTGCAAGTGGGAATTGAGATAGATATCCCTGAAGCTCTATTAGGGCTACACCTATAGTCTGTTTTCTTTATTCTTCGTGTGTCACAGATTACTGTATAGGTGGGTAAGGTAATTGCTTTTTTTGATCACTGAATAAAAGTATTGAGATCTAAGTTCATCTTCAATAGGTCCACCAAAAGCATCTTTGGTCCAAATCCAGCAGCAAAAAGGACAATGAGGATCCCATATGCCCCATTCTATCCCCCAGAGACTTATTTTCTGAGATGTTTTGATAGTTTGAGAGCTTTTCATTCCATGTAGTTTTGAGATGATGAGTGCTTAGTAAGGCGATCCCTATTAAAAATTGCTCCTAAATATTTATGAGTCAATGATATGTCTAAGCAATTGTGGGCAATAGTTTCATCTGTAATAATGCTCTCATTTCGGTAGTTAATTGATTGAATTCTCAAGAACATTTTGTGGTTTGTTATTGAAGTGTGTGAATTTTTCATCTGTTATTTTAAAAGGACTGCAAACTTCTAAAGTATAATTCTTTTTTTTTTTTTCCAAATGCTTTGTTAACTTCTGGTTTACATCATTCATTTCCACAAGATTTTGAGTTACAATTTTTTCCCCATTTTCCCCTACCTACCCCCACCAAAATATCAGTCCCACAAGATATCCCCTCTTCCAATCTGCTCTCTCACATATCTTCTCCCATACCCCCTTTGACTTTTCCTGTAGGGCATGGTGGATCTCTATGCCCCAATGCCTGTATATCTTATTTCCCAATTACATATAAAATAGTATTAATAATAGTACTTATATATTTTTAAACATTTGAATTTAAAACTTTGAATTCCAGATTCATTTCCTTCTTCCCTTATCACCCACTCTTACTGGGAAGATAAGCAATTCAGTATATGTTGTGCATGTATAGCTATGCAAAACATTACCATAGTAGATATATTGTAAAAGACTGACTATATTTCCCTCTCTCCTATCCCACCTCCCACTTGGTCTATTCCCTACTTTGATCCTGTCCCTTTTCAAAAGTGGGTGCTTCCAACTTCCCTCCCCCCCAAGCCTGCCTTCCCTTCCATCATTCTCCCTCTCATCCCCTTCCCCCCACTCTCCTGTAGGGTGAGATATCCTATTTAGTATGTATGTCATTCTCTCCCTGAGCCAGATTCAATGAGAATAAGGTTTTGCCTTTTTGCCTTCCTGTTCTTCCCCTCCATTGTAACAGTTTTCACTTGCCTCTTCTATATGAGATAGTTTACCCCATTCTGTCTCTCCCTATCTCCTCTCATTACATTACTCTCTCACCTCTTAATTTCACCTTTTAAGTATCATCCCTTCCTTATAAAAATGGTCCTGTGCCCTCTGTCTATGTATACCTTTAAACATATATGCACACATTCACATATGTATTCATATGCCCATATACCCTTCTTCAACTATTTTCATACTAAGAAAAGTAAGTTACAATTATTGTTTTTCCATGTAGGAATGTAAATAGTTCAACTTTGATAAGTTCCTTGTGATTTCTTTTCCCTGTTTACCTTCTCAAGTTTCTCTTGCTTCTTGTATCTGAATGTCAAATTTTCTATTCAACTCTGTTTTTTTCATCAAGAATCCTTGAAAGTCCTCTATTCCACTGAATGACCAAATTTTCCCCTGAAACATGATACTCAATTTTGCTGGGTAGGTGATTCTTGGTTTTAATCCCAGTTCCTTTGACCTCCAGAATATCATATTCCAAGCCCTTTGTGTAGAGGCTGCCAGATTCAGTGTTATCCTGATTGTGTTTCCACAATATTCAAATTGTTTCTTCCTGGCTGCTTGAAATATTCTCTTCTTGATCTGGGAATTTCAGAACCTGCCTATAATATTCCTAGGAGTTTTCTTTTTGGGATCTTTTACAGGAGGTGACTGGTGGATTCTTTCCACTTCTATTTTGCCCTCTGCTGAAGTATAATTCTTGCTGCTTGATAATGTTTAAGTATCCAGTAGATACTAAATTTTTGCAACCTGCCATGCATGTCACATGGCACAGTCGCTACCATTTCCTTGCAAAATATCCATTGATTTATGGTTTTAGATTCCTTAAGAATCACCTTTTTAAAAAAATTACTGATAAGAATGACCTAGTCTTGTATCTCTCCCATAAAACCTGCTGTTTCCGTAAACAAATCTGCATGACATCAATTTGTTCTTCACTTCTTTGTTGACATATAATTGATGGAGTTCATGTGGCTATTGCCCATGGAAGGTCTTTAGCAGACTCTCTGCTAGAACTGTGTGTGTCCCGTGTTCTAGTCTTGGTTTTTGTTCCATTCCAGGCATTTCATAGACTTCATGCTAAAAGATTTTTAGCTACATTTGACTTATGTATATATTATCTCCCATCCAATAGAATGTGAGCTCATTTAGAGCAGGGACGTTTTGGTTTTGTGTTCATATTTCCAGCTACATAGTGTCTTGTACATGTTGTTGTCGAGTCATTGTTGGGTTGTGTCCAACTCTTTGGGACTCCATTTGGAGTTTTCTCGGCAGAAATACTGGAGTGGCTTACCATTTCCTTTTCCAACTTGTTTTACAAATGAGGAAACTGAGGCAAACAGGGTGAAGTGACTTGCCCAGGGTCACAGAGTTAGACTCTGAGGTCAGATTTGAGTCTTCCCGACTTCAGGCTTAGCACTCTCTCCACTAAACTACCTAGTCGCCCCTGTCTTAAACTTAGTAGAAATTAATAAATATTTGCCGAATTGAATTGAATTTATTCTACCTGTAGGGAGAATAAGGCTTTTGTTACTTGTCAGAATGCAAAACAAAGGCAGGAATATAAAAAAGAGGAAGCTGGGCAGAGGTCACCACCTCCTTTATTAACCCTTTCTGCTCTTGCTCCAAGTTGACTTACTTATTCATTTTGACAACCAGGAGCATTACAGGGGTTGAAAAGAACTTTGTCGCCCCAGTTCCTCCGTAGATTTGCTAAGAGGAATCCCTGGCATGTTTTAAAGTAATGCCTAAGAACAACCAGGAGGCATTGCAGGGGAATTTAGGGGAATAGGATCAGGTAACCATACCTGAGGGGAAAAAAGAGGAAAAGCTCTTTAAAGGATAGACAATCTTAGCCTGGAGGCTTTTGCTGACGTTTGCTGGCAGCCTGGCTGACTGCAGTAAAATAGCCTGACTAAGACTGAAAATGCTTAGCCTTCTCTTTCAGAAGGAGGCTGTTTAGAATCTGCCTCTGGGCAGATGGAAGGAGAGAGCCCCAGAAGCCCTAAAGAGACTGTACAAGGAAAGACCAGCAGATGGTAGCAGAGAGCAACTTAAGTGTGAAACCCAGAAGAAGAGGTGTCCAGCAGAGGGCAGTGCTGTAGAATGGAACAGCAGCACAGGACCCTAGTTCCATGGAGAAAGTCACTTGCCTAATGACCGCAGTCATTCTGCAGCATCAAAAGTATGAGTTGTCCCAAATACTCAAGGGCCCTGGCCAAATGTACTCCCTGAATATGTGACCTACACCACCAGCAGTAGGGGGGAAATCTTTCTTGTACTCATCTTAGGCTTTCTAATTAAATGTCTTTTACTTTGAAAGGGTGCATCTTCTGAGTGGCTGGTGAAAGAAACACCTCAATGGGATACATGGGCTCTGGTTTGGAGTAGTTACTCACCTACATGTACAATGTGGCTTAAACCTAGAATAGCATTCAAAGGGTCCTACTTGTGTATGTGTACATTGACGTGTGAGTATGCTAATGCATGTGTATCTTTTCACTTTGAAACTGCATTTTGCTCCAAATCTAGTAGGGAAGAGAGGCCATCTCCAGTCATTCTGATCTATATCTGGCCACTGGACCCAGATGGCTCTGGAGGAGAAAGTGAGGCTGGTGACTTTGCACAACCCTGCCTCACTTAAATCCAATTCACTTGCATGTCATGACATCATCTCTCTGATATCATGGTTGTCTCTGAGGATGAAGAAGAAGAAGGAGGAGGAGGAGGAGGAGGAGGAGGAGGAGGAGGAGAAGGAGAAGGAGGAGAAGAAGAAGAAGAAGAAGAAGAAGAAGAAGAAGAAGAAGAGAGAAGGAGAAGGAGAAGGAGGAGGAGGAGGAGGAGGAGGAGGGAGGAGGAGGAGGAGGAGGAGGAGGAGGAGGAGGAGAAGGAGAAGGAGAAGGAGAAGGAGGAGAAGAAGAAGAAGAAGAAGAAGAAGAAGAAGAAGAAGAAGAAGAAGAAGAAGAAGAAGAAGAAGAAGAAGAAGAAGAAGAGGAGGAGGGAGGAGGAGGAGGAGGAAGGAGAAGGAGAAGGAGAAGGAGAAGGAGGAGAAGGAGAAGGAGAAGGAGAAGGAGGAGAAGAAGAAGAAGAAGAAGAAGAAGAAGAAGAAGAAGAAGAAGAAGAAGAAGAAGAAGAAGAAGAAGAAGAAGAAGAAGAAGAAGAAAGAAGAAAGAAGAAGAAGAAGGAGAAGGAGAAGAAGAAGAAGAGAAGGAGAAGGAGAAGAAGAAGAAGAAGGAGAAGGAGAAGAAGGAGAAGGAGGAGGAGAAGAAGAAGGAGGAGGAGGAGAAGAAGAAGAAGAAGAAGGAGGAAGAAGAAGAAGAAGAAGAAGAAGAAGAAGGAGAAGGAGAAGGAGAGGAGGAGGAGGAGGAGGAGGAGGAGGAGAAGAAGAAGAAGAAGAAGAAGAAGAAGAAGAAGAAGAAGAAGAAGAAGAAGAAGAAGAAGAAGAAAGAGGAGAAGGAGGAGGAGGAGGAGAAGGAGAAGAAGGAGAAGAAGAAGGAGAAGGAGGAGGAGAAGAAGGAGGAGAAGAAGAAGAAGAAGAAGAAGAAGAAGAAGAAGAAGAAGAAGAAGAAGAAGAAGAAGGAGAAGAAGAAGAAGAAGAAGAAGAAGGAGAAGAAGAAGAAAGAGGAGGAGGAGGAGGCATGAGTCATTCTGCCTTCCTTCTGGTATCTGTAACATTATGCTGTCTGCTTCCAAGCAATGGGTTTATCATCTTCTTATGCATCTTCTTCCACCAACCAGACTTTAAAACAAACAAGCAATAAAACTAGGATTTCTTTAGCATTTTTTCTGACAGAATTTTTCTTAGGTTTGTAACATCGTCTTGATTTTGGCCCCACTCTCTCAGACCCAGAACTCTCCCCCTTTCCAGGGTTCTTGTGCGCCCTGAGGGGTGGCAGTAAGGCTCTCTTCTTTGCTGTTAGCTTGAGACCCCACTAGTTGTGTTCTCCTCATTGAGGAAGCCCTTGATTCCATTTAACCACTGAACACCAGATCATTTTTTTACAAAGGGATATTCAATCCAAAAATAC
Source organism: Gymnobelideus leadbeateri (assembly GCA_011680675.1). NCBI lineage: Eukaryota > Metazoa > Chordata > Mammalia > Diprotodontia > Petauridae > Gymnobelideus > Gymnobelideus leadbeateri. Next base: position 392,642 of record WOXC01010182.1, read on the forward strand.
AAGAACAAAGGACAAACACTTCCCCAAATACCTCACAGACACCATCTCCCTGTACCACAACTTGGCTCAGTTCCTACATAGTCCCACCAAGTTCATGGCCAAAGGTAGCCATCCTATTGGCTTCTGCTCTACCGGCATCCACGACCCTTGTTCCCCAGGCACTGCTTCTGGGCTGGATGCAATGGTGACCTAAACTTCAAAGCTCCCAGAGATTCCCTTCTCTGTACCTACAATGGAAGACAATAAATAAAAAGATCAAGGACTCAGGTCTTTTTCTCTGACTGGAACTGGGAGACATAAAGGCTGGGGGAAGGAGGAGAAAGTGGGGCCCATGGCTTCTCCCCTTAAAACATGGTTATCTCACAGAAAGCATTTAGTGATGAAGTCGCTTTGCTGCCTCAGATGAAAATGCAAGAAAAGCCCTGACCAACGCCATCTTGGGCTTTTTTGAAGATGCTGAGAGTTCCAGTTATACAGCCAATGGGAAAAGACTCTTCCCAGCTATGTGATAGGATAACACAGAATTTCCATACATGCTCTAGTCTTCCTGATTTTTCCAGAAGTAGGTCACCACTATCTTCTACCCGGATAAGTTCATCTTGGCAAAGTCATGGTATCTGCCCAAGTGCCAGCCCCCACGACACTCTCCCCTCCTTGAGAAATGTGCTATCCTTGGCCAACAGGCAGAGGGTATGTTTTGAACAAACTATCCCTGTTCCCAGTCCAGTACTCTGGTGTCTCTAGGCTAGCACAGGCATTGTCTTTTCTCTTGCTTCTCTAATTCCACATAGTAACAAGTCTCAGAACAGTTAATACAACACAATCTTATGCAGTTCCACATGCACGGCTGAAAAATCCCAATTATCCTTAAACACAAGGCTTTGCAGATCCAACCAACAAATGTTTTACAAATATTATTGCTTACTTAGTGCTTAACATATGCCTCATTTGCTGCTCAAATCACCTTCTTCAATATAAAAGCAAAAAAAAAAAAAGAAATAAAGAAAAAAGAAGGAAGGAAGAAAAGAATGAGGGAAATGAAGGAGGGAGGGAGGAAAAGAAGGAATGATGGAAGGAAGAAAGGAAGGAGGGAAGAAAAGGATGATGGGAGGAAGGAAAAAAGAAAGAAAGGGAGAAAGGAAGGGAAAGAGGGAGGGAGAAAGGAGGATTGAAAGAAAGAAAGAAGAGAAGAATTAAGGAAGGGAAGGAGGGAGGGAAGGAAAAAAAGGAAGGAAGGAAAGGAGAGAAGGAAGTAAGGAAGGAGTGCTTGTAGGTCCATAATTCTTTGTATTCATCTCTGATTTTGTGCCCTTCCTCTTCTGATCACATTCTTTTGAGGCAACTCTGGTGTAGTAGAAAGAGCCCTGAATTTGGGTTAGAAGACTTGGGTTTGATTTCTGGCTCTGAACCTTACAAGCCATGCTGGACAGTCAGCCATTCAACAAATATTTATTAAGGACTTACTATGTGTCTGACACTGTGTTAAAAGTTTGACACAAAGAAATGTAAATGCATAGATAATTGTACATACAAGATAAATCCAAGGTGAATGGGAGGTCATTTTGGAGGGAAGGTGCCTGCAGTCATGGGAGGAGGGGCACTGGGAAAGGCTTCTTGTAGAAGGTAGAATTTGAGGGAAGTCAGGAGGCAGAAGTGGGGAGGGAAACCATTCCAAGCATGGGGGGAAAGGGCAGGAACCAGTGAAAATGAATGGAATATGCAAAGGAATAGCAGCAAAGCCGGTGTCATGGGCTCAGAGCATGTGGAAGGGAATGAAGTGTAAGGAGACTTTTAATCCTCTAACAGGACGGGACTCGGTTATGAAGCACTTTAAAAGGCAAACAAGGGATTTCCTATTTAATCCTGGTCCTTATAAGTAGCCATTGGAATTTATTGATTGGAGGAATGACATGATCAGACCTGTGTTTTAGTAAAAATCTTTGGCAGCTGAGTAGAAAATGGATGGGAATGGGGAGAAGCTTGAGACAGGAAGACTAACCAGCAGGCTACTGCAATAGCCTGTGTGACCATGGCCTGGACAAGGGTAGTGGCCATGTGAATTCAGAGAAGGAGATCTGGAGCAAATACTTTGTGGAGTTAGAAACAAGCAAGACCTGGGATCATATTGGCTATGTGGGGTGAATAGGGGTGAAGAACTGAGGATGACACTGAGCCTGTGATCCTGGATTACTGGGAGGAGGGCAGTGCCTTTGACAGTAATGGGGGAGTTTGGAAAAGGGAAAGACAATGATGGGCACGTCATAATTTCTCTGACTCAGTTTCTTCATCTATAAAATGAGGATAGGGCTATTGTAATGATCAAATGATATAATGTTGGCAAAAGGAAATATGATACCAGCTCTTGTTATTCCTTTAAAATTTATTATCAGAGAATTCCCTGCTTTCTTTAGCTCTTTTTCTTTTCCTTTCTCAATGGAATCATGCACAATTATCCGGTCATTTCTGGAACAACTTCTCCTTTCTGGGTCATGTTTCTTTTAGAATCTCAAGCCATGGGGTCAAGCCCATATTTCCACTACATTTTTTGAAATTTACTTTCCTAAAGTCTAAGATATATGTCTGGCTAGGCTGGGCATTCTCCTTTTTTTTTTTTTTAACTATTAACAATTTCCAAATTCCTATTGGTGGTTTAAAGACTTTAAAGCTCTATTGATGTTGTCAGTGCTTTAGTTGTCAGGTTTTTTTTAAGGTCCTATCTGAACTTTACGGTGCTCATTTGTAAATTGGAAAAGTTGCCCAACATCTCCTTTCCTACCTTCCGAGAAACTCCCATGGGGATGGGAGCTGCAGGCTATAGCAGCAAGCATCCCAACATCCCCAGGGTAGCTGCCAACACAGGTTCTTAGATCTGCTTTTCAAAAGGAAAGCAACTCAAAATGGGTTAACAAGCTTTCTTTAATCAATCAAACATAGATCATAGATCGTTTACCTAGTTCAGGGGAAAAAGGTCAGCACCCCAAACTTCAGAGTATAGAGATAGATCAAACAGACAGGCTTCCAAACTGTCCAACCATTACATCAATACCAAATCACAGTTACCAGGGAGGGAAGCATCAACATCTGGGTTTTCAAAGCTGGGGTCTCTCAACAGCTGCCCAGAGTCTCATCTGGTCAAATCACGCAATACTTCTCAAAGTGAGCCCCAAAGCAAAGCCTCAGATCAAGGATTATATAGTCTTCTCCTGACTCAGAGAATGTACCCACCCTCTTGACCCACTGCCCAATCACACAGCATCAAGGTGTGGTCATTCCTGAAGACCAAGCCTCCTACCACAGGCTCCATGTGACCACATTCAGCCTATTAGAAAGCAGAGTATATTTTCAAATCAAGGAAGGTTCTCAGAGTCACTTAAGTCAATCAAAGTCTCTTAAGCCAATCAAATGGCCTAGGGGCAGGGAAGATCTTCGAATCTGCATTTTCATTACACAGGCAAATTCAGCTATCACAATTCAGGCAGAGTGCACTGGACAGACTCCTTTCAGACAGCCCTCATCACTGCGGGCTCTCTTCCCTCTGGCTTTCCCTTCCCGTTCTCCCACCAACAAGTCTTCCAGTGAAATGGAGAACAAGGATTGACACATGCTTTGCTGCTAAATCCCAAAGTCCTCTGGGCCATTTCATATTTCCTGCTGCTAGGCTCTCTAGGAGCAGTGGCACCATAGTGCATAGAATGCTAGCCCTAAATTCAGGAAGACTCATCTCCCTGAGTTCAAATACAGCCTCAGACATTTACTAGCTGTGTGACCCTGGGCAAGTCACTTCACCATGCTTGCCTCAGTTTCCTCATGTGTAGAATGAGTTGAAGAAGGAAATAGCAAACCACTCCAGTATCTCTGCCAAGAAAACCCCAAATGGGATCACCAAGAGTCAGACATGACTGAAAAATGATCAAACAAAGCAGGACTTGTGTAATAGTATACAAAGGGAAGCTAAATAAGTCAGAGAAGGAAGAAAAAAGAAGATGATAATGTATTGACAGGAGAAGAAACAGTGTAAGGTCATTAGAACACTATGGGACTGGGGATAGAGAGGGATATAGGAATTGCTGTTTGCATGGGAAAATTCCCACAACTCCTGAAACCACAAAGTCAGGCAAGAAAAGGAACAGATTTATTTAGGAATGTCAAGAAGTATACAGATTGATAATTCAACTGTTAGACTACCATGTACACTCCAGGCACCCACCTTCAGAAATAAGATACCTGGTAAAGCTCAGCAGTGTGTGCCATGATTCAGAGGAGCTGTCCCATACATTGTCTGACCCTCTATTAGGGGGAAGATATAACATATATTGTAGTGGTGACGAGTGAAGGGGTGTTTTGTTCTGGGAAGGTGGAAAGTTGGGACAAGGCAGTGAAGAGGGGAGAGGGCACACCTGCTGTAGCAGATAAATGGTGGGATCGGACGGAAGGCTAAAGTAGGTATGATGTGTAGGGCCAGATGTTAGAGAGAGTGACTTAAGTGGACTACCTCACACACCAACCAACTAGGTTGGGTCCTAGGGAAGGAGCTCCAAAGATAAGTGAATTCACTTCTCCAGGGACTGGGGCATATATTCAGGAAGACTGTGGTGTGGAGGTCTGGGTCTCCAGTCCAATATGGAGGATACTGGTCCAAGAAGGGAGGAGCAGGTCAGCATGGACAGGCAGATGACCAGATGAGAGGATGGCTGACTGAATGAGATGTGAAACTCAAGCATAGATACTCAATGGTCTTGAAATGCCCTCCCCCCATTTCCTAACCTCTCACTCCTCCCTTTTCTCCTACCTCTCTACAGAAAACCAGTACCTGCCTTTGGGAGGGAGGGTTTGAGATGCCTTACATATTTTAAGAAATCTCAATGGAAAAGACCTTTAAATTTAGGGCTTTATTCTGAGAACAAGGACTTTGAAACCCAAATACACATCTCTCCATAATTAGTGACTTTCCTACCACGCTATACCACTCTCTGGACACAGGGCAATTTAAAGCTTGGCTCTACACCACCAATCTGCCTACTGTCCAGAATGACTACACATTTACTTTGTATATATTTTGCACTTACTTAACTTGTGTATGTGGGTATTTTCCCACATAAAAGTGCGAACTCATTGCTGTTATTGTTCAGTCATGACCCCATTTGGGGTTTACTTGACAAATTGGTTTGCAGTTTCTTTCTCCAACTCATTTTATAGATGAGGAAACCGAGGCAAAAAGGGTTAAGTGACTTGTTCAGGTCATACAGCTAGTAAGTATCTGAGGACAGATTTGAACTCAAGAAGAGATTTCCTGCCTTCCTGTTGACACTCTATCCACTGTGCCACTTAGCTGCCCAAATTCTAGGCAAGGAATATTTCTTTTTGTCTTTTTACCCTCAAAGCTTAACATGGTACCCAGTACACAGTAGGTACTTAATAAATGCTTGTTGGATTGGATGAATTTAATTCCTGATGCCCCTAAATATTCACCCAGGGAGCTCTAATCAATAGTTTACTTCCACAGTCACCAGCAAGAGTTGTGGAGGGAATGTTTCCCTGAGACCTTCAATACCTGCATCTCTCTTCCCATTCCAGCCCTACACTGGCTGATCTCTTGACAAAGAGCCTTTACGGACTAAGTCCTGGCTGGATCTTCTTCTTCTTCTTCTTCTTCTGCTTCTGCTTCTGCTTCTGCTTCTGCTTCTTCTTCTTTTTTGAAGGGGGAAAGGCAGGGTAATTGGGGTTAAGTCACTTGCCCAAGGTCACACTGCTAGTAAGTGTGAGACTGGATTTGAATTCAGGTCTTCCTGATTCCAGGGCAGGTGCTCTATTCACTGTGCCACCTAGCCACCCCTGGACCCACCTCTGCTTGCTGTGGCTACTCCAAGTATGTTTTCTCACTAAAGAGAGTTCCAGGTTTTCAGTCACTGCTGTCACATTCCGTTCTTGATACAGTCTCCTGGCAGTTTGCCGTCCACCACCAGCAGCTGAAGAGATGTGACCTCTACTCTCCTTTCTTTTTTTTTTTTTTTTTTTTGCTTTTTGGAGGGCAATTGGGGTTAAGTAGCTTGCCCAAGGTCACACAGCTTTTGTTTGTGTGCATTAAGTGTTGGAGGCCGGATGAATCTGAACTCAGGTCCTTCTGACTCCAGGGCCAATGCTCTACTCACTGCACCACCTAGCCGCCCCTCTCCTCTTCTTTCTCATTACTACCCAGAGTGATTTGTTTTGTTCAGAATAGCATAGTAAAGCTAATCATTAAATCTGAGAGATAATTGTCTTAAGCTAAATATTATCCACATTGGGCTGTCATTGACTACAGTGTTTTGAAAGTCCTCTTTACCCTTCACGACTGTCAATAATCTGGGTTTATTGTTGGGCACCCCAGACCTAAGGGCAAAGTCCCATGGAAAGAAAGTCTGGTCTAGCCAGGCTTAAGAAAAAAAAAAAAAAGGATGCACCTTTACAAGACCTTGCTGTCCCAGGTGGAAGTTTTGCATATTTAGAGCATGGCCTTCAATTCCTTTGATAGAAAAAAAAAATCAGTCTTAGGGAACCATCTCCAGAATAATAAAGGCCAACTGAGCTAGTTAAAAAGATCATCACTCAGGAGATTTGAGTTAATTAATTGTTGGTGTTTATAGACATCTGTTATAGATCAGGTATATGCTGGTTCCAAGAGCAGGATCAGGATCTGGAATGCTTGAATCAAGGAGGAACATTGCTTAAAACCCAGTATTTTACTAAATACAAATTCTCAGCAAGGAGATATGTTGGCAAGTGCAATTCTCCAGGTCCTACCCCTGGGGTTTCACCCAAGTTGATCACAATAATAGCTCACAATAACAGAAATAAAATGGGAGTGAAAGAAACTACTTTCTCTTTTTGAAGGAAAAAAATAAGGTGTGGGGAACCTGTGGCAACAAGTTCTGGGAAGTGTGAATTCAATCAAAGGACTGCACTTGAGAACCTAGAGGGGCACATGTGGCCTCAAGGCCATAGGTTCTCCACCCATGGAATATGCATTTATCAAGTACTTACTATTTGTCACACACTGTGCTAAGCACTTTACGAATATTATCATAACAACCTGGAACATAGGTGCTGTCATTATCCCCATTTTATGGTTAGGGATACTGAGGCAGGCAAAGGTTAAGTGACTTGCTTAGAGTCACACAGCTAGTAAGTATCTGAGGCTAAATCTGAACTCATGTCTACCTGATTCCAGACCCAGTGCCTTATCTACTGCACCACCCAGCTGGCTTCTCAAGAGTGGTTTATACAGGATTCCCAAAAAGTAGGCTTTAGTGCATTCAGTCTATTCCCATTCTCTATAACTAAACAGCCCCTCAGGGCCCAAAGCCTGGACAGAATGAAGAATTTACAAGAAAGATCTTTAAGATTTACAAAATGTTTTACAGAAATTATCTCATTTGCTTCTCATAACACTCCTGAGAGTGTTAAAAAGAGAGTTAAAAACACTGTCCAGGTATAATAACTCCCATTTTGTAGAAGGAGGAACTGAGGCTCAGAAATCAAATGACTTTTCCACTGTCACACAAGTAGTATGTGATACAGGTGAAGTTCAAACAAGGCCTTCCTGATTCCAGGTCCGACACTCTGTCCACTGCATCTTATGGCCTCTTCTAACTCAGATATTGATGATCTGTATGATGTTGGGCAAGTGCCTTAATCTTGATTTTCCTTGGATTCACTATTGATAAAATGTGACTACTTACCCAAGAAGAAGTTCCCTGATTGTCTCAATCTTTTTAAGGACTAATGTACACTAAAGAAAGACATCGTTCAATTTTTGTAGGTACATGAACAGTTACACTTCACTGCATTTCTCAGGCCATCCCCATGCCCAGAATACACTCTCTCTCTCTCTCTCTCTCTCTCTCTCTCTCTCTCTCTCTCTCTCTCTCTTTGGTAATTTTTATTTTCTTGATTTTTGGAGGGGGGAAGGCAGGGCAATTGGGGTTAAGTGACTTTCCCAAGGACACATGGCTAATTTTGTGTTAAATGTCTGAAACCAGATTTGAACTCAAGTCCTCCTGACTCCAGGGCTGGTGGTCTATTCACTGTGCCACCTAGACGTCCCGAATGTACTCTCTCTTAATCTTTACCAACTGAAATTCTTATTTTACTTCAAGGTTCAATGCAAGTACCATCTCCTCCATGAAGCCTTCCCTGATACTCCCCTATCCATGTTCCAACTAAAAATGACCTCTCTTTAATCAAATTTTCTTAGATCCTTTTACATGGTTCTCTGCTTTGCCCCATCACATTCTACTTCATATCAAAAGGATAGGGACTATACCTATGACTTCAATGGTATATAGGGAACTCTCAGATGAGAAAAGTTCCTCTACCAATAGAAGTCAGAACCTTCTCTGCAGCTTATAGTCTTAGAAAACTGCCCAGAACACTGAGAGACTAAGTGACCTACTTGTCCTGTGTCATACAGTTAATATGTGCTAGAGGCAGGATTCAATCCAGTCTTTCTGGTACTGAGGTCAAGCTCTCTGTCCACTATATCGTGGCTGCCTCTCATCTTTGTCATACCTGTAATGATTTATATAAGGATTTTGTCAAGGGAATTCCTTGATCAATTTGATTTCATATTGAGAATGCCTTTATTTGTTTACAGGTTCTTGTTAAGTCCTTTGTGTTTTATGCATTTTCTGTGGGGTGAAATAAATGTTGTCCTATACCCAATGCTATTTGTTACCTTGTGTGCTTAAATAGGATCTGAGGACCCTGCTACATATATCTGTGGAAACCTGGGCATACATAAACTGCACTGAGAGATTTTTCCAAGTATAAAACCTGGGTGAGGGGAGGGAACCAAAGAAAATGCAACCTTTTGAAGGTAGTCTCTGGTCCATGTGAGGCCAAAGCTTAGAGCACTTTGGACCATGATTTACATTTGTATATGTCATATCCCTTCTGTTAGATTGTAAATACTCAAGGGCAGGGACTATTTTTTTTTCTTTGCCTAGCACAGTATTTTGAACATAGTAAATGCATGATAACTGTCTATCGACTTGACTATAGTTGAACTGAATTACTAGTATGATATTTAGTGCACTAGAAATATCCCATTCAAATACTGTGAGTCAAGAAATGATAGGTTATTAGTCCTTTTGAGACTCTTTGGTTTTTATTAATAGGCCCAAGCATATAGAGGTTCAGAATATGTTGTCTGTAATTTTGGAGGATGGTAATATAAGGCATATTGCATTATTTGGCCATTTCAAGGGATGCAGAATAAAGTTGTAGGGAGAACACTACTTTGAGGTCTTTGGTTCTCTGAATCTAGCTTTGGGATGATGACCCATTGAATGCCTCCTCTTCCTCAAGATGTAAGAATTCACAGAATCCCGCTAAGAATCACTTAAGAATGATGTGCTCTTCACTGGAGACTAGTCTGATAGGAGAAGGTGTCCCAAATTGTTAACTTCGTTTTGGAAGGAGTCTTTAGAAAAATGGTGCCTTGATGGGCCTAAAAGAGTGAACATCAAAAAAGGGAGCCACTTGCTTCCTCTTGCCAGGTTTAATTAGGCTTGCTATTAGCAATAGTCTGGGGACACTTTTAAGTACATACAATGTGTCACAGATTCATAGACTGTGAGAGCCAGAAGCAATCTTAGAAGATGCTTAGCCCAAACCCTCATTTTCCAGATGAATGAATAAATGAATGAATGAATGAATGAAAAAGTATGTATTGATTATTTACTATGTGCAAAGAAAGCTCTGTGCTATGTTCTGGGGATACAATTAGAAAAGTAAGACAGGCCCTGCTCTCCAGAAGCTCACATTCTAATGGGGGGAAAGGAGAGGCACAGCACATATGGGAGGTTTCAGCTGCAAGTCAGGTAGAAAGACCCCAAGGTCTTTAGGGTGCACTGGCAAAGCAGATAGTAATGCATGTACTTTGACATTGTTCCCACAGATAAAAATCGTATCTGTCCCTGATATTGAACAATCTGATACTGCCAAGGACTTAGGGTGGCAAAAACTTTCTTTTCTGGGTCTTCTGGAGTTCTGGTTATTGAAGAGATGGGGGCTGTAGCCTCCACTGATGAGGAACCTGAAGCCTGGGGGGCAAAGGCACTGCACAGAGGTGAAGGGACTTATATTGTCATTGTTCGTTTTGTCCAGTGATTATTTGGTTGCTGTCAAGAATCCTGGTGTGGAAACCTTTCTCCAGTAATGTTGATCAACACATAGTCAGGCATGCTAGGTCACAGTTTACATTTGTTCACATCATACCCCTTATGTTATTATATGTATGTATATATGCATGTATGTAGATATATGTAGATATGTATACGTGTGTATATATATGTATATATACATATATATATAATGTAATATATTAAGGGCAGGGAATGGGTTATTTTTCATCTTTGGCACATGAACTTGAATGTTACAGTAAGTATATAATATTTGTCTGTTGACTTGAGTATGGGAGTTAAATGATTTGTCTTGGCTCAGGCAGCTTTAGAGGTAGGACTTCAACTCAGATCCTCCTGGTTATTGACTTGACTTGGTTTTTGACTTGACTGGTCTAGTCATCTGGTTATTATCTCACACTGCCATTTTGTATTGTTGATAATGCATAAACACCTCTCTGTAGCAATCACACGCCATTTTGTTGTTGTTCAATTGTTTTCAGTCCTGTCCAAGTCTCTATAACCCTATTTGGGGTTTACTGGATTAGTTCACAATTTCCTTCTCCAGCTCATTTTTTTTTTTTTTTTGCTTTTTGGAGGGCATTTGGGGTTAAGTTGCTTGCCCAAGGTCACATGGCTAGTTTTTGTGTTAAGTGTCTGAGGCCAGATTTGAACTCAGATCTTCCTGACTCCAGGGCCCGTGCTCTACTCACTGCACCACCTAGTCGCCCCTTCTCCAGCTCATTTTATGGATGAGAAAACTAAGGCAAACAGAGTTGTGACTTACCCAAGGTCACATAGCTAGTAAGTGTCTGAAGCTGGATTTGAACTCAGGAAGATGAGTCTTTCTGACTCTGGGTCTGACATTCTTTTTTTTTTTTTTTTTTGCTTTTTGGAGGGCAATTGGGGTTAATCAACTTGCCCAAGGTCACACGGCTAGGTTTTTGTCTGTGTGTGCATTAAGTGTCTGAGGCTGGATCCGAACTCAGGTCCTTCTGACTCCAGGGCCGATGCTCTATTCACTGCGATGCCTAGCCACCCCAAGGTCTGACATTCTATCTACTGCACCACCTAGCTGCCAATCACACATAATACATGCAGGCAATATGAACATATAATACAAATTACATCAACTCAAATCCCTTTAGAATGATAGAAAGTGTCAGAAATTTTCTGCGTTGAAGTGAGGCCTGATGTAAAAGCATTAACAACATCAACTCTTCATCTTGTGATTAGAACAGATAGTAGATGGGCTGCCAAAATAGGAGCTGCATCAGGCCAAGGTACTCAAAATAGCCTTGTTATATGCACTGTCCTGAGGCACTTTTGCCCAACACAGATGATATTATTCAGTGTCACATGTCTGAGTGCTGACAACCCCTATCCTAGTGTTGAGTCTTTCTTATCTAGACTTCTCTATGGGCTGTTTGGAACCAGGTCAACTCATCATCAGTCATCACCATTATCCTCTATTATCTAATAATCAAGCTCACCTTCTCAAAAACTGAAAGACAAACAAGATGGAGGGAAGAAATCACGAACTGATCTGGGTTCCAACCCCAGCTCTGTAATTAAATCGCTATACAACTGGGCAAATCGCTTCCTTCTAGGTCTCAGTTTTCTCATTTATCTAAGAGGGTGAGGAGTTTATGACGGCTCCAATATTCTGTCAGTGAGATGTTGGATGCACAGCATTGTGTAAAGCTCAGAGGTGCAAAATCTATAGATTTTATGATTCGATTATCTAGTTAAGATAGCTAATGATACTTAAGATAATCACCAGGATGGGGAAAATATCCAGATTGGACCAGATGTCCAATTGGATGCAGGAATTCTGTTCTGGAGGAAACAGAATTATGAAGGCTTTGAATCACAAGGTATATGGAGGGGAAGATCAACCAGTCTATGTTATAGGTGCTCTCGTAGATTCTGGGTATACAAAGACAGATGTGAATCAGTTCCAGACCCTGAAGATCTTACCCTCTAGAGAGAAGGGATAACATATATAAGTAAAATAGATATAATTTTCAAGGGAAGGCAATGACCACTGAGGAAATCAAGAAAGATTTCATGTAGAAGGGGGTGACTGAACGGTGACTTGAAGGAAGCTGGGGATTCTGAGAGGTGGAGGCATTCCAGACTTGCAGGACAGCCAGTTCTAAAGCACAGTGATGGCGGGCCCTGTGGCTCAATGGATAGAGTGCTGGGCCTGGAATCGGGAAAACCTGAATTCCAATCAGTCCTCAGACACATACTAGCTCTGTGGCTGTGGGCAAGTCACTTAACCTCTGTTTGCCTTAATCCACTGGAGAAGGAAATGGCAAACCAATTCAGTATCTTTGCCAAGAAAACTCCATAGGCAATATAGTCCATAGTCCACAGAATCACAGAGTCAGAAACAATTGAATGACTAAACAACAAGATTTGAACTTTAAAATCAGACAATGTTAGAGATGGAGGAAACATTAGATACCATTCAGTCCCACACTTGTATATTAATAGATGAGGAAACTGAAGCACAGAGGTAGGAAATTTCCCTTTGTAGTGTTTCAATATGCTTTGTATATAATATATATATATATACACATATACAAATATAGTATTCTATTATATAATAGTCTATATATATATATATAGTGTTCTACTATATTATATATAGTATTATGTGTACTCTATATACTATATTTATATGTGTGTGTCTATGTCTATGTCTCTATGTCTATATCTATATCCATATCTATATCTATATCTATATCTATATCTATATCCATATCCATATCTATATCTATGTTGTCTCCTCTAGTCAATGTAAGCTATTTGAGAGTAGGAACTAATTTCTTTTTTGAGTTTGTATACACAGGGCTAGCTTAGTGCCTGTCACACAGTAAGTAATTAGTAAATACTCCCTGGCTGTGTAAGAGAGATGTGTCCACATGAGCTGTCTAGTACAGATGTGGCTTGAGGATGGTAGGGATATATATGATCTGAGGCCTGGCCTGCCTCTAGGAAAAGGAGGGTCGTGTAAGAGCTGTGACTAGCCCAGAGGGTTGTCTGGGGGAGAGGAACAGGCTGCTTCAATACAGACACTGAGGCTGGGTGCTCTCTCCTCTAGTTTCCAAGAGGAGGTATCAGGCTAGAATTATATCTATCTGCTCCTTTCAAATAACTCTGGTCTAGGGGTATGGGACTGGTTTCACAAGGAAAAATACTTCCTACTCACTCTTAAGGGAGAGGGAAGGCCTTAGCTCACACTCACTAGCTCATCTGTCTCATGCCAAATTCTGGTTATACAAATGACCATAACAAATAACAAAAGACAAGAAAAACTATTTATCCTAGCAAAACAATGAAAAGAAATTGCAGAATACCTGTAGAGTAGAATGTACCAAAAAACATAAGAATGAATGAACTCTCAGAAAGAGAGCTGGGGTGGGGTATAAGGAAACAGAGAGGGGGAGGCAGGAAGACAAAGGGAGAAAGGGAGAAAGAGAGAGGGAGGGAGCGAGATGGAGGGGGGAGAAAAGGGTATAGGAAGGGAGAGAGAGAGAGTGAGTGAGAAAGAGAGAGGAGAGAGAGGGAAGAGAAAAAGTGAAAAAGAGAGGAAAGAGACAGAAAGAGGGAGGGAGGGAGAGAGAGAGAGAGAGAGAGAGAGAGAGAGAGAGAGAGAGAGAGAGAGAGAAGCAATCTCACTCAGAGAAGCCTCTCTGATTATAAGTGATAGAAATCCAGTAGGTTGAGATGCTTGGATTCCCCCACACGTCAACAGTTTTGGAAGGCATTTAGCACTTGCTCTTTCAACCATTTCTCTCCTCCTTTCATCTCTTTCCCAAAGCTGCTCAGAAACCAGAAACCCAAGTCCCTTATGTAGGTGCCCAGTGCTCTACTCAGCATTCTCTCCACCACTTGGTAGTCCCCCCCCTTGCATACACAGAAGCCCAGATTGGTTGGGTGCTGGGATATATTTGACTCGTTGATTCATTGACTGAAGTGACTTGCTCAAGATCACTTGTAGCAGACTCGGAGCAGAGCCCACAATCTAACCTTTACAATGATATACTACCAGTTTTTGCCTCACTCATCAGTGTTCTTTCCAAGACTCCATCAATTCCCTCTGCAACAGGCCATCAGACCTTATGAACTGGTCAGTCTCAGAGAAACAATGTGATACACTCTCTCCTCCTCACTCCCTGAACTCCCTACTGCCTCCCCCTCTCTGTTTCCTTATACCCCACCCCAGCTCTCTTTCTGAGAGTTCATTCATTCTTATGTTTTTTGGTACATTCTACTCTACAGGCTCAAACTTTATGTCTCATGGACATTTGTACATCAGGGAATGCTATGGCAAGCTCTTATGGGCATTTCATTGGTATGGGCCTGGTATGTGCTTTCAGGCCATTTTAACTGTAGCTGCAGACTTTTAACACATTGCCATAAAGCAAAAAAACAAAAAACAAACAAACAAAAAAAAACATAGTACTTTCCTGCTACCTCTGCACTTAATTATTTAGTCAGTCAACTAGTATTTATAAAATACCTATTGTGTACCATAGACACTGTACTAAGAGGTAATGTTTATATAGTGTTTTAAGGTTTACAAAGCACTTTATAAATGTTATCTCAACTTCACAACAGCTCTAGGAGATAAGTGCTATTATCATCCCCATTTTACAGTCTAGGAAACTGAGGTGGGTAGTGGTTAAAGTGACTCACCCAGGATCACACATCTAGTAAATGTCAGAGACCAGATTTGAACTTGGGTCTTCCTGATTCCAGGCCCATCGTTCCATCCACTGCACCATCTAATCTGCCTCTACTTATGGTCTCCCATCTCTAACTACAATGTTTAAACATCTGAAATCTCTGTGTATGAACAACAAGCAGCTCTGCATCCGATTTCACCATTTCTAGCTTATATTTTCTGAAAGAAAATAACAGAGTTGCTTTTGATTTTCTTAAAAAGGAAAAACTTCCCTAAGACATGTTTGTGATACAATGATCCCCCGGCTTGCTCGCCTTTGGATGCATTTGGCAATTCTGCTGATGAGTAAGGCAGTCAGCTGGGTAATTTCCCATGAGGCCTCATCCTTATTGCAGTATTACTCTTTTCAAAGCCACTCTGTCCATCCTGCCACCTTCCCAGCCTTATCACAAGCAATGGTGTGTAGGTGTTGAATCAGTCACCAGGGGGCTCCCGTGGTACTCAATGAGTCTTGATTCACCTAGAAAGCCAGCAAGGCTTTATGTAACAAAGAGATGTGAAGCCTGGGATGAAAGGATAGACCTCACACTCTGGCCAAATTCTGCAGCCAGAATAGGGCTGATTTCAGGGAGGTGGCAAGTCCCACATTAGTTGCTACTGATTCACCAAGCCAGGCTGAAAGGAATCCCAGGATCACAGAATATTAGAGCTCAAAGTAAGGTTGCCAAGTCCCTGGGTCTTTGCCCAGCTTGGCTGGCGTTTGTATTGCAGAAGCCAGTTCCAGCTAATTGATATGTCATGGTATAGCTTATTTTGTTTTCATTTGGCTTTTTAAAACTGTGGCCGAAAGACATGCTAATGATCATTCAACCCAACCCTTTCATTTTACGGGTGAAGAAAATGAGGCCTCTTCCCCACCCCCCACCCCCATATCCAATCTGTTCCCAAGGCCTGCCAATTTTACCTTCTTAACATTTCTCCCATATGCCCCTTCTTTCCTCTGGCAGTGCCACCTGTCTGGTGCAGGCCCTAGTCACCTTACACCTGCTGTCTCAAATGTCTCCCCATTCCAGCTCATCATTCCTTCAGTAGCTACAGTGATCTTCCTGAAGGGCAGGTCTGACCATGTCACTCCTCTACTCAATAAACTCCATTGACTCCCTATTGCCTACAGCATCAAACATAAAATGCTCTGTTTGACATTCAAAGCTCTTCATAGCTTAGTCCCCTCCTACCTTTCGAGTCTTCTCATCCCTTATACTCCTCTCCCCTTGATCTATAAGGGCTATGTAAATAGTTCCACCCTTTGGCTTTTTGGACCCTTCAGTCTTGGTATTCTTTTCTTCTGTTTTCTCCCTCTTGGTTTTCTGGGAAGAGAGGTGAGAGGGTTGGGGGAGGTGGGGAGGAGAGTGCTCTTCTTTCTCTTTTTAAAGAAGCACATGGCAGCTGGAAACACATTCTTACCTAGGTGAGTATGACATTGGTCTTTAAGCTCCTGGATGCCTTCTTCTTCCTTTCTTTTTCTGAGTATAGGTAGGTTGCTAGACAGCCAGAGAAATGGATATTTCTAGCATTGGTGTTTATCCTGACTTTGAAAGTTCCTGAAACTGGAGCTTGCCAACCAAGAATGAATTTATTTTTCCTTAACAGCATGCTTCATGGAAGAGAAGAATATCACTGCTAGGATTATTTTATATCTGAAGAACAAAAGTCCTGGCTGTGTAAGGGATTGGAACCTTGCCAACCCTCCCACATAGGTGGGGAGCCTGTGGCCTCAAGGACACATATGGCCCTCTAGGCCCTCAAGGGTCCCCCAAGAGAATTTGTTCTGTGAAGTTTAGATTCAGTCAAAGGGCAAAAAACCTAGAGGATCACATGTGACATTGATACCACGGGTTCCCCACCTCTGCTCTATGATAATTGTCCTTAATTCCTTGGGCAGTGTGGGTCTGAAATGAATGCAAAATACCTGTTCTTTTTTTTTTCACTTTTTGGAGGGGAGTTGTGTTAATTGACTTGCCCAAGGTCACATGGCTAGTTTTTGTGTTGTGTCTGAGTCCGGATTTGAACTCAGATCCTCCTGACTCCAGGGCCAGAGCTCTATTCACTGGGCCACCTAGCCACCCCCAAAATAACTCTTCTTTAGTACCACAAAGGTATTTACCTTTTAGGGGACTATATTGAGTAAAATTACCCATTGAGTATTTTATATATTTGTTCATATGTCTTTGTGTCTCTTGTGTCCTATGTAAATACTGATGGGAAGGAAATGAACATCTATCCTATCCCTGACACCCATATTATACACCAAATACCTTTTGGGGGGGGCATCCTGTTTTCCACATTTGGGGAAACCCTGAAACATGAACTATACCTAAATTTTGTTTTAGAGGCTTTCTTGGGAGTTTTAATCCAAAGTTGGGGCAGTGCCATAGAAAGAAACATGACCACCCTGGAGTCAGACTCAACAGGATTGAACCACATACCCCTAAAGGGGTATTCAGAGCCTTGGAGTATATGAATAAGAAAATATAATATATGGAGTTGTGTCATGTTTTTCTCTGTAGAAGATGAAATAACAAGTAACATTATTCATTATGCAAAACATTTAACTCACCCTGTTTTGAAATGTTCAGATGACATTTATTGTATATGCATAAAATAGAATCTATAGGATTACAAAGAAAACTAATTATATTGAAATAGTTATCAAAATATTTTTTTTAAATTCATGGACTCCAAATTAAGAATATCTGTTTTAAATAATGAATCCCCACTTTTACAATAACTAATTCACACACAACTTTTCAGGAGCACAACTACTATATAAAGCAAACTATACATGTGTTGGTCAATCCCATCCTCATGGTGAGAGGCTCGTTCACTCTGATGACTGGTAGACAGTGCCCCAAGGAGATATTGCTTCAGTTCTTGAAAGGGCTTCTCAATGAACATAGTTAGGAACAGCCCAGTGGTAAATGTCAAAAAGCAGTGTCCAGAGAAAAGGTAGAACTAAGGAAGGAAAAGAAGGCAGAGTGGGTAGGATTGTTCTCTGGAAAAAAAAATAATTAACTCACATCTTTCCTTTTACTCAGCAAACATACAATTGCAAGCAGGGTTTCAATATAAACACAAGTTTATATATGCATATATACATATATGCATATATACATATATACATATATGCATATATAAACATATGCATTGGAGCAGAGCCATTCACACCCTTCCTTAGGATTCACTCTAATCCTCTCATATATCATAACATACTTCTCTTCTATGGAAACTGTATCCTCCACACCCATCCCTCTTTCCCCAGAGATCTAAGCTTGCTATAAAATAAGTTGCAGATTTGTGTGGGAATTCACCATACTGATGAAATCATAGATCTAGAGCAAATAATGGTGATGAGTAGTAGAGTGACCACAGTTAGCTATATTGATTCAAAATTTGATGTCAGTTTTTTAAAACCCAAAAGACAATGAAGAAAATGCTTTGTAGAAATAGTATAAAGTGAGGAAAGCTAGGTAGCACTCTGGATAGAGCATTGGGCCTCAAGTAAGGAAGACCTGAGTTCAAATCCAGTCTCAGACACTTACTAGCTATGTAACCCTGGGCAAGTCACTTAGTTTCCCCATCTATAAAATGAGCTGGAGAAGGAAACGGCAAACCACTTCAGTATCTTAGCCAAGGAAACCCCACATGACGTTATGAAGAGTCAGACACAATTGGAACAAATGAACAACAATAGTATGAAGTTCTATTTATCTTTATTTCCATTTAGATCTTGACCAGTTCCTTCCCTCTCTAAATTCCATAGTCATAGAATTTGCCATTATGACTGCATCAAATATCTCTGCTGACCAGTTGACCCTCAAAGCCTTTTTACACCAAGAAAAATTATAAGGATGTCATGTTATGCCAAAAACATGCCTTCCCTCTTTCAAAGAAAAGCAAAAACAATTAGGCTCAAAGAAAATGGCTTTTTATAGCCTTCATTTCCCAATGAAAGAGCAGATTGTAAGGGTCACAAAGACCCAACAAGAGAACTCACCATGTTGGTGTCAGTGTGATGAATAAGAGTTTCCTGAAGGCTATTATAGAGTATGATCAGCATCGGATGTACCAAGAAGCAGGCATAACGAATGTTGGCAAGTACATTCCAAATGTCACAAGAAAGCACTTGCTTCACCAGACCTGTGAAAAAGCAGTCTTTGACTCAGTGTGGTAGTAAACACTTTCTTTTGGCCTTTGTTGGATACTCATTTTTGCTTCCTTTGGCTTAGAAGTCAAAATCTAGGAAAATTATTCTAAGGAAGCATCTGCTTATTTGGATTTAAAAGGGTTTAACACCATTACCAAAGCATGAAGGAACAGTTTCTTTTTACTACTAGTAAACCTAGAGAGGTTAAGTAATCTGTTTGTACCCACATCCCCTGACTCCAAATTAAAACTTTCCACTACAATATGCTTCCTCCTTTTACTAAACTTCCTGGTCTTTGAAACTAGGCCATGACATGGACATATCATTAATTTCCTTATTAACCACTATGATTAGAATACCACTGAACATAATCCTTAAATAAATCAGGGTTGAGAGACAAGCCCAGGGCCACACAACTAGTAGTGTCTGAGGCTGGATTTGAACTCAGGTCCTCCTGATTCCAAGGGCAGGTGCTCTATCCACTGTACCACCCGGCTGCCTCAATTTCCTCAAATTTTTTTCAGAGAACATGAAGCTGCTTTGTATTTCCTGAAGTACTACACGAAGCCCTACTGACTATATGGACCTTTCCTTGTGGGTATGTTGCTTTTTTTCAGAACTCACATTTGGGGGAAAGGATTTAAACAAAACATTATACGGTTTTAAAAACAGAGCCATAAATATGGAAATATGTTTTGCAGTACTGCACATGTATAATCTATATCAAATTGCTAGCTTTCTCAAGGAGGAGGGAAGGAAGGAGGGAGAAAACCTAAAACACAAAATTTTTAAAAAGTTAAAAATTATTTTTACATATAATTGGAAAAAAATAAAATATAACAATTTTCATATTTAAAAAAACAGAGCCATAAAGTGTCTTAGCTATGGTAAAATTTTACAATTTATCATCATTAAACCAACATCATGCAATAACTATTTCACCAATTAAAAAACCTTTTATCATTATCCTGTGTTTTTTCCTCTTTCCCATTTTTTTTACAGTCGTCACCTTCCTAGAAACAAGACAAATGACCCAGTACTACAGATCCTATGCTATACTATACCTCCATAGCCTTCTTGACATGCAAAAATGATCCAACCCACAGCAACAGCCCACAGTGTTCGGTGAAGCGCTTGGTAGATGGCGGCTGCCACCAAATAAGTGTCAAAGGAGTCATCCACCATATATGCCAGGGAGACAACCACTAAGAGGGTGAATAAACAAGAAAGCCACCCAGCAAGAGCCTGTGCCTGGGGGAGGAAAAATATTATTTATAGCTTACTTTGTACTGTCAACTCTTCCTTCCTTCCATTTTTTCCATACATCTCTTTATTCACTGCAATTGCTTAAGCTGTCTCTGTGGTATGCTTTTGCAAACCCTGTCTCAAGGCCAAAGCATGGCAAAGAGAGTATCTTGGGTGTATGTGTGGGGTTGAGGGGAGGGATGTGGGATTTGCAATGTTCTGACCCCAGTTTATATCACTAGCTCTAGGCCACTCCCAAGAACTTTTTTGCTTCTACTGCTTGAATCCTAAGGTCTCAGGACCTGGAAACATGTCGGGAAGGTGTTTGCTACCTTCCTTGACCTTCTTCTCTCTGATTATCTACTCCATTTGGTGGGCCTGAGAGGAAGAGGAGGATCATAACAATTTTCAGAACTAAAATACGTCTTTAGAATTATTTTAGAATTCCCCTTCCATTTTATAGATGAAGAAGCAGAATCTCAGAGAAGCCTAAAGTCACACAGACAGTAGCAGAGCAGAGCTAAACCCTGGGCCTTCTGATTCCCAGTCTTTGCATTCCCCTACACAGACTCTCAAGGAAGGACTTACCTTGCTCTTGAGACTGTTAGCCCGGTCACTGTGGTGCTTGAAAATACCGAGCAACACACCCACAAGAAAAGGTCCATATCAGCAGTAGGGCTTGGTGTAGTACTTCAGGAAATACAAGATAGTTTCATGTTCTCTGAAAAAAAAATTGAGGAAATTGAGGCAGCTGGGTGGTACAATGGATAGAGCACCTGCCCTTGGAATCAGGAGAACCTGGAGTTCAAATCCAGCCTCAGACACTACTAGTTGTGTGACCCTGGGCATGTCTCTCAACCCCGATTGCCTCCACCCAATCATCACCAAAAAAAAAAAAAAAAAATTGCGGAAATTAAGGTCAAAAGATTTAGGCAAGAGAGTTGGAAGGAAGCAGAACCCATAGATTCATGGACACAGGGAGCAGTGCAAGTTGGAGGAGATAGAGTGGGAAAATAACTGGCTCTAAGATCAGAGAGCTTGGATGTAACCAGCTCTGTTACTGGATAACTCTAGCAAAGTGACTTTATCTCAGTGAGCCTCATTTTCTCAACTATAAAATGAGAATGTTGGACTAAAGGACTGCCAAGTTCCCTTCTGGCTGCCTTTAGGTTGCTCAGTGGATAGGGAGCTAGGCCTGGAGTTAGGACTCAGGCACTTACTAGCTGTGTGACCCTGGTCAACTCATTTAACCTTTGTCTTCCTCAGTTTCCTCGAGTGTAAATGAGGGTGATAATTATATCTACCTCCCAGGTTTGTTGTGAGGACCAAATGGGATATTTGTAAAATGCTTAGCTCAGTGTCTGGCACATAGTAGGTGCTATATAAATGTTTATTTTCTTCCTTTTCCCTTCTAGCTCTAAAGCCAGTGAGCCCTAGAAAGAAGCACAGTCATCTTCAGAAACTAGAAAAAAGGGGAGACAGGAAAGTATCAAGGTGTGAAGGAAGGTTGAGGGAGCTTGAGTCAGATGCCTTGAGGTGAGATCGCCTATTGGAGAATTTTAATTTGAGCAATTAGAAAATATTAAAATATATATATTTAAAAGGCAGAGACACTAACTGAAGCCACAGGATGCCATGACTCTGTCTATGCTCTATTAGTGCTTTTGGCTCTTATGCCAGAGCTATTGGGCCCATCAAGAAAAGCACCAAGACCTATTCTTTTGTCTTTATCTGTGTGAACCTCACACCAGCATCCACCATCCCATGCCATCCCTCCCACTTCTATAAATATGAGACACACAAACTTCATATTAAAATCCTTTGAAGCATAGAAATGGCCAAGGGAACAGCTAAAACCATTGCAGAGATTGTTGCTGAGTTCCCACACACTTTGGAAAGGCTCTACGGAGCAGCCAAGAGTAGAGCAGTTTTGAAGGAAGAAAGGTCTTGGTATGTTATAGATGAAAACTGGGTGAAAGAACTCAGAAGTAATGGAGGGGCAGGCTTAGAAGAGGCAATGAATGGGGCCTGAGCCGAGAGACCATAAAAGGCTTGACTGGCTGGAACAAGAAAAACAAAGCTGGGAAATATAGGCATACCGCATTTTATTGCACTGCACTTTATAGGGCTTCACAGTTATTGCATTTTTCACAAATTGAAGGTTTGTGGCAACCCTGTATTGAGCGAGTCTATTGGTGCCATTTTCACAACAGCATATGCTCACATCGTATCTCTGTGTCATGTTTTGGTGATTCCAGAAATATTTCAAAATTTTTCATTTTTATTATGTCTGCTATGGTGATTTATGATCAGTGACCTTTGATATCACTATTGTAATTGTTTTGGGGCATCACAAACTGTACCCATATAAAAGAGTGAACTTAAATGATAAATGTTGCATGTGTTCTGACTATTCCACAACCCTTAACTCTCTCCCTTTCCTCGGACCTTCCTATTCCGAGACACAGCAATATTGAAATTAGGCCAATTAGTAACTCTACAGTGGCCTCTAAGTTTTCAGGTAAAAGGAAGAGTCAATCAATGTCGAACTTTGCTGTTGTCTTAGTTTAAGAAATTGTCACAGCCACCCCAACCTTCAGCAACCACTACCCTGATCAGTCAGAGCCATCAACATCGAAGCAAGACCCTCCAATAGCAAAAAGATTATGACTTGCATTTTTTCCCTTTTAAGTTTATTATTTTTAGTTTACAACATTCAGTTCCACAAGTAAAGCATTTTTTATTTAAAGTATGTGCACTGTTTTTTTTAGACATAATACTACTGCACACTTAATAGCCTATGGTGTAGTGTAAATATAACTTTTATATGCACTGGGAAACAAAAAAAAATTATGTGACTTGCTTTATTGTGATATTCGCTTTATTGCAGTGGTCTGGAACTGAACCTGCAATATGTCTAAGGTATAGAATTAGGAAATGAGGGTAGGTAGGGGGATTAAATAGTTGAGGGCCTGGAAATTCAGAATAAAGAGTTTTATTGGGTTCGAGGGATAATTGGGAGTTGTAGTCTTTTATACTGTCACCCTTTGCGAAAAGAATTTTAAGAGGAAGGACAGTCCATGTTTCCCTTGTATATAGGTGTAGAATTCCAGATGTAATCTTAATGGTTTAGTAGTTTAAGGGGTGGGATACATTAAAAATTCCAACGGGGGTGAACATTTACCTCAAATATACTAATAAGAATAAAGAATAGACACACAAATTTCAAACAATGTGAAAGGGAGCTCCAAACAACTTCTGGAGCCACGGCACCCACAGAACGGCACAGAGAAGCTAACCTCCTGCTGAGGACAGCCCAGCAGCCCTGCAGGGAACGGCCAGCACATCGCTCTGAGAGCAGGCAGCACAGCGAGCTGGGAACCAACAGCGCAGCCCGCAGAGCCCAGCCCAGGTCCGCGGTTTTAGCCCCAGGGCGGCCGGGCCTTCAGCAGGCTGGTGGAACCCCGGAACACCAGCAATTGTGGCGATTCCAGAATTATCAGTACAGATATGCCTAGGACAAAGTGAGAGGTTAGTGCCCTATGGACTTTGGGACCAGTATTTGGGGAAAACGTGGCTTCCTCCCCTGGGGGCAAAAAGCTGCTAAACAAACAGCTGCACAGAAGCCATTTTGCAGCTTCAGTAGTGGCTCTAGCTCCTGGTCTTCGAACTGTAGGAAGATCCAGCAATCAGTCTGGGGGTTAATCGCTTTTGCTTTAAACTGCCTGGATCTGGATTGTGGTCTGGGGGGGAAGTTTGGGGTGGGTATCCAACTTGCCAGAGTGGGTAGAGGCTTTACAGAGGCCACCCAACTGGTGGAAGTTGTGAAGACCCCACGTTTGGGCGGAAGCTCCCCTGTCTGGTGGCAGAGTCCTACTGTGGCAACAAGCCCTAAAATCAAGTAATTAAGTGGCAATATGCCTAGGCAAACGAAACAAAATAAACAGAAAAGTTCAACATTGGACTCCTATTTTAGGGGCAAAGAGGCTCAAAGCATGGAGGAAGACTGTGAGATGAGAACTCCTGCACCAAAAGCCCCAAATGAAAATATAAGCTGGCTACAGGCCATAGAGGACCTTAAGAAGCAGATAAGAGAAGTGGGGGAAAATTTGGGAAGAGAAACGAAAAAGATGCAAGAAAAGTATGAAATGACAGTCAACAGCCTGACTGAGGAAAATAACACCTTAAAAAATAGACTAACTCAAATGGCAAAAGAGGTTCAGAAAGGCAATGAGGAGAAGAATGCCTTAAAAAGTCGAATTTGCCAGATGGAAAAAGAATCTCTAAAGCTCATTGAGGAGATTCATTCCTTCAGAGTTAGACTGGAGCAAATGGAAGCTAATGACTTTATGAGAAATCAAGATGCTGTTAAGCAGATCCAAACAAATGAAAGATTAGAAGGCAATGTGAAATATCTCATGGGAAAAACACTGACCTGGAAAATAGATCCAGGAGAGACAATTTAAAAATTATTGGACTACCTGAAAGCCATGATCAAGGAAAGAACCTAGAAATCACCCTTCAAGAAATTCTCAAGGAAAACTGCCCTGATGTTTTAGATCCAGAGGGCAAAATAGAGGTTGAAAGAATCCACAGATCATCTCCTGAAAAAGACCCCAAAAAGAAAACTCCCAGGAATATTATAGCCAGGTTCCAGAATCCCCAGATCAAGGAGAAAATACTCCAAGCAGCCAGGAAGAAACAATTTCAATATTGTGGAAACACAATCAGAATAGCCCAGGACCTGGCAGCTTCTACACTGAGGGATAGAAGGGCATGGAATATGATATTCCAGAGGGTAAAAGAGCTGGGAATGAACCCAAGGGTCACCTACCCAGCAAAACTGAGTATCTTGTTTCAGGGAAAATATGGTCATTCAGTGGAATAGAGGACTTTCAAGCATTCTTGAGGAAAAAAACAGAATTGAATAGAAAATTTGACATTCAGACACAAGAAGCAAGAGATGCTTGAGAAGGTAATCAAGGAAAAGAAATCAAAAGGAACTTATCAAAGTTGGACTGTTTACAGTCCTACATGGAAAAACAATAACTGTGTTTGATGAAACCTTTCTCATTATGAAAATAATTGAAGAAGGGTACATGGCATATGTTCACAGGTATACATGGATAGAGGGCACAGGTTGAATTTGATGGGAAGGGATAATTATTATTTTTTTTGGAGGGCAGTTGGGGTTGGGTGACTTGCCCAGGTTAACGTGGCTGGGTTTTTGTTTGTGTGTTGGGTGTCTGGGGCCGGATCCGAGCTCGGGTCCTTCTGGCTCCAGGGCTGGCTCTCTGCTCGCTGCGCCACCTAGCCACCCCAAGGAAGGGATGATTCTTAAGGGGTGAAGTCAAGAGGTGAGAGAGGAAAGTGGCAAGAGGAGATGGAGAGAGACAGGGTAGGGCAAACTATCTCATGTAGAAGAGGCAAGGGAAAGTAGTTGCAGGGGAGGGGAAGAACAGGAAGGCAAAAAGGTAAAAGCATATTCTCATTGAAGTTGGCTCAAGGAGGGAATCACATACATACTAAATGGAATATCTTACCCTCACTCACTCTCCTGAGTAGGGGAAAGGGGGATGAGAGGGGGGATGATGGAGGGGAGGGCATTCTGGGGAGAGGGGAATTTAGAAGTACCCACTAGCAAAGAGGGACAGGATCAAAGTAGGGAATGGACCAGGTGGGAGGTGAGACAGGTGGGAGGGAAATATAAGCAGTCTTTTACAATATATCTACTATGGTAATGTTTTGCATAGATATACATGTACAACACATACTGAATTGCTTATCTTCTCAGAGGGAGTGGGTGACAAGGGAGAAAGGGAATGGATCTGAAAATCGAAGTTTTAAAATTAAATGTTGCATAAGATGTGCAGGCAGTGGGGCTCAGAGATTCACCTTGCCCTAATGGCAGAGTTGAAGGGGGTATGGGAGAAGATATGGGAGAGAGCAGATTGGATGAGGGGATATCTAGTGGGACTGCTATTCTGGGGTGGTGGGTATGGAAAAAATGGGGGAAAATGTAATTCATAATCTGGTGGAAATGAATGATGTAAACCAGAAGTTAATAAAGCATTTGTTTAATTAATTAAAAAAAGAATAGATTGTGATTTTATTGGTAGAAAGAACTGGCTTGTGAAGAAATTCCCCTTGCTAATAAAACCCAGCACTTCCTCAAAAACTAAAATTCTTAGAGTTGCTTAGATCAGTGGTGTCAAACTCCAGTAGGACTCCCTACATAGGGATTCCCCCGGATTGTAGACTTAGAAAACCACATAGTAACATTATCTATGTTCTATTGTATTTTATTTATTTTTAAAAATATTTCCCTTAATATGGTTCAGGTGGCAATTATTGTGATCTGCTGGCCCCATTTGACCCTCTGACTTAGAGCACCTAGAGGTTTAATGACTTATCCAAGGTCATACAGACAATATGTTTCAGAGATAGGACCTCAACCCACATCTTTCTGGCTTTAAAGCCAATTCCCTACCCTCTACTAGACCATGCTTTTACTAGTAACTGGCACACATACACATGTGTGTGCATGTATATGTACATACATATGCGTATATACCTATGTGTATGCATATAAATACATGTATGTGAGCATGCACGCATATGGTGCTTTAAGGTTTACAAAGTGCTTTCCTCAGGATGCACCAGTGAAGTAGATAATATAAGATGCTAAAATGTGATAGTAGTAGTGATAGAGCCGAAGAACAAAATGGTGATACTAGTAACATCTACTACATTAGATCATTTTGAGGAACAAATCAGACAGTCCATGAAAAGCCTTGGGGCGGCTAGGTGGTGCGGCGAATAGAGCACACGCCCTGGAGTCAGGAGGACCTGAGCTTAAGTCTGGCCTCAGATACTTGAAACTTACTAGCTGTGTGACCTTGGGCAAGTCACTTAACCTCAATTGCCTTGCTTTCCTTCCTCCAAAAAAATAAAATTATATATATATATATATATATATATATATATATATATATATATATATATATATATATCAAGCCTGGCAAACCTTACATCATTTTGTAAATGTTAATTATAGGTAGGGTTGTTATTGTTCAGTCTTCTGACTCTTCTTGTGGACCATACTGTCCATGGGATTTTCTCGGAAAGGATACTGGGAATGGTTAGCCATTTCCCTATTCAGTAGATTAAAGCAAATAGAGGCTAAGTGACTTGCCCAGGTCATACAGCTAATAACTGTCAGAAACTGGATTTGAACCCAGGTCTTCCTCACTCCAAGCCCAAGCTCTACCTACTGAGCCATCTAGCTGTCCCTATAGGTAGGGTGCACATTGACATTTATCATCTCTTTCTAGTGCCCTGAAAGGGGACCAACAGCAAGATTAATCAATTAATTATCAAGCATTTATTTACCACCTACTGTGTGCCAGACACTGTGCTAGATGTCGGGAACATAGAGAGAAAAAAATGAAGCAGTTCCTGCCCTCAGTGAGCTTACATTCTATCAGGGGAATCAACAGTTGCACATGTAAAGAAATGAAAGATATAAACAAATAAATACAAGGTGATTGAGAGAGAGGCTCTAGAAGCTGAAGCAGAAGAAAAAGAGGAAGGCAGCATTTGTGCTGAGCTTTGAAGAAAACAAGGGAAGCAAACAGACGGAGGAACAGAGGCCAATGACTGATATTCCGGGCACAGGGAAGAGCTTGAATAAATGCACAGAGATGGAGACTAGGAGTTATGTGCAAGGAACAGCAAGGTTAGTCTGACTGGACTGTAGAGGCCAAGAGAAGGGGATATGGAAACCACCACTTACCTTGCTTCTGATGGGGATGCAACAGGAAGTTTCCAAGTCAGTGAAAGCTGAGCAGTGATGGCGAAGGATGTCAGGAAGAGCACAGCTCCCAGGAACATCAGAGGATATTTACCTCTGGGGAGGAAAAGGGGACAGCTCTGAAGGGTGGGCCCTTGGGAGTTCTTAGGCTACAAAGCTTAAACTTGAAAGGCTGACGGAGGAGCAACAGCCTTATGGGAGTTGCCTAATATTCTAAGTTCAGATCTCTAGGCAGAGCCCTTTCTGGAGGTCCCCAAGGTCCTACTGCATGACTCACATTCACCATGGCTGAGAGGAACTAGAGTATCACGCTGTCACTCGTGGACGTGTAGACATACTTTATGTCTTCCCCTAGGCCTTTGGAGCAGTGAGTGAAAAGAATATCCCATTTCCCCCTGTACACTATGGTGTTTTCTGGTAGGTATTTTGTTTGCTTATTTGGGGGAGTGGGAAGGGGAAGGGGGGAGATGCCAGAGCATCTTCTCAGCACCATTCCCCATATCCAACCTCTGCCTCTCCTCAGCTCTGACTGGAATGGCTTTGCAGACACTCCAGTACTAAGAAGTGTCTAATCTCTAGTCAACAAAGAAAAATACTCCAGAGCCTAGTCCAGGGGTGGGGAACCTGCGTCCTCAAGGCTATATGTGGCCTCTGGGTCACAGGTTTCCCACCCCTGTCTTAGTCCTTTACTATGTTCCTTTACTTATGAAACTCAAGATGGATCTACAGGTATGGGGAAGGGGAGAGGACATGTCAATCACCCCTGACATTTCCAGGTCTGGGCTTCGGGCCTGGAATTGTTGCCTTCTGCAACAACTTCCTACAAATCAGCTGAACGCGACCTAGGACATCCTCTGTCACAAGGGGATTCCAAGCAGGTACATGGCCCACTGGTTTCATGGTACTATCCATTAGTTTCTGGTCCCAACTAATAATTGTGTCTCTTCATCCTCCCAGAACATTTTGAGCCTTCCTGTTTGACCATCCAAAGGACATCAAATTCGATTTAATTCAATAAGCATTTATGAAGTGTTGAATATATGTCCGGCACTATGCCAGCAATAGGGCAGCCAGATGGTGCAGTGGATAAAGCACCAAAGTCAGGAAGACCCTGGACTCAGGAGGACTTGAGTTCAGATCCAGTCTCAGACACCTACTAGCTGTGTGACCCTGTTTGCTTCAGTTTCCTCATCTGTAAAAATCAACTGGAGAAGGAGATGGCAAACCACTCCGGCATATTTGCCAAGAAAACCCCAAAAAGGGGTCATGGAGAGTTGGACGTGACTGAAATGCTTTAATGATGTTGGTGACAAAGATGAAAATACAAATAGCTCCTGTCTTCAATGAGCAGGGAATGCTGAAGGAGGAAAAAAGAGAATGTGTACCCTGACAATAAAAACGCACAGGAAAGAAATGCAAAGGAATTTGAGGACTGAGGATCAGTAAGAACTGGGGGAATTGGCAAAGGGCTTTGGTAGGAGGTGGTGCTAGAGTTAAGGCTTCAGGAGAGGGAGGTGTTCTGAGAAGAACTGCAAAGGCATGGGAGTGGGAGACAGAGTGTCCTCCGGAGAGACCAGCCAGTTAGATGATCGGGCTGGAACATTGGAGTCAAAGGCAATCAGCCTGGAAAGAGAGATGGGACCCAGATTGTGAAGGGCTTTAAATGTCACACAGGGAATTTGCATTTTATCCTATAGGCAATAGATTCTTAAGAAAGAGTGCCACAGTTAGGCCTGTGCTTTCAGACCATTTACTCGGCAGCTCTGTAGTGATCAGCATCTGAACTGGGGTAATACAAATGATTGCAGTTGAAAACCATGGAACATCCCTGGTGTGTCGGACCAAGCTCCTGGTCCCTGTTTTTTTTTTGTTTTTTGTTTTTTTGCTTTTTGGAGGGCAGTTGGGGTTAAGTGACTTGCCCAGGGTCACACAGCTAGTTTTTGTGTTAAGTGTCTGAGGCTGGATTTGAACTCAGGTCCTCCTGACTCCAGGGCTGGTGCTCTATTCACTGCACCACCTAGCCGCCCCTAGTCCCTGTTCTTAAAGAGAGACAAGCCCTCCCTTTTCTACATGAATTGAGGCAAACAGTGGCACTGGTCATTCAGAGGCACCAAGCAATCCAGAAGTTGTTTATATGTATGTGTTTATGTATGCATGTATGGGTAGGTATGTACATATGCATATGTATATACATGTATACATTTGGTGTGGGAATGTATTATTTTCTGGGGGAGGGAGGTAGAGCTTCAGATTTACCTTCTGTTTTCTATGCTATTGATAGCTTCATATTGAAATGAAAGTGTTTTCTCTTTTCCTGCATTTTCTGGGTGGCTAGAGGAGGTGGCAAAGCAGGCTGAGGAAGATCAAACAGGTGAAAACTCTAACATAGATAATCCACAAATTGTAAATCCACCCATAAATAATGAAGCCCTTAAAACTTTGCTGAAACAAAGCAAATAGAAGTAATTAAAAACCAGCGTTGGCAGGGCTCCAGGGAAAAGCAACATACACATTACTGGATGGCATTTTAAATCGGTCCAGTCTTGCTAATGAATAGTCTTGGGTGTTATGTATGTAGCAAGAGTTACAAAGCTGTTCATACCCTCTGACCTGGTAATTCCATTCCTGGGAACATACTGAAAGAAATTATCCCAAAGGGTGAGAAAATAATTTGTGCAAAGTGTGTATGGTGGCCAAAAAAATGGACACAACAAAAAGCTGGAAGCATCCTGAATGCACTAAATAAAGGAAATAGCTTATAAACTATGACTTATTAATACAATGAAATATACAGGGATTTTTAAAGACTGTTAATATGTAAAAATGTACTTATGAGATAATACTTATAGAAAAATCTAGTAGAATGTCTGGTCCTTGAAGGCAACAACTTTTTTTTTTTTAATCCCCAGACATTGTGCAATGCCTTGCACACAGGAGAATGTTTTTTTCAGAAGCAGCTAGGTGACGTAGGGCACAGAGCACTCTGGGCTTGAATCAGGCAAACCTAAGTTCAAATGTGGCCTCAGATACTTGCCAGCAGTGTGACTCTAGGTCTCAGTTTTCTCATCTTTAAAATAAAGAGATTTAGGGGTAGCTGGGTGGTACAGTAAATGGAGCACAGGTCCTGGAGTCAGGAGGACCTGAATGCAAATCCAGCCTCAGACAATTAACACTTACTAGCCATATGACCTTGAGCAAGTCACTTAACCCTAATTGCCCCTATGAAAAGCAAAATAAATAAATTAATTAAAATAATTAAAAATAAATAAATTAAAGTAAATAAAGAGATTAGATTACTTACCCCATCGGGCTAATTCCAACAGAATCTCTGATTCAACCAGACAGAAATGAGAAGGAAACTTTGAGGAATGTCATTAGGTTAGGATTTGACTTTCGTTTTGTGTTTGTTTTTCATAGAAAGTTGTAAGTTGTTGTTCAGTCATATTGGGCTCCTCATGACCCCATTTGGGGTTTTCTTGGCAAAGATACTAGAGGGGTTTGCCATTTCCTTCTCCAGCTCATTTTACAGATGAGGACATTTAGGCAAACAGGGTTAAGTGACTTGGTCAGGGTCACAAAGCTAGCAAGTGTCAGAGGCCAGAATTGAACTAAGGAAGATGGGTCTTCCTGACTTCAGGCCCAGCACTCTATCCACTGTGCCACTTAGTTTCCAGTTGCTTAAGTATCTATCATTTAAAAAGCTTTACTTCCCTTTACTGAGGCCCTGTAGAGAGGGGCCACCTTAATGAAACTCACTTTCTATGGATGAATATCACAAGAGGTGTTGTGAGATGAAACTGGAAATCATTGGCAAGATACCACGTCCAGCCATTGCACTGAAAAGAGAGAGAAAGAAAAAGTCACATCTTTCTCACACTTTCCAGCAAAAATAAACTTCCTGAAATTGCAGCTTTTCCTGACTGTGCTGGACATGAGAAAGAGGTTCTAAAGGGGAATGTTTGGACAGCTGCTGAACACTTCTGTGGGCAAGCTGTCTCCAGTGGAGCCGAAAGGATGTTTGGGCAGCTGGTAGGTCATTCTGTGGGCAATTTTTGCCCTCTGAGCAACTAGGGGGAATATGTCTAGCCTTGTTCAGAGCTGCAACCTGAGTGAGGTGACTGGGATTCTGCTACAGAGACATCATGAGTGAGGGATAATAAGCACACTTTTTCCTCAAAGCAATCCTTCAGCCCACTCTCCATGCACCTTGTGATTTTCCCCTGGCCAAACCCACATGGCATAACAGTCTTTCTTCCCTTGCTTGATTAACCCTGGGCAGCCACCCTCCCACTTTCAGACTTCCATCACCATAGGGTCCCCCATTCTCTCAACTGAGGCCAAATTTAGTTGCAGGGAAAATAACAACCTCCTCTGGTAAGGTGTGTGTGTGTGTGTGTGTGTGTGTGTGTGTGTGTGTGTGTGTGTGTGTGTGTGTGTGAAAATAATTTTAACTGTTTG
Organism: Gymnobelideus leadbeateri; assembly: GCA_011680675.1. Lineage (NCBI taxonomy): Eukaryota > Metazoa > Chordata > Mammalia > Diprotodontia > Petauridae > Gymnobelideus > Gymnobelideus leadbeateri. The sequence goes on from WOXC01010182.1 coordinate 425,221, forward strand.
GAAAATTGATACATAAATTCCTAATACGTGGAAATTTTGTATGTAATCCTGATGGTGCTTATAGTCCTATTTCCAGTGTTTGATTAGAGAATAAAAAACATGTTCTCTGAATTCCCATTATGACACCTTCTGTAAGAGAGTAGACCTGGATGGTGTTTGGTTAGTCTGACACCATACCCCCACCACTACCACCATCACTGCCAACTAAATTTGCAGCAGATAAAAGAATTTCTAACCATCGTTCTGGCCACTCAGCAACTATTTGGCATCAGAAGATGGGCAGAATCCTATATTCAACCTAAAATGAACAGGAAAAATGAGTTCCAAGAAAAGGAGGTTAGACATTCATTTATTCATTATTCATTCAATAAATTTTAATTAAACACTAACTACAAGCATGGATATCATTGAGGAAGTCCTTTAATGTCCTGGGGCTTGATGCAATCATCACAGTATCATCTACCCCACAGGAACATCCAGAGAACCTCTATACCTGTAGGGATTCTCTCCTCCATTTGTATATTGTACAAAATATCTCCCATGACGTAGGCAAATACCTTTGTTGAATATTCAGTTTTCTGTTTCATGCCTCACTTGGCATTAAAGGGGTCACTGAGCAGAGGAATCTTTAGAGATTGTGATCATTATGATTCATTTGTTACCTACTAGTACCCTTGTGGCTAGCAATTTCCCACCATCTCTTGCTGTGTTTATCCCTTTATTACTTCATCATCTCCTACATAAGAATAAACCAAGTCCCAACTCATTGCAATTACGATCTCACACCCATGAGATTCCAACTCCGGTCTATGTTTTCCATTGTGCACTCCAATATCCCCATTCCATAATGAACAAACTTCCCTTCATTCTGAATCTCTTTCTTTCGTATTCCTTTCTCCTGGAGGTCATAAACACCTAGCTCCCCCTGAATGACTGTCTCCCTCGTCATCCTACATATGCTCTTAATACCATCCTCTTTAGTCTTTGTCATTAAACTGCCCCCTCAATCATCCCCTTCCTTCTAATCTTCAGTCTCTGTCTACTTCTTCCTTCAAGCATACCCAAGTCTCTAATCTTTATAAAAATTTCCCTAGACTCTACCAATCTCTTGAGCTTTTTTAATTTATTTTATTTATTTATTTATTTATTTATTTTTTAAAGCAATTGGGGTTAAGTAACTTGCTCAAGGTTACATGGCTAGTCATTTGATTTATGCGTGGGTGCTCGTTTTCTGAGGCCGGATCTAATCTCGGGTCATCCCAACTCCGAGGCCGGCGCTCTTACTCACTGCGCCACCTAGCCGCCCCTTTTAGGGCAATTGGGGTTAAGTAACTTGCCCAAGGTTACACGGCTAGGTTTTTGTTAATCTCTTGAGCTTTTATTCTACATTTTTCCTCCCCTTCTCAGCCAAATTCCTAGAAAAAATAAACTATTTGCAATCAACTGTTCTACTTCTTTTCCAGTCACTCCTCACCCCTTTGCAATCTGCTTCCAAACATACCACTCAACTAAAACTACTTCTCCAAAGTTTCCAACAGTCTCTTAATTATCAAACCTCATGAACTTTTCTCATTCCACATCCTTCTTGACTTCTGTTGCATATGACAGTATGATTACTCTTCTCCTCCATCTCTCCTCTCTGGTCTTCAATGACAAACAACTCTTTACTGGTTCCCCTCTTATCCCCTTTCTCAGTTTCTTTCTTTCTTTCTTTTTGGAGGGCAATTGGGGTTAAGTGATTTGCCCAAGGTCACACAGCTGGTTTTTGTGTTAAGTGTCTGAGGCCAGATTTGAACTCAGGTCCTCCTGACTCCAGGGGTGGTACTCTATTTACTGTGCCACCTAGCTGTCCCCCCTTTCTCAGTTTCTTTTACTGAATCAGCATCCATATCAAACTCCCTAAATGTGAGTGTTTTTCCAATGTTCCATCCTTGGCCTTCCTTCTTTTTCCATACTTTCTCTCTTGGTAACCTTATCAGCTCCTGTGAGTTTAATTTGTCACCTCTAATCAAAGACTCATGGATCTCTATATCCAGCCCCAAACCCTACTGAGTTTCAGTTCTGAATGACCAATTGCTTATTAGACATTTCAAACTAGATGCCCCAGAGAAACCTCAAGCTCAACATGTACAAACAGAGCCTATTACCTTTCTCCTACAGTCCACTGATTTTCCCCAAATCCTTATTTCTGTTAAGGGGGGGTGGGGCTCACCATTTTTCTAGTTTCCTAAGGCTGTAACCTTGACTCCTCACATACTTACATCACATATCCAATTGGTTAGCAAATTTGCCATTTCTACCTCTGCAAAATCTCTTGTATCTGATGTCTTTTCTCTCCTTACAACACCATCTTATTTTAGGCCTTCATCAGCTTTCATCTAAACTAAATAATGCAACATTTTCCTTATTGCTTTCCTTATCTCAAGCCTTTTGTTACTGTTCTTACTCCAATCCCTCTCCCACACAGTCGCAAAAAGTGATTTATCTTGAGGGCAGATCTGAGCATTTTACTACCCTACTCAAAATATGCCAGTGACCACCTTTTGCCTCTAAGATAAGACTGTTTGGATTTTAAATCCCTTCACAGCCTGACCCCAATCTATCTTCCCAGACTGACTATACATTACTTCCTTTTTTCCTTACTCTATAATCCAGCCAAACACCTTCACTCTGCTACTCATATGTGGTACCCCATCTTCCATTTTGGGGCCTCTGTACAGGGGCTCTGGCTATCTCCCATACATAGAATGAACTTATTCCTGACCTCCAATGAGGTATATAATAAAATTGTAAAAGCTTTCTATGTTCATTTATATTTTTGGTGCCATATAAACTACCAAAGCATTATAGAAATTTTAAAAAATGATCAAATTCATCTGGAGGAGCAAAGGTAAAGACTCTCAAGGGGAAATGATGAAGAAAAGTAGTAAGCACCAGGATCTAGCAATATTAATATTAAACCATATAAGGCAGCAATCATTAAAACTATGTGGTGATGGCTAAAAACAGAAAAGTTGACCAATGGGATAGATTAGGGACACAATGTACAAAAACAGTGGCACAATGTTTGATAAACCCAAAGATTACAACTACTGAGACAATGATTCACCATTCAACAAAAACTACTGGGAAAGTTGGAAATGAATATGGCAGAAATGTAAACCAACTTTCCATACTGTTATGTCAAGATAAGTTTAAGATGTATATATAACTTAGATATAAAAAAATCACGCCATGAACAGATCAGAAGCAAGGAAGAACATATCTGCCACATTTGTGGACAGGGAAAGAGTTCAAAACAGGAAGGATAGAGAAAATCACTGAATATAATAAAATGTACAATTCTGATTGCATAAAACTAAAATTTCTGTACAAACAATATCAATTTAGTTAAAATAAGAAGGGAAACTGTTAACCAGGGAAAATATCTTTTCAGCAAGTTTTTCTGATACCAGTCTGATGTCCAAAAATTGATTTAATTATATAAGAAATATTGTTCCCGGGGTGGCTAGGTGGCGCAGTGAGTAGAGCGCCGGCCCTGGAGTCAGAAGGACCTGAGTTCGGATCCAGCCTCAGACACTTAACCCACACAAACAAAAACCTAGCCTTGTGACCTTGGGCAAGTTATTTAACCCCAACTGCCCTCCAAAAAAAGAAAGAAAGAAAGAAAGAAAGAAAGAAAGAAAGAAAGAAAGAAAGAAAGAAAGAAAGAAAGAAAGAAAGAAATATTGTTCCCTAATAAATAAATGGTCAAAGAATAGGTACGGGTAATTCTCAAAGGAATAAACCCAACCTATCCAACAAGCATATAAAGAAAAAAAGCTTCAAGTTAACAATAATTAGAGAAATGAAAATAACACTGCCTCATGCCCCTCATATAAGCAAAAATGATGATGATGATGATGATGATGACGATGACAATGGTCCTTGTATTATTCAGACCTTTATTTTGTGTGTGTGTGTGTGTGTGTTTAGCATTTCTTTTTTTTTTTTATTTTAACAAATGCTTTATTAACTTCTGGTTTACATCATTCATTTCAGCCAGATTTTGAGTTACAATTTTCCCCCCTTTTTTCCCCTACACACCACGCCAAAATAGCAGTCCCACAAGATATTCCCTCATCCAATCTGCTCTCTCCCATATCTTCTCCCATACCCCCTTCGACTTTGCCATTAGGGCAAGGTGAATCTCTGTGCCCCAATGCCTGCACATCTTATCTCCCAATTACACACAAAATAGTATTAATAATAGTATTTATATACATTTGAAATATTGAATTTTAAAACTTCGAGTTTCAGATCCATTCCCTTCCTCCCTTGTCACCCACTCCCTCTGGGAAGATAAGCAATTCAGTATATGTTGTACATGTGTAGCTATGCAAAACATTACCATAGTAGATATTGTAAAAGGGTGCTTATATTTCCTTCCCACCCATGCCACCCCCCCACCCCCGCACCTGGTCCATTCCCTACTTTGATCCTGTCCCTCTTCGAAAGTGGGTACTTCCAACCTCCCCTCCCCCCAAGAATACCCTCCCATCCATCATCCCCCCACCTCATCCCCCTTCCCCCTACTCTCCTGTAGGGTGAGATATCCCATTTAGGATGTATGACATTCTCTCCCTGAGCCAAATTCAATGAGAATATGGTTTTGCCTTTTTGCCTTCCTGTTCTTCCCCTCCCCTGCAACTACTTCCCCTTGCCTCTTCTACATGAGATAGTTTACCCTACCCTGTCTCTCCCCATCTCCTCTTGCCACTTTCCTCTATCACCTCTTAACTTCACCGATTAAGTATCATCCCTATCCTCCAAGTTCAACTTGTGCCCTCTATCCATGTATACCGTAAACATATATACACACATTCACATATGTATTCATATGCCCATATATCCATCTTCAACGATTTTCATAATGAGGAAGGTTTCATCAGTCACAGTTATTGTTTTTCCATGTAGGAATGTAAATAGATCAACTTTGATAAGTTCCTTTTGATTTCTTTTCCCTGATTACCTTCTCAGGCATCTCTTCCTTCTTGTGTCTGGATGTCAAATTTTCTATTCAATTCTGATTTTTTCCTCAAGAATGCTTGAAAGTCCTCTATTCCACTGAATGACCATATTTTCCCCTGAAACAAGATACTCAGTTTTGCTGGGTAGGTGATTCTTGGTTTTAATCCCAGATCTTTTGACCTCTGGAATATCATATTCCATGCCTTTCTATCCCTTAGTGTAGAAGCTGCCAGGTCCTGGGCTATTCTGATTGTGTTTCCACAATATTGAAATTGTTTCTTCCTAGTTGCTTGTAGTATTTTCTCCTTGATCTGGGAATTCTGGGCCCTGGCTATAATATTCCTAGGAGTTTTCTTTTTGGGATCTTTTTCAGGAGGTGATCTGTGGATTCTTTCAACCTCTATTTTGCCCTCTGGGTCTAAAACATCAGGGCAATTTTCCTTGAGAATTTCTTGAAGGATGATTTCTAGGTTCTTTCTTTGATCATGGCTTTCAGGTAGTCCAATAATTTTTAAATTGTCTCTCCTGGATCTATTTTCCAGGTCAGTATTTTCCAGGTCAGTGGTTTTTCCCATGAGATATTTCACATTGTCTTCTATTCTTTCATTTGTTTGTATCTACTTAACAGCATCTTGATTTCTCATAAAGTCACTAGCTTCTATTTGCTCCAGTCTAACTCTGAAGGAATGAATCTTCTCAGTGAGCTTTTGAGATTCTTTTTCCATCTGGAAAATTCAGCTTTTTAAGGCATTCTTCTCCTCATTGTCCTTTTGAGCCTCCTTTGCCATTTGAGTTAGTCTATTTTTTAAGGTGTTATTTTCCTCAGTCAGACTGTTGACTCTCATTTCATACTTTTCCTGCATCCTTCTCATTTCTCTTCCCAATTTTTCCTTCACTTCTCTTATTTGGTTTTTAAAATCCTTATTAAGGTCCTCTATGGCCTGTAACCCGCTCATATTTTCATTTGGGGCTTTTGGTGCAGGAGTTCTGACCTCACAGATCTCCTCCTGTTCTATGCTTCAATCCTCTTTGCCCCCAAAATAGGAGTCTAATGTTGCATTTTTCTGTTTATTTTGTTTCCTTTGCCTAGGCATGTTGCCACTTAATTACTTGATTTTGGGGTTTGTTGCCACAGTAGGGCTCTGCCACCAGACAGGGTAGCTTCCATCCCAAACGTTGGGGTCTTCTCAACTGCTGGAGGTATTAGTTGGGTGGCCTCTGCAAAGCCTCCACAAGCTCTGGCAAGCTGGATACCCACCCCAGACCACAATCCAGATCCAAGCAGGTTAAAGCAAGAGCGATTAACCCCCAGACTGATTGCTGGGGGTTCGAAGACCAGAAGCTGAAGCTGCCACTGAAGCTGTATATATATATATATATGTGTGTGTGTGTGTGTGTGTGTGTATACATCATAATTTCAGATATTCCTCAATTGATTGCTACAATATAAAGTTCTGCTTGAAATACTTTTGTATATATGGGTTCTTTTTCTTTTGTCTTTGGTGTATAAGTCTAGTAGTGATACATCTGGGGCAAATCTGAGCAACTTTTGGGCAAAAGTAGGGAATGGACCAGGTGGGGGGGGGGGGTGGGATGGGTGGGAGGGAAATATAAATTTCTATCCAGAGTGGCTACACTAACTCATAGTTCCAGTAACAGTGTGTTAATGCAACTATTTTCCTGCAATATTAAATTAAAAGTTAAATTAGTATATAAGGTATAATTAATTGCAAACCTAAAAGCTTTGTATAAATGCTATTATATACAGTTATAAAAAGGCTCTAAAATATTTGCCTGATCTATTCAGTTTTCTTCTGCCTAACTCTCTTCTTGCTCTGGTCCTTGATATTGGCTCAATGCTAGTTTAGAGCCATAGAATCAGATAGTCAGCACCACCTTTCACAGTCCTCCACAAGCTTTAGCCATCACCATGGTATATAAGAGTTTGGGAACTATCTAAGGATGTTTCTACAACCCCACGTTAATCTGTGATCTTCTTCTCCCGTCTAATAACCATGGTTTGGGAAAGCCTCTTATATCTCCCAAACTTACAGCTAGAAGGAGTATTCATTTTTGGGACTCCAATATTGTCTTTCCCCAGGTTTCAGGCCTACCTGAATGAAAACCACTAGTCTTCAATTTTCCTTTGACATCTTTCATTTTGTTCAAGGCTCTATCTTAGAACATCTTCTCTTCTGAACTATTATATTAGCTTGTTAACTCCTTATCCTCCCTCCTGTCTCTCCTCTCTCCAATTCATCCTTCACACATCCCTCACATGAAGTAATATTCCTAAAGCACAGGTTTGACATACCTCTCTCTTAGTCAATTAACACCTGTGGCTCCCAGTTATTCCTGGGATCACATACAAATTCCTCACTTTGGCATTTAAAGCTCTTCACAAGCTAGGTCCAATCTACCTTTCTCATCCCTTTCACCCATTCCAGTCCAGGCTAGCTTTTATACTGTTCCTCATGAATGATGTTTGATAATCAACGAAGCCTTTGAACTGGCTGTCTCCCATGCCTGGAATGCACTCCCTCCTCCTCTCTACCTCTTAGAATCTTGCGCTTCCACCTGTATCTGATAGAGCCTTCTGACCAAAATTACTATGTTTTTAATTTATTCTTTAAATATATTTTTAAATTAATTTAAATTTCTTTAAAATTTGCTTATATGTATTATGTTGCCTCTTTTGATAGAATGTAAACTCCTTGAGGGCAGGGACTCTTTATCCCCAACACCTAGCACAATGCCTGACATATTTTTTGTTTTTCACTCATTTTTCAGTTGTGTCTAACTTTTCATGACCCCATTTAGGGTTTTTTTTTTTTTTTGCAAGATACTGGAGTGGGCTGACATTTCCTGCTCCAGTTCATATTACAGATGAGGAAACTGAGGCAAACAGAACTAAGTGACTTGCCCAGGGTCACTTACACAGCTAATAAATATCTGAGATCAGATTTGAACTCAAGAAGATGAGTTTTCCTGACTCCAGACCCAGAATTCTGTCTACTATGGCACCACCTAGCTGCCCAAACACATGATAAGTATTTAATAAATGTTCGTTGATAGATTAATTGATTCCCTCTCTCCATTTTCTCTCTTTGAAATCTTTGAAATCCCTTGGGTTTAGTGACTCGATATAAATGACTCAAATTTCTCTATCTAGCCCTATTTTCTCTCTACTATAAAATTCATAAGATGCAAGTCTTCCCATGTCATCTCCCTGCTAAAAAATCTGACCTCTAGGATAAAATACAAACCCCTCACTCAACATTGCATTCAAGGCCCTGGCACAGTCTGGCTCCAAAATACTTTCCCATACTAGTTTCACATTACCATTCACCCTTCAGGCAGATGAATGGATCAGTGGATAGAATGCCAGGGCTGGAGTCAGGAAGACTTATCTTCCCAAGTTCAAATCTAACTTCAGATACTTTTTAGTTATGTGACCCTGGGCATGTCATTTATCCCTGCTTGCCTCTTTAAATTATCCTCTATTCATTTATCTGTGTAATTATTATATCCTTTTCATTAAAAAAAAAAAACCAAGTTCTGTAAGGTTAGGGGCTATTTCATTTGCATATGCAAAGTCTCAGATAGTGCTTCATGCACAGACAGCACTTATTAACACTTGAAATTTGTCAAATCAAGTTTAGTAACACTCATTGAGCATCCAGGAGGTCCTTGAGATCAATAAGTATGTGTGGTCCAACTAGCCCCACCCTCCTACTTCCCGCATAGGAGCATCCTCTCTGCACTGGTTCATCGGTCCGCATGTTCTCTTGCTCCCATGAATGGACCAAGGATGACAAAGTCCCATTTGTGCCCTCAGGAAACTTCAGCATCTCTCAACCATCTCCTAGACAGGGATGTGACTCATACCGTTAGAGGACCACAAATCAGGACTGTCTGAGCTCGGAGTGCATCATTATGGGCTGGAGCAATACAGCCACAGTAAACATCACATCCAGGCTTCCTCTACAGACTTGGGGAGCTGTTCAGGAACTGGTTTGCACCACTGCTAATCGGTGCCCCTCGGCTACTGGCCAGAGAGCAATAAGCTATCTGAAGAAGCAGCTGCTCTCCAAGCCTTTACTCCTGCGCATCTGTATTAAGCACAGTAGGGATGTATCCAACCCGCCCCTCCAGTTTCATTCTTGTTTTTCTGGAGTCTCTGCCTGAATTTCCAGTAAATTGTAGCGCCCCCCCCCCCATTATAAAATCTCTGGGCTAGAAGTTCCTGCAATTAGACTATAATTTGACCAAGCACCAAATTGTCTGGGTTATAGAAAACAAATTAGAACACAACAATCAGTTGCTATTTAGTCATTTTTCAGTTATGTCTTTTCTTGGGTATGAGTGGGTTGTTACTTCCTCCAGCTCATTTCACAGATGAGGAAACTGAGGCAAACAGGGTTAAGTGACTTGTCCGGGGTCACCCAGCTAGGAAGTGTCTGAGTTTGGATTTGAACTCAGGAAGACTGGTCTTCCTGACTCGAGGCCCTGGCACTCTATCCATTGTGCCACCTAGCTGCCCACAGCATTAGGGGGTACATTTTCCAGAAGTGGTCCTCTGATATGAAGACAGTCATGTGATGAGGATATCTGCAGATTTGTTCTCAAATCCAACCTCACCCAGAGCCAAGGTGGTGGGACACTGGTAGCACTCCTGCCAAATCCACAGTATTAAGTGGAGTTTCTGGGTGGACTCCTGTTTATTGTAGCCCTTTCCATAATACCAGATGTCACATGCTCAAACCAAACACATGTAGTGAACAAGTGCAAGGCACCATGGCCAAGAGGCAGTGGGGCTCCCAGGGGAATTGTACGTCAGACTGGGTGCCAGGAGACCTGGGTTTGAATCCAAGCACCAAAGACATAATAGCGATGGGGTCATGTGCAAGTCACTGGCCTCTCTGAGCCTTGATTGTCTCATCTGCAAAACAGAGGTCATCATGTTAAACACTACCAACTCAGAGCTTTTGTGAGGAAAGTGATTTGTGAGCTTTATAAAGCACTATGTACATGCAGATTATTAATCATTCTTATATTTAACGCCTTCTTTCTACACCAGTAGCAGGGCATAATGACAAGCCCACATAACTTCCTCTCAGCACCATGTTGAGAAGTTTGCTTGCTGAAATAGCATAGGCTTACTTTGCCTTGAACTTTCTACATGACTGCCTATCAGGGGTGGGGAATCTTCAGCCTTGGAGCCACATATGGCCCTCTAGGTCCTCAAGTGCTGCCCTTTGACTGAATCCAAACTTCACAGAACAAATTCCCTTAATAAAATTATTCATTCTGTAAAACTTAGACTCAGTCAAAAGGTCACACCCACAGGTTCCCCACCCCTGGCCTAGATCCTTGGTGCAAATATTATCTGTCTTTTCCCACTCCACAGGTTCCTCTAGTCAGTGCAGGTTTCGGGGGAAGGTAGGGAAGGATAAGAGTGGTTCTTAACCTTTTTTTGTGTATTGAACCCCTTTGGTGGTCTGGTGAAATCGATAGATCCCTTCTCAGAATAATGCTTGCAAATATGAAAGGTCAATTACATAAGATAAAAAATTTATTGTTCAGTCATTTTTCAGTTGTGTCCAACTCTTTGTGAATCCCATTTGGGGTTTTCTTGGCAATGATACTGGAGTGGTTTGCCATTTCCTTCTTCAGCTCATTTTACAGATGAGGAAACTGAGGCAAACAGGGTTAAGTGATCCTGCCCAGGATCACACAACTAGAATTTTCTGAATTACCCAGAGACAAGAAGTGGAGATCAGAACAGAAGCATTTTCCTTGCATGACACCAAGACAGGATACTGGCTTCTGTAAAATATATTAAATTGTTCCTATCCATGGGGAGTGTGATTAAGTATTGAGCCCCTTCAAGAAGTTGCTGCCAATTCTCCAAGCCTGCCTTAATTGCTAATAGTTCCATTTCCATTATAGTTGTTTCTTTGCCTAGAGGTTAATTGGCATGAATGATAGGTAGTTGGCAGTTCCATAGTTTTTAAATCTAAGGCCTCCTTTTCTCTTATAATTCTTTGCATCAGAAGTGTTACAAAGATTATTCCTGATGTACCATCTCTACCAAAAAAAAGTCTGCTTAGGGGTAGAGCGCCATGACAAGGAGATGAACATAAGTGCCTTCTTCTAGGCCTGAAAGATCCCTTATTTTTGTCCCCATTAAAATCTCATCCCATTTTGGGGAAGTTGAGTCATAGGTACCACTATCTACCAGCACACCCACTTCCCCAACACAGGTTAGGCTAGATTTTTCCTGAAAGGTAACAAAGATAGAAGTTGATTGGCCTATGGATGGGGCAAGGCTCAAGCTGTGCCACCCTTCATACAGCTTCCTGGTGTCATCTGGATGTATTGATGGGAATTCCTTGTCATCTGGGGCACAAAAGGGACACCTACATGGGGTGGCACCGTTTAGAAGTGGTGTTTGCCCAAAGATGTGTCACCCTATCCTGCACTGAAGAACAGACTAGTTTCTGGGATGCCTTGCTAAGCTAAGTCTTAATTATATTCAAGTTGTATCTCCTTACTCTGTTAAGGAAAAATAAACTTCTTTTTTTATTAATTTTATTAATTATTCGATGACTTCTGAATCTCTCATTTCATCCCTATATCAAATCTAATCATAGTTCTGACTGATCAGTGTAGAAGCCCTGACCTGCTCCATTTCCAATTTGGTCTTCTTTGGCTCACCCTTTGGTAACCTGGGGGACCCTCCCCACTCATATATGTTTACCAGATTAATGCCTAATTTGGTGTATCATTAGCTTAGCCTATTACTGCTCAGACCCACCCCCTCAAGCCCAAGAGATGTTCCAGTCTCAACCTCCCCACTAGCTGAGATTTCAGGTATGTCCCACCACTCCTCATGTATTTCTTCAATAAGAAAGTAAAGTCGGGGCGGCTAGGTGGCGCAGTGAGTAGAGCGCCAGCCCTGGGGTCAGAAGGACCTGAGTTCGGAGCCGGCCTCAGACACTTAACACAAACAAACAAACAAAAAAAAACCTAGCCGTGTGACCTTGGGCAAGTTACTTAACCCCAATTGCCCTAAAAGGGGCGGCTAGGTGGCCCAGTGAGTAAGAGCGCCGGCCTCGGAGTTGGGATGACCCGAGATCAAATCCGGCCTCAGAAAATGAGCACCCACACATAAACAATGACTAGCCGTGTAACCTTGAGCAAGTTACTTAACCCCAATTGCTTAAAAAAAAAAAAAGAAAGAAAGAAAGAAAGTAAAGTTATCCTCAAGTATTTAAAAGAATGTCCTATCAAAGGAAAAAAAAAACTTAAGATCATGCAATTGTAAATTTAGATCTGGGCCATCAGTTCCCACCTCCCATTTTACAGATGAGCAAACTGAGGCCCAATACTGTGATCAAGTTGACATTTCCCATACACAGGAGACAATTTTTAAAATATCCTCCAGATCTACAAAGAAAAATTAATCTAGAGGGTCAGAAAAAATATTGTAAATAAAATGATGGCAAGTTTCTAGGACGTTTGGCAGATTGGGGAAGCAGCAGTCAGAAGCAAAACACTGCTCCTTGTAACAAATCAACAATAATTATAGTATTTACACAATACTTTCAGGTTAGCAAAGTGTTTTACAGTTGTTACACCTTTTTATCATCACAACCATGCTAAGATATTGGTGCTATCATGAGGAAACAGAATAACAAACAGGTTAAGTGACTTACCCAAGTTCACACAGATAGTAAGTGAGGTGGGATTTGAATTGTACACACAGGAACTTTGCCAGCATTGCTAAGCCACGTGATAATGCCATCACATGTAAAGCAAAATTTGTGCTGTCTTGTGTTCCATGCTTCTGAAGCACAGGATGGAGGGCCTCTGACTAGGACCCAGTTACATTATAAAGCTTAGCTTGCTTTTTTCTTTCTGTACTTGATTTCTGGTTTTTCCAGAAAAACCAAAAGTTCCTTAGTGCTCCAAATGGATCACTTGGATATCCTATGTGAGCACCGCTAAATCTCGTGATTCCACGTGCACTTCTAAGTGTTCCACAGGATCCCAGAATCTCAGTTAGAATGGACCTTAGAGGACTTTTAATACAACCAGCAACCAAAACAAGAATCCTCTCCATATAATATACAGACAGGCAGGTAGGCACACAGATAGATAGATAGAGATTGATTGATATAGATGGATGCATAGACAGACAGACAGATTAGATAGATAGACAGACAGATAGATAAAATGTTTACAATGTTCCAGGTCCTGTGCTGAATGCTAGGGGAAACAATACAAGCAAAAAAGACCATTCTTCCTCTCAAGAAGTTTACCTTCTAATGGAGAAAGACAAGAACACAAAGAGGAGCTAGAAAGCAGAGAAGGTGGAAGGTAACCATAGGGGCATGGCTGCTGGGGAGAAGATGGAAAAATCTGGAGAGGGAAGAGAGGAGGCAGAAGTGAAATGAGCAGAGCTGGGAACTTCAGGAAACGGTGGTCCAGGCCTGGCACTCACCGATCAGAAGAGAAGACCATAGGGTAGAGGCATCTCCAGGATGAGAAGGCTGATGGAGAGAAGGTAGAAAGGTGTGGTGAAGAAGGGGTAGAACCAGGAGTGAAGTGAACATTATTGTTGTTGGTGGTGGTCCTTTATCTCAAAGATGACCAATGACATGACAGAGATGTCTTGACTTGCCTGTGGTTTGGATTTAAATGAGGTGGAATTTTCCCTAGAAGTGACCACTCAGCCTTTGCTTGAAGACTTCTAATGAGGGGAAAATGAGCCTCCTGAGTCAACTCATTCCATTTTTGGATACTTTGAAATAGCAGAAATTTCTCCTTACATCGTCAGATTCTCACCAAGCTCTCCCCTAAAAATCATTATTTCCACTGTTTCCTCCCACCCAAGAATAGCTCATGATCTCAAGAATCATCTACATACTCCAGCACCAGCCTGTTTCCCTCTTTCAGTGCCAGCACCAGGACCACATCTCCCATTCTCCACATACATCCAAAGATTATGAAGAATTGAGTTCTGAAGTATAGATAGCTCCCTAGTGAGAACTGCCCCCCTCCTCTAACTACACCACACAATCTAATCAAGTTCCTCCTTGTTTCTGAAAATGTGGCAGATCATGTCTAAAAAGACCAATTCACACTGATCAAGAAATGCCAATGTCTTCTTCCCCCTTTAGTTACTCCCAAATAGGCAGAAATAATACAGAAGATTCCTGAAGCAGACCAGCCTTCATTGCTAGGCCATCACTAAGGTGGTTATCACCTACAACTCTAGTTCCTGTTCTCCCAACATCTTCACCACACATGGTATCCCTTCCAGGGTAACTGAGGTTTTGTTTTTTAGTCATGTCTGACTCTTCATGACCCCATCTGGGATTTTCTTAGCAAGGATACTGGAGTGATTTACCATTTCCTTCTCCTTCTCACTTTACAGATGAGGAAACTGAGGCAAACAGAGTTAAGTGACTTACCCAGGGTCACATACTAAGTGTCCAAAGTCAGGTTTGAACTCAGGTGTTCCTGACACCAGGCCCTGCACTCTAGCCCCTGTGCCACCTAATTGCCCCTGTAAATAAGGTAGATGGATCCTTTACTGCTGCTCTGGCCAGGGCGTACCAGCTAAAGATAGTGCTACTCTTTCCTTAAACTAGGAATATTTGTCCCTGATACTCATCTTCTGGGTCTTTAGCCCTGGAAGTGCTCTATACAATGCTGGACCTAAAAGGCTCTTATTGAAGACTATGCTGTTCCAAATGCTATCCCTGTGTGTGCTAAATGAAGCAGCTGCTTTATCATGAAGCCAAGAAAATCCTTGGAGCAATTCATTTGATTTGTTCAGGGAGAGAAAGACCCTGAATACTTTCTTCCTGCAGACTGACAGGGAGGGAAACAGAACAATCAGATGCAAGCACAGCTTTGCCTATTGAAAAGGAAGCTCTTGCCAGGGAAGGGATTTTGTGCACACTTGCTGCTGAGAACCTGAATAATTCTGATTTTGGGGATTCGTGGTACCCTGTAATTGAAATTAAATGGCACCAGACTCATGTCCTTACCACTCTGATTCCCACAGAGTGCCATAGGCTATACATATTGGAGCCTCGGTGCCCATGCCAAAGCTCAGACAATTTCAGGGAGGACAGAGCAGAACCATCATCCGCCATGCTCTTGTGCCCATCCTCAGGGAACTTTCTATGCCTGCAGGTATTTATACAGTGATTTATGCTCTAGTCTAAACTCCTGGGCATCTGTGAACAGAAGGCAGCTGTTCTGTTTGTCAACTGGGTTATGTTGGGTAATTAGAAGACTGCCACACATGAGCACTTGGCCATTCAATAGATTTTTGCAGTTACATACCCAGATTCAGGGACATCATTTAATTACAGGCACAAAGCTTTTATTCACAAGAAGTGAATTACAAGAAAATTATTTCAGTGTCTTCAGAAGCAGCTATGGCACTCACTGCAACCAGTCCAGCTAGAAATTGGAGAGCAACTATAATGCTTGGGTCAGGAGGTAAGGGTAAGAAACATCCATGTGATATGATGGGTTTTCTGTGTATAGAGTGACCAAGGTGCACAACCTTTCCTAATGTACACAGGAGACAATTCACTAATTAACAAGCATTTATTAAGCACCTACTACATGCCAGGCACTAAGATAGGCATGGAAGATGCAAAGAAAAAGTGAAAGAATTTCTGGCTTCTAAGGAGCAAGAACAAAGTATAGGGCAAAGTTCAACACCCTATGACATGCATACTAAGATGTCTTGTAAACCATTTGTCTTCCTTGACTTACTCCCTGCCACCTGAGAGAGTCATCTTCTTACTCAGAAGTTAATACCACAAATCACCCTTTCCCTAACAGAATGAATAATATGACAGAAAAGGAAAATGACAAATGTTGGAGGGCATGTGGGGAAATTGAAACACTAATGTACTGTTGGCAGAGTTATGGACTGATTCAACCATTGTGGAGAGCAATTTGGAACTATGTCCAAAGGGCTATAAAACTGAATACCCTTTGACCCAGCAATACCACTGCTAGGTCTGTATTCCAAAGAGATAAAAACAAGAAGGAAAGGATCTATGTGTACAAAAATATTTCTAGCAGCTATTTTAGTGATGGCAAAGAATTGGAAATTGAGGGAATGTCCAATTGGGGAGTGGCTGGCCAAGTTATGTTATATGATTGTGATAGAATACTGTTGTAAGAAATTATGAACAGGGTGCTCTAGGAGAAAACTAGAAAGACTTACATGAACTGATGCAAAGTGAGGTGATTAGAATCAAGAGAATAGTGTGCATAGTAATAACAACATTCTGCAATGATTGGCTATGACTAGCTTAGCTATTCTCAGCCATGGAATGATTCAGGGCAATTGCAGAGGACTTGTGATGGAGAATGCTTGTCAGTCTCCAGAAAAGGGAATGGATAAGAGTCTGAGTGCAGACCAAAGCATGCTTTTTAAACTTTGTTTTTCTTTCTTTTTTGTGGGGGCTGGGGAGAGGGTCTGTGTTTTCTTTTGCAGAATGACTGACATGAAAATGTTTTACAAGACTGCACATGTGTGCCTGTCCCAAATTGCTTGCCTTCTCAATCAGGGCAGAGGAAGGAGAGAGAGAATTTGGAACTCAGGATTTTGAAAAACGAATTCTAAAGATTATTCTTCATGTAATTGCAGGAGGGGTGGTGGTGGACTAAAATAATAAATAAGCAATTAAAATGTAAGCAAAGAACAAAATAAAATGTTAGTGCCATTCACAGAGGTGTGCTGGAGTCAACTCTTAACTGCCCTGTGAGCCGTTGTTAAATTTTTTAGAGTGAGCATTTGTACCTCAAAAATCAACAAATTACTACAAGTCAGGGCTTGATTTACTATTCTATTGCTCATCTAGACTTAAACTATTAATAATGCAGACAAAATTTAAAAGTGTGTATACACATATATGTGTATGTATTTATGTGTGTATATATATATATTTTTTTCTTTCCTCCCCAGTGAGCTCCCATGTTAAACATTTTGTAGCACATCCCTGACTATAATCCTCTATCTCCCACTGGTGATAGAATTAGAAGCTGGAGATTTAGCCCTCGAACTGCTAAGATATTGCCCAGAGTTCACCATCAGCCTTCTTCTAAACCAGCAAGAGAGAAAGAGGATCAGAACCTTGGCCCATCGCTTTTAAAAGGCCATCAACTTCACGAGTGAAGACTTACGGGATTCTGTACAGAGATGAAGTTGTTCAGAAGTAGTATATTTGTCCATCATGCCCTCCTGCAGTTATCCAGATGGTATATGGGAATCTCCCAGAGAGATCCCCAGGGAACGAGGGAATAAAATCCATCCAGCAAACATACTGAATACACATGGAGAGGCTGCAACCTGTCAAGAGATCCCAGAGAGTGTCACTGTAACTCACTAACAATCCATTTGGTCCTCCACACAAGGTTTTCTGTTGGTTGGCTTTAGACAGAGAGGTGGGCAGGTCACCATCCCTCTTCTCCCACCTGCTCCTGGTTCCTTCCCATCACCTGGATTATTGAGGTGATGATTTGAGAACCCACAGGTATAATGGCAAAAATGCTGGATTTAAGGTCAAAGGTCTGTTCCTGTCCCTATTCTGCCACTTCCTAGCTATGTGACCTCAGACAAGTCACTGTCTTTCTTTGAGTCTATTTCCTTAGTTGTAAAATGGGGATAATAAAATATAGATTACCTACATCAAAAGACCATGGTGAGGAAGGAGTACAAATGTATTTTAACTCCTTTGTACCACTAAGGCACAGAGAGGTAAAATTATTTGTCCCAAGTTCAGACAGGGAATAAATGGCAGGGTTAGAATTCAAACCCAGATATTCTGACTTAAAGTCATATACCTTCTACCATAACATGCTGACATCTTAACCACAGCAGATGCAAAGCATAAAGAACAACTCCTGTTATGACTAATTTGAAGGAACCATTCCAATTCTTTGTTGCCTGAAAATTTGGTGACTGGAACACTGCTTGAAATAATTGAGATATCTGCAAGGTATAGTGATACAATCCCTGAGGTCCCTGCTACTGGCAATGTTGAGACTGCTAGATCCCAAACTTTGGAGTTCTGACTGCAATGAGTTCAGGAGATTGGTTATCCAAGAACCGCTATAAATATTTTTGTACATGTGGGTCCTTTTTCCATCTTTATGATTTCCTTGGTATATAGACTTAGAAGTAATATTTCTAAGTCAAAGGGTGTTTTATAGCCCTTTGAGCAAATTGCTCTTCAGAATGGTTGGATCAGTTCACAACTCCACTAATAATACATTAAGTGTTCCAATTTTCCCACATCTTCTCCAACATTTATCATTTTATCATGTTAGTCAATCTGAAAGGTGTGATGTGGTATCTCAGAGTGGTTTTGATTTGCTTTTCTCTAATCAATAGTGATTCAGAGCATTTTTTCACATGACTATAGATAGTTTTAATTTCTTCATCTGAAAACTTCCTGTTCATTTCCTATGATGAACCTGGGAGCAGGAGGTTACCAGACTACCCAAAAAGGGGAAAACTTACCTGAAATGGAAACAAAATCAAAGTTCCCATGCCAATCCATGTGACCAGGTGGCCAAGTCAATAAATAGCCTCTACACTTAGAGCCCAACTAAGATAAAAAGACCCTATGGTGAGAGGAGAGGACAGGAGGGGAAGACTGGGGAGAGGAAGCAGGACATCTTTGGCAGCTTGTGAATCCTTTTGTAGAAATTCTTATAGCATTACTGTACCTGCTCTTGACCCATATGCAACATCAAAAACCAAGTTACAAGGAAAGAAAAGGCTTTCTTTTTCATTGAGAAACCTTCCAGTAAATGAAACTTCTTTATGTATTTAACAGATACCTTCTAAGCACCCACAGTATGTACAAGGCCCAGAGAAACATGATTCCTACTGAATATAAAAACAAATCAGTCCTCTATTATTATAGAACAATGATAAAATGGAAATATGCAAATAAACATGCCTTACAAGTCAACTGAAAAGGTATCTCAGCATGACTTTGGGGGTTATTCCTTTTTCAGAATTCCCACACAGCTTTAAAAATGACCTTGTGCTTAAACAGCCACTGAAAGAGAATGATAATTCAATAATCACATGAGATTTACTTATTAAAAATGCTATTTATAAAAAGAGACACTTTCCCTTTAATATTGCACCATATAGCTTTCGAAGTTCTTGCAATACACTATCCCAATTGATCTCAGCAACCCTGTCGACTTGAGCTATCACTCCCTTTTTGTAGATGGGAAAACTTGATATTTGGAAAATTGAGTAACATGCACAGGATACCATGACTAAAATTTTTAACCCAAAATAATTTGGTGACAAAGTTCATTATCTATATTTTACAAATAGAGAAACTGAAGTTTTGCTTTTCAAGGTCAGCTTTTTTGTTTTTTTAGGTGGAAGAAAGGGTTCATATCTATAATTTCATTATGAATGGGAACACTCATTGTGGAAACTCCCTCCATAAACACATATCAAAGATTCATCTATAACATAGTCTTAAATTGTTTCCCAAGGCAGTGAGAGAATAATAAGGTCAGCTAGTAATTCACAGATGAGAGGAAAGAATCCCAATCTCCTGACTTCCAAGTCTAATATTCCTACCCAGTAGTCCTTACTGATGGGCAGCTAGGTGGCACAGTGGATAGTGTGCTGGACCTGGAATCAGGAAGACCTAAATTTCAAATCTGGCCTTAGACACTTAGTAGCTGTGTTTGATAAGTCACTTAACGCTGTTAGTCTGTTTCCTCATCTGTAAGATGACCTGGAGAGGGAAATGACAAACCAGTCTAGTACCTTTGCCAAGAAAACTCCAAAAACGGGGTCATGAAGAGGTGAACACAATTGAAAAAATGCTGAAAGTCCCTCTTGATTGTTTGAGTAAGGATCCAGTATGTCTCATCCCACAGAGAGAGGATGAAAGAGTCACCTATAAGGTAAGATTTCTAAGGAAGTCTTTCATTCTGTTCCTACTGTATTTTCCTGTGAAATGCAGCAGGTAGGATGATTCACACTAGAAACTAGTCATGTGGTCATCAAAGGAGATGTAGCCAAAATCAGAAGTAGAACAACCAGTTCCAATTTCACCTCCCTCTTCATTTCAAAGTAGAATGAATCATTAAACTCAAGAGATCCTTAGCCTTGCTGTGGAAATTTAAATACCTTCTATCGGCACTGGTTTGATGTGTGTGTGTGTGTGTGTGTGTGTGAGAGAGAGAGAGAGAGAGAGAGAGAGAGAGAGAGAGAGAGAGAGAGAGAGAGAGACAGAGAGACAGAGACAGAGAAGACAGAGACAGAGAGAGAGAGAGAGACAGAGAGAGACAGAGAGACAGAGAGACAGAGACAGAGAGAGAGAGAGAGAGAGAGAGAGAGAGAGAGAGAGAGAGAGAATGTGTGAGATTGTTTTCACAAGTTGGAGGCTACAAACTACAGAGAGAATCAAACACAAGAAAATGGAATCAGAAAAAACATAAACAATCAGAAGGGACAGAAAGATAGGTAAACCTGTGAAACTGAGCCTTCCTCCTTCAAAAGGCCAAACAGAGGTCTACGAAGACAACGGAGTGGAGCATGGCATAGTGGAAAGAACCCTGACTGGTTGTCCTAAGACCTGAGTTTGTGCCCCAGCTCTGATGTGTAATAAGTAGGTGACCATGAACAAGTTTCAGTCACTCAATTTTCTCTTTTATAACTTGGGGTAATGATATTTGCATTACCTACTTCTTAGGGCTGTTGGGAGGATCTAATGAGATAACATTTATGAAAGTTTTGTGTGCCCGTAAATGGGAGCTGTCATTATCATTGTACAAGCTCTTATTATCTAACCTGAGAAAGTGACTTACCCCAATCGTAAGTTAATGAGTAGAAATCATCTTTGTTCAAAAGGCAATTTTAGGGTGGCTGCCAAACTCATTTAATGCATAGGCAGAAACTGAAGAAAGTAATGTTTGTACAGATCAAAGAGAGAAGTTGAGGCAGGTAGACTCACGATGGCTCTTGGGGCTCTCAAGAGCCCACTGCTGAATTTTCAGCATCAGCATTTACACTTGGGGAACTGGCAAATGCTGCAAATTTGGGCTTGATTTGTTATTTTGTTGAGCTTCTAGACTCAAGACAGTGAAGAAGAACATGTTGATAATACAAAATAACTTGAGTGTATAGTGTGTACATTTGTTTTCAGAGAGCTAGTTGTTCAACTTTTATCAGCACACTCCTGCAAAATACCCATGGGTACACCTCTTTTGAGGCAGCAAATGACTAAAACTAAGGAAGTTTACCTATCAATAAAGGAGTGACTGAACAAAATATGGTATATGAATGTGAGACACTACCATTGTGGTATGAGAAATGATAAAAGGGATGGTCTCAGAAAAACCTAGAAAGATTTGTATGAGTTGATGCATAGTGAAGTGAGTAGAACCAGGAGGAGAACTTAGACAATAACTTTGAAAGATTTAAGAATTCTGACCAATGCAGTAACCAACTACAAAATGATTCCTAAGCACTAATGATGAAACATACTTTCTATTTCCAAATAGAGAATGGATGAACTCAGGGTGCAGGAGACATTTTTTTTTTAATATGGACACTGGGGGGATTTGTTTTGTTTATGTATCTTTGTTATGAGGGTTTTGTTTTTCTTTCTTTTTCAGCTAGGGAGGAAGTCCCAGGGAGGAATAGAAGGGTAATTTTTTGTTAATTGGAAAAAAATAAAATTTCAAAACAAGAAAAGAATGTTTGTGGCTTTAAAGCAGTGAATAGAAATAGGGAGAAAAATAAAAGTTACCTAAAATTAAAGTTGTACCATGCAGCTTTTCTTCTTGAGAAGATAATTGGGGAGAGGGTACCAGGAAGAGGGAAAAGAAGGAATTTGAAAAAAAAAGTTTGGCATTATTTACCTGATTAAGAAAAATGTATCAACCCCAAGATAGAAAGGACCATTTCGAGAAAAGAGGTAGAAGGGATTTTTGAGCACTCTGGTTCCATTCAAGCACATTGTCTATAATGAGCATAAAAGCACAAGTAAGCCTAATTTTTTCTTAATTTAGTCAGTTTTACAATAAAAGACCAATATACACTTAAGCATCCATGGCAATTTATTAATAATTGACATTAACCCCTTCCATCTCTCGTGATATTTTTTTAACAGGATTGGTGTTAAGGGAAGGCACTAAATTCTATTCTTTTAAATGCATCATTTTTCTGCAGACTTTCCCATATTTCTGTATATTTTCCATATTTCCCCCTTTTGATGCCTATCAATTGGGGAATGGCTAAACAAATTGCGGTATGTGATGGTGACGGAATATTATTGTGTTATGGGAAATGATGAGTGGAATACTCTCAGAAAAGCCTGGAGAGACTTGCACAAGCTGAGGCAAAGGGAAATGTACTGTGTACAATATTGTCAGATGATCAGCTGTGAATGACTTAGCTATTCTCAGCAATACAATGACGGAAGACAGCTCTGAAGGACTTCTGATGAAAAATACTATCCATCCCCAAAGAAAGAAATGATAGTACCTGAAAACAGATTGAAGCATACTTACTTTACTTTATTTTTCTTGAGTTTTTTGCGGGGGGTCTATGTTTTCTTTCCAAACATAACTATTATGGAAATGTTTTGCAAAACTACACATGTATAACTTGTATCAAATTGCTTACCTTCTCAATGGCAGGTGTGAATGGAGATGGAAGAGAATTTCAAACTCAAAGTCTTAATATGTGTAATTGGGGAAAAATGAAACACTAAAACATATTTTCCCTTCTTAATGTGGTCTTTATTCAAAATTTTTTTTGGATATCTGAGTTGCTTCCAGATTTTTTTTTTTTACCATTGTAATTAGTACAACCATGTACAACCATCTTTGTACAAATTGGTCTCTTTTTTTGCTTCAAATCATTTCTCTGGAATATGTTCTCAGGGGTAGAATTTTTTAGTCAAAGGGTCACAAGGAAGGTTGACAGGCAGATGGTATTTGACCAGCTTGGCCAGCATTTTGTCACGGAAGCCGGCTGCTTCTTCCTGACAGTCTGTGTTAATGCTGTTCAGTTTTTTATAATTTTGATTTTCGTAACTTGCTCAAAAGCCAATTTTATGGCTCTTGCTGCTTATTGCCAAATTGCTTTCCACAAAGTTGGTACCAATTTGCATTGCCACCATCGATCACAGCCACCAATGTACCTGTTCCCCCGTAGTGTTCTCTATAAAAGATTTCATGACTAGGTGATACTTCACACTTGTTTTAAAATGAACTTCTTTTATTACTATTGGGGTTTAAAAATGTCTGCAAGTATTTTTTTTTGCTGGTTTTTTTCTCATGTTTATGAATTGCCCATTACTTTGTTGCATTGGGACCTAGATATTACCCACCCTATTTTAATGGAAATGAAATCATCTAATGTTTTGTGGTATGTCTGAAATGGACAAAGAAAATGAGTTTCTCTCATGTTCAAAGGTTGTTTAAGTACTCCTGAGGTCCCCTAGGCAGCATGCCATGGTGGACAATGTATTAGGCTTGGAATCAGAAGTCTGGGGTTCAAATCTTGACAGGTCACTTCCTGGCTTTTCTCCCCTGGCTTCACACGTTACCTCTGTGTGCCTCATATAACTTCCTAATTTACCTATTAAGACATAGGTCAAGTTCTCTAACAATATTAGATATTAGATCTCAAAGGGATATTGGATATTATTCACTTCGGTCCCACCATTTTAAAGACAAAATAGGGTCACAAAAGTAATGATTGATACTAGTTGCAAATTAGAAAATGAAGTACCTCACTTTATCTAGGGATTCAAATTTCTTTCTTTTAGGCTCAAAACTCTACATCATCCTTGCAAATGTAATTTGATTTCCTATTAAAATTGTACTCCGATATAAATTCTATTCCTTAGGTTCTTAATAGCTATGCAAGCGAAGCATGAACACAGGCAAGTTCCATCAAGCTAAACAGATTTTAAGTACTCACCCCGAAATAGGCCACATGCCTATAATCTCAGGACTCACTGGTCAAACTAAGTTTGGAGAAGCTTATCACCTGAAGGTTGGCTATCCAGTGACAAATATTTTTGGCCACAGTGATTAATGAAGACTGTATACTAAGTCACAGAAAGAATGTTGACAACCAATGGATCTTTTGAATTATTGAAGTAACATTAGTTAATATTTATGACTATCTGATTGAAATAAAGAATTCTACTTATCATTAAGGAAAATTGAGTTACTTTTAAGTTGTGCTAATCATTGGCCTTACTAGCAATGCCCATGGATAGTTTATGGTAATTTATGGTAGTTCTGGAAATGTCTACTTGCCACCACTGTCCACAAGTAGCCACAAAACTCCCAACCTGAATAAGATTAAAATGTAATCGGGAAAGGTTTAATAAATAAAATACAATATAACATATATAATATTAATTTGTGGGTTTTAAAGTCAACCTGTGGCCCACAGGGATGTGTTTCTATTTGATTTTGACATCACTGGTTTAGACAATGAAGTACCCAGGCAGCATTGGCAGGAGGGTCAGAAAAAGAAGGCAGATGCTTAGGGCAGATGTTAAGGCCACTGACTGAAGAGCAGAATGACTTGTAAAAGTCCCTCTGCTCAACTTTCAATAATAAAATGCAATAGTGACCAAACTCCATCTGTGACTATGTTGAATAACAGTATATATTAACTCTCCATACCCAGAGACTGCCAGGCGGTCATCTGACTTGTGTGTCCAGAAATGACCCATAACAGACTCAAGACTCGGATGCCATTTAATGTAGAGCAGGCCCCTTAAGGGAGCTTCTGAGTCCAGACAGCATGCATGTTCTTCTGCCAGGAAAAACATTTCAGAGTTCGGTCCAAAATTCCTAAGAAGGCTAGACAACAAAAATGGCTTCATGAGGAAGTCTGACCAAGGCAGATCATGTTTTCACCCCAGATGACATCTCTAGTGCTGTTCTCAGTTGAGTACACACACTAGGAACATTTCTGGTGTTAGTCAAAGTCTGAGGACAGGTCTTATCATTTCATTGATGTAGTGATCCCCTATAGAGCTTTTTTAACGTTCTTTATATATTTAGGGGGGGCGGGAAACTAAGTTACTCTCCTCAGGGTTTTTTTTTTCTTTTTCATTTAATTTCACTTAATCATTAATTCATTTAATTCAACAAACATTCATTAAGCATCAATTTTAGAGAATAAAACAAAGTAAACAGTAACTGTCCTCAAAGCACTTATGTCCAACAAACATACATTTTGAGTTTTCATTATATACTGAACACCTTTCTCCTGATACTTTGCTAGTTTATTACTGGTGAGAATTCTAAAGACTTCAGACAATGATAGCATCTCTAAAGGTTCCTGACTTGTTTCCAGGAAATAACTTACTTTTTTTTTTTTTGGAGGGCAATTGAGGTTAAATAACTTGCCCAAGGTCACACAGCTAGGTTTTTTGTTTTGTTTTGTGTGTGTTAAGTGTCTGAGGCCGGATCCAAACTCAGGTCCTTCTGACTCCAGGGCCGGCACTCTACTCACTGTGCCACCTAGCCACCCCCAAATAACTTACTTATTATCAGGATCTGGCCAAACTTTTAAAAGCACTAAGCTTTTCAAATCAAATCAAATTTTATTTGATGAAAATGGAATTGATTTTACTAGAACTTTTGTGTTCTGGCCTCAAATATTAACCTCTTTGAGCCTCAGTTTCCAAATCTCTATTGGAAAATAGAGACAATAACACTTGCATTACCTACCCCACTGGGTTGCTGGATCAGATGAGATACCGTATACAAAGCACTTTTAAAACTCACTATCTTCACCACTTCCCATGTTGTTGCCTGGTTTCTGGCTAGACATTCTCACTCAGCCTTTTTTTCCCAGGCAGAATCAAGAAGAGACAATAAAGGCAGCTGGACATGAGCAAGGACTTCTCTATTTGCACTCTGCCCTGATCAATTTTTTTTCTTCTGGATCCATAGTGAGTGAGAGAAACCATACAGAATGAAGAAAGAGATTTAGGTTAATTTTTAAACATATTTTTTAAATGTGTATTGATATATTTTGCCTTCAGATCACCTTCGCTCCCAAATATGTTCCTCTCCCTCCCCTACTCGGTAAGCCATGCCCTTTAACTCAGAATAAAAGACAAATTTTGTTGTTGTGCAGGCGTTTTCTGTTGTGTCTGACTCTTCATGACCCCATTTGGGGTTTTCTCAGAAAGATACTGGAGTGGTTTACCATTTCCTTATCCAGCTCATTTGACAAATGAGGAAATTGAGGCAAACAGAGCTAAGTGACTTTCCTACGGTCACATAGCTAGAAAGTGTCTGAGACCAGATTTGAACTCAGGAAGATGAGTTTTTCTGACCCCAGGCCCAGTACTCTGTGCACTGCACCACCTTACTACCCCTAAAAGAGAAACAGAAAGATGGAAAACAAGAAGGCAGTTCTATAAAATTAACCAACTCAGGGCACCTAGGTGGTGCAGTGAGTAGAGCACCAGCCCTGGAGTCAGGAGGACTTGAGTTCAAATCCAACCTCAGACACTTAACACTTACTAGCTGTGTGACCTTGGGCAAGTCACTTAACTCCAATTGCCCTGCCTTCCCCCCTGCAAAAAGAAAAAAAACAACTAACCAACTCATCGACAGTGTCTGGCGTTTTGTTCAGCCTTCATCTCTCCAGTGAAGGGAAGGAAGGTAAATGTTTTTGCTGCTCCTTGTAGGCCAAGTTAAGTCATCATGGTATTCTTTTTTGTTGTTGTTATTGTGTTTTGAGGCTAGAACTTCGTAAGTATGACATAAATGTGAGTTGTTGCTTAAATCAGGCTTAATTGAAAGTTTTCCTACTCAGAGGATTTAGAGGGAGAACTTAGAGGGAGAAAAGACTTTACCCAATCTCTCCACCAACCAGATCACATTATAGTTATTTCTGGTTCATGATCCACGTTGTCTTACTAGGTCCTGTTGCTTACTAACTCTCATTACTTTGGTTTACATATACCTTTGCAATCACACACACACACACACACACACACACACACACACACACACACACACAAATTAACTCATTCCAGTAGAATTTATAGGACCCTCTGTATACCCTATATATAAAAACAGACACCACAGAATTATCCCTTGGGGAACTGCTAGAAGGCAGCTAAGCCCTCCTCTGGCCTAGGACTCTACTGGCATAAGATGAAGCTAGATAATTATTGGAGAAGCAAAGCAGCCTTTTTCAGCAGCCATAGTCTATAACAAGGTGTACGTCAGCATAGCAGGTGGACATATCTCTGACAAATAGATTCAATATGTGACACCCACAGATTCCCACCTTTGACGTTACCTTGGGGCAGTCACTTCATTTCCTTGTCAGAAAAATGAGGGGATTGGAATAGATGATCTCTAAAGTCCCTTCTGGGCAGACTGGTGGCGCAGTGGATAGAACTCTAGGCCTGGAGTCAAGAAGATCTGAGTTCAAATATGGCTTCAGACACTTATTAGCTATGTGACCCTGGGCAAGTCACTTAACCTATTTGCTTCTGTATCCTCATCTATAAAATGAGCTGGAGATGGAAATGGCAAACCAGTCTAGTATCTTTGTCAAGAAAACTCCAAAAATGAGGTTTAAAAAGTCACAACTGAAAAGACAAAGCAACAAAAGCCCCTTCTACACTTAGATCAGGGGCCTAAATCTAGATAGAATGCTGAGCCTATAGTTTGGAAGACCTGAGTTCAAATCTGGCCTTGGATACTTATTAGCCATGTGACTCTAAGCAAATTACTTACCCTGTCTCTCTTAGTTTCCTCATATGTAAGATAAGGACAATAATAGCACCAACTTCCCAGGACTCTTGTGAGGATAAAATGAGATAATATTTGTAAAGTACTTTATAACCTTAAAGCACTCCATGAATGGTGGCTTTTCAACATCCTATGACCCTTTCAAAGGCCTAACTGTATTAGAATATATATATGAAAAGAGGCTCGAATTGCATGTGAAAAAATAGTCTTTGGCTTGATTTCTTGAGTGAATCCTTGTCTTTAGGTCATACACTGGCGTAAGCATATGCACATGCACACACACACACACACACACACCCCTTGGTGTCATCTAAATACCCACTTTTTCTTCTGCAGGAGATATCACAGGTTCCTGATAGTGACGAGCTACTCTGAGACTCTGTCCGTCCCATATTTCTTCTTGATTCATCTCCTTCTCTCTCAGCCAAAGAAAAACTCCCATAAGAGGCCAGAGGTAAATCAGCAGATGGCAATTCACCACAATTTTCTGCCCAGCGCACAGCTGCCATGTAGAGAGTGCCAGCCACCGGCAAGGCAGCGAACGCCAGACTGATGCACCTGTAGGGAGCAAGGACCACATCTTCTTCTGTTCTCTCCTGCTTTCCCTCCCACCTAGAGCCATCCCTATCTCCTCAGAAAGGCTTTATTCCTCCCAAATAGTTCAGTTCAACCTCTCCCTGATTTATTCTTTTATATGGTGCCACAAGGCCCATTCTAAATGATTTGTGAAGTAAAGTGCTCAATAACTGTTTGAAAATCCACCTTCTAGGGGCGGCTAGGTGACACAGTGAATAGAGCACCGGCCCTGGAGTCAGGAGGACCTGAGTTCAAATCTGACCTCAGACACTTAACACAAAAAACTAGCCGTATGACCTTGGGCAAGTCACTTAACCCCAATTGCCCTACCTTCCCCCCTCCAAAAGAAAGAAAGAAAGAAAGAAAGAAAGAAAGAAAGAAAGAAAGAAAGAAAGAAAGAAAGAAAGAAAGAAAGAAAGAAAGAAAGAAAGAAAGAAAGATCCACCTTCTCCAGAAAGTCCTCTCCCATTAGACTAGAATTGTATCAGACATTTCTACACAAAATAGGTAGTTCACACACGTATTTATATTATTTATATAGTTAGTGCCTGGGCACTAACTAACCCTCAGGGATATTTGACAAAAGGGTCAAGCAGAAAAATTATGTTTGTCTTCCACAGTTACCAGTTCTTCTTTCTGTGTCTCTTCCCATTTCAGTGCTCATGCCAACCATCTTCATGTGGCCCTTCCATGTCCAATGCTTACCTTGCAAGCTTTCCCCTCATACTATGGAGACTATTCAACCCACTAATGAAATTTCCTTGTCCTGTGTTCTTATCAGTACTTATCTTTTTTACATAATTAGATTGCTAATTTCTAGTGACCTAATTCATGCTATTGTGCTAAAGACTGATAATGGTTTGGATTTTACCCAACTTTTATGGGAATGAGTATAGGATTCCTGGAGAAATTCATCTTTAGTACAGATATTTCAGATAATACAACAGGTTGTAGGGAGAGGTAAGGAGATATTTGGGGACAGAGGAAAATTCTGTGACACTCTTCAGATCATAGTTTGGATCAACATATGCAAAATACTTTGCAAACCTTAAAGGACTATGTAAATGTCATTTCTTATTATCATTGTTCTTTCACCTGAAATGGAGGTCTTTAATGGAGTGGCACGGGCTCTCTCCTTGTTTTCTTCTTATTCAATAAGTTTATCAGTGATATAGATGATGATACAGACTACATGCTTATCAAATTTATGGATGACTAAAATTTTTAAATTAATTTAATATTTTATTTTCCTCCACCTACGTGTAAAAACAATTTTAACATTCTTTTTTCAAATTTTGAGTTCTAAATTCTTTCCCTTCCCCCACCCCATTGAGGAGAGCAATTTGACATAGGTTATACATGTATACTCATGTAAAACACATTTCCATGTAACATCCTTATCAAATTTATGGATGACTGAAATTTAAGAGGGATCGCTTATATGTTGGGTAGAAGAACTGAGATGTAAAAAGTTATCAGCACGGAAAGAGTGTTGGACCTATATTCAGGAAAGACCTGGGTCAAAATTTCACCTCTGATACTAGCTCTGTGATTATGGGCAAGCCTCTTGATTTCTCTTAGTCTTAGTTCCTTTATCTGTAAAATGGATATCATAGCACCTTTTCACAAGATGACTGTCAGACAACATGTAAGTGATCAAATGAGACAAATAATGTTTAAAGCTCTTCATCAAACTTAAAAGGTTATATAAATGCCAACCACTTACATTTCAACAAACTGGCAAATGAGATAAATTTAAGAAGGTATAATTTAATGAAGATAATAATTTTGGAGTTCAAATATTAACTCCACAAGTAAAATCAGGGAAGATTTAGCTTAATGGTAGTATATGCCAAGGAGGAAAAAAAAACCTGATAGTTTTAGTGGTCTGCCAATTTAATATTAGCCAACAGTCTGACAAAATTGGCACACACACACCCAACTATAATGCAATCTTAGGCTTCATTAATGGAAATAAATTGCTTGTACCCTTCTAATGTCTTACTCTGATGTATCACCATGGCCCAGAAATGATCCTGGGCTCTTGAAGACTGTGCCAGGGAAATCTCTAACTCTGCCAAGTCCTTCTAAGCTGCCAAGGTTTCAACTGGGGACCCAGAAACAGGCTAGGTTAGGAGAAGCTGTGTGTTGAACAATGCAACTTTCAACCACTAAGACTCAAAGAGAATCATAAGGGATTGCTATCTGCCTTGTTGGAGAGAGCGAGCTCAGACAAAATCACAGATCCTTGAAATCTAGTTTAGAACCAGAGAGGAGGAGTAACAGACTGTCCATTGTACTGTGTACTCATCAGACCTCATCTAGACTATTAAGGCCCATTTGTGAGTAATACAGTTTAAAAGTGGGCACTGACAAACAGTAGCATGAGCAGAAGAAAATAATCATAACAATAAGAGGACGTGCCACCACAATTCAGATGAGAAACTGGGTATGTTTATTCTGAAGAATAGAAGATTTAGGGGGAAATGATAGTTATCTTTAAAAATCTATAATCCATCTG
This sequence comes from Gymnobelideus leadbeateri, assembly GCA_011680675.1. Taxonomy (NCBI): domain Eukaryota; kingdom Metazoa; phylum Chordata; class Mammalia; order Diprotodontia; family Petauridae; genus Gymnobelideus; species Gymnobelideus leadbeateri. Next base: position 456,176 of record WOXC01010182.1, read on the forward strand.
GAAGAAGGATTACACAGAAATTGTAAAGTTTCAGAGGAGACAATTAGAAACAAGGGGTTCCCTGTAATAGAAGTTATAGGGAAACAAGTTTATTAGAATAATTATTGAATGTCAGAAACAGAATGGATCTTAGACAGCTTATCTGGGTTTCTGAAGTTAGGTTTTGATGCCCTAACACTCGGTCAATTTTTGTGTAGGTGCCATGTACCACTGAGAAAATGTTTATTCCTCTCTATCCCCATTCAATTTTCCCTAGAGCTCCATCATATCTAACTTTTCTAAAATTCCATTCACCTCCAGGTTTCTGAAGTGAATGATTGCAGTCAGTAAACATTTATTAAGAACCTACTATGTGCTAGGCACTGTGCTAAGTGTTGGGGATACAAAGTAAAGCAATACAGTTGTTGCTTTCAAGGAGTTAATAGTTCAGTGGAGGAGACAATACACAAACAATTATGTGAAAACAAGCTAAATATAGAATAAATTAGACATAATCAACAGAAGGAAGACACTAGAATTAAGTGGGATGGGAAAAACCTTCCCACAGAACATAGGATTTTAGCTGTGACCTGAAGAAAGTCAGAGAAGCCTGGGGATGGAGATGAGGAGTTAGAGCACTCCAAGCATGGGAGATAGTCAATGAAATTTTGCAGAGTCAAGAATTGGAGTTACTTGTGAGAGCAAGAGCAGGAAGGCCAGTGTCACTGGATCACAGAGTGTCTGGTGGGGAGGGGGAAGAGTGTAAAACGTAAGAAGACTGGAAATTGTAGCCACTGGATATGGCCATATTGTGAAGGTCTTTGAAGACTGAACAAAGGATTTTCTATTTTATTTTGGGAGTGATGGGGACCCACTAGAGTCTATTGAACCACTAGAATTTATTATGTAGTCAGACTTGTGTTTTAGGAAAAATCACTTGGACAGTTGAGTGAAGGATGAACTGGAGGGGAGAGAAGCTTGAGGCAGGCAGACCCACCAGTAGGCAATTGCATAGTCCAGGCATGAGGAAATACAGGTTCATATCAGGGTGATGGCAGTGTCAGAGGAGAAAAGACGGTGCATTTGGGTGAGAAGTTACAAAGGTAAAATGGATAGGCCTTCGTAACAGAGTGGATATGGTGGATGAGGGAGAATGAGGATTGAGAATGACAAGAGGTAGAGTAGTGGCACCCTCAACAGTAATAAGGAAGTTTGGAAACTGGGAGGGTTTGGAGGGAAAGAACATGTGTTCAGTTTGGGACATGTTGAATTTAACGTCAATGAGACATTCAGCTCGAGATGTCCAGTAGGCAGCTGGAGATGTGAGTCTGGAAGTCAACAGAGAGATTAATACTGGATGAGCAGACTTGAGAATCATCAACATAGAAATAATGATTAAAGCCACGGAAGGTGATAAATTCACTAAGAAAAGTGGTACAGGGAAAGAACAGAAGAAAGCCCAGGACAGAATCCTAGAGGATGCTCACAGTTACCAGAAGTGTCCTGGATGAAGATTCAGCAAAGGACACTGAAAAGGAGCCGTCAGATAAAGAGGACGAGGAGAAAGCAGTGTCCTGAAAACCTAGAGAGGAAAATTAAGGAAAAGAAGGTGACCCACAGTGTCAAAGGCTTCAGAGAAGTCAAGAAGGACAAACACTGAGAAAAGTCCACTAGGTTTGGCAATTAAGTATAAAGGGACTTGTCTTTAGATCAGAGGTGTAAAACTCTGGGGCAAAGCTGAACCAGATAAAATGCAATTAGGAAATGTTTAACAAAATAAATAAAAAGACAATTTAATATTTGTTGTTCTTCGGTTAACTCATGACCCCGTTTGGGGTTTTCTTGGCAAAGATACTGGAGTGGTTTGCCATCTCCTTCTCCAGTTCATTTTACAGATGAGGAAACTGAGGCAAATAGGGTTAAGTGATTTGCCCAGTGTCACACATCTAGTAAGTGTCTGAGGGCGGATTTGAATTCAGTTCTTCCTGACTCCAGGCTCAGTGCTCTATCCACTGCACTACCTAGATGCCTACAATACAACATAGATGTGATGATTTGTGGCTTTCTAAGTCAATATGCCCACTTCTCTTTGAATTTACTGCCACCACTTTATAGTATGCTCAGCTTGCCTAACATAGGGGTACCCTGAAGGGCTTCTCCTGGGCATGTTAAGCTTTCTTAAGATGGAGAAACTTTTCCTCTACAATCACCTTTGACTGAGTGATGAAACAAATAGGTGGCATCTTTAAAACTGAAGATTGATACATTCACTCTTTTTCTGACTTTCTGATTCAACCTCTTTCCTGTTGCTTCCAGAGGGTGAAGATCACAGTTCACCCACAATGGGAGTGCCCTGAACAGAATAGAAAGAGAGGGTACCTTTTCCTCCCTCTCTTCTTTTCAGCCCCCGTGGAGAATAGTGTTTGTTTAGTTGTTTCATTTGTCCTTCTCAGTTTCAGGTGCCAACAGTGATCCCCCCAGACCTAGACAGTCTAGCAATGGTGACCTTGGAGTTAAGCTTATAGGATGGATGTTGCAAGCAGCTAGCTTGGCAGGAAAGCCTTGGGAAGCCAGGGTGTCTTGGGCCCGGAGCCTGGGCCTGGAGCCCAAGGAGGGTTTTGTACTTGGAACTGAAACTATATTCTGTAAGAACCAAGCTAAGTTGTTTGTATTTTTTTATATCTTTGAAATAAATATTTCTTTGTAAAAGCTAAATTGTCTATCAGTGGTTAAATGGAACTACAGTTCAGGGCAACCTCTCTTACACTTGAGGGAATACTTAGTGGGAGCTGAAGCTATTTGCAGAGTTCCTTAAGGGTACCAGAGATCCCCAGCAGAAGGGTGAAATGTAACATACCTGGCCTTCAGGCAATAGGGGCCAGGGTGGCCAGTTTTACAGTAACTTTGGAGAGAGTAGTTTTAGTTAAATGATGAGGTTAGAAGCCAGACAGAAGATATTTTGAAAGAGAGTGAGAGGATAGGAAATGGAGGCATCTATTATAGAAGGTCTTCTCAAGGAGTTTAGCCACAGGGAAGAGAACTATGGGATGATAGCTGGGGGTGAGTAGGGAACAGATGGATAAAGTATTTTGCTATTTGTTGTTATTATTTTTTGAAGATGGGGAAGACATGGGAATGTTTGTAGGTGGTAAGGAAGCAGCCAGCAGACAGAGATTAAGAGCAAATGAGACAGTGGGAATAATAGAGATGGCAATCTGGTGGAGAAGACAGGATGGAATGGGGCACTTGTACATGTAGAAGGATTCCCCTTGTCAGGAAGGAACTTTCTTATTTTTCCTGGATAAATTAGCAGTTAAATGGCAGTGCTACTTGAATTCATCTCTGTTAATGCCCAGTGTGGCGGTCTTTCTATGACATTCATTTATTCAAGAAACATTTCTTAAGCACCTGTGATATTACCTAGGAAGATATACTCTAGGAAGGGCATCTAGAATACATCAATAACTATTTCTGAGGTAACAAATGCAAAGTCCACAGCACAGCACTATATGGCACTTAAGAGGAGAAAGGTTGGGGCGGCGAGGTGGCCCAGTGAATAGAGCACAGGCCCTGGAGTCAGGAGGACCTGAGTTCAAATCCAGTATCAGACACTTAACCCAAAAAATAGCCGTGTGACCTTGGGCAAGTCACTTAACCCCAATTGCCCTCCAAAAAGCAAAAAAAAAAAGAGGAGAAAGGTTATCACTGATAGGTAGAATGAAGGAAGGCTTCCTGGAGGAGGTGGCAATCTAAAGTTGGAATCTAAAGGATTTCTAAGAATTCAAAAGGTAGAGTGGGGAGCAAATTAAACATGGAACAGTATGAACAATTGTAATAACAACTCAGATTTATAGAGCTACGAGTGTTTGCAAAGGCTTGTGTGAGCTTGTTTCTCCAAAATAGCTCTGTGATATAGGTGCTTTTATTATGCCCACTTTACAGGTAGACATTATAATAATTATTTATAATAATTGTCAAGCTATTGGGAGATACCCTGTTTTCCAGAGCTAAGGTCCAGCTAGCAAGCTATGCTCTGACCTTGGCATAACAACAATCCTTTGTGTTCACCCTCTGGATGACCTCACCCTCTGGCAAAATCACATAATTATTGTATTGCTTTAACTAGCACCAAGTGTTCTCTGAGTTCAGACAAGCACTGGGCAAGCTCAGACAAGTACCCATGTTCCAGTCTTGAAGTCCTGCTACGAATCAAACTCGTCTCACTGTTGCTTTTACCCTGTCATTGTCAGGGCTAGAGCTTACTGCATATCCATAGCTATAAGTATTAAGACCTGTTTACACTAAAGCAGGTCCCACCATGAGGGGTGGGACCCCAGCACATGTGTCCTTGCTTGAAAGCTGTTTCCCTCACTATGAAATTAAACTTCTGTTTGATTTCTGACTCTCCTATCTCTAGTCTGCTCTTTTCAGCTCTGGCCATCCACAGGTTAGAGGTCAGTTCCATCCAGTTGACATTAATTGATGTCAGGAGTGGGATCGTGCATAGAATTGGGCCACTGGACTCCTGGGTACCAATAGGACAAGACTGGATACTACTAGAGATTTATTTTTCAGAAGAACAACCCACTTTCCCCCATCTAGTGAGTCCTCTACCCTTGTTTCTGACTCTCCTGTCTTTAACCTGCTTTGTTTCACTCTGACCATCCACAGCTTAGAGGTCCAGTTGACATAATAAACACAATGTCCATTTAATATCCACTTTACATTGGACTTAAGTAATTTGCCCATGGTCATGGACCTAGTGAATATCTGAGGTAGATTTGAGCGTAGGCCTTCTAGACAACTAATTAGCACTAAATTATGTTTCCTCTCAAAAGCACAGAGCTGGAAATATGCAGAGAATTCATGAGAAATCACAGGGCAGGTGGGGGTCTATGAGGTCAAAACTTTTTTCATAATGATACTATGATTTTCTAATATAGTAACTAGCAATAAATATAACCCACATATACGAGAATTCTTTAGGATCTTCATTAATTTTTCAGAGTGTAAAGGGGTCCCAAAAGTTTGAAAAGGGAAAGGACACAGGCATTTATTAAGTAGCAAATACCGACCAGGCACTGTGCTAAGGCCTTACTAATATCTCATTTGATCCTCACAACAATCTTGGAAGGTAGACATCACTGTTTCCATTTTATAGGTGAGGAAACTGTAGCAGAGAGGTTAAGTGACTTGTCCCAGAATATCTGAAGGCCAGATTTTAATTCAGACTAACTCCAAACCCAGCACTCTAGCTTACTGTACTAAATTTTGTTGTTCAGTCATTTCAGTTTGTGACCCCATTTGGGGTTTCTTTGGCAAAGATACTAGAGTGGTTTGCCAATTCATTCTCTGGCTCATTTTACAGATGAGGAAGCTGAGGCAAACAAGGTGAAGTGACTTGCCCAGGGTCACTCACCTAATAAGTGTCTGAGGCCAGATTTGGACTCATGAAGGTTTGTCTTCGTGGCACTCCATCCACTGTACCACCTAACTGCCCCACTATGCTACATAACCTCCTCTTAAAGTGTCTAGTATAAGGCAGTGGCATCCATCTCAAAAAGAAGTAGAGGCCACTGAATGGCACATATGGATCGCTGTGGGCTGCAGGTTGACTTAGAAAATTACATGTTTATATGTTTATTTTTTATTACTATGTCATTGCATTAAAATTGGATAGTAACTACATTTTTATCCAGATAGACCTGCAACCTGGAGGGCTGTGGGTTGCCTGAATCTCTGCCACATGTCTGCCCTCTGATCTAAGGTATAGTATGAAGGGAGAGTATGGGAATAGTATGAAATAAGGGAATAGTGTGGAGGGAAGTGAGAGTTGTTTCTGGAGGGAATAATATGAAATAAAGATCAGAAAGCAGGGTGGAAGCCGGCCTCTGAAAGATCTAGAATACCAGACTGGGGAATTTGAATTTTACAAGCAATAGCGAGCTACAGAAAGGTTTTAGGCAAAGGAGTGAGATTAACAGTTCTATAAATGAGATACTATTGCATCAATGTGAAAAATGAATTGGAGGCAGAGATGGTGGAGGATCAAAGACCTTTCAGACTGCTCAGTTTTCTAATCTGTAAAATGAAGTGGGGGGAGGGAGTTAGGACTAAGATGATCTAGTAAATGTGCATTGAATGTTGAAAGAATGAATAATCTTTAAGTTTCTTCCAAATCAAAGATTCTTTGATTTTCTACCCTAGTTATGTATAAAGTCAGTTCTCCCCTTGGATGAATTAAGTTATCTTAGGTCTTTTTTGTTTGTTTGTTTGTTTGTTTTGCTTTTTGGAGGGGAGAAGGAAGGGCAATTGGGGTTAAGTGAGTTGCCCAAGGTCTCATGGCTTTTTTGTGTTTTTTATGTTTAATTTTTTCTTTGCTAGGACTAGATTGTGATTTTTCAAAATAAAATACATCAATTACCCTAGAATCACACAATAAATGAAAAGTCATTTCCATTTACTTTAAAGCCTGAGAAGCTGATGTCACTGCTCCCCATGAAATATACCTTTATCAGTCAGACCAAGGCTTCTATACTCACAGACACAGACCAGCAAAGGCATCAAGTGGAATAAGCCTAAGTGCACATCTGGCAGTACCCCAAGTTGAAGAGGTCGAATTTAAAAAGAAGTCTAGAAAGGGGGTTGAAAATGAGACGTTCCTGAATTTTAAAATATCTGCCAAAAAAGAAAAAAATAATGCTTTCTAGTCTCATAGTACTTTATACTTTTCTTTTTAAATTAAATTTTATTTATTATCACACTTGTTTTTACTCCTTGCCGCCTCTTCTCTGCTTAAAAAAAAGGAAAAGAAAAAGAAAACCCATGTAACAAATAAACAGTTAAGCAAAACAAATCCTCACATCTACCATGTCCAAAAATTTGTATGTCATTCTGTGTTTCAGTGTATTTCCTCATATAGGCAACATGCATCAGCATCAGCACTCTGGAATCATGGCTGATCATTTTGTTGATCAGAATTCTTAAGTCTTCCAAAGTTGACATTCTTTTCAATGCTGTTGTTATAGTATTAATTATTCTCCTGGTTCTGTTCACTTCACTCTGTATCAGTTCATATGGGTCTTCCCAGGTTTCTCTGCAACCATGTCTTTCATTATTTCTTATAGCACAATAGTATTGCATCACACTCATATGCCATAGTTGATTCAGTCACTCCCAAATTGATGGTCGCTCCCTTAGTTTCAAGTTTCTTGTCACTACAAAAAGATCTACTATAAATACCTTTATATATGTGTCTTTTTTCTTTCTTTGATTTCTTTGGGTAGAGTAGTGGTACTCCTGGGTCAAAGGCTATGCACAATTTAGTAACTCTGGGGACATAATTTTTTAAGTGAAATTTTTTATATTTTATTTTTTTCCAATTTTATATGAAAACAGTTTTTAACGTTCATTTAAAAATTGAGTTCCAAAATATTTCCATATTATCCATATTACAAAAGAAAACACAGATAAAAAAGAAAGTTTTTTTTTTTTTAATATGCTTTGATCTGCATTCAGACTCCATCAATTCTTTCTCTGGACCTGGATAGCATTTTTTTATCATACATCCGGCAAAATTGTCTTGGATCATTATATTGCCAAGAATAGCTAAGTCATTCACAGATGATTATCATACAATATTGCTGTTACTGTGTACAAGTATTGCTCTCTTCACTTTGCACAAATTCATATAAGTCTTCCCAGGGATTTCTGAAAATATCCTGCTCATCATTGCTTATAGCACAATAGCATTCAACCACAATGATATACCACAAACTGTTCAGCTATCCCCCAGTTGACAGAATCCCCTCAATTACAATTCTTTACCACCACAAAAAGAGCTGCTAGAAATATTTTTGTGCATGTTAAGTCCTTTTTTAAAAAAATCTCTTTGGGATACAGACCTAGTAGTGGAATTTCTGTTTTGTAACACTTTTAAGCATAATTCTAAATTGTTTTCCAGGATAGCTGGACCAATTCACAGCTTCACCAATGGAACATTAATATGTCAGTTTTTTCATAGTTTCTTCAGTTTTTGTCTTTTTTTTGTGGCAGCTTTGCCTATCTGATGGGCATGAGCATCCTCAGAAAAGCCTTCATGTTTTTCAAAATGCTAGCTAGCCTATCTTTGATCTTATTTGATTCTTAGAACTGGTTTTTTTTTTTTAATTCTTTAAGCATCTGGGAATGCATTGGTTTGGATGCCTCTTTTATTGATCCATTGATGATAAACCCTTTTAGGATCAGGCAGCTGGGTGGTGCAATAGGTAGAGTACTGGGCCTGGAATAAGGAAGGCCTGAGTCTAAACCCAGCCTCATGTACCTAATAGCCCTGTGACCTTGGGCAAATCATTTAACCTCTTTTGCCTCAGTTTCCTCAACTGTAAAACGGGCATGATAAGAGCACCTAGCCTGCAGGGTTCTTGTCTGGCATATAGGAAGCACTATATAAATGCTTATTTGCTTCCCCTTCATAGATTTAGAGCTGGGTCTAGTCCAGCTCTCCATTTTACATTCAGTAATTAAGTGTGTTTGTGGTGGTGGCATTGGGCTGGAGGGCAGGAGTCCTCTCCCTCCAGGCTGCACACTCTACCTCCTACCACTTTGGGCTCTCTCTCAGCCACATCTGAATAATGAAACACACAGATCAGCAATGCAGTGGTTAACTATATTTTTGTAGAACAATAACAAAACAGAAAGTAAGACAGAATGCTAAGGAATAGGGATCAGGAGATTAGCTCATTTCTCACTCAAGAGAGAGAACATCACCAGTTCTGGTCCCAGCAGCACAAACGGCTCCAGCCACTGTGTATTTGCTTGGTGTGGCTTCCAAATAGCTTGGCAGCGGTCCTCGGCAATCCTTCCTCTGCCCCTATATTCATGGGACAGTGCTCAGGCCACATCTACATCTACTCTCAGTCCCAGTGCAAAGGCCACCATAGCCCTGGTTTTTGCCCCAAGCTTCAGAGGGCTTGTACAACTCTCTCCCCTCTGATTCAGTTCTCATTTCTTTCCAGAGACTTCTCTGCCTCCTTCCTTCAGGATGGGTGTGGTAAGTCCTCAAGGATCTCTGTAGATAAAGAATGGGCAATTCCTCTCTTCCAGGAGGCTCAAGTCTCCACCAGTATCCAATCACATAAAGACAGCTAAGACTTAGTGACCTGCCCAAGTTCACATAGATAACAGAGGCAATAATTGAATTCAGGCCCTCTGACTTTAGGGGTAGCTAGGTAGTGCTGTGGATAGAGCTCTGGCCTAGAGTCAGGAAGCCCTGAATTCAAATCCTGTCTCAGACATCTACTAGCTGTGTGACCCCAGACAAGTCACATCCCTATTTGCTTCAGTTTCCTCATCTATAAATAAGCTGGAGAAGAAAATGGCAACCACTCCAGCATCTCTGCCAAGGAAACTGGGATCAAAAGGAGTTAGACACAACTGAAAAATCATTAAAAACTAAACACCTCTGACTTTCAGGCCAAAGGCTGTACCTCTCTGATATGAATGTATAGGGATATAGAGACAGGAACCTTCCATTTCACTGGCATAGGGAATTGTCTGCAGTGTGAAGAAATTCATTATTCCCCTTCAGATCCACACCTTCTCCTTATCTTTTTTTTTTCTTTTTTGGAGGGGGGAAGGCAAGGCAATTGGGGTTAAGTGACTTGCCCAAGGCCACAGAGCTAGTAAGTGTTAAGTGTCTGAGGTCAGATTTGAACTCAGATGCTCCTGACTCCAGGGCCTGTGCTCTATTCACTGAGCCACCTAGCTGCCCCCACATTTATCTTTTTAGAGAGTTGCCTAAACCACTGAGAAGTCAGGTGACTTGCCTGGGGTCACAACAACCACATGTGTCAGAGGCCAGACTCAACTCAGCTCTTCTGGACTCCGAGGCTGGCTCTCCATCTGCTGCACTATACTGTCTTTCATTTTTAAATATATGCAATGGGAAAAAAAGTCTAAATCCTTATTAAGGACTCTGTTATATAATCACTAGTGTGGAAACTTCTTCCACTTGATCTTGCCTATAATTCATAGTCTTAGAGAAGTATTTGGAGGGCACTGAGAGGTTAATTGACTTTCCTAGGGTCACACAGTCAGGATGTGTCATAGGCATAACATGAACTCAGGTCATTCTGACTCCAAGGCTGTCTCTTTAACTACATTACCCTTTGATGAAATCACAGATCCAGTCCGAAACATTATGGTGACTGCAAAACCACAGTGTCAAACTAGAGAACAAAGAGCACTTCTGTGGGCCCAGACTAAATTTCCATTGTATTCCATGATTTCAGAAACGATAACATTTCTCTCATGCTTGAGTCCTCAGTTTCCAAAGAGTACATGTTAATAGCAGCTTAAAAAGCCATCATTCTGTTTCATTAGAAAGCCTTTCCGTGTATAAACTCATCCCCCTGTTCTCATTAGCATCCCAGCCAGATGCCAAAACAAGTTACAACACAGGTTATCTCAATTATCCCAGGATCTAGCCTCCTACAGAGTTGGCAATAATTTGGAGGCGGTTCTCTTAAGGCAAAAATCTGAAGCATTATTGCCCAGGGAGTAGGAGATGGGAGCCCTGGTTTCTGGACCTGCCCTCTACTTCTGATGAATTGGATGCATTTAGTTAAAGCATTTAATTTCTGAAACTCAGCAACCCCACCCACAAATAAGACAAATGATACTCTTTGTCCTTATTTCTAAGGAAATTCCAGGCTGGGTCATTGCAAAATGACTTCACCATGGAGTTTCCCAACAGTGCCAACCACTATGACCATGTATGCCTTAAGACTCAGCAAACAAGTATCACTAATGAGCCACTGAGCGTCTACAAAGGAAATAGGGAAATCCAGAACAGCTTGGAGAGTTTTTGAGGCCTCACCAAAGGACTGAGATGAGGTCTGCTCTGGACCTAAGGAGCCTGCTTTGGCCTCTAGCTAACTACTCTCCGTGATAGGTTCAGGCTGATCCTAAGAACCTAGAGACCTCCAGGATGGAGGTGGAAGAGGACAAGATAGATTAGAAATCACACCCGGGTAGTTCCAATACCCTCTGAGAGAATCCAGTGGAATTTTGATAGAACCAGATCTTCCTTAGAGCCTATCCTACTCATGAGGTCTTTTATGGAGAAAGTCTGAAGCTGGTCAGTCCTGGTTCCTACCCAGCCCTCTCTGCATGTTCTTTCCAGAGGCCCCAGAGCAGGGGGATGTACATAGGATGTGAGCTAGGCCTCGCTGTCCACTGTCCCTGCCTGACAAAGTCAGGTGGAGAAACACAATCCAACAGGACCTCTTGGTAGGGAAAACCGAGGAGCAAAGAGAACTGGTTTTCCCTGGTTTGTATTACATGTACTTTTTTACCCTGATGAAGATGCTGGCAACTTATTCAATTGCCCAATAAAATACAATCCTGTTATTCATATCTAATCTCATCTGCCATTCTTCACCATGAATTCACCACTCCAGGGAGGCCAGTCTGAACTACTGTGTTTCTTCCTGTCTCTAGATCTTTACTCATGCTATTATTCCAACTTGGAAAGCCATTCCCTTCTTCTCCACCCATGTAAATCCTACTTGTTAAGAAGGAATGTGGGGGTAGCTAGGTGGTATGGTGGATAGAGTACCAGCCCTGGAGTCAGGAGGACCTGAGTTCAAATCTAGGCTTAGACACTCATAGCTGTGTTGATCCTGGGCAAGTCACTTAGCCCTGATTGCCTCTCCCCCTGCCCCCCAAATGGAGGGAATGTGGCGTAGTGGAAAAAGCCCAAGTTTTGAATTAGGAGACCTGGACTCTCATCCTAGTTCTACCATTCACTGTCTAAGTTGAGGTAAATCATTTAACTACAGTACTCTGGACCTCATTCATAAAAATGCAGGGCCAAATGATCCCTATTGTCCCTTCTAGATATAAGACCTCATGATTCCCAATGACTTATGATAAGAGAACAAGGAGGGAATAGAGAAATGAAATCCACCAATACCCAAACTTCAGATAATCCAGCTCCTATGATGTATTTTATCCTTCTCTAAACTCTTAAAGGCTTGAATTATTCTCTTATGTGTAGGTTTTTCCCTACTAATTAGATCCTAATTGCTTGAAGGGTAGAGAATTTTCTTCCATTCTCCTAAGTTCCATGCAAGTCATTTGTACCTAGAGATAGCATTACCTAGTAGAGTTCTAGGTCAGTCACCTATTGGCTGTTCTATTGAACCTTGTCTTTAAACAAAGACATTGTATTAGTGAACTATACAGTTGCTAAGAAAATTTGAATGTTACTGAGGTTACAGAATTATATAACCACCAAATCTCAGAACTGGATGGAACTCAGAGGCTATCTCTATCTGCATCTGAGCAAAAATCCCCACCATGTCATTCCCAACAAGGGGGCATTCCATCTTGGCTAACAGATCTCTGAGGAGAGAGAACCCACTATTGTCCTCGTCAGTCACCTGAAGTTCTGGATAACAAATTGGTAAGTAGGCTCTCCTTGCTTCAAGCCTGAATTTGCCTTTTTGGAAACCACCTTTTGCTTTTTCTAGGTCTTAACACTCTAGGTGATTACTTTCTTGCTGAACTGAACTAGATGGCAAGTAAGGTATCTGCTAAATGAGATCATTATGTAAAGCACTTTCTTCCTAGGTCTTTATGTAAATTTATACATAAATGTAACTTGTTGGGGCAACATTCTTTGACATTTTTTAAGACTCCTTAGTCAAAAAATACTACTATACATAAAACCAGAAGATCTAATGAGCTTCATGCTTTGATATTTGGGAGAGTAAACCTCTCTGGGAGAACATACAGACTGTGGTCTTAGGTTATAGCACAAGAAAGTCTTCGATTATACCCAGTGACAGATGTGAAACAGATGGTGAACCAACAAAGTTAAACTGAGATAGAAAGGACAGACAGGTTGAAGGAGAACCAAGAGAGCAATGTTACAAAAAACATAGAGTGGAATGGGTGTATAGGAAGGGAAGGTATTTAACGGTGTCAACAGATTCAGTCAAAGGGGTTGAAAACTCAGGAAAAGGTCAAAAAGATTGAGGATTTAGTAATTAAGAAATTATTGATAACTTTGGGGAGTTTCAGTTGAGTGATAAGGGCAGAAGCCATATTACAAGGAGTTGGGAAGTAAATCAGAGAAGAGAAAGTTGAAACAGTGATTTTGAAAGCTTTTTCTAGGAATTTGGCTGAAGAGAGATCAATAGCTTATAGGAGTTATAGGATCAAGTGAAAGTTTTTTGAGGATGGAGTAGATATGGCATTAATAGACAGCAGAGACTGAATGAAAATTAATTATTTAAATGAATGAAGGTTATTCTTTTGAAGGGCTAGTGAGAAAATAGGTGGTATAGTTTCTCCCAAAGGCTAACACAAAATGGCAAATGGGATTATCAGTTAATAAGTCACTAGATCTTTGCAAATTCAGAGCAGTGCATGTTATATACACTCCCTTGCCCCTTTGTTGATTTATCTGTTTATGTTCAAGGTCTTTGAGTTTTCTTCTTCCTGAAATCTTTGGTACTTTCAGTCTTCTCCTTCCCCCCGCCCATTTTCCTTTTCACTCACTTCCTGACTCTCTCCCCTTAGACTGTGATTTCTTTGGGGGCAGAATCTCAAAACATCTCAGCCTTCTCCCATACTAGGCAATTCATGGATTCATGGTTCACCTCAGCTGGATGCTGTGCTCTTTCCCTCAGGCTTCATGGAATGATGCACAGCCCCATACAAGCCCAGTATCTTATCCTGGTGACTTGTTTCACTCCCTCTGTTCCTCAGTTCTTTGGCCCAGCACAGGTAGTTCAAAGATTCTTTCCCCCAGCATTGGCAATTTAGAGCTTTGCACTGCTAGTGCTTTCAGGTAACTCCACTCCCCCAATCCTCCAACCTGTAGTCTTTTGCTCCTGAAAGGTGCTAACCAAGTTGATTGTCAAGGTCCAAGCAAATTTCTACAGCTTGGAGACAGAATATCCACAGCACTGGAAAGAGGGAGGGGGAACTGGGTTATAGGAATGGGTTTTGATGTAAGCCTGTGTGAAGCCCTTAGATCTGTTAGTACAGTTTCACTCCCAGTATCATGGGAGGTTGGGGAGGGGTTTTTAATGAGCTCCGGGTCAATGAGTGTCAGTGAGCCAGGGTTAGTTCATTTCTTTTTTTTTTTTTTGGAGGGGGGAAGGTAAGGCAAAGTGACTTGCCCAAGGTCACACAGCTAGTAAATGTCAAGTGCCTGAGGCCAGATTTGAACTCGGGTCCTCCTGACTCCAGGGTTGTTACTCTATTCACTGTACCACCTAGCTGCCCCTTAAACTTTCTTTTGGATTCTAAATGTCCTGGTTGCTTATCTTTGGCACCTAACTTCTATTTTTGAGAGGTTTAAGCAATTATGGGGAATTGGAGATAAGATCTGCCATCTTTTTTTCTCACATGACCCAGAACCCTCTATACATTTCTTTTTGAAGCAGCCTTCACTAGAATGGCCTTCTCCAAACCTCCAAATGCTGATTTTGTATTTTCTCTGCTTTGAACAAAATTCAAGACTGAGGGTTACCTGCTTATGGTTGGAAGCTCATTGACCATAATTCTTTGCATGCAATCATAACAAGTCAGACAGTAGTGTGCAAAATTAAACATTCTCCTTCCCAAGGGAGACCTATTCCCTGTTCCAGGAGACATATTCGTTTCCATCAGCTGCTTTTGTACTTAGGATGTAGAAATGTCTCAGCAGAAATCTAAATTCCACAAATAAATTCATGTCAAATCTGCTGAAATAGTAGATAGACTGTTTTCCTTTCTTCCCCCACCTCAGCTCCTTAAGGATAGTCATCACCCTGTGAGAGAAATCATACTATGACCTGGAAAGGGACACTGAGCAAATGGATTTTCTTTGCCTGTTATTTGTTTATTATTTTGGTTCTTTTATGTTAAATGTTAAGGGTTTCGTATAAGATTTTGACCTTTGTTTTGTATGTTTATTTCTTTTTATTATTATTAAACTCAAATTTTTTTAAAACCTCTATTTAATTTATTTTATTTTTCTTTCTTTTTTTGTTCTCCAAAATAAGCCAAAATGTGTCAGTAATATCATATGCAAGTGTTCCAGGGTATCTTATTGCAGTTTTAAGCTATTATGGTTTATAATTATATAATAAGTATATACTTATTGTATACTTAAAATTTCACTAAGACTTTTGGAATATCCCAAATATATCAATACTAAGTATCAATACCAATAGATTCCAACTGACACTATTGTTTAAAGTAGCTAGGTGACTATAGTAGATAGTAGTAGACCTGGAGTCAGGAGAATTGAATTGGAATTGACACTTTTGTGACCCTGGATAAGTCATTCAGCCTCAGTTTCCCAACTGAAATAATACAACCCTCCCTCACAGGGTTGTAGTGACAATAATATATGTAAAGCATTTTGCAAATTTAAAGGGATATGTGTGTAGATATACACATACATATACACATACACATACACATACGTATACATATTGTTTCACAGATAACACATGGGAGACACTAGAGGTTTTTGGACTCCAGCCTCTAACAGGTTCACTCTTGACCTGGTCAGACAGATAGACTCCTTCAGAGGGGTTAATAATCAGCTTTATTCTACTCTAATCTTCTCAGAGGGGTTGCTGATAATGACAGAAGCAGATCTTATAGTATTTCCTAATAACCTATCTTGCAGGAGCCAGTGAAAAGAGGGGGCAACTACCCCTATATCTCGATGGGGTCAATTGAGACAGGTATAGCTTGTTCATTCCCCTAAATCCTCTCAAGTCTTGATGGGATTTAGTCAAGGCACACACAGATTCCCCTATGGGTCCTCTGTGGTTTGCCCCCCTCACTGACCAGTGTCCACTTGCTTTAAAGGGCAACAGACAAAGAAGGTTTCTTGCCGACATTAAGCTCACAGGTTAACTTTAGCAATACCATCATTCTCCTCAAGTGTAGTAAATATCAATTATGTCACCCCTTATCTCACTGCTCACTGCGCAGTCTCAGTAGGATTGCCTCACTATGATTCTAGGAATTACTATCTAGGATCCTTGGGTCTGTTTTGGGAGTTATTATCTAACACCTGGAAATTAGACATTGCTACAACCATGGATACTAAGAAGATCAATTAAAAAGGATAACAAAATCCTCCTTACATACACATATACACATACATACATGCATACACACGTTACACATACATGTGCACATATATGTATACACATACACTTGCCCTTGTTCATATCATGTGGTTAATCTTAGTACCAGTCAGATTTGGAAAATCTCTTAAAGAACAGATGAATTTTCTCACAAAGGTTAAGGAGGTGTCACTTCATATGAAAATGCTAAGTATAGATGAAATGTCATTAACAATTGCTGATCTTAAAGGTGTTATTTATTATTGACAAATTTGCATTTATTTTACCAAGAAAAGTATAGATTGGCTTATTTTAACAATCACTGGAGTTTGGACCTCCCCCATTACTCTTGTAACCAATAACATACACATTAAAATATGTAACTCCTGTGTTCAAACCTGAAGGGCCTCGTTCTGGTTTGGATTGGGTTTGTGTATTCTAATCAATATAAATCAAAGCTAATCCAAGTGATAGGGCTGGAAAAGACTTGAGAGTGTCCAGCTCCCCTGTTTAAATAGCTAAATGTTGGTTACTGTCTCCAGACCTCAAACTTAGCTGGGGGCAAATACAGTTAGAAGGCAGTTGTTTTCATTCAGATACCACTATATTCCAGTGCTTTCCCATAGTCCTAGTGGTTCAGGATGGCCTTCAGAGGTTGTGAATATGGGCATCTGGCCGTTTGCACATGAGTATGTTTATCTGTGTGCTTATCCAAAATGGGAGCTTTTCCACTGGGCCATATTGTAGAAATATTCAAAGTGTAATATGTCAAAAATAGACAATGTAATAAAGTAGCTAAGAAAAAGATGACAAACCCAATTAGAAAAGAGCAGATTTATGACAAGCTTTGTGTTCTAATTTGTAAGAATAGCAGCCATTTGTCAATTGATTAATGGTCAAAGGACATGAAGAGGCAATTCTCAAGGGGAGAAATCCAAGCTATCTAATACCAAATGAGAAAATGTTCCATATCACTAATAATTAGATAAATACAAATGAAAGCAACTCTGAGATTCCTTCTTATACACATTAAGTTGGTAAAATTGACAAAAATGGAAAATGACAAATGCTGAAGGTCTATGGGAACATAAGCACATTAACTCACTGTTAGTAGAGCTGTGAAATGGTCCAGCCATTCTGGCAAGTAATTTGCAACTATGATCCTCTAAAGCTACTAAACTGAATCTAGCTACTGCTATCTCACAGAGATCAAAGAAAGGGGCTGTTTTTATAATAGAAAAATTTAAAAACTAAAGAGTGGAGAAGGGCCCATCAACTGAGGAATGGCTGACCAAATCATAGTTTATGAATGTAATATAATACTACAGTACAGCAAGAAGTGATGAAGGGGACAGTTGCAGAAAAACCTGGGAAGACTTATCTGAACTGATGCAGAGTGAAGGGGACAGAACTAGGATAACAAACTGTAACAATAATAGTGTTAGCAGGACCAATTTCGAATGATTAAAGAACCAATTAATTATGATTCCACAGGACTGATGATGAAGTTTGCTGACAGAGAGGTGATAGACTCAGAGTATAGAATGAGACACACATTTTTGGACATGGACAATACAGTAATTTGTTTTGTTTCACTATGCATATTTGTTTTAAAAAAAAGGTTTTGTTTTTAGTTTTTTCCCCCACCAGAGAAAGTGCAGGGTGGGGCTGGAGGGGGGTTGGGAGAACAGAGGAAGAACAATAAGAAAATATAAATGAGTGAAGACTGAAAAAAAATCTAATTTAATTTTAAAAATAAATAAAAGGTGCGGAGCCAAGATGGCGGAGTAGAAACAGTTCATCCAAGCCACTCTGCCCCCAGATTTCCCCCAAACTATGTAAAAGGGGACTTTGAACAACTTCTGGAGCCCCAGCACCCACAGAACGACACAGAGAAGCTAACCTCCCACTGAGGACAGCCCAGCAGCCCTGCAGGAAGGACCAGCGCAGCAGTCTGGGAGCCAGCAGCACGCAGTGCGCAGAGAGTGGGGAGCCGAGCCGAGCCAAGCCCAGGCCAGGTCCATGTGAGCCGAGGTTTTAGCCCCAGGGCGGCAGGGCCAGCAGCCGGCTGGAGGAACCCCAGAACACCAGCAGCTGTGGCGATTCCAGAATTATCAACATAGGCATGCCTAGGACAAAGTGAGAGGTTAGTGTCCTATGGACTTTGGGACCAGTATTTGGTGAATGCGTCGGCTCCCTCCCCTGGGGGCTAGAAGCCACTGAGGAGACACGCCATTTTGTAGTTTTCAGAGGCAGCTCCAGCTCCTGGCCTGCAATTAATTGTAGGGAGATCCAGCGATCAGTCTTGGGGAGTAATCGCTCTTGCTTTAACCTCCCTGGATCTGGATTGTGATCTAGGGTGGAAGTCGTGGGTGGGTTTACAGCTTGCCAGAAACGGAAGTTGCCCCCCACACGTTCAGGACGAAAAATAAATAAAAGCTGTGTGATCCTGGACAAGTTATCCAACCTCCTTGAGCCTCTGTCTCTTTATCAATAAAATGAAGATGGTAATACTTGGAACTCCTGGCTTGCAAAGCTGTCTTGAGGGAAATACTTTGTAACCCTAAAAGCACTATACAAAGGTGAGTTGGTACATTAATACTATCTCCTGACTCCTTTTACTTTCAGTCCTTCCTTCTCAACCCACATAGTTCTGCAACACTTAATTCCTGAAGGACGAATTCATTTACTGAAGGAATTTTCTCTCTTCACTTCAGGAAATTGAAGAGCATAGAATGTTACACTCAGAGGCCCCAGTGTCTGTAAATCAGTATGTATTATTTTTTATCTCACCTAATTGTGTCATCAAAGCTACATCCTCTTCAGTGCAAGAGTCAGGAACACACAAGCCAATACTGTAGCCAGTTCCATCCTAGGAAACATGTTGTAAACCTTGAGTCCAAATGGACATAAGAACACTTGTGATATTTTTTTTTAGCAATGCTATAGCTCATCAATTATAAGTCAATTAGGTTGGATAAACTCTTTTAAGGCTGGTTAATCTCAATACATCCAACTCTCGATTATCTGACACATAGTAGATCTTAATTTTCAACTATTTGTTGCTGATTTTCTCACTTATTCTGTTTTTTCCAGTTGTCATAATTAGCAACAGTGTTTAACATCGCTCATCTGTAAAGCCTGAAGTCTAGGCCTGGATGAAAAGCCACCCCTCCTCCTTTTTTTTTTTTTTTTTGCATTTTGATTTATATGCATTGATAGCTTTTGTTTTTATATCATATCCATTTGCAAACACACCCTTCTCCCTTTCTTATCCAGCAAACCACTTATTGTAACAAAAATTTAAAAGAAAAAATTTAAGAAACAGCTCAGCAAAACCAATCAACACATTAGCCATATATGATAGTATATAAAATATTCACACCCACTCTTCCCCACTTCTTTGAAAAAGGAGGAGGTGAATTTTATCAGCTCTTTTCTGGGCCCAATCTTGGTCAATATAATTACATAGAATTTAGTTTCCTTGGTGCTGGTGGTGGTGGCAGAATTTTTTTCTGTTTACATTTGTAACCCTGTTCTCATATCCATTTGCATAAGACTCTTATTATGGATAGAGATGGATTACTCAATTCCTCATGCCTGTGTGAAGAATAGAGTTGGTGAAAGGTTGAGATAAATGAGAGGTTTGTTGGTCTTCTGGTTTTCAGCAGCAAAAGAGAAAACATGCAAATACAGATTCTCTTTTGGGATAGAGTCCTGGAGGGAAAGAAAGACTTTGGAAAGTAGCCAACACGTGGAAGAGCCAGTTCTTTGATCAGGTCCCTATCCCCAGTTTACCACAATAGAGACTTTGGGCAAGTTCCTCTTGCATAAGAGAGGCAATTTCCTCTCACTCTTGAGCCTAGATAATTTGCATCCAGTGGGAGAGCTTTCACTCTGTGTATTGTCATAGGGGTGTGGAACCGGCAGCCTTGAGGCCACAGGTGGCCCTCTAGGTCCTCAAGTGTGGTCCTTTGACAGAATCCAAACTTCAGAGAACAATGAAGTTTGGATTTGGGTTGCACTTGAGGACCTAGAGGGCCACATGAAGCCTCGAGGCTGCAGGTTCCCCACCCCTGTGATTCTAGTATATTCTCTCTCATTTATGTAAATTGTCTGATCTTTTTTGTTTGCTATCAGCTTGGATGAATGGGTTTATTTGCTATTCACTATGTGTGGTCTTTGTAGAAGTAGAATTTAGTGGGAAGGGAGCCAAGCCTTAGATAAATAGTTGGGTACTCTTTCCTTCCCCATAATAGACAGTAATCAGGAAGGGAGCTTGAACCTAAAAATTCTTTTCCCCAGAAAAACAATACAGGGTGACCCAAAAGTCTTAGTGTAGGTTTTAAGTTATTAATCAATCAGTAAACATTTATCAAATATCTACTATATGCCAGGCACTATGCTAAGTACTAGAAATACTAGACAATCTCTGCCTTCAAGGAGCTTACAAACAAATATATACAAAGTAAGCTATATACAGGATAAATTGGAAATAATTAATAGAGTGAAGGAAATATGGGGTTGGAGAAGGCTTCCTATATAAGGTGGGATGTTTGTTGGAACTTAAAGGAAGCCAGAGAGGGAGCTGGTGAGAGGGGGACAACTAGGGAAAATGTCCAATCAAACATGGAGTTTCTTGTTCAAGGAACAGCCAGGAGGCCATTGCCAATGGATTGAAGAATATTTGTTGGGGAGTAAGGTATAAGAAGACTGGAGAGGTAGCAGAGGGCTGTTTTTTGAGGGGCTTTGAATGCCAACAGAGCATTTTGTCATTGATCCTGAAAACAATATTCATTTTTAAAGCCACACCAAGACTTTTGGGACACTGTACTGCGGGAGGGACAGGTAGATAGAATTCTATTTGTTACTTCCCTCTGAGTAGAGGAGAGCCCCAGTTTCCTAGGGGAGACTAGGGATAACATTCATGTCTCCCTGTGAAACACATATAGATGGACACATGGGCACACATATAACCTGCATGGGCACCATACACATACACACATACACACACCTTATACATTGTTGTAGTCACTGTGTATATTATTTTTCTGGTTCTACTTATTTCACTCTGCATCAGTTCATGTAAATTAGGAAAACCTTTTTAAAAACAAAATGCTTAAAAATATTTAATCCCTATAGAGGTACAAATAGGAGAAAAACCCAATCTAAGATTAACCCTACTTTCATCATTCTTGAGGTGATGCTTTCTGTACTCTGCAGAGAATGGGAAATCATGGGGTAATGGCTTGATGGGAATTATGCTAAGAGATGAAGGACACAGGGTTAGAGGTGGAAGGCTAAACATGTTTTCATGTCTTTATAATCTAACTTCATCATTTAATCTATAGTATCCTGAAATATCAAGTACCTCTATGTTTAAGTGGAAGCAAAAAAGTCCTGGCAAAAGAAGCATGGAGGTTTTATTTTTTTTGTCTTTTATTTTGGGAGGAACTGCACCTGTGACTTTCTCCATTGCCTCACAGATAACTGTGAGACAACTACGCTCCATATTCTGTATCAGCAATCTAATGATAGTAAAAAAAAAAAAGTATCAACTTCAGGTTTTTTTTTTAATATCCTAGACTAATAAATGGAATGTCATTCCTGAAGAAGAAAATATAACATCATAAATTAAAGCCTCAGGCATGTTTTTGTCAAACCCGGAACTTGTGACTACCATTTTACTTTTGATTCAAAGTTATTAATCTGTTTCAAAATATCAGAAAACAAATTTGCATGCACTGATTAAAAACAATAAATCATCACTGTTCTCACAATTGTCCAGCAGAGCCTGAACTACAATGAAGTGCTGAAGACAGTTTTCTTTGTCCCTTCTCTTTAATAACATGAATTATCTTGATAGTACTAGGGTGTGGCATATGTCGAAAAGTCCACTTTTCTTTTTGCTATTTTTATTTAATATTTGGGTCCCAAGAAATGTGACTTTCTTTTAGTCATTTATAATGTTAATTTTTTTTCTTTGAGCCTAAAGAGAAAGTAAACCTCCTATGGCTTATCAAAGCAGAAAGAAAGTTATATGATTTGAAAATAGTGAAGTCCTTTGTATTTTATCATTATTGGTCACAGATTTTGAAATGGAAGGGGCTTTGAAGATCATCTAATACAGCACTCCCATTTTATTGATGAATAAACTGCAAAAGAGAGAAGATTTGCTCAAGATCACATAGGTAGTAAAATAAACAGCAGGTCTGGGATTCAAAAATCACTTCCTCTGATACCAAATCCATTGGTTTTTTTTTTCTACTTCATCTTACTGAAAATCATCATGATCATGTTATTGTATTCTTTAGTTCAATCTTCCAGATCAGCCCTAACTTTGTGCTTCTGATCCTTTTTTCCAGGAAAGGAATTGTTGGTATTGGGAAATCCAAATCCTATTTTTGAATCTCTAATAACTGAAAGGGGAAAAAGCTAAAGACCTAACACATATTTATGTTATGATTTCCACAAGCCTAAGTAACCTTGGGTTGGGGCAGCTAGGTGGCACAGTGAATAGAGTACTGGCCCTGGAGTCAGGAGGACCTGAGTTCAAATCCGACCTCAGACACTTAACACATACTAGCCATGTGACCTTGGGCAAGTCACTTAACCCTAATTGCCCTACCTTCAGTCATTTCAATTATGTACAACCCTTTGTGACTCTATTTGGGGTTTTCTGGGGCAAAGATACTTAAGAGTTTTGCCGTTTCCTTCTCCAGTTCATTTTACAGATAAGGAAACTGAGGCAAACAGTATTTGGTGACTTGCTCAGGGTCACAAAGCTAGTAAGTGTCCGAGGACAGATTTGACCTCATAAAGAAGAGTCTTCCTGGGTCCAGGTCTGGTACTCTATGCACTGTGCCACCTAGTTGCCACTAAAAATCTGTTGTTGTTGCTTGTCCTTTGTTCTCCAAGAGAACCAATGACACCATGAGGGTGATGTCTGGACTTGCAAGTGAAATGGATTTAAGTGGGGCAGGGCTGTATAGAATCATCGGCCTCACTCTCTTCTCCAGAGTCATAAAAGTTCAGTGACGAGACACAGGTCAGGACAACTGACAATGGCCCAGCAGGCATCTGAATATTCTGGTTCAAATACCTCCTTGCTTCTCACTACTTGTGTGACCTCAGGTTAATCTAATTGACTTCTCTGGGGCTCAGTTTCCTCCGCTGTAAAATAGAAGTGGAGTGGAAACTCCAAAGTTCTTTTCAGATATGTCTATGACACTATGATCCTAAATAGAGCTTTCGTTGTTGTTATTTGATATTCTACATTAAGAAAATGCTCAACAAATAACACAACTGGGAAATTCCTAAATTTTAGCCAATTTGTAAAAGGTTCTAATACCGTAGAAACTCATCTAAGCATTTTTTTTAAAGATAGATTCAAAGGTGAGAAGTCGTGTGGCCATGGGCACTTGCCTTCCTGAGCCTCTGTTTTTTTTATCTACAAAACTGGGGTGATCATACTTGCACTACCCAATTTACAGGGCTGTTGAGAGGGATGTATTTTTAAAATATAAATGTAAGCTATTTAATGAAACTTATCAAATCCATTCCATTATCCTAATGCTGGTCAGTCCCATAAAAATAAGACCTTTCTGGCAAAGAGATGTTTGCTATCAGGAGTTGAGAAGAGGTTTGATAGAAGATTTTTAGGGAATGTAAATTCTAATTGAAGCCCTGATATGCCTCAAAAGCCCCAACTAATTCATTTGAGAAATGGCAAAGATCCTGGGTGGCATAACAACACTTTTTTTTGACTGTGGCAAGGTACTAGAAGTTATTCAGTATTTTGTTTGTTTTTTTTTTCAGTCATGTCCAGTCATATCTTCATGACCTCATTTAAGGTATTCTTGGCAAAGATACTGGGAGTAGATGGAATGCTCAAGGAGGATGAGCAGTTCTGGTGGGAGGGCTGCTCATCCACCTTTGGTGTCCAGCTGGCACTCACTTCTCACCTGTGGCTCCAAGAAGCTGTAGCATGCATGGCGGCCACACCCCGGTAAATTGTCTTGGCAGACAGGCTAACCCAGGCTGAGGCTGCCTGACAGGCCACAAACCCTTCAGGGAGACTTCCCCCAGAAGAATGGACACATGAAAACAATTTGTTCCAACAGCTGTGGAGGCAGCTGAAGCAGGCACTGTGGAAAGCTTAGAGTTTGGTCAGGCATAAAAGACACCAAGTTCATCCACTGCATCCCAGGTCCTCACCAGTCCTCTTGACTTTTGTCCTGCCACTGGACTTGAACGACTCTGAGAGAGAATGAGGCTGATGACTTTGTGCAATTCTACCTCACTTAAATCCAATTCACACAAAAGTCAAGACATCACCCTGTGATGTCGTTGTTCCTCCTGGAAAATGAGCAACCACAATGGGAGCTTGCCATTTCCCTCTCCAGCAAATTTTACAAATGAGGAAACCTAGGCGAACAGGGTGAATTAAGTTGCCCAGGGTCACACAGCTAGTAAGTGTCTGAGGCCAGATTTGAACTCTGACTCCAGATCCAGAGCTCTATGCACTGTGCCACCTAGCTGCCACAACACCATGTTAAAGGTAGAATCACTTTAGTAAAAGATTGAGTTTTCATGGGAGGCTGTTCTAATAGCCATCATACATTTCCTCCAGATTGTATTATGATCCATGTTTGTATGGTACAGAGTCCTAGGAGCCAGGAATCAAGAGGTTTCAGTTCTAATCCCAGCTCAACCACAAAGGAGCCATAGACCTCTCCCATGGGTCATTTCTTCGTCTGACAAGTGACAGCCTCTAATGTTTTAATTGTTCATGATTCTCCAGTGTCATTCATTTAGATGAAGCAAAGGAGAGGAGCACTTTGGAAAAGCCTTCTGAATTTGGAATTAGAAGACTTCAGTTCAAATCTTGGTTTAAGTATTTAGGCCTATATTTAAGTCTGTGTGAATTTGGTCAATTCCTTTACCTTTACCTTTACCTTCTCTAGACCTTGATTTTCTCATCTATAAACAAGGAGGGAAAGATTACATAACCTGTAAGGTATTTCCAGCTCTAATCTATAATCCTAGAAGCTTATGCAAGAAGCTTGGTGGCACAGTGGGTAGAGTGCCAGGTCTGGAGTCAAGAAAACCTGAGGGGGCGGCTAGGTGGCACAGTGAATAGAGCACAGGCCCTGGAGTCAGGAGGACCTGAGTTCAAATTTGGGCTCAGACATTTGACACACTAGCTATGAGACCCTGGGCAAGTCACTTAATCCCAATTGCCCTGCCTTCCCCCCGTGCAAAACAACAATAAAAAAAAGAAAAGAAAAGAAAAGAAAACTCAAGTTCAAATCTAGCTTCAGACACGTACTAGCTGTGTGACCCTGGACAAGTCAC
This sequence comes from Gymnobelideus leadbeateri, assembly GCA_011680675.1. Classification (NCBI taxonomy): domain Eukaryota; kingdom Metazoa; phylum Chordata; class Mammalia; order Diprotodontia; family Petauridae; genus Gymnobelideus; species Gymnobelideus leadbeateri. The sequence continues at coordinate 481,657 of WOXC01010182.1, forward strand.
TTAACCTTGTTTGTCTCAGTTTCCTCATCTGTAAAGCAAGCTGAAGAAGGAAACAGCAAACCACTCCAGTATCTTTGCCAAGAAAACCTCAAATGGGGTCATGAAGTCAGACTTGACTGAAACAGTTTGAACAACAAAGTTTGTATTCTAAGTAACTGATAAAGAAATCTGTGGCATCTGGTTCAGTGCAGTCTTAACAGATAAGCTCTGATCTCTGAAATATTTGGAGCTACAGTAAATCTAGAGAGATTGTGCTATTTCATAAGCTTCAGACTCCTTTTTCTATGATTTAACTAAAATCTTTCACTGAATGAGAGAAATAAAAGATGTTAAGCCTTTAAACTAATCAGAGCACACAAAGCCTAAATAATTAGCTATAAAACAACATCTCATATGATATTTCACCACTTATACTTTGGGCACTAAATCCTATTTTCACAGGATCATAGAATCCTAGGCTTAAGGCTGGAAGGAACCTCAGAGACCACTGAGAATGCCACCCCCCCTTACAAATGAGGAAACTGAGGCCCAGAGTGGCAAAATAACTTATTCAAAGTCACACAGGTAGCAAGTGACTACATTTAGTGTCCTTTCCATTTGGTCAGGCTATTCGAACTGCATCCTCCTAACTGAACTGCTGGAACTCTCTTCAAAGTTAAATGGAATCTTTTCTTTTCATAGGAAATCACCTTGAAGTGATATTTGCTTAAGATATTTGCTACTGGCGAGGCTAGGTGGCACAGTGAATAGAGCACTGGCCCTGGAGTCAAGAGGACCTGGGTTTGAATTTGGCCTCAGACACTTCACACACACACACACACACACACACACACACACACACACACACACACACACACAGCCGTGTGACCTTGGGCAAGTCACTTAACCCCAATTCCCCCCCCCGCCAAAAAAAAAGATATTTGCTACCGATGGTTCGAGGTTTGGTTTAGTTTTGTTTTAAGGCCCTTTGAGCCACCATTTGGAGAGTACTGTCACAGACCTTGGTCAGGTCTGGTAACCAAATCCTTGGTGCCAAGACTCTTTTTTTGGCTAGCTCTCTTGTTCAGGGTGGAGGAAAACAGCCAGTGGGCATGAGTTAACTTTGGCCTTTTGGAAATAGGCTTGAACTGTTCCTGGTTGTTATCATAGGATGGGAAGAACCACCCACTCCATCCTCCTCCACCCATGTTGGCCTCTGGACTCAGAAGTCTTCCACCAGGATCGGACTCAGTCATTTGCACGTACCCTCAGTCTAGCTAGTTCTGAACTTTGCAGAAAGGTTCAGTTTAATACCCAAATTCAAATCCCAAGAAAAAACATCACCATGTCCCAGCACTGTGACCCATGAGAACATAAATTTATAATCAGAAGGGTCCTTAGAGGTCCTTGAGTTGAACTGCCTCATTTTCTTTTTTCTTTTTTTTCTTTTTCTTTTTTCTCTTTTTTTTTGAGACTATCTTTCTTTATTAACTTCTGTTTTACATCATTCATTTCCGCCAGATTTTGAGTTACAATCATTTTCCTGCCTTGTTTTTCCCCTACCCGCCCTCCCAGAATAGCAGTCCCACAAGATATCGCTACCTCCAATCTGCTCTCTCCCATACCTTCTCCCATACCCCCATCGACTTTGCCATTAGAGGAAGGTGAATCTTTGTGTCCCAATGCCTGCACATCTTGTCTCCCTATTACAAGCAAAAGAGTATTAATAATAGCATTTATATATATTTGAAACATTTAATCTTAAGACCTCGAATTTCAGATCCATTTCCTTCCTCCCTTGTCACCCATTCCCTCTGGGGAGATAAGTAATTCAGTATGTGTTGTACATGTCTAGCTATGCAAAACATTATCATAGTAGATATATTGTACAAGGCTGCTTATCATTCCCTCCCACTCATCCCACCCCCCACCTGGTCCATTCCCTATATGATCCTGTCCCTCTTCTATAGTGGGTACTTCCAACCTCCCCTTCCCCCAAGGATGCCCTCCCATCCATCATCCCTCCTCTCATCCCCCTTCCCCCTATTCTGCTGCAGGTTGAGATATCCCATTTAGTATGTATGTCATTCTCTCCCTGAACCAAATTCAATGAGAATGTGGTTTTGCCTTTTTTTGCCTTTCTATTCTCCCCCTCCTTTGCAACCACTTCCCCTTGAATCTTCTACATGAGATAGTTTACCCTACCCTGTCTCTCCCCATCTCCTCTTGCCACTTTCCTCTCTCACCTCATAATTTCATCCCTTGAGTATCCTCCCTTCCCAACAAATTCAACCTATGCCCTCTATCCATATATAACTGTAGCCATATACACACACATTCACATATGTATTCATATGACCACACCCCCTTCTTCCATTATTTTCATAGTGAGAAAGATATCATCAGTCACAGTTATTGCTTTTCCATATAGGAATGTAAATAGTTCAACTTTGATAAGTTCCTTTTGATTTCTTTCCCCTGATTACCTTCTCAGGCATCTCTTGCTTCTTGTGTCTGGATGTCAAATTTTCTATTCAATTCTGGTTTTTTCCTCAAGAATGCTTGAAAGTCCTCTATTCCACTGAATGACCATATTTTCCCCTGAAACAAAATACTCAGTTTTGCTGGGTAGGTGACCCTTGGGTTCATTCCCAGCTCTTTTGCCCTCTGGAATATCATATTCCATGCCCTTCGATCCCTCAGTGTAGAAGCTGCCAGGTCCTGGGCTATTCTGATTGTGTTTCCACAATATTGAAATTGTTTCTTCCTGGCTGCTTGTAGTATTTTCTCCTTGATCTGGGGATTCTGGAACCTGGCTATAATATTCCTGGGAGTTTTCTTTTTGGGATCTTTTTCAGGAGATGATCTGTGGATTCTTTCAACCTCTATTTTGCCCTCTGGATCTAAAACATCAGGGCAATTTTCCTTGAGAATTTCTTGAAGGGTGATTTCTAGGTTCTTTCTTTGATCATGGCTTTCAGGTAGTCCAATAATTTTTAAATTGTCTCTCCTGGATCAATTTTCCAGGTCAGTGGTTTTTCCCATGAGATATTTCACATTGCCTTCTAATCTTTCATTTGTTTGGATCTGCTTAACAGCATCTTGATTTCTCATAAAGTCACTAGCTTCCATTTGCTCCAGTCTAACTCTGAAGGAATGAATCTCCTCAGTGAGCTTTTGAGATTCTTTTTCCATCTGGCAAATTTGACTTTTTAAGGCATTCTTCTCCTCATTGCCCTTTTGGGCCTCCTTTGCCATTTGAGTTAGTCTATTTTTTAAGTTAGTCTATTATTTATTGTTGTTTTCCTCAGTCAGGCTGTTGACCCTCATTTCATACTTTTCCTGCATCCTTCTCATTTCTCTTTCCAATTTTTCCTCCCCTTCTCTTATTTGATTTTTAAAGTCCTTCTTAAGGTCCTCTATGGCCTGCTACCCGCTCATGTTTTCCCCTGGGGTTTTTGGAGCAGTACTTCTGACCTCACAGTCCTTTTCCCGCTCTATGCCCCCAAAATAGGAGTCTAGGGTTGCATTTTTCTGTTTCCTTTGCCTTGGCATGTTGCCACTTAATTACTTGACTTTTGGGCTTGTTGCCACACTATGGCTTTAAGGCCAGATAGAGGAATTTTCGTCCCGAACGTGTGGGGGGCAACTTCCGTTTCTGGCAAGCTGTAAACCCACCCACGACTTCCACCCTAGATCACAATCCAGATCCAGGGAGGTTAAAGCAAGAGCGATTACCCCCCAAGACTGATCGCTGGATCTCCCTACAATTTGCAGGCCAGGAGCTGGAGCTGCCTCTGAAAACTACAAAATGGCGTGTCTCCTCAGAGGCTTCTAGCCCCCAGGGGAGGGAGCCGACGCATTCCCCAAATACTGGTCCCAAAGTCCATAGGACACTAACCTCTTACTTTGTCCTAGGCATGTCTATGTTGATAATTCTGGAGCCGCCACAGCTGCTGGTGTTCTGGGGTCTCTCCAGCCGGCTGCTGGCCCTGCCGCCCTGGGGCTAAAACCTCGGCTCACGTGGACCTGACCTGGGCTCAGCTCGGCTCCCCGCGCTCTGCGCACTGCGTGCTGCTGGCTCCCAGACTGCTGCGCTGGTCCTTCCTGCAGGGCTGCTGGGCTGTCCTCAGCAGGAGGTTAGCTTTTCTGTGTCATTCTGTGGGTGCTGGGGCTCCAGAAGTTGTTCAGAGTCCCCTTTTACATAGTTTGGGGGGAATCTGGGGACAGAGTGGCTTGGATGAGCTGTTTCTACTCCGCCATCCAAACTGCCTCATTTTACAGAGAGGAAATTAAAGTCCAGAGAGGATTAAAAAAAAAAACAAAACAGAGGTCAACTAGAACTAGGAAGGAAATGAAGGGAATAAGCACTTTTATATAGCACCTACTATGTGCTTCACACTGTGATAAGTGCTTTATAAATTGTCATCTCCACAACAAACCTGCAAGGTAGGGACTATTATTATCTCCATTTTGCAGTTGAGGAAACTGAGGCAGAGGTAAAATGGCTTGCCCATAGTTACATGGCTAGCAAGTGTTTGAGAATAGATTTGAACTCAGATTTTCTGGACTCCAGGCCTAGCACCCTATCCACTGTACCATCTAGCTGACTCAGGAAGGGTCTGATGTAGGATTTGAGCCCAACTCTCAGTCTCCAGTGATTCTCATTCCCCATCTCAGAGGAACCTGGAATTCAGAATTGGAAGCAACCTCAGAGATAATTTAGCCAGTGGCAGCAAAGTCAAATAGAAAAGGATCCCTACAGGCTATATGTATTGACTTAGAAAACCACAAATTATCAATATCTGCTTTATTTCATTTTTATTTATTTGTTAAACATTTCCCAAATACATTTGAATCTGGTTTGGGCTGCACGCAGTAGTTTTGCTGGCAGTGCATTTAACACCTTCACTCTAATGCAATTCCTTCATCTTACAGATGAAAAAGGTCTTTTTGAAGTCTAAAGTGACTTTTCTGGGTCCCCAGAAGTAATAAGAAAGCAAAGCTGGAATGCAAAACAGGTCTCTTGATTCCAAATTCTGTAGTGTCCCTAAATCATGAAACGCCATTTCCTGTTTAAACTGCATGGCTTATTATAGGCTGTTGGGTTGTTTGGGGGTTTTTGAGGGTTTTCCAAATGATGTAATTCTGGGTAGCACAGGGAAGTTTGCATTATATTTGTTTCCTTTCTTTTTATGGACTCTTTTGAGCAGATCGCCCTTTTCTAGTTATCTCTTTAATATGCTGTTATTGTGGCCACAAGAGACCTAGGGGCACTTCTGCATTAAATTGTATTATGATGATGATGATGATGATGATGACGACGACAAAGAGGAGGACAAAGAAAAGTGATGATTTGAGGCACCTGCTATTTAAAGTAACATTGTGCTCGTTGCAAATTTTCATTTCCCAAAGATTAAAAACAATTCATTTCAATTATGTCAGACCAGTGGCAGCCACATTTCCTTTTCCAAATGGAAATGTGGAGATATTATCAGATATTAGTCTCTGAGAAGGGATGGAAAAGAAATAAAAATCTGGATGAAAGCACCTTAAAATGCCAAACTGCAGTCATCTACCTGGAAAATCTGAGGCAACAATATCCCCAGATAATGTCTGAGCACCCAGGGAACTGCAGCACCGGCTGATCCACCTCCCTCCCCCACTATTGGACAGATGGAGACGCCTTACAGGTTAATCAGCTTATTCAACCTCACAGAACTAATCTGAGGAGTCAGACAGCCCAGGCTCCGGCCACTTGACCAAAATGGAGCAGTTTGGGATTAAGTCATGGGAAATGGCCCCCTTGAATAATAGTTTATAAACACAATTTGAAACCCAATCTTTCTCCAAAAGGCTATTTACGTCATTTAGCAAGAGCAGTGTGATCTAGTAGGAATAGGAATTTTGACTCACTGCTCTGCTACTAACTAGCTGTGCAACTCCAGACGAGTCACTGAATTTCCCTGTGTGGGCATCAGTTGCCTCATCTTCGAAAAGAGGGAATTGAACTAGTTCTTTCCAGTCCTGTGATTCTAGCGCTGAACTTGGAGTCAGGAAAGACCTAGCAAACACAGAAATTCTCTGAATTTGTTTCATCATCTGTGAAATGGGGATAACAATACTCTTCCATGTCTGTTACAAAGATCAAATGAAACATTGTGTATGTAATGAGGATTTTTACAACTTAAATTTCCACATGAAGATCAGCTCTTATTATCCCAGACTACTGACAAATCCCTTCCATCCTAGACAGATAATGGCAAAGGGAGGCACTGCCTTTATGACCTTCTGTTAAATTACAAGCACCTTGAGGGCTGGGACCCTGTTGTTTTTTCATTTTTATATTCCCAGAACCTAGCACAGCACCTTGCAAATGATAAGCGTTTAATAATTTCTTTTTAAAATTGCTATGATTGGGAGTGGCTAGGTGGTGCAGTGAATAGAGCACCAGCGGAGTCCGGAGGACCTGAGTTCAAATCCGCCCTCAGATACTTAACACAAAACCTAGCTTTGTGACCTTGGGCAAGTCACTTAACCCCAATTACCCTACCTTTTCCCCTCCAAAAAAAAAAAGCAAAAAAATTAATATGATTGAACCCATTTCATCACCAATTCCTTTTACTGTTGTTGACAACTTGTCTCCTTCCCACTGTGGTGATTTCCTGCCTTGGTTCCATCACATTCATTTTGCCTTATAGTTATGGTTCTGCTTCAGATTGGGGACCTCCTTTGGACATAGAGAGCCAAATTCAGAGCAGGGAATAACAAAGACTTTGACAGGGTGATGAGGAGAATGATATGAAAGGGGGACACTTAGCAGGAGAGTACACCAAACCTCAGACCCCCAAACAGATAGAATACCCTGACATATACAGCATTGCAAATGACCATGTTAGCTGAAGTGACCTATAGACATCTGTTGTCTCCTGTCCCATTTTGGTGCCCTGTTGGGGCTCCACTACCTTTATTTGGGAAGTGTGTGACTGGCTAAGACTATGAGACCTAAATCTTACTCATTACTAAAGTCCAAAGCAGTTCCTTCTGTTTGTACAACATTTTCCAATTTTTTTTTTTAAGCAATTGGGGTTAAGTAACTTGCTCAAGGTTACACGGCTAGTCATTATTTATGTGGGGGTGCTCATTTTCTGAGGCCGGATTTTGATCTCGGGTCATCCCAACTCCGAGGCCGGCGCTCTTACTCACTGCGCCACCTAGCCGCCCCTTTTAGGGCAATTGGGGTTAAGTAACTTGCCCAAGGTCACACGGCTAGGTTTTTGTTTGTGTGGGTTAAGTGTCTGAGGCCGGATCCGAACTCAGGTCCTTCTGACTCCAGGGCCGGCGCTCTACTCACTGCGCCACCTAGCTGCCCAGGAGGAGACATGTTAATGCAGAAAAGTAAAAACAAAAAAATAGGAATGGAAATTTGACCGGCTGTATATTGATGTTAGGAACCCCCTGATGAGGAAAATCCCTCTAATAATTTAGGTAGGTTTTTGTTGTTGTTGTTTTTTGGTTTTTTGTTTTACAGTTTATCCTATTAGAGAGTTACCTAGAGCACTGAAAGGTTAAATGGCTTACCTGTTATCACACAGGCAGAACTTGAACCCAGACCTTCCCAGCTCCAAAGTCAGCTCTCTATCTCCTACATAATGCTAATGCTTGTTTACAAAGTAAATATGAACCATCTGGGGGAAGAAAACCACGGGGGATGAAGAACTTTGTTATAGGAGGTGACATCTGAACTAAGCCTTAAGCAAGATAAGGATTATGAACAGCAGAGATGAGAAGGAAGTGCACTTTAAGAAGGGATAGCAATGACTTTGGCAAATGCATCAAAATAGGAAGCAGCCTGATGGCACAGTGGCTAGAACACTGGGCCTGGAGTCAGGAAGATTTGAGTTCAAATCCAGCCTCAGATGCTTCCTAGCAGTGTGACTCAGGGCAAGGCATTTTTTTGTTTTTTTCACTCATGTCTGACTCTTTGACCCCATATGGAGTTTTCTTGGCAAAGACAATGGGAGTGCTTGACATTTCCTTCTCCCTCTCATTTTATTGCTGAGGAAACAGAGGCAAACAGGGCTAAGTGACTTGCCCAGGATCACACAGTTAGTTAGTAAGTGTCTAAGGCCAGATTTTCCTGACTCCGGGCCTGATACTCTATCCACTGTGCCACCTACCTCCCCCAGGGCAAGTCACTTAACCTTTGTTTGCCTCAGTTTTCTTGGCTTTAAAATGGGCATAATTATAGCATTCACCTCTCAGGGTTGTTGTGAGGATCCAATGAGATATTTGTAAATGCTTGGCACTGTGACTGGCACATAGTAGGGTGCTTAATCAGCCTTGGTTTCCTTCCTTTCTTTCATGTTGCATTTGGGGAGTCTTGCTGTCAGGGATTCAGAATTCATTCTCTGGTTCCTTACATAGGCCACTTACTTGGAAAAGGACTTTATCTTTTTTTTTTTTTTTGGAGGGCAATTGGGGTTAAGTAACTTGCCCAAGGTCACACGGCTAGGTTTTTATTTGTGTGTGCGTTAAGTGTCTGAGGTCAGATCAGAACTCAGGTCCTTCTGACTCCAGGGCCGATGCTCTACTCACTGCGCCACCTAAAGCATTAGGGTTAAGATCTCCATAATGACTTCTTCCTCTCCTCATTGTTTCCTTCACTTTTAGACTTTACCAAGTCTTGTCCCTCCAGGCTGGATGGTCAAGAACTGCTCTATTTTTTTTTCTCTTTTTGGAAGGGGAAGGCAGGGTAATTGGGGTTAAGTGACTTGCCCAAGGTCACACAGCTAGTAAGCATGTCAAGTGGCTGAGGCTGAATTTGAACTCAGGTCCTCCTGACTCCAGGGCTGGTGCTCTATTCACTGTGCCACCTAGCTGGCCTCTGCTCTACTTTCCATCAGCACTTAATACAGTGAGTGGCACATGGAAGATACTTAATCAATGTGGATTGATCAATTGATTAACCCATCTGGGATCTTCTCCTTCAGTCTTTGCTTTGGAAGCTCTGGTGAAGGGTCTCAGAGCAGAGGTTCTTTTGTATCAATGATGGGCTCTGCCATGGCCATTCACTTACTGTGTGTAGAAGCCTGTGCTAGGCAAACATTGAGGATCCAAAGGGAGAGACTTTGCAGGCTATACACATGAAAAGTTAAGGGACTTTTTGTCTGGTCGAATTCCTTTGGTAGAAGGCTATCTGAATCTGCATTGAGTATGATATAAAGCTTCTTATTATATCTAACCCAGGGCTGAATGCATACATTTTGTACTAAAGTAGTCCAGGAGATACTTTAGGAGTACATAAATATCATTAACTGAGTGAGGGAAGAACTTGTAGCTGGAGCCTAAGCATCACTAAAGGAGGCTGCCACCCCTACCCCTTCACTAAGTGCTGTCATGATATTAGGAGACACTCTGCTATCTAGAGCTAAGGCCCAGCAAGCAAGCTGTGTCTGAGCTTGGCGTACCAACAGTCCTTTACACTCACCCTCTGGATAAACTGATAGTCCTTTAGCTCAGGCAAGCACCAGCAAGCCCACGCCTGAAGCCCTGCTATAAACAGACATTTTGACACTAGACAACCTTGCTACATGGTTAACTGTTTTGCCTTACCAGGTTACTACACTACAGGGTTTGACTCTTTGTCTAGCCACAAGTATTTAATCAAGGTTCAGCCACACTAAAGTGGATGCTGTTACACATGAATTGGACTTTTAAAAGGATGTGATAAAAACAGATATCAGAAAACTTAAATATATAAATAAAAACTTAAAAAATAACATTTTGTTATAAAGCAAGTAATAATAATTATATATAATACCTAATTTTCATTTAAAATTATTGGCTATGAGAGTGGCTAGGTGGCACAGTGAATAGAGTACCGGCCCTGAAGTCAGGAGGTCCTGAGTTCAAATTCAGCCTCAGCCACTTGACATGTTTACTAGCCGTGTGACCTAGGGCAAGTCACTTAACCCCAACTGTCCTCCAAAAAGCAAAAAAATAAAAAATAAATAAATAAAATAAAATTATTGGCTATTATGAAAGTGCATATGGTGATTTAAAGATGCAGCTTCAATATATTAATGATGAGTGAATTCTGATGAGGCTCTGGCTACCCACAGGTTAGAGGCCAGTTCTGTCCAGATGACAATGCTATATTTATGACCTTGGCCTAATATTAAATGCTATTCACTTCATTCAAGGGGATGGTTGAGAAATATTGCCGCCTCTTAATTCTCCATGGAATTGGAGGTGGAAAGTTGAAATCCACAGGTATTTGCTGTGTGGGAAACAGAATATGGGTAGTTTTAATTTATAAGTAAAGGTTAGTGGAATTTTGCTAGTTAAGATAAAAATTCTTGGGACTGTAATTTACTATTGTTTTGAGCTTTGATTACAGGGATAGTTGTCTGAATTATCATGAAGCCAATAGCAGAAAATGGCACGTACTGTAGTCTGGGAACTACTAAAGATGGATGTCTGTGCCTGGAAAAGGTTTTGGGGATGGCTTTGGTAGGGCCTATGTAGGATCCTCCTGACTCTATTTCCCTGTTGTACTACTTCCATTGTGAAAAGAAAAATTCCCACCTGGTTAATACTGAGTCTTGCTTTTAACATCCTGTGACTATATGTTTTAGTAATAAGTTCTCAAAATTGGATTAATATTTTACACATAAATTGTATGGATAATGGTAAAGAAAGTGAAATTATTTTCCTGTAAGTAAAGTATCTGTCAGATAATTTTAAAAGGCAGAAGAGCTTATTTTATGGTTGGATTCTTAAATTTAAAAGAATTTTATATCAGGTACAGGATTTAGGTAAGGCTAGAAACAACAAATGGTATATAAACTAAAATTCTCTGAAGTTTCAAGATTGAAGAACAAAATTTAAGTGATTGTGCTAAATTATATTAACTCAGGATTATCTAGGTATCTCTAGATTTGGAACCAGAGAAGCAGAGTCCCCTTTAGAGCTGTCCTGAGAATAAAGCCTGTTGTCCAAGAAAAGGTATCTAGAGACCAGATAACTACATAAGACATCTGGGACTCAAAATGTGCTGGTTAAAAGGATGTTGAGAATGGGTTACTAGGATACAGGGAGTCTTAATGATAGTTAACACTGGTGTTAATTATTGTATTGCTTTGCATGGTTTATGTTTAAGTTTTCTTGGTTACCTTGGTGACATATAAATCTCCCTTCTCAAAACTAATCCATTGTGAGTCGTCTAAGTAGTTTGATCTGTAACATAACATTAATGTGACCTGACTTATCATTATGCAATCATGGGAATTCTAAGAAAACCTTATTGCATTGTTTGAAACTAGCCCTGTGTGACGGGAAAATCAGACAACCTCTATGTGTTGTTTAGAGATCTTTAACCAAGGATGCTGACCAGAAACTCCAATCCAAAGACTGATGAAAGAAGTTTTCTCACAATGTACTAGGGACCCCTACCAGGTCCTTCTGGCTATTCCCATAGCTCCCAAACTTATGAGTATAGACTCCTGGATCATCTGAAGAAAGCCCCTATACCTGAATGAATGGTAGAACCCTCCAGGGACTTTAAGGCTCGTCTAGTATGGACCCAGAAGCAGCTGACATCCAGAAAAGATAGCTATTCTGGACAAGAGTTGGGTATACTGCCCTAGTTTTCTTCCTCTTCCCTTTTGTTATGTGCCCAACCACCAGGGCCCTGATTCAAACATGTGTCAGCATTTTCTCCCTCTACAATCATTCTTGACCCCCCCCTCTTTTTTCTGCTTGCAAGTGAACAATGGCTAGCAATACCTGGGAGATACTTCCCCTATAGGTCCCCTCAAGGAATTAACCCCCCCCTCCCGATAACATCCTGTCCTGGCCCAACTGGTCTCTTGTGGCATCTTGGTTTATACCTGCTTCCCTTTTATTGCCTAAAGGGTATGAGTTCTTTCAGAGCCCCCCTCCCTTTTGCCAAAAGAGGGAAATGTCTGTTTTCCAGAGCCAAGTTCTAGCAAGCAAGCTTTGCCCTGAGCTTGACATGACAACAATTCTTTGTGTTTACCTTCTGAAACTGATGGTCCCTGAGCTTGGGAAAGCACCAACAGGCTACACATGAAACACTGACATGAACATGAACATGAAGACATGGATGGACTTTTTGTCACAGGACAACCTTGCCTCACTGTTGCTGTTGTACACGACCACTCCTGTTACACTGCGTTGTTTGACTCTTTGTCTAGTCACAAATATATAAATCAAGATTCAGTCACACTAAAGAGGGTCCCCCCACTAGGGGCAGGGCCCCAGCACATGTGTCCTTGGCTGCAAGCCATTTCCCTTGCTTTGAAATTAAACTTCTGTTTGATTCTTGACTCTCCTGTCTCTAGCCTGCTTTGTTTGGCTCTGGCCATGCACAGGTTAGAGGTCAGTTCCCTCCAGTTGACAATGCTATATTTATTACCCTGGCTTAATGTTAAATGCCATCCACTTCATTCAAGGGAATAGTTGAGAAATACTGCCAACTCTTAATTTTCCATGGAATTGGAGGTGGAAAGGTGAAATCCACAGATGAGCCAGAAATGTCATCTCAGACAACAGTGTCAACTCTCTCCTTGAAAAACTTTTTAACTTTTTGCATTTCACCCCTTCTCTTTATTGGTTCCATCTATAAAATGAACAGTTGCTCAAAGGGAATGAAGTTAGACAGCAGGAGGGGAATCCAGCTAGACACAGAGGCTGAATAATTTACAAGTTAGATAATGAGCCCCTAACAAATCCAGAGTTGGTTGTACTTGAGGAGAAAGAGGAAAGCACTTTCCTCAGAGGAAAGCAAAAACTCTCCTGTGAACCAGTTGTGAATAGTACTGGCCAAGACACTTGGGGGAGATGAAATGAAAACACATCTCTGGTCTGTCATTTACGGCCTTCAGCAAGTCACTTCCTGCCTGGCTGTTAGCTTTTTCATCTGCAAGTTGAAGAGGTGGGGAAAGTTGCTGTGCTGCATACCCATAACCCCAGAGATGCCACTACTAGGTCAGATCAAAGAAAAAGGATAAGGTCCTATAGAACAAAAATATTTACAGGAACTTTTTTTGTGGTGGCAAAGAACTGGAAACTAAGGGAGTGCTCTTCAACTTGGGAATGGCTGAAAAAGTTATGGTATGATAATGTAATTGAATACTATTTGGACTAAAAATGAAAAGGGATCATGTCAGAGAAACCTGGGAAGATTTGAATGAACTCATGTAAAGTGAAGATAGAATGAGAATGGTTTATACTGTAATATAAATGTAAAAATGAAGAATTTTGAAAAACTTGAAGAACTATCGGTGAGGTTACAGACCAAAGAATCCAGAACACTGATGATGAAGCATGTTCCCTACCTCTTGACAGAAAGGTGACTAAACATTCAGAATGAGTCACATTTTGGGACATGGGAGTTAAAGGATTTGCTTTGCTTAATTATAGTTACTTGTTACAAGGCATTTGTTTTTATTTCTTTTTCTAAAAGTGGTTAGTAGCATGTATATAATCTATATCAAATTGCTTAACATTTCAGGGAGAGGGGAAGAGAAAAAATGAAGGAAGGAGAGAACTTGGAACTCAAAATTCTTTTTAAAAAATTTGTTTACATGGGGGAGAAATAAAACTACATAGAAAAAAGTGGGTGGTAGATAGGAAGTAGAAAAATAAATAATTAGTAATTAAGAATACAATTTAATTAAAAAATAAAAGATGATAGCTGAAAACAGAAATTATAGCTTAAAAAATAAAAATAAAGGAGCTGGATTAAATGACCTTTAAATCTTATCCTTCTCCATAGTCTTCTTGACCTTCATGAACTTCTGACCTAGTGGAGAGATAAGACTGACACACAGAAGATAGTTAAATAACTAGCAATGAAAGGCAGGACCAAAGTGAATGATAGGGTGACTGCTATTCAGAGGCAGAGGAGGTCAACATGAGTTGGATGAGTCAGAGGAGGGCACTGTAAGCCTTCAGTGCCAGGTTCTGACCGAGGGAATGGAACCCTAGAAGTAGAGTATTTTAACAAGACTTATGGTCAAAAATGAGCATATGACTTTGAGAGGATAGTGAAGAGACAGGAGGCCAAAGTACAAGGTTCCTGCTGAGAAGTGGGGAGGTTAGTTGACATAGGCAGTATGGGCTGCTAGGCTATGGAAAGCCTCATAAATTAGGCTCTGGAACATGGACTTCAAGAATTTGCACAATACAATGAGAAGATTAATGGCTCTTGAATCAGAGGACTCTAGTTTGAAGTTGACATTTCTTCGTATGTCCTGCATGACCTCATTTAAGTCCCTTAACCCCTGACCCTTCACTGTTTCACTGTAAAAGAAGAGGTCAGGCTAGATTATCTAGGGTTACTTCCAGCCTATGACTTTATCCTATAGATCTGGGAAAGAAAACTTTTTTTCCTAAAAAGATCATTTATAACTAGAAGGCATGGTCTAACTCAATGGTTGTACTTGAGGAGAAAGAGGAAAGCACTTTCCTCAGAGGAAAGCAAAAACTCTCCCCTCTCCTCTCCTCTCCTCTCCTCCCCTCTCCTCCCCTCTCCTCTTGAGGAGAAAGAGGAAAGCACTTTCCTCAGAGGAAAGCAAAAACTCTCCCCTCTGCTCTCCTCCCCTCTTCTCCCCTCTCCTCCCCTCTCCTCTCCACTCCTCCCCCTTTCCTCTTCCCTCCCCTCCTCTCCTCTCCTCCCCTTCCCTCCTCTCCCCTCTCCTCCCCTCTCCTCTCCTCTCCTCTCCTCCATTTTTATTCTTTAGATCAAGAAGATAAACCCCTAGAAGTTAAGTGTTGTGCCAATGGTGCCAGCATCAGAGCCAGGTCTGGTCCCTAACTCCTATTCTGTCGTTATTGGGTTTTTTTTTACCCCATCACAGAGCTTCAGTCTTCAACAGAAATAGTTACAGAATCTTAAAGCTTGAGCAGGACCTTAGAAATTCTCTAATCTGATCCTCTGGTTTTATAGATAAGCACCCTGAAGCCCAGAGATGATTTGCTAAAGGTCACACAGCCATTAAGAACTGAAGGGTGGTGGTTTTTAGTTCAGGTAGGAGGGTTGGATGTGGGAGAATAGAAGAGTTTAGTTTTGAGTTCAGTAGAGACCAATGCAATTTGTGGTGCTTGGTTTCCTTTTGAAAGGTCTGTTGTTTTTTTTTTAAGCTGGCACTGCCTTTCAGCTTTCCCTAAATAAACTGCATCTGGACCCCCCTCCACCTTCTCTGTTTCCTTGGCTGAGTTTTTATATTCCTCCCCCTCCTCAGAATTTCGAGGAGAGGATAAATCCCAGGGCTCTTCCCTCACTAGGGTCTCTTACTTTCTTACTTTATTTTTCCTTTGGAGATCTCAACTGCTCCAGGGGTTACAATCATTACTTCTATGCAGACAATTCCCAAATTAGTAACACTTCCTTCATTAGCTCCCTTGAGTTCTCTGCTTTTTTCCAGTTGCCCCATGGATATGTCTTCAAACTCAACAAGGTCCAAACAATTCCCACTATCCTTTTCCTCCAAACCTGCCATTTCTCTTGGGGCAAAGGGGATAAACGCAGAGTGACTAAATGGGTGACAGTTTTATGACAGGTTTGAATGTTCCTTTCCAGTTCTAAATCTTAATTTTATTTTTTATTTTTTGCTTTTTAGAGGGCAATTGGGGTTAAGTGACTTGCCCAAAGTTACACGGCTAGTAAGTGTGTCAAACATCTGAGGCTGGATTTGAATTCAGGTCCTCCTGACTCCAGGGCCAGTGCTCTATTCACTGCACCACCTAGCAACCCCTCTAATTTTTTTTTAATCTCATGCCCTTCTAACTTTTAGACATAGACACCATGCCTCAGCTGCAGGCTCACATTGGACTCTCCCTCAGTGCCTGGAACCTCCTAATCCGGGGAACAGGCATCCTTCTCAGTGGTCTTCTCACCCTGGAGTATCTCTCTTCTGTGCCAGCCCCCTCCTTTTATTATTGAGTTCCTCTCAGCTCCTCTGTTTGGGGAGGAGAGGCCCTGCAGATATGAAGTGACAAGGGACTATATTTTATTGAGAAAGGTAATGAAGGCCCAGATAAAGACGATATCTTGATTTTTTGTTTTAGGTTTGTTTCTTTGTTTGTTTACTTTCACTTCCACATTCTGTTCCTTCCTCCACCCTTCCCCATCCATTGAGAAGGCAAGAAATGCAATACCCATTTTATATATGAAATCATGGAAGACATTTCCATATTAGCCATGTTGTGAAAAAAAAAGCAAGAAAATAAAGAATGAGGAAAAATATGCTTTAATCAAGAATACATCAGTTCTCTATCTGGAGGTAGATAGCATTTTTCATCATGTGTCTAAAAATGATGCTTTAAAGGAACAATAAACAGGACTTGGTAATTTGAAAATAGGAGAAAGATTCCTTCTCCAATAGTCTAAACTATGGTGCTTATATGTATATGTGAGGTTTTGTGTGGGGATAACTGGTGATCTCATTAATGTGGATAGGTAATATGTAGGAATGGAAAGCTAATCGGGCAAGAGGAAGATGATGAGTTAAGTTTTGGATATGTCAAGGGTGAAAGTGAGTCATCTAACACTTGGATTGTAACACAGTCCAGGACTGTGTATATAGATTTGAGAGTCATAAACATGGAGCTGATATTTGAGGTAACGAAATGGGGGGGGGGGGAGACAGGGAGACAGAGAGACAGAAGCAGAGAAAGAGACAGAGAGATAGAGACAGAGAAAGATGGGAAGAGGAGAAGAGACAGGAGAGGAGAGGAGAGGAGAGGAGAGGAGAGGAGAGGAGAGGAGAGGAGAGGAGAGGAGAGGAGAGGAGAGGAGAGGAGAGGAGAGGAAGGGAGGGAAAGGGAGGGGAAGGGAGGGGAGGGGAGAGGAGGGGAGAGGAGGAGAGGGGAGGAGAGGGGAGGAGAGGGGAGGGGAGAAAGGAAAGAGGGGAGGAAGGAAGGAAGGAAGGAAGGAAGGAAGGAAGGAAGGAAGGAAGGAAGGAAGGAAGGAAGGAAGGAAGGAAGGAAGGAGGGAAGGAAGGGAGGGAGGGAGGGAGAGAGGAAAGACAGGAAGATATTTTTTCTTTCTTTTTCCTTTCCTTCTTCCTTCATATTATATGTATGTATATATACACACAGATGCAAAAACCCATGTTATCTGCTCTTTATTAACCCGATCATATGTTAAGCTTCCTTCCATGTATGTGTTTTTGCTGATGCAGTCTCCACTACCTGAAAAACCCTCGTTTCCCTTTATCTTACCCACATGTATGCAACAACCAAAGTCCATCTCAAATCTCCGTTCCTCCTTTATGAGGCTTTTCCTGATTACTCCAGGTGTCTCTCCCTTCTCCTAACTGTAACTATGCTTAAACACTACAGAACATTTTTTACCCATTTATAATGTAATTGTTTTCCTCTGTCTGGACAGGTAGGTGGCTGGTACAGGGGATAGAGCTCTAAACCCAGAATCAGGAAGACCTCACTTAAAATCTAAGGCCAGATTTTATATATAACTGTGAGACTCTGGGCAAATCACTTAACCTCTGGTTGTTTCAGTTTCCTCAGTTGTTAAAAATGGGGAAAATAATTGCACCTACCCACCCAAGAGTGTTGTGGTGCTTAATAAAACTTGTTTCCTTCCTTTCTTCCTTTCCCACAAGATTGTGAACTCCATTAGGACAAGGATTGTCATATAATTCTTCACAGTCCAACCCCTCAAGCCCATCTCCAACCTGCACACGTAAGGATAGAGACTGGACCTGTGGTCCATTGAGGAGAGGGGGAAGTAGGAATAAGCATTTATATAGTGCCTACTATGTGCCAGATGCTGTGATAATTCCTTTACAAAGATTATCCCATTTAGTCCTCACAGAAACCCTGAGGTAGGTGCTTTTATGATCTCCATTCCACATTTGAGGAAACTGAGGCAGCCAGCCCTGAAGAGACTTTGCCCATTGCTATATGAAGCTCCCAGATGAGCAATCTCTCTCTACCAGGAGAGAGCAGTGTTCGTGCCCTCTCTGCAGTTGAGAGAGTTACTAGAGTACTGAGCATTTGTGACTTGCTCCTGATCACACAGGCTGTATGGACCAAAGGCAGGACTTGAACACAGGTCTTCCTGATGTCAAGGTCAACTCTTTATTCCTTACACCAGAGGTGTTCAACATATTGCTTGTGGCCTAGCAACACTCCAAAGTGTTCTCCAAGCTAAATTAAAATGCAATTAGGAAATATTTAATAAAGTAAGTAAATATACCAAAAAAACTCCACAAAATATTACATTTGAAAACTATGTCAGTATGTGGCCTGCATAATCCTTATGTATGGATTAGAGGTCCCAGTTTCTGAGTTTGACACCTCTGGGCACATAATCCAGGGATTTCTCCATAAATACCTCTTAGTTTACTCATTTATTGATTATTCACCAAACACAGCTTGATGATCAGCTCCACCTTATTTTTTTCTTCCTAAGAATTGCTATATTACTAGAAAAACCCAGCTGAAAAGATGGGACAGAATTCCAAATCATGCTACAAAAAAACACACCAAGTTCAAGAGCAGACACTGCTTAAACCAATACTAGCTCCTACATGAGAATGGAAATCAGTTCAGACATGCAAGAACCTAAATCATATTCCCCAAATAGCCAACTGACACAATGATTCATTCTATTCATGTTGGGACCAAATAACTCCAGTCCTTTTTCTAGCTTTGCAAAAGAAAACATGCTCTCCTTTCAAACATTAGTGATGAAAAAAACCAGAGTTGACTAGAAAATTTGACATTCAGATACAAGAAGCAAGAGAAGCATGAGAAGGTAAACAGGGAAAAGAAATCATAAAGAACTTGTCAAAGTTGAACTACTTACATTCCTACATGGAAAGACAATAATTGTAACCTATGAAACTTTTCTCAGTATGAGAATAGTTGAAGGGAATAGAAATGTGTGTGTGTGTATATATATATATATATATATATATATATATATATATATATATATATATAAATATATGTATATATAGGAGGGTATATGGGCGTAAGAATACATATGTGAGTATGTGTATATATGTATACAGGTATACATAGATAGAGGGCACAGGACCAGTTGAATAGGAAGGGATGATACTTAAAAGGTGAAATAAGAGGTGAGAGAGGAATATAATGAGAGGAAATGGGGACAGACAGAATGGGGCAAACTATCTCATATAGAAGAGGCAAGAGGGGAGGCTAGGTGGCACAGTGAATAGAGCGCCAGCCCTGGAGTCAGAAGGACCTGAGTTCGGCCTCCGACACTTAATCCATACAAACAAAAACCTAGCTGTGTAACCTTGGGCAAGTTACTTAACCCCAATTGCCCTAAAGGGGCGGCTAGGTGGCAGAGTGAGTAAGAGCGCTGGCCTCGGAGTTTGGATGACCCGAGATCAGATCCGGCCTCAGAAAATGAGCACCCACGCATAAATAATGACTAGCCGTGTAACCTTGAGCAAGTTACTTAACCCCAATTGCTTTAAAAAAAAAATTTAAAAAAAAGAAGAGGCAAGAGAAAACTGTTACAGTGGAGGGAAAGAACAGTAAGGCAAAAAGGCAAAATCTTATTCTCATTGAATTTGGCTTAGAGAGGGAATGACACACACTAAATAGGGTATCTCACTCTACAAGAGAGTAGGGGGGAAGGGGATGAAAGGGAGGATGATGGAAGGGAGGGCAGGCTGGGGGGAGGGAAGTTGGAAGCACACACTTTTGAAAAGGGACAGGATCAAAATAAAGAATAGAACAAGTGGGAGGTGGGATAGGAGGGAGGGAAATATAGTTTGTCTTTCATAATACATCCACTATGGTAATGTTTTGCATAGCTACACATGTACAACCTATATTCAGTTGCTTATCTTCTCAGTAAGGGTGGGTGACAAGGGAAGTAGGGGGAAAATCTGGAATCCAAAGGTTTAAAATCAAATGTTTAGAATATATATATATATATATATATAATTTTACATGTAACTGGGAAATAAGATATACAGGCACTGGGGCATAGAGATCCACCTTGCCCTACTGGAAAGTCGGAGGTGGGGTGGGGAAGATATGGGAGAGCAGATTGGGGGAGGGGATATTCAGTGGGATCGCTGTTTTGGGGTGGTGGGTAGGGGAAAAATGGGGAGAAAATTTGTAACTCAAAATCTTGTGAAAATGAATGATGTAAACTAAAAAATAAAAAAACTACAAAAAAAAAGAAAAAAGAAAATATGCTCTCTCTTTGCCCAACTCCCACCCTTCACCACCAACGGTCAATTTTCATAATCCTACACATAATATAACCTTCTTGGAATGATATTCAAGCAATGAAGCAGTAAGATAGGTAACTGAAATGGCAGGGAACTAGAGGGGCGCCCTGGATTCAGGAGGACCTGAGTTCAAATACGACCTTACACACTTGACACTTAATTACCTGTGTGACCTTGGGCAAGTCACTTAATCCCAATTGCCTTGCCTTCCCCCCTCCATAAAAGAAAAACAAAACAAAACAAAAGGAATGGAAATAGAGACAAAAACTCTGCATCATCATCACCTCAGCAGATGCTTCTCTGAAATAAGTCTGGTCCAACCTACTGGCTTGGCCTTCAAGTTACCAGACATATTCCTGGTCAACATCAGAGCTCCCCATCAATTCAACAAATTGTCATTGAAATTATTTTGCTTGTTAGAATTACTTTTTTTTTTTTTGCTTTTTTGGAGGGGGGAAGGCAGGGCGATTGGGGTTAAGTGACTAGCCCAAAGTCACACAGATAATTAAGTGTTAAGTGTCAGAGGTCACATTTGAACTCATGTCCTTCTGATTCCAAGGCCAGTGCTCTATTCACTGTGCCAACTAGCCACCCCTACTTCTTATATATTTCTTAAATAAGAAAAGAGTTATCAGACAGCTGGAAGAAAAGGCAAATGTTTCAAATTATATGCTGTCACTGTTAGTGCAACTGATTTTTTCCTGCATTGTTATTGTATATTGAAATAAAATATATTCTTATTGTTATCATTGTATGTTTAAAATAATGTAGGACATGGGTCCTAAACATGAATAAAAAATGGAAATTATAATTTTAATTTTTTATATTGGAAAAGAATAAACTTTTTACACACACACACTTTGATCCTTTGTCTTAACTCTAGGTTTCCACTCACTGACATCAGTCAAATTCAGTGAACATTTATTAAGTATACACTGTACAAGGCACTAGGATGACCACCCATGTTTTCTCTATAGTAGAAGTGTCCAACATTGGAGGATGGCACTCCCAAGTGCCATCAAAACCAGATTAAAATGTAATTGGGAAACATTTAACAAAATAAACAAAAATATAATAGAACATAGATAATGTTAATATATGATTTTCCAAGTCAATATACTACCTGCAGGGATCCTTGGACATGGTGCAATGGTTCCCATTTCTATTTGGGTTCGACCCCGTTTGTGTACAGTGAGGATGAAGAGTAGGCCCAGAATGGGGGATGAGTCCTCTATAGGATGACAGAATCCAACTGCCTTATTTTATAGATGAGGAAACTGAGATGGGGAAAGAGAAGGTGACTTGACTAAAGTTACACAACTAGTTGTAGAGTTTGGACTAGAACCCTGGTTGTCCTGTCTCATGGAATCAAATAATAGGAAACTAACAGGCCATCAGGTCTAACCAATACCTAACCAAGAATTTCCTTTATAACATCTCCAAAAATTAGTCATTCAGCCTTTGCCTGAAAACCATGAATGAGGGAAAACACATGACTTCTCAAAGCAGTATATTCCACCTTCAGAAAGTTCCAGTTGTTAGTACGTTTTTCCTTATATAGGACTAAAATGTGTGTCCACTCATTTTTCCAACTCCTGCCCTCTAAAACTAAGCATAACAAGGTGAATCTCTCTTCCACATGAACACACTTTGAAAATTTGAAAAGAGTTAACACATCCCCCAAGTCTTCTGCAACTAAACATCCTCCCGTCATCTGGGTTCTCTAGCTTATAAACATTCTCCTGAAAGACTGCTCACAACCAAACACAGCCCAAGATTCAGTCTCATAGCTCAGTGTCCATTCTGTGCTACCTCTTTATAAATGAAACATTTGATATGGACTCGGACAAACTGACTTACCCCTCTAGGTCTCATTTTCCTCATCTGTCAAATGAGAGGAATAGATAAGGTAATTACCAAGTTCCTTGCAGATAATTTATCATTCTTTGATTCTATAATTTTCTATATATTTGCTTTTGTCCCACCTCGTAGGAGAAGCTCTGTGTCCTTTCTGTTTAGTTGGATCTCTGAGTGATCGTGGAGAATAATTTTGGGAAATCAATGAAGCAAAAATATTGCTTATCAGTTTATCTATCTCCCCTACATAGAAACAGCCAACACTCCTTACTGTTTTCCCCCCAGCTTTGGCCACTGTACAGATTCATCAACAACGCTCCGTAGGTTTTTTAATGGGCTATTTAGGAAGCAAGGACTTACTGCCTGAAAAATGAAGGAATGAATTCATTTTATAGATTAGGCCAGACATCAAAAAATCAAGATTAAATGGTCATTTCTTCCTATTCAATAGAATGTTATTCATTTCAATTAGAGTCAACAGAAATGTTTGTTGAAATGCATTGTTTGTTGAAACAACAAGCATGTGTTTTGAAATAACTTTTATCCTGTTACAGAATCTGGTCCTAACATAATTTCTTCTGGTTAGGTTTGCAATCATTTGGAGTCACCTTCAAAAACCAAACACCCCAATTTCCCAACATAATTGGAAAACATTCATCAAAACAAATAAAAATACAATAGAACATAAATAATGTTAATATGTGGTTTTCAAAGTTAAAATGCTGCCAGTAGAGATCTTTCTGCATGGTTTAGTGGCCCCCATTTCTGTTTGCATTTGACACCACTGTTCTACAATGAATATGAGGAGTAGGCTAGGAACAGGTGAATGTTATTCTATAAGAGGATAGAATCAATCAATCAATCCAACCGTCTTTTATTGATAAGGACACTGAGTTCAGGATCCCAGTGCAAGTGGCGAAAGCAGGTTTGTTTTCTCCTCTATTGTTTATCTGTTTTCTTTTGGAAATTCTCGAATGTTGAAAGAATAGCAATAGTAATACTGACATCTTTCTAGTGTTTTCATTTTTCAAAGTGCTTTGCATACATTATCTCCCAGTATGAACAACTGCACAGTCTCTAGCTAATCACACTCCAAATCTACGCATTTATAACTGCCCTATAGCACCCCCTATCCCCTGCCAAAGCCCACTTACTTCTTATTGCATAAGCCTTGGGAACCACCGAATTCAGATCAGAAAGGAACTCATG
The DNA here is from genome assembly GCA_011680675.1 of Gymnobelideus leadbeateri. NCBI lineage: Eukaryota > Metazoa > Chordata > Mammalia > Diprotodontia > Petauridae > Gymnobelideus > Gymnobelideus leadbeateri. The sequence continues at coordinate 504,975 of WOXC01010182.1, forward strand.
AGTGTCTTGAAAGCACCTCAAAGAAAGGTTTCTTGCAGAAAAGGCACAAGACCAATGAAGAAGGAGCCAAAGTGCTAACAACCTGGGGATCATTGTTTTCCCTTTTACCTGTCCAAATGGAGTGCTCTCCTTGGAGGTAGAACCCTATATATATGGAACAGTGACCTTAGATTGTGAGTAAGAAGAAAATGTGATCCTTCGTTTTCTTAACTTGTAGAGACAGGCTGTATTGTCTCCAACACCTGCAGAATAGCCAAGATGAACAAAGCAGGAAAGACAATTTACACACAACTTATTACTGTTAAATAGAATAGATCTCTGGATTCATGTGTTCTCCAGAGCACCTGCCTTCCATTAGCTATGCAGATCAAAATAGCTATTTCATATAGAGAAGCCTAGCTTCCTTTTGCTGGAAACCAGTGTGTTACATTCTGGGGTTTTAAATATCCAAGGCATGTTCCACTTAAAATATTCGATGGTGACTCTCATTTTTTGGTCAAGAATAAGCAGAAATTTAACTCTTAAAAAAGATAAACACTAAGGAAACAACTATTGTGCCCTCCCCCCATTTCTGTTTGCATATAACACCACTGGTCTACAGTGAGTATGAAGATTAGACTGGAAACAGAGGAGTATTATTCTATAGGAAGTTAGAATCTTCCTTAAAGTAGACAAACACTAAGAAAATTATTGTGTTTGTATACATGTAGTCTGTTGTGTCAAACTTTTATATAAATATGTGTCCTTAATTTCCTTGGGAATTGACATATTCTTGAATCAGATTTGTGGTAGCTATGATTTTGAGGGGAAGATTCAGACCAGAAAACAAGGTAATCTAAATTTTATTTTTTACAAAACTAGCTTCAATGATGAACTCTAATGTAAAAGTAGAGCAAGTTACTTCTTCTATGCCCAGAACTATGTAAAAAGTTAGCCAGATTCCCATAGACAACAGGAAAGGGAACCACCAGCAAAGTCAATGCCAGTACAAACAATCAGGGGTATGCTGGTAAATGTTTAACAACCTGGACTTCAGGGAAAATGTATACTGAACACACTTTTAAGTTTAATCTGCATTATTAACATTTACTCTATCACTTTCTCAAGTTTAGACAGTCAACAAAATAATAAATCAGGTCCTGGTTTGTAGCTTTGCCCGTTTCTGAAAATTTAACAATTAGCTCAGAAAGCTTGACTTGGCTCCAGTATATCCCTGCAAACAAGCCAGCAGCAACCCAGCAAGACCAGGGCTCTGTATCTGGAGTCAGCAAGAGCTGAGGGCTTTCCCAGAAAGCGGGGTGGTTGAAATCCCACACCAGGGAAACTTGGAAGCCATCAGTAGTGGCAGTGACCAGTGTAGGCTTGGTCCTTCTTGTTGTTGTTCTTCAGCCCTGTCCAACTCTTTGTGACCCCATTTGGGGTTTTCTTGGCAAAGATACTAGAGCGATTTGTCCTTTTCTTCTCCAATTCATTTTCTAAATGAGACAACTAGGGTTAAGTGACTTACCCAGAGTCACATAGCTGGTAAAAGCCTGATGTCACATTTGAACTCAAATCTTCCTGACTCCAGGCCAGATGCCCTATCCACTGTGCCACCTAGCTGCCCCATGGTTTTGGTGGCCCTCAGAAGAGGACACCCTAGTAAGGCTCCAAGGACACTTGCATTTTTCTCCTGTGATGCCTTAGAAAGCCATGCACATCCAGTGCTCTTAACCTCAAATATCGGTTTCCAAATGTACTTAACCCCAGGAAGTAGAGGTTAACACAGGAACTCAAGTAACCCAGATCAAGAATAACTTGCACCCACAATCCCACCCAAAAGTGTGGCAGGGGGCAGGGCCTGTCCCTGACACTAAGTTTCAGTTGGGGAAATAAGACTTCAGAGATGAGTAAAACAGAGAAAACACCAACCACTCTAAAGAATTATTATAGATCTAGAGATATACCAAAAACCCCAACGAAAAAGTGACTATCACTGCAATGATTTCAAGCAGAAATTCAAAGGAAAAATGGATTTTTCCACAGACTTCATGAATACCTAGAAGAAACAAAGCAAGAGATAAAAAAATGAAATTACAAAAACTTTTCTGTAATAAAGAACTGAAAAGAGAAGAGAAAATGTTTAACTTTATCAAAGTAATAAACTCCCTTAAAATTAGAAAGGACCGAATAGAAATAAATGGCTTCATAAGACAGTAAGAGATATTAGAACAAACTCAAAATACTGAATAAACACAAGAAAATGTAAGATATCTGACATCAAAAAGAACTGAACTAGAAAACAGTTCAAAGAGAGATCATTCAGAAACTATTGGACTCCTTGAAAACCATGGAAAAAAAATCCTGGACACTATATTTCAAGAAATCACAAATGAAAACTGACCAGATCTATTAGAACCAGAGGGCAAAATGAAGACAGAAAGAAACTAGTGATTACCTCCTAAAAGGAAAAGTCCCAGGAATGTCATAACCAAAATCCAGAGATTCTGTATCAAAGGAGAAATGTCATAAGCATTCAGAAATAAGGAACTCAAAAAACTGTAAGTTACAGTCATGGTCATACAAGACCTGGCAGCTATTATTCAGAATGACAGGGAACCTGGTAATATAATATTCCAAAACACAAAAGACATGGGTTTTCAACCAAGAACAACTGACCCTGAAAAGCTGAGTATAATCCTACAGAAAAAAAGAAATGGACCTTTAGTTGAAGAGAAGACTTTCTTTTCTATTTATTTTATTTTTAATTTAGGAAATAAAACATTTCCATATCGTAGAATAATAAAAAGATTGTGCACGAAACTGCAGATCTATTGTGTACTACTTGCTATTCCTTTAAATACATAATCACTTTATACTGTAAATTTCTTTTTTTCTGCTCTTCCCCCACTCCACCCCAGAGATGGTTACCATTAGACAACAAAATATGTGTGCATGTATATATACACACACACATACATCTACACACATCTACGTGTGTGTGTGTGTGTGTGTGTGTGTGTGTGTGTGTGTAAAATCATTCTATACATGCTTCTTTTGTCAGTTCTTTCTCTGGATGCAGTTAACTTCTTCCTTCATATGTCCTTTGTAGTTAATGTGGATATTTATAATAATCAAAATGACTTAGTTGCTCAAGTTATTCTTAAAAGGATATTGCTGTTACTGTATACAATATTCTCTTGGTTCTGTTCATTTCTCTCTTCATTACTTCATCCAAGTCTGCCCATGTTTTTCTAAGATCATTGAGCTCATCATTTTTTAGCACAGTAGTTTTCCATCATGATCATATACCACAACTTGTTCAGCCATTCCCCAATTGATGGGCATCCCCACAATTTCCAATTCTCTCTTTGCCACCACAAAGAGAGCTGCTATTCCACCAACAGTGAATGTGTCCCAATTTTTCCATGTCCCCCCCAATGTTTGTTACTTTCCCCTTCAATCTGGTAGGTGTAAAATGATATTTCAAGGTTGTTTTAATTTGCATTTCTCTAATCAATAATGATTTAGAGCATTTTTGATATTACTAAAATAGTTTCAATCTCTTCATCAGAAAACTGCCTGTTCATATCCTTTGATGATTTATCAATTAGAGAATGATTCTTATTCTTATAGATTTTACAAAGTTCTTTATGTATTTGAGATATGAGACCTTTATTTGAGAAACTGTCTATAAAAATTATTTCCCAATTTTCTTCTTTCCTTCTGATATTGGCTACATTTGTTTTATTTGTACAAAACCTTTTTAATTTAATGTAATAGAAATTATCCATTTTATACTTCTGAAGATTTCCAAGTGAGAACTTTGAAATACAAACACTAGTATCATGAAAAATCTAGAAATGTAAGTTTTATTTGAGTAATTGAAAGAGGCTCTAAGAAGATGTAGTGCTACCTATCAGGAGGAGAGGAAACAAGTCTTTTAAAACATGAACATCTTTGGAAGGCACAAAAAAAGAAAAAACATACAGAGGGATGTGAATATCTGTGATATATCTGTATATATACATACATACATATATATATATATATATGTATGTATGTATATATCTGATATAGGTCCTGGAGGTGGATTGTTTCTTTTCTGAAGGTTTAATAGAGGAAAGGGAAGTGAGAGAAAAAGGAATACTCTAGTGTAGAAGGGAAGAACTTGATTTTTTCATAATTCGTGTGTGAGAGGAAGAGTTTACAAACATGAAGGAAAAGGTGGGGGAAGTGGGCAACAGATGAACTGAACCCTTATCTGAAGTAGACAAAGAACCATGGAACACACACACACATGCTCACACACACAGCTTTGTGTAGAAAGAAATCAAAAGCAATAGGAAACAAGTGAGAATATGGAAAGGAGGGGTAAGAAGGATTATAGGGAGGATTATAGGAAGGAAATAGTCACAAACCAAATAAACTGGGATTAAAGGAGGGGAAAATGAAATAACTAGAACCTAAGGGGGTATCTATCAGTTAGGGAAAGGCTACACAATTTGTGTCATTAGAATATAATGGAACAGTATTGCTGTTCACGATGATGAAAAAGAGATGATTCCAGAGAATCCTAGCAAGCAGGATTTGATGCAAAGTGAAGTGAGCAGAATCTGAATAACATATAGAAAGACAACATTATAAAGAAAAACAATTCTGAAAGACTTAAAAACTCTGATCAACGCAATGATTGCTTATGTCTCTAGAGTCCTAACAGATTGACTGAATGTGCAGAAAGAGACAGATATTTTTGGACACGGGCACTCTGGGAATTCATTTGGCTTGATTCTGCTTATTTGTTACAAGGATTTTTTTTTTTTTAACTCTGCTTTTAATGATAGGAAGTCAGGTAAGAGAGAGGTTAGCAATAGTGATAAGAGAGCAATTTAAATATTTTGAAAAATGCAGAGAAAATAAAAAGATGCTTAGAAGGAAGCAAAAAAAAGCAGGATGATTTTGCAAGTAACTTGAGGAGTTTTATATCCATGTAGATGCATATAATAAATAAATAATATGCATACATATGGAACCAAGTGGTGTGAAATGGAGCCTTGCAGTTTCGTCCTATTTTGTATACTGCTGTCTATATGGAAATACTATTTCTTTTGTGTGTGTGTTTAAGTATTAAAACCAAACCCCAGCCCTCGACGATTTCTGGGAGGGGTCAGCGATTAATAAGCACCTTGGGTCTAGTTTTGCTTCCAGTCTACTACACACCTGCCCCCTCCCCTCCCCTGGGCGCCCCAGCTCCGATAGCCTGATTAGTGGGCATGGCTCCAGTGAAGCATATGCAGATATGTTTACATCCAGCAGCACCTGCACCACCAACGCCTCAAGGCTTTTCTAATGCAGAGCCGCCCCTGTGGTCGACTGGGCAAACCCCAAATCACCGACAAGCCCACAAGATTTAGGAAGAGAGTGACTCAGTCCTCGACAATAACATGAATTTGATTAACAAAAAAAAAGGATTGCTTTAAATAGTCACCTGAAAATAGTTCCCACACACAAAAGCTGATTCACTTAGAATGTGATTGAATTGGCCGAAATGGAAACTGCTTCAAGAATGATGGTATAGCCCAGAGCAAGTCTTCTACATTCACGTGATCTCAGCATCTTCAATCTCTAAAGTACGAGCAAAGGTATGAAAGCAGCTCATCAACCCTGGTATGAAAGCAGCTCATCAACCCTGGGAACAGCTTCTTATAACAGCCACAGAGGACATTGAACTCAGGCTGTATTTTCAATGTGAATAGTCACCTTAGGGGCCCACCTGGGCGGCCCTAGAAATTCCCCTTTCTTCCAAGAGGCGACTCCTGAGGACTTTTTCCCCGTTCTTTTCCCCTCCCTGAGGCATTCCTGCCTGCTGTTTGGTACCTCAACTTTCTCCAAGTTTCTCTCTCTGGTCACTTTGACTCAGTAACAGTACAGGGCAAGACAGAAGATGGCAAGAAGAAGTGGGAGAGAGACTGTCCTCCTCATCCCAGCTGCCGGTCCCTCAGCCCTAGGTGGTCTCCTTGGCAGTGTTCCTAGCTGTTTCTCCTCCCCTTGCTCCCTCTTCTTGGAGCAATGGCCGCATCCGCCCCCACCCCCATCCCCACCCCGAGTTTCAGATACAGTTCCCCTGAGGAAGTGGCTAGGGAATTAATTCACTGGAATAATATTGTTCCAGTAAAACGTGGACGACTCTTGCCCCAGTCCTTTTAGACCCTATTATGAATCTGTGTGCAACAAAGCAGAAAAAAAAGGGTTCAACGTGAGGGAGGTGCAAAGGAAGAAGACTTCCTAGACCCTTGACTATTTCTGTATTTCTAGCCATAAAAAAAGTTGAGAAAAAGCTCAAATGCAGTGTGTGCTTTGCTTCAGAAACAGGAGGGGAAATGGGAAAAATATGAGACTGCATTGTTTCTTTGCTCTACAGTGGATCAGAGATGAAAACCCCTAGTCAGAAGCAGAAGGCAGTGTCCATTCAAAGAAGCAGGCAGGTCAATTGATAAAAGGAAGGAAAGTCCTCAGAAAGACTTGATAAGTAAGTCTTCACCAAGAAGAGTCCCTTGGAACTTACCCTAACAAACAGGAGGTGCTGACACTTCCCTGTAAGCTCCTCACTGAACCCCTGAAACCTTGGCTCCTGCCTTGTAATACTTCTGCCTGTCTCAGTACAACTGACTGACCCACCTTCCTGAGGCCTTGGAAGCCACCAGAGGAAGGTGAAGGAAAAAAAGAGGGGAAGATAGGGGAGACCCTGATTCTTCCCTTGGCCAAGGCTAAAAAAAGTGCAAGGAAGTTTACTGATGGAATCCTGAGAAAGGTTCACCTCAGATGCAATAAAGGAGTAAAAAAAAAGCTTGTGTGGAAACCTGGGAACCTTCCCATCTCCCTGGATCAGTTTGTAAAATTAGGAAGTGGGACTAAATTACCTCTAAGGTATCTTTTCAGCTTGAATGATCCATAAACTTCTACAGATGGCATTTGTTCCAACAGGAAAATGCATTTCAGATTCATAGGCTCAAAGATCTAAAACTAGAAGTTTCTTAGATGTCTAGCCCAACTTCTTTATTTATAAATGGAAACACTGAGGCCCAAAGAAGGGGAGTGACTTATCCATGTTCACATAAACAGTAAACAACCCAGCCATTATTTGAACCCTGGCCTTCAATTTCCAAATCCCATGTTAATTCCACCACAAGATACTACTAGATAAGTGACTTGTAAATGCCTGAGAATGTTATGCTTTTATATCATTTCCTAAGGCAATAATATGAAATTTATTGATGGTCATTAATTCTGCAGAATTTATTTTATTTTTAATTCTGAAGAATTTTTTATTTAAAAAGTTTCAATGTAATGTTATTCTATTTTATTTTTAAATCTGCAGAATTTTTTATTTAAAAAAATTTTAATGTAATTTTATGTTTAATTCTGTAGGGTTTTAGAAAATATTTGAAATAGCTCTTACTGATTATAATAATTCCACACAGGGAAATTTAACAAATGTAAATCTATTGTAGTGATAAGAAAGACCAAAAGGACCTATAAAGTGCCTTAGTCAAAATTGCTTGATTTATCAGAATTCAGAATATAACTTGTTTTTCCTAAAAACCTCACAGAGAAGAAGCAATAATAAGCAATATCAACTCATAAACAGAAAGGCGCAATTGAATATAAAACTAGTTTAAAAAAAGTTTTAAAAAGTTTAAAAAAAGCTTGGCAAGAGACCCAAAGAAACAAGGTGATTCTGAGGGCATTTAAAGACAGAACTGAAAAGAAGAAAATAAATATCTTATGAAAGGTAGAAAATAACTGTTCATGGTGGGTGTAATCAGGCTAGAACACACAACAAAGAATTATGGAGGAAGTCTAGAGTAAAAGACATCCTCAAGTAAATATAGAAGCCAAAAGTGAGATATCTGAATCCATGGGAAGGTCAAGAGATGACAGGTGAATGAACCACGTGTTCTGCCAGTGTGCTTTTGACATCAAGAAAGGCCCCCAACAGGTTGGGTGAACTGTGTGTGTGGTGAACTTATGGAAAGAAATGGATGCATTAACTGCTCAGGAGGGGCAGACAAGGATGAATTGGGTTTTGTATTATTAGAGGAAACATACACATAGATGGGATCTATGTATATGTGTGTATGTGTACAATATCTGTGTGTGTGTAATATATACATATATATTTTCATTTAGAATGTTTTGCTTCTAAAGTGACAGAATGAAAAGTAGTTGCCAATTACTGTATCAACAAATGTTAGGCAGATTGCAAAGCAGGTGGAAACCACAAGCCATAAGAGAGTTCTGCACGGGGTTAAGCAGGGCACACTTCTCAGTTTATCTCGGCATCTAGGCCACTTCTGTAATAGCAGAACTGCTAGGCAGAATCTTCATTCATTGTGAGACATGATCAGATGAATGGAAGCTGTCCACAGATTTCTGTGGGTGCTGTCCCTGTGTAATAATAACAGTTGTTTATATATAGGGTTTACAATGTGCCAAGCACTTTACAAATATTGTCTCTGATCCGCACAACAAGCCTGGGAGGTAGGTGCTATTATTAACCTTATTTTATAGTTGAGGTACCTGAGGCAAACGGAGGTTAGGTGACTAACCCAGGGTCACACAGCTAGTGTCTGGGACTTGGATTTGGACTCAGTATTCCTGACTGCAGGCCCAGTACTCTCTACCCACTGTGCAACCATACTGCCTTACAAACTAGTTTTCTCAATTCATCAGAAGACAGTTGTCAGCACCACTGATTGTGCAATGAACCAAGTATCTAAAGAGACCACATTTCCTCTCCTCTCTTGATCCTTCTCTGGGACTCTTAATCTGAGAAGCAGCAAACCTGTGATGATGATTAAGCTATGATTGCTATAATCTAATGCCAAAGGGAGGGGAGATGGGAAGAATAAGCATTTATTTATTAAGTGCCTACTATATGCCAGCCACTGTCCTAAGGGCTATACAAATGCCTCATTTTATCCTTACAACAGTGCTGGGAGGTAGAGGTTATTATTATTCCCTTTTTACAGTTCCAGAAACTGAGACAGATGGAGGTTAAGTGACTTGTTTAGGGTCACACAATTTCTTGTTGTTCAGTAATTTTCAGTCATGTGCAACTCTTTGTAACCCCATTTGGGGATTTCTTGGCAAAGATACTGGGGTGGTTTGCCATTTTCTTCTCCAGCTCATTTTACAGATGGGGAAACTGAGATAGATGGAGATTAAGTGACTTGCCTAGGGTCACACAGCTAAGTGTGTCACACACCTAAGTGCCTAAGGAAGGTCAAATTTGAACTCATGTCTTTCCAGCTCCAGCCCAGTGCTCTATCCACTGCACTAGACAAAAACAGATTGTTTTTTAAACTTGAAGCCTGCCCTGAGAAGACACAAGAAGAGATATCACATACTACCATGTGACCCTGGGCATCTTTGTGACACCTTCGAGCCTTACTTCCTTGTCTGTAAAATGAGTTGGACTAGATGGCCTCTAAGGTCCATCCCTTCCAGCTCAGAGTCTGTGATCCTCTGAATTTCCCTTTGATTATAGAAGATAACTAATTCATGGTTATAGTACGGCCCCGCACACCTGCCCCATACACAAATACATGTTCACATGCACATATGCACGAATATGGAAATGTACATACACAAACATCAGAGCAGCAGAAACACAGTAGTGAACCAAGCATTGGACTTGGAATAAGAAGACATTGATTTGGGCCTTGAGTCTAGACTTTGGCCGTATGACTACTGGCAAGTTAAGTCATTTTTCTGAGTCTCAGAGCCCTCAACCATAAACTGGAGAAAACTATATTTACACACCTACTTCACAGTGTTATTTTTCAGGATCAAATGAGATAATTTATGTGAAAGCATTCTGTAAACTGTAAACACTCTTTAAAAGATGTATGCTCCACTTTAGGGAGAGAATAGGAGATACAGATGGGAGGGAAGGGGAGACAAATTGTCTCCAGGATCAATTCTCAGTCTTTTGACTAAGATTGTGTAAGTATACACACAAAAGGAAAAAGAATTTTTAATTTGAAGCAGCAAATTCCTCATCCTAAAATATTGTCCACCCTTGGGTATCAGTCAAAGCCAGCTAGCCGTGACCTAAAGTTTAATCATGGTTTGTTTGTTTTTCTGGGATGAGAAAAATAATTTTTAACCTTTTATTGGCTCATGATCCCATACTGTTTATAGTCCACTTGCAGATGTACCATGGAAGGTAAGAAGGAATGGAATAAACATTTATTAAGCACCTACTATATACCAAACACTGTGCTAAATGCTTTACAAATATTTCTTACTTGATCCTCACCACAACCCTGTGAAGTAGGTGCTATTCTTAACCTAATTTTACAGATTAAAGTTTTTTTTTTACTAAATTATGATTTATATTATAAATTAAGATTTATAATATATTATGTAATAATGTATAATTTTAAAACATTAAGTATTATAAATTATTATTAAAGGCTATGTCACTTGCTCAGTGTCAGACAGCTAGTAAGTGTCTGAGGCCACATTTAAGATTTTTAAAAAAAATTTCAACTGAATTGTACATTTAGCAGATTTCTCCTTTCTTGTTGGGATTGATCCTATAAGTACTTGTAAGGAAGACAAATTGAGAAGTCATGAACCATTCCTTTTAGTTATACTCTTCACAAAAAACTGTAATTTCTTATTTTCCTTTTCTATTTTTTCTTTCAATAACTAGCTATATAGAAATAGCATAGTTCAAGGCTCATAAGTTGACTATAGTAATCTGAAATAACCTTACACAATTTTAAACTCCTAGCTGCATGTTATTTTTACTGGTAAACTCAAATTTGGTTAAGCCCCCTAAAACATAAGCTCTCTGGCTTTGCTTTGAAGCTTCTCATAAATAATCTTTAATTAATCATTCTAAAGCAGAACTCAAAGACCTTTCTTTCCCACAGTATGTTAAGGAATTAGACTATTTTTCATAGGTTGGCATAAGGTGATTTTAGAGGAATTCTTTTATGTATCCACTAGACACTGAATTGACAGCATCTGAACTAATTTTTTTGTGAGGTCGATTTAAAAAAAAAAACACCTGTTTTGGGGAATATTTTCTTACATTACTCATATCAATTGGTAAAAAATAAAGCAAGGATGAATGACAAAATACGTCCGATAAAATATGCATGTCTAAAACCAAACCCGCCATCCTCCCCAATTTTCTTAACAAAATTTTTCTTTGCCCAGTCAAAATTTCAGAATAATTTATACTGCCACCTTCACTCAATAAATCCAATTAACTGCTGTCAAGTTGTTGATTTTAGCTCTAAAATATCTCCCATGAGTTCCTTTCTCTCCATAACTGCACAATACGTGGTCTTTATTATCTCTCAGCTATACTATTGCACATCTACTAACTAGTCTCCCCTACCCCCATGTCATTCCACTCTCCCTTTATCTTGCCATCAGAGGTCTGTCAGCGTCATTTCCCATTTCAAAATCCCCATGGCTCTCCATTCACTTTCAGTCAAAATTCCTAAGCTGGGATTCAGAGCCATCTATCTTTCTAGCATTAAGTTAACTGACTTGCCCAGGGTCACACAGCTAAGTATCTGAAGTTGGATTTGAACTTAAATCTGACTCCAGGCTCAGGGTTTCTACCCAGTGAGCTATCTTCCTAGCTTTGCCCTATTAAAAAAAACCTCTACTTTCCCTTCAAATCCAACCCATCTCAATCATATCATATAGGAAGTTTTCTTTTATTTCCCTTCCCACTGAGAAATTCTCCTTTCTAATAACTCCCACATTATTTTTAGGTGGCAAAGTGGTATGATGGATACTGCTGGATCTGGAGTCAGGAAGACCCAAGTTCAAATCCAGACTCACATACTAGCCTGAATAAGTCACTAAGCCTCAATCTACTTGAGTTTCCTCATCTGTAAAATTGGGGTAACAACAGCACCTACCTACCTGCCATGGTTGTGTACAGATAAAAGGTGCTATCTGTAATGTGCTTTGCGAACCCTTAAGTACTATATGAATACTAACTAGTTATTACTTACCATTTCTCTCCTGAGACCATGATTTTTCTGCCTTGTAACATAGCTGTTTGTACATCTTTCTTCTCCCCACTAAACTGTAACCTTCCTAAAGGCACCCTGGTGGTGCAGGGGATTTAACCCTATACTTGGAGTCAGAAGACTGGAGTCTGACTCCAACTTCAGATATTCACTGTGTGCCCCTGGATAAGTCACTTGACCTGTTTGCCTCAGTATTCTCAACTATAAAAAGAAGGCTAACAGCCCCTACCTAAGAGGACTGTTGTGAGGCTAACATAAGATATTTATAAAGCATTGAATATTAGTGCCTGGAACACAATAAGCACTTGCTTATTCTGTTCCCCCATCCCTTACCCCAATTCAACCACACATCCCGAGAAAGCCTAATATATTGCCTTTTACCTAGCAGAGGAGCTCAATAAATATTTGTTGAATGGATAGTGGAGATTGACAAACAACCAACTGGTAATAGGAATGAGCACTTCTATATTTCTAGAATGAGTATTTAAAAAATCTTATTCCTACAGTTCATTTTTCAGGAATGAATTGCTTTCTAAAATTCATAAAGTTGCCAGAATTGAGCTATAAATAAAAGCGACTCACAGACGCACAAGGGCAAAATGTGCCACATTTATTTACATATGAAATGTGTTTAATACAGTTATAATGAACGTAGTGTATAACATCTGACAGCAGCAAGACCCTTTAAGGAACGGAACAATAACTACAGTATATCATGCAAGTATCTATATATACACAAAAGTATTTTTTTAAAAAAAAGTACAAAACTTGTTTAGGGATAAATACAAGATATAAAATGCAAAACAAAAAAAACACAAAAAATATAACTCTCACAGAGAACTATATATGGAAGGGACAGAACGGTACCTTTGCTGTGCTTCATGAAAGCATAACTACCAATATTAGATATACTTATTGAAATGACGGAACGAAAACCTGGCAGCTGTGTGCTCAATCCGAAATGGCCAATTGTGATTCCATAGGCTGCTGTATTAACACATCAACAGGTAGCAGCTTCAGTTGTGCATCCTAACTCTAAGTACCAGAACATTTGGCATTAGCACCCAGAATAGGAAAAGTCAATTCTTGAGACAGCACAGGGTTAAATGAACTATTTTCTTCCTTTAAAAGCCAAAGAAATACTTGATTTTTTAATTCATCTCTATGTTTAATAAATTACAAGACAAAAACCAGACTGTATAAAAATCTATTGATCTAGTTACATATTTGTTTCTTCTACAGCAGTCCAGCCCTTTCATCAAGCTCACATCCCTGTGATCTTAAAACAGTCTTGCAAATAAATATGAAAAAAAAAATTTGCCAGCCCACAGTTTTTTCTGATCTAATTTTACAATGGTCTCCTTCCCTTTCTCTTCACAGACAGTAAAGTAAATACCATTCCCTTCTACTTGTCTGGTTTAAGTTCTTATCCATCAGTGAGTTATTTGCAAGGCTGCTTTAAAAACTTTCTCATGGCCCTAAAAATACCTAGAGATGCACAGATATGCAATGATGAGTTTCAAGGCGCACACATACTTCTTTCAAAGTAGATACACTGAGTACTAGTGCTAAGACACTTGAAGAGCCTAGTGTTCTTGACACCTAAAACCAGCTACAATTTATGTAGTGAATTCTAAAAAATAAAAAATACTAAAAAAGGCATTGTGTTAGCCTGTAATTTAATTAGCTAAACCATTCAAACTCATGGTGTACAAAACAGTTTATCTGAATCCAAGGAACTGCCCCCAGTGCTAAGAACTCTGTTTTAAAGAAACTTAGTACAAAAAAAAAAAGAAAAATTCTAAACAAAAAAATAACTCAAAACATTATCTACTAAATACTGATACAAACACGTAACAAAGAGTATAAAAGTTATTAGTTTAAATATATACAAACTCTTTTTAAACTCAAATACTGTTTTAATACTTATTGAGGGTATGTACGATGGGGGTGAAGAGGATACATTGAAGGGGAATATATTGCAACAGCCTAAACAGTACTGTCAACTCTATTATACTGCAAACTTTCTGTAACAAAAAAAAGTCTTTTCCATTCCAATGTGGAGAGAGATTTTCCTTTTGGAATACTCATTTTTCAGCTGAACTCATTCTTTTAGACTTAATGAAGGCCATGCCATGTGTTCTCATGTGAGTATTTAAGGCAGCTTCCGTTTCAAATGTCTTTGCACACACTTTGCATTTTCTATCTGACATCAGGCTATCGGATGATTCGTCTTCGTGACTGGGTTTGTTTTCCTGTTGATTATCTCCCCCAGAACCATTCTGCTTAGACACTGGTTGAGGTTCCTTTAATTTGTGGACGATGAAGAGATGCCGGGAGAGAGAGACATGGGAGGTGTAGCAAAGGCCACATTCTCGACACTGGTAAGAAGAGCCGTCAGACTTATGCTGAGGGATGTGTTCATGAAACTGTAGGAGATTTTCTGTCGTAAAGCCACACACAGCACACTTGTGAACTTTAAAAACATTTATCTTTAGTTTCTTCAATGGCTGAGTAATTGCTCCTCGTGGCGGTCTGAATTCTAAAACAGGTTCTTCTAATTTCCGCTTTGGACTGGGGGCCTGATAAGAGAAAATAAACAAAAAAAAATTGATCAAATTAAAATAGTCCTGCTATTTTCCTGAAGAATGATCATCTCCAATTGAGCTAAAAGTCAGTAAAAAGAAATGATAACATTGTGGCATTAATGGGAAAAAAAGAGACATGTTTCTGCAAGTGTTTTACCCTATTCCCAATATTAATCTTTACTGGCAGTCATCGTTTAGTAAATGGACATCTATCTCTGGCTGAGGGTGGCTAGGCAGTGCAGTGGATGGAGTGCTGGGCCAGGAATAACGAAGACTTGAGTTCAAATATGACCTCAGACACTAGCTGTACGACCCTGGGCAAGTCACTTAGCCCTGTTTGCCTCAGTTTCCTCATTTGCAAAATGAGCTGGAGGAGGAAACAGCAAACCACTCCAATATCTTGGCTAAGAAAATCCCAAATGAAGTCACAAGAGACTCAACAAAAATGTCTCGTTGAACAGAGTACTACAAAGATTGTACCCTACCTCTGATACTTACTCTCTGTGAATGATCTTACTGTTTTTGTCACCTAACTACTCTGAACTTGCTTCCTCATGTATAAAATAAAAAAAGTTGGACTACTTGATGTCTAAGCCTGTGCTCAGTTTACCCACAAATTTCCCAATGAAAAGTAATACATAGGAAATGCCAAACTCATTCAACATCTTTCAGTTACAATGCTTTTATTTTAGGCAATGATCTTATGCTTTAAAGGGCAAAACTACTACCAAATGCTGGAAATAGTCCATCAGTGCCCATGAAGAGAAGCTGGTGTTCCAAGCCTGCTGAAAGTGGGGACCTCCGCTGCAATAAAAACGTCTTATTAAATCTCCCATATATCATCTCCCAGTGTTCCCTGACACCAGCTCCATGCTCCACCCACTGTCACCCCTCACATTGGTTCATGTAGTTCCTCTTTTCTCCTCTCTAATTAAATCTTATTCATCCTTCAAGGCCCAGTGGCTCTACTTTTCCACAGTCCCAGCTCACAATGATCTCTCCTTCTGCATTGAACCACTCTTTGGCCATACACCGTTCATTTGGCACTTAATCATTTATTGCTTTATAACATTAGTTCTCTTTCCATAGGTATATCTTCAACAACTTCAATTCAATTCCACAAATATTTATTAAGTGTTTTCTATATACCGGCTAGGTGGCACAGTGGATAGCTTCCCAGGCCTGGAGTCAGGAAGACTCATTTTCCTGAGTTCAGATCTGACCTCAGACGCTAACTAGCTGTATGACCCATGACAAGTAACTTAACCCTATTTGCCTCAGTTTCCTCATCTGTAAAATGAGCTGGAGAAAAAAAAAATGACAAACTATTACAGTATCTTTGACAAGAAAACCCCAAATGGGGTCACAAAGAGTCTGACAAGAGTAAAAACAACTCAATAACATATGCCAGGTACCATGGGCGATACTGAGAGATTAGAAAACAAAAACAAGTATCGTCCCTGTTCTTCAGGAGTCTAAGACTGAATGAGGGCCGACGCACTTCTACATAAAGATGAGACAAAAGAAAATGTGACCAGGCAAAGATCGAGACAAATCTTAGAAGACAGTGGGTGTACTTTCCCTTGATATCGAAAGTAACATCTTCATTGTAGCACGTGAGTTGGACTTCAGAGAAAGAGAAGAGTTTCAACAGGTAGAGACAAAGAGGAAGAACATTTCAAGTATGGGGAGGAATCTACATAAAAGCACAGAGCTAAGAGGGTGCAGGATGAATGGGGGAAAGATAGCAATCCAATGTGGCTGGACCACAGAATGTCTAAAGAGGAGTACTATGAAAAGGGTACATTATAGTCAGATTGTTGGGGCTTTAACTGGCAGGTTAGTAGCTTTATTTTTGCTTTTTGGAGGGGGGTAGGCAGGGCAGTTGGGGTTAAGTGACTTGCCCAAGGTCACACAGCTAGTTTTTGTGTTAAAGTCTGAGGCTGGATTTGAACTCAGGTCCTGCTAACTCCAGGGCCGGTGCTCTATTCACTGTGCCACCTAGCCACCCCTAGTAGTTTTATTTTATCTTCTATGCTGGGGCTTCTTAAACTCTTCCCCCTTGCGACCCTTTTCCATGCACTAGGCAGCAGCAGTCCCTTGGTGTTGCCTGGCTTGAAGGCACGAGCAGCACAAAGTGTGCACACTTTGTGTTCAGAACCAAGGCTGAAATGAAGTTACTTGACAACCCATCAGATTCATTACATGTTTGACTTTTAATTAATTTTTGGTCACTGCATGTTCAGAAAGCTTTTACTGTTGTCGCCTAATGTTTCACAACCCCATATGGAGTGGTGACCCACAGTGGAAGAAGTGCTTCTCTAGGCCAAAAGCTCTTAAAAGGTGGCCCAGGGATCCTGGGGTGGTCAAGATTATTTTCATAAATACTTAAATGTTTTTTATTTTTAGTTTATTAAGTATTGTTAGATGTGACCCACATAAACAAAAGTTCTTTGCAGGATTCTCAATAATTTTTAAGAGTATAAAGTGGTTCTGAGATGAAAAAATCTGGAAACTGCTGCTTAAAGCAATAGGAAGAATCAAAGCTGTTTAAGCAGAGTTTGAACATAGAGTCAGATTTATGTAATAATAATATTTTGGATTAAAGAGGGTCAAGATTCTAAAGGTAGAGACCAGTTAGGAGGCTATTATAACATACTATATAATGACATGTGATAATGAAGTATATA
Organism: Gymnobelideus leadbeateri; assembly: GCA_011680675.1. NCBI lineage: Eukaryota > Metazoa > Chordata > Mammalia > Diprotodontia > Petauridae > Gymnobelideus > Gymnobelideus leadbeateri. The sequence goes on from WOXC01010182.1 coordinate 522,300, forward strand.
AAATATATCTGAGATAATATTTATTAATTTTGTATTATTAAAATTATAATAATTTATATTTTATATTACTTTATTATAAAATTATATATTATGTTATATTTATTATATTGCTCTGTGACCACCAACAGCACTAAGAGTACAGGCTCTTGATACCTGGCTCAAAGTCTCTAGGTTCAAGTCCCACTTAGGATAACCTTGAGAAATTCATTTATCCTCATTGGACTTCAGTTTCCTCATCTCTAAAATGAGGCAAATGGACTATATATATTTATATTGTATCATAACATATCATATATCGTCTCATATCAGATCACATCAGCGTTACATGAAATTAGGGCAGCTCAGTGGCACAATGGAGAGTGCTGAGTCAGAAGTCAAGAATACTCATCTTCCTGAGCTCAAATCTGGCTTTAGACACTTACTAGCTGTGTGACCCTGGGCAAGTCATTTAACCCTGTTTGCCTCAGTTTCCTCATCTGTAAAATAAGCTAGAGAAAGAAACAGCAAACCACTTCAGTATCTCTGCCAAGAAAACTTCAAAGACAGTCATGAAGAGTTGGACATGCCTGAAATGACCAAACAACAAAAACCTTATAATATTAAATAGTCCAGGTGATATTAAAGGCCTGAAATAGAGTGGTGTGATAAAATTAATAACTGGAACAGAGGGGATGTGTATAATAAGTACTGTGGAGACAGAGTCCTTAGATGGAGGTGGTGCAGGGTTAAAGACGAGGGAAAAATTAAAAACGTCTGGAATTTTAAGTTTTGTGTGAATCAGCAGGGCGACAATGCTATCAAGAGATATAGAGAAGTTGGGAAGAGAGGCGAATGATATTCTGAATAATTAGGTTTGAAGCGCCAGTGAGACATCCAGATAATTATGTACAGTCACGTATCAGATAGAAGTGTGGGACTTAGGCAAGAGACTCAGGTTGAATTTTATAAAAACTTATCTTTCCTCCTCAACTAAATCACCAGCCCCTGAGGGGATTAGAACAGCAAGTGGTGGGGGTAAATGAGTGAATCACACTGACTCCATCTTATTACTAGATTCTAAAGCTAGCTCAGTTCCTTTTCTATTCAATTATGGGTCTAGTCCAATTTTTGTCTTATGAGAAAACTTTATTCAATTGTGGGAACTGGGAGAAAAATTTCTCTTTCACCAGCTACACTCCCTAAATACAAAGACCATATCTTACACTTTTCTCTGTATTCCCCAAGCACCTAGAATAGTCCTTTGCATAGAGAAGGCATTCAATAAATATTGATTTGAATTGTAAATCTGACCTAAGCCCCAAAGACAGAAAAACACAATGTGAAAATATTAGGATACTGTGTTTTAACCTGACACCAATAAATTTCCAAGTCCTGATCAATATTTTGTTGTTACAGCTAAGCAATTGTAATAAGCATTATATCAACGAGGATCATTGAAGCACTTTAGAGAATGCACAGAAAAGAACACAAGGAAATTCAGAAAGAAACACAGACAAGAGGGATAGATGTGAAAGTAAAATGCTGACATTTATTATATTCTTTGTTTTAAAAACAAGCTTGTACATAACAGAAAGTCACAGTTTCACATACAACCTTTCTGCTCTACTTTGTACATGGAAAGGTTCTCTCTTTTGTTATTTGTGGAGTTCAGAATGAAAAAAAGTTACATGAAAAAAATAAGGAATATGTTGCAATGTTGTGTAGTGGAAAAAGCACTGGACTTAAAGAGTCCAAAGACCTGGTTTCAAATTCCCTAATAGCTTTTCTTGGGATGTTTATCAAATGAAGGAGTGAGATCAGCTGACTTCTAGGGCACCTCCAGCTTTGATAGGCTATGATTATCTGCTAAGTATCTATTTGGTACTGTATTAGAATCAGCATTCAGAGATACATCTACCTAGCTTCCTATACTAATATTCACTGCAAAGAGAGCAATTCTTATGTGTTTTACCTTGGTCTCTTCTTTTATTTCTGTTTCCTCCACACTGGTAGATTCTGTCATTTCTTTTAAATCAGGGTCCTTAATCCCATGCATCAGCTGAATGTGTTTCTCTAGCATTAACCGTTTTGTAAATGTGCGCCTTGATTCTGGGCAGTGCCTACATAAAACAACAAAAGTCATGTATACATTTTGCTTATAGGGATTTTCAAAAGAACTCTAGGCCCACAAAGATGCTTATTGGTCTTCAAGATCTTCACAAGCCAATCTCATACTTACCAGTATCAAAGGCATAGCAGAGCATCAACAGCCTAAGAGCACTGGCTCTGGAGAAAGGACCTGAGTTCAAATCCCACTTATGACACTACCTGAGTCACCTTGGGAAACTCATTTATCCTCCCTGGGCTTCAGTTTACTCTTCTCTAAAATGAGGCAATTTGACTAGATAGGCTCTGAGGTCCCTGAGAAGTTTTAGATCCACGGTTCTGTTGGTCTTGTGTCCCATTTTATTAAGCATTTTAAATTGTTGATGTCACCTTTTTTGTTTGTTTGTTTGGTTTGTGGTGGACTCAGCTCATTTTGTTTCAAGTGCCTTATAAAATATCCCTAGTTAGCACTGTATTCTTTATTCTCTTGAAAAAGAGAAGCTCTCAATTTATTTTTTTTCCTTTAAGATGACTCCAAGAGTATTTCAGCAGAGGTGATTTAATATGAAAGAAACAAGGAAGAAGATGGTCTTCTACCAACTATTAATAAGTGATGCCAACTATATAGCACAGAGAAACCTGCTCTTTATCTTCTGAAGCATGCAGCATGGGCGACTGTTCATAAAAATAATAATCTACTAAATATATCAAAAACTTTATGGATAAATTGCTTTTCAGTGGCCAGCCAATGAGTTTAAAATGCAGGCACTTAGAAACATTGGTCTATATTAAGTGAGAGTATTGCAGATAAAAGGAAGAGTACAATAAGCTCCAATTTAATATTCAACTTTACAAAGCAGAAGCTTATTGACAAGAAGGGCCTTGTTCATGGTCACGCAGCTAGGAAATGAACCTAAAGTCTTGGGACTCCAGTCCAGTACTTTTTCCATTTTTACCACCCCTCCTCTCTAGAAACAATTCTGCAGTAGCAAGGGATATGCATGTAGACTTGTTATTTTGTTTCTGTTTTTTGAAGATGAGAACTCATCACTTTTTGGATAACAGCTTAGGAAATCCTACAGTTTAACTACTTCAGATTGTATATTATAATGTAGACACCAAGAGCAGTATTTCAGTGAAGAGACAAATAGGTGATTGAAAATTCAATGGGCTTTTGCAAAACTAGATTTGCTACCTTCCAGAAGGCTCAAAAGAACTTTAAACGGGCAATAAAAAATAACTAAAGCATTTTCTAAACCCTTCTGCACAAGCAACAAATGAAACCAGCACCGATACACAGGATGACAGCATTTTCTGTTCAATCGTTTTTAATGATGACAATTTTGCTACCACTAATGAGTTTGCTGGATGGTTTTGTGAGTCTACAATGGCGTCCCAGTACATTAAATATCAGTGATTTTATGGTTCTACATCAAAAATACTAACATTGTGTTTCAAAGCTAGTGTTTCACTAGGGCCACACTGAATCACCTTAAATTCCATACCTTCTTCTACTCCTCAATCAAGTTTCTCTACTAATATCCTTCTGAGAATTACATTCCCAAACTTGAGCCTAAGTCCTGGCTATACTCTATTCACAGAATGCAGTCACCTCAATAAATTCTTGCCCTTTTTTCCTTTTATTCAGATAGCTCCCATGTCCTCTGTGCAGTTTCCCTAACCAACCTCAAGAGATGAAAGAATTCTACTTTGCCAAATCCCTGCCTAAACATGAAATTCCCATGACTACTTCAAAATATGTACTTAACTTCTCTGACTATAGTGTTAATTTTAAACTTCCATATTTACTCTATATGTGTGTATATACATACATATATGTATATATACATATACACTCAATTTCCTTACCTGTAAATTGTATTTAATATGTATATATGTATAATATATATGTATGTATATATGCATTTATGTATCTTCCAGTGTTTGTCCAGTTCTCTAAACATCTAAAGGGATGGTACAACATTTTCTTAACTCACTTGGGGCAAAAATTAACACAGCAACACAAGTAGGCTAACTACTTCAAACACACTTTTTACTGATAATAATGTACTGACACTTTGACCTTAATTACCAAGATGATATTAGTGACTATAGACTGATGATTAACTTGGGTCCAATTTTCTTTAACTGATTCCCTTTGTTACCAATGCCATGAACTGGCAAGATGATTTACATGGGTTAGAGTTAGACATCTCAGGGCATAGAAAAATGTTTCAGATGAGGAATGAACCCATGATCTAAGTCTTACTGGCATAAAGCTTTAAACAAGTGGGCAATACTGAAGATAAAGTTTTGTAGGTGACAGCTTGGCAGTGACTGGAAAGCCAATCAGTTATGCTCAAGAAATATTCTCAGTAATACAATCTATCACCATATGATGTCCTACTTTTTAGGTCAGGTTAAGCACAGGTTAATCAAAGTTATAATGATTATTTCACTTTTTAAAAAATTCTGTTAATGTCACATTCCATATCAAAGAATTAGGTGACAAAATTATTAAAAAATCCAGTGAGCTGAATTCTAAAGCAAAACAGAGTGGTATAGGGGTGGCTAGGTGGCACAGTGAATAGAGCACTGGCCCTGGAGTCAGAAGGACCCGAGTTCAAATGCGGCCTCAGACACTTAACACTTAACTAGCCATGTGACCTTGGGCAAGTCACTTAACCCCAATTGCCCTACCCCCCCCAAGAAAAAGAGTAGTTTAGTGAAAAGAGCCTTGACTATAGTGTCAAAGAGCATGGATTCATATCCCTTTCTCGATACATATTACCCGTGTAACCTTGAGCAAATCACTTAACCTCTCTGGCCTCAGTTTCCTCATTTGTAAAGTGAGGAGAGTGAGCTGAACTAGATGGTCTCTAAGGCTTCTGCCCTTCTCAATCTACGATCCTATGATCTATAAAAATGAAGGGGTTAGATGAGATGGCCTCTAAGGTCCCTTCCAGGGGGCAATGTAGGTGATGTAAAAACAAAAGATAGCAACAAATATTAATTCTAAAAATAAAGAATCAATATAAAGTCAAAAAAGCCAACAAAAGGCCTTCTTTTAATCCTCTTATGACCTTTATATTAAAAACCATCACTTACGAGCAGGTGTAAACTTTCCTAATGCCTTTGTGTTTGATTCGATTATGGCGACAGAGGCTGTGCGAGGAGCTGAATGATTTGTCACACTGGCGGCAAGGATGCTTCTTCATTTGCTTTATTAAAGAGAAGAAAGGAAAATATCAGTGACAGGTCTTTAAAACCAGAACACACTTTTAAAATGAGAAACTGTGTGTTACAGGTTGAATTTAACAGGTGCCTGGTAGGACCTGACAGCTCTTCAATGAATGCATCTAGATGAGAAAGGGAAAAAAAGAAAGAAAAGTCTGGTCTTAGATAGCTACTTTATCATGAGAAGGGCATAAAATTATAAAGAAGATTTTTTTGTGGGGGGGGGGGGTTTGGGGGAAATGGGAGCTGTGACTTGTCCAAGGTCACACAGCTAATAAGTGTCTGAGGTCAAATTTTCAGTCAGGTCTCCCTGACTCCAGGGCTGGTGCTCTATCTACTGCAGCACCTAGAAGCCCTTGTATGAAGACTTTTAAGTCAAATATCCCCTTCAAAACACAAAGGCATGGTTTTTCTAAGTTACACCTACCTGAAATAAGAGGAAAAAAAATTATCGTTTCAACTTTACCACAAAAGCAAGCAGTAAACACAATAGTGCTCCTTCAACACATGCTCAATAAGTATGGTAGATACATAGAATCCATCCTGTTTCATTCTGTGAATCATTTTAAATTAAATCCTTTAAGGAGAATTGACTAATTGGCTAAAATTGACTAATTTTAAAAATCCATTTTCCTCACCCAATAACAGAGTAATGGGGTAGGGACAGAACAGAGCTGAGATTTCACTAGTGTATAGTATAAAAATTCCCTTTAACAATGAAGATCAACAACTTTTATGGGTTCAGTGCTCTGGGATACTAAGAAATTAAAGTGACTTGCCCAGATTTACATGATTAGTATTTTTTAAAAATGGGAGCTGATCTTCCTGACTCTACAGGAGATAATGCCAATGGTTTACCAAAGGGCTTTCCTGTGTGTGTGTGTGTGTGTGTGTGTGTGTGTGTGTGTGTGTCTGTCTGTCTGTCTGTGTCTGTGTATTATTTAAACAGAATCCCTGGATTTCCCATGAATATTAATATCTGAAACTATGAAAATTATTCCAAGGGAATGATTTTAAGAAAACAAAAATAATCACATGACATAAATGTAGTCAAGTTTAATTTCCATTCTACCCCTGAAAAGAATGACAGTTTATCCCCCGAAACATATTTAACCCAAGAAACCAAATTCACACCTCTGAAAACTCAACTTAAAATAATTTAATCTCTACAAGTGTAAATTGTAGAGCAGTTGCTGCTCTGCATTGGCAGAGGAAGTTTCCTAATTGGGAGTTCCCTGACCAATGATATAACAGCCCACACACACTCCTTCCCAAAAGTGATATGATGAAAAGATATGAAAGTCTAATAATGGTGCACTGGGAAAAAAAGCATTAAACCTGGCCAGAGGCAAAAGATCTGGATTCTAATATGGCTTTTCTATTACTTTCCCTCCTTCTTAGCTCTAAAATTTTGATATTTTTCTGACACCTCTGTTCTCTTCTTCATCTTTGTTAAAGTATAAACAAATTCGGTAATACAGGGAATACAAAACAGTTGTCACAAAGTGCATAATCCTAAAAGTGTTATGATGTTAAGTGAGGACATTATGGAATCTTAGGAACTTTCAACTCTTTAAGATTTTATGTTCTTAAAACCTATGGTTCTATGGATCTTAGAGCACAGTGCAAATTTACTTATTTTGTCTGAACAAATAAAACAGGTAGTTTATACTTCTAAAAATCTTAGACAATTCAAAATGATTTTAGGTATTCTAGCTTTGAAGTGAATTTTACCCAAATGTATTCATAAAAATGTATTTTTAATATGACAGTGCCACTGATCAAGTAAAAATGTCATAATGATTAGTGACATCTATAGGAATTTAGCAAATAACAAATGCCATGTGGAAACCCATGATAAATAGGTGTTATACATATCCCACTAACTTTTCCTCTGCAAACACTGAACTCCCACATCTTATTGAGGTCCTTAAAGCCACCTTCCCAGTCAGTATATTTTCACAGAACTGTTTTCTCATCATTTGCCATAATCTTATTATATTTGTGCAGTTTATTTCTAGAATCCAAATACAGGATTTTTCACCTTAACATATTAAATTTAATCTTAGATACATCCAATTGTTTTAGCCTACTAATATCATTGGGGATACAAATTACAATATGGTTTATATACCCAGTAAATCAGTAGTGTATACTATTGAAATTAAGAAATCGGGGCGGCTAGGTAGCGCAGTGAATAGAGCGCCGGCCCTGGAGTCAGAAGGACCTGAGTTCGGAGCCGGCCTCCGACACTTAATCCGCACAAACAAAAACCTAGCCGTGTAACCTTGGGCAAGTTACTTAACCCCAATTGCCCTAAAGGGGCGACTAGGTGGAGCAGTGAGTAAGAGTGCCGGCCTCGGAGTTTGGATGACCTGAGATCAGATCCGGCCTCAGAAAATGAGCACCCCCACATAAATAATGACTAGCCGTGTAACCTTGAGCAAGTTACTTAACCCCAATTGCTTTAAAAAAAAAAAAAAGAAATTAAGAAATCATTCAACATAATAGCTATCTTTCATATAGCTTTATCTCATCTAGAAATTTGATGCCCTAAAATGTTTACCTAAGCCACTGATAAAAATGCTGGGTTGAACAGTGCCAAGGACAGAGCCCTGTGACAATACACCAGAAACTCCTTCCAGACTAACACCATTCTGTTAATCACCAGTTTATGTTCTAGAGATGTTCATCCATTCAAAGTTCCACTCAAGAACCACCAACTACAGGAACCAACACTTGATTCATCCAGCTCTTAATGGTATACCCATCTCACTCTACCTTGCAGTGAAATGACTTGATATACAGTATAGTCTGTGTATGTGCTGTTTCTCTGACCAAACAGAATGCATTCCCAGAGCCTAGCATAGTGTCTTGAACAATAATAAGCATTTAATAAATACTTGTTTAACTGAATTTAATTGACCCTTCCACCTTCTAAATGATGTCCACAATCAAGAAAAGAATGTTTCAGTTTTCTTTACATTTATCAAAAACCTCTGGAAGAAAGTTAGATGGTAACATCCTCAATGCCTAGTGTATCTTGCCTCCATGCCAACTTTGTAAGCTGCCATTTGCTCCATCTGGATGAGCAGCTGGTAATACATTGCCATCATAATATCTCTCCTTTTGTCTCCTTTCCTACTGCTCCAAATGATCTTTATCATACTTCTTCCCTTTAGATTCCCTACCTTTTTATGTCTTTGTGATACACAATGCTATTTTATGACACTTTTTTTTTCTGTTGAATAAATAGCCTTCCATAGCCTTATTCCAGTCGGGAGTAAAGAACCATCAAATCTCAAGGATGCCAATGATTTTGTATTTACCTCTCTCAATTAAGATTTCTAGGTTTTCTTTTTTCTAAGGTACCTATCCTTGGCTTATTTGGGTAGAGACACATAAGGGCATTAATAATGACTTCAATATGTTTCTTGTGAATTAACTATTATGCTATACCTGGTACCTTCTCTGGCTTAGTCCTTTATGGGGGCAGTTTTCTCTCTCCCCTTCATTTGCAGTATAAAATGTCCTTGATGAGATTGATGAAGCTCAGACAAACATTCTTCCCTATCCTCTCACTGTCTGACAAATCTTTCAACATTTTCCATCATGCACCAGATACACTGGTCTTTAAGCTTACTACTCTGTAGCAGAGTCACCAAGTACCAGTAACAGAGCTATCTATGTAACCTCACTATTGTTATATAACACATAAGTCATTTCCTCCTCAGGTGGTCCAGCTCCATACTTGAGGAAATCTCAAATCTCTGGAGAAGGTCACTAATAATTTACTAACGGCCAAGCCCAATGGCTTTTTCTCAGTCTTTGACTCCTTTAACCTCTCTGAAGCATGTGACCTAAATTACCATACCACCTTTCCATGGTTTCTATTTCATTGCATTATCTTGGTTTTCTGCCTCTGATAACTCTTTTTAAAATCTTTAGTTAATTCTCTTTCTTTTCTTGCCTCTTACCTTACATTGGTCATTCCTGAAAGTTTCCCATACTTCGCTGTAATCTTCCCATTATCAATACTCTCTCCCTTGATGATCACAGTCATTCCCCAACTACTGCTCTCTATATGACTAATTCCTAAATCTGTTATCTCTTGCCCCAACATCTCTACCAAGCTACAGTCCCTGATTTTTTTCTTGAAGGCAGAAATTATGTATTATATCCCTATAAAACTTGCTACAGTGCTAAACACAGAGCATATATTTTATAAATATTTGTTGAATAAATGAGCCATCTACAATGAGATTAAGATGATCAGAAGTTAAACATTTCCAAGGTATGAATGAATGAATGCCCCACATGAATAGTTTCAAAAACACTTACTGTACCTACAATAGGTTTATATTCAAACAAAACTAAAGGCAGGAAAAGAGGAGAAAGATAGCATCACTCAAATAATTCAGCAACAGATTAGAAATCGGAAGATATTAAGTTCTAACTTAGGCTTCGCCTTTATCTTAGTTTTTTATTTTGAGAGAAATCCCATAAGCTTTAATATTCCATTTTGTCTCTCACACCCACACAAATCCTTTTTTCTCATTTGCCTTCTTTTATTCTACAAACGTCCTACTCACCTATTCCTCTCCCATCATTATCATATTTGCTTTTCTAGAATATAATCAGGTAAAACTTTCAAATAAAGTAGGTCTACACTATGAAAACATTTAAAATATATTTATTAACAACTAAAAACTTAAATCAAGAAACATAGATATGAAGTTTTAATCTGAAAAATCTTAAGGCAGTACTCATTTTCTGACTAAAAATCAAAGCCTTCAAAGATATTTTTTTTATAACTACTTGTCTCCAAGATTACAGTATAATTTCACCTGTATCAGTTCATAAAGTTCTTGATGCTCTTTAAAGAATTTCTCACATTCTTTATTCAGAGGTACGGTATTTTGCTTCTCATGCATGGCTTTTATTTGTTTTTGTACTTAGCTTTCTAATTAAGCTTGAAATGTAGCAATACTTGCCTAAAAAATCAAAGTGAATTAAGATCTGGTCTTTAGGGCCATATCAGGGACAGCTCCTTTTTTATCTCCCCCAGAAGTATGTAAGCCACTTGTCTCTACCATCTCTCCCCTAGTACGTAAGAGTGGATACTTAGGGGCTGGCCTCAGAGTTTGGATGATTTAAATTCAAGTCAAATACTACATTTGACACATACCTAGCTTGAGGCAGCTAGGTAGTACAGTAGATAGAGTGCTAGATTTGGAGCCAGGAAGACCTGAGTTCAATTCTTTCCTTAGACACTTTATTAGCTATGTGACTAGCAAGTCACTTATTCTTTCTGCCTCAGTTTCCTTATCTATAAAATGAGAATAATGATAGCACCCACCTCCCAGGGTTGGGTGAGAATCAAAAGAAATATATATATGCACAGTGCTTTCCAAACCTTTAGAGTGCTATATAAGTGCTATTATTTATTTGTTGTGTGTTATTAATTTTATTTGTTAATATTATTTGTTACTAAAACAAATCCTTAAAATTTATAATGTTGCAGGAAACTCTTTAAGACCATAAATTGCAGAATAATTGCTGGTTTAAATTGGCAGAGAGAGTTTCCTCACCGGAAACTTCCTATACTAATAAAATCACAGGTACAGCCCCAAAATAAATATGATAGATGTAGATATAAATATGAATGTAAGTTTAGAGACAGATATATGAATATATATTGTTAAGTGTGATGCTGTGAAAAAAGAAATAGATAAATATAAAAGACATTAAGTAGCTAAATTTTTCAGGGTTTATAATTAGAAGCTATAAAATGGAAAAATATGCCTCATAGGATAGAGCCAAGATGGTAGAGTAAAAGCAGGAACTTGCTTCAGCCCCTGCTCCAATCACCTCTAATACCAATAAAAAAAAATTACTCTAAACAAATTTTAGAGCTACAGAACCCACAAGGTGACAGAGAGAAACAAATTTCCTGCTGAAGGTAGCCTGTCAGGCCAACAGGAAGGTTCTACCACATCAGACTGGGAGCCAAGTGCAGTCCCACTTGAGCCGCCTGGGCTCAGACCTAGGGCGCCCTGAACAGAAGCACAGACTGGCCAGAGCAGACTTTAGGAGAGTGAATCACCAGAAGCTGTGGCAGTTTCCATACTTCTCAACCCATAAACACGAAAGAGAAAGTAAAAGGTCAGTGCAGAACTCTATTGGAACTGAGTAATGGATGAGCATGGTCTGGCCCCTGACCCTGGTGCAAGAGGTGGCAGAAGCAAGTTAGCTATAGCTGCTGCCGCTGCCTCTGGAGCTCCTGGCCTGCAGATCATAGGGGGACCAAGCAACCATTCAGAGGGTAATGGCTCTTGCTTTGACCTGCTTGGATCTGGGTTACAGTCTTGGGTGGTGGCCTTGGGGTGTGTGGTCAGTGTGCCAGAGCATGTGGGGGCTGTAGAAAGGGCACCCTCCTCATAGTTCTGGCAACTGTGAAAACTCCAGCAATTTGGGACACAGCTCTCTCCATTCTGGAAGCACAATTCTACTGTGGCAAAGAGCTCAAAAGCTGGCAAGATGAGCAAGCAGAGGAAGCACAATCAGACCATAGTTATCCTTTTTGGGGAACAAAAATGATCAAAACATGGAACCAGAAGAAGAGAACAAAGTCAAAACTCCTGCATCAAAAGCTTCAAAGAAAAATATATGAACTGGTTACAGGCCATAGAGGGGCTCAAGAAGGATTTTGAAAATCAAGTGGATGAAAATTTGAGAAGAGAAATGAGAATGACACAAGAAAATAATGAAAAGTAAGTCAACTAGCCTGCTAAAGCCCCCAAAAATACTGAAGAAAATAACACCTTAAAAAATAGACTAACCAAATGACAAAAGAGGCCCAAAAAGCCAATGAGGAGAAGAATGTCTTAAAAAAATAAATTAGAGAGATGGAAAAGGAATTTCAAAAGCTCACTGAATAGAATAATTCCTTCAAAATTAGATTGGAACAAATGGAAGCTAATGACTTATGAGAAATCAAGATACTATAAAACAGATCCAAACAAATTAAAAAATAGGAGTCAATGTGAAATATCTCACTGGAAAAACCACTGACCTGGAAAATAGATATAGGAGAAATAATTTAAAAATTATTGGATTACCTGAAAGAAATAATTTTAAAAAGAGCCTAGAAATCATCCTTCAAGAAATTCTCAAGGAAAATTGCCCTGATATTCTAGAACCAGAGGGCAAAATAGAAATTGAAAGAATTCACCAATGACCTCTTGAAAAATATCCCAAAAAGAAAACTCCTAGGAATATTATATCCAAATTCCGGAATTCCCAAGTCAAGGAGAAAATATTACAAGCAGTCAGAAAGAAACAATTTAAGTATTGTGGAAGCACAATCAGGGTAATACAAGACCTAGCAGGTTCTACATTAAGGGATCAAAGAGCTTGGAATATGATATTCTGGAGGTCAAAGGAGCTAGGATTAAAACCAAGAATCACCTACCCAGCAAAACTGAGTATAATGCTTCAGGGTAAAATATGGTCATTCAGTGTAATAGAGGACTTTCAAGCATTCTTGATGAAAAAACCAGAGCTGAACAGAAAATCTGACTTTCAAACACAAGAAGCAAGAGAAGCATGAGAGAATAAACAGGAAAAAGAAATCATAAGGAACTTATTAAAGTTGAACTATTTACATTCCTACATGGAAAAATGATAATTGTAACTCATGAGACTTTTCTCAGTATGAGGATAGTTGAAGGTAATATTTATGTATATATGTATACGAGGGTATATGTGTATATAAATATATATATGTGAGTGTGTATATATATGTGCACATTTATACATACACAGAGGGCACAGAATCAGTTGAATACAAAGGGATGATATCTAGGAAATAAAATTAAGAGGTGAGAGAGGAATATATTGGGAGGAGAAAGGGAGAGATAGAATAGGGTAAATTATCTCATATAAAAGCGGCAAGAGAAAACTGTTACAATGGAGGGGAAGAGTAGGAAAGTGAAAGGGAATGGGTCAACCTTATTCTCATTGAATTTAGCTTAAGGAAGGAATGACATACACACTAAATCGGGTATCTTACCTTACAGGAAAGTAGCAGGGAAGAGGATAAGAGGGGGGATGACAGAAGGTAGGGAAGACTTGGGGAGAGGGTAGTCCCTTTTGAAAAGGGACAGGGTCAAAGTAGAAAATAAAATAAGTGGGGGGCAGGATAGGATGGAGGGAAATATAGTCAGTCTGTCACAATATAACTAGTATGGAAACGTTTTCCATAACTACACATGTACAACCTATATTAAATTGCTTGTCTTCCAGTGGGGGTGGGTGAGGAGAAAAGAAGGGAAAGAATCTGGTAATCAAAGTTTTAAAAACAAACGTTAAAAAAATTTTTTTACATGCAACTGGGAAATAAGATATATAGGCCCTAGGGTATAGAAATCCATCTTGCCCTACTAGAAAGTTGGGGGGGCAGGGAATGAGGGAGAATATAAGAGAGAACAGATTGAGGGAAGGGGTATTCAGTATGCTCACTACACTGGGGTGGCAGGATAGGGGGAAGATGGGGAGAAAATTTGTAACTAAAAATCTTGTGGAAATGAACATTGAAAACTAAAAATAAATAAATAATATTTGAAAATACGCCTCACAGCTAAACATGAAAGAACAGGAAGAACTTTTCAGAGTGTCAGGTTTCATAGGCCAGTCTGCACACTCACAGAAGCATGGATGAAAACTCTTTGCCCATCCACATCTATCCAAATCTTCTCTTATCCAAGAAAAGCATCCCTGGATCTTTAATCTAATTCTCATGACACATTTTCTAATTCTTTTGTCATCTTGAACTATTCTGGGCTCTTATAGCTTAGAGAGACCCTTCCCAAAATATGTCATGTTGAATGGAAAACAATACTATGAATATGGTCTAATTAGGGCAGAACTATTTTCTTCTCTCTTTTTTTGGTGGGGGTGGAGGAATGCTGCCAGGTTAACAGATAACAAGAAAGTAAGGTAATAAATGACTTTAGCAAGGGAATTTTACAAGATAAACTTGTGAAAATCAGCTGTTTTATATATCACTAAAATTAAGAGAAGAATTAAGGGAAAGAAAAATAGTCAATATTTACAAATATTTTAATACTATAAGGATCTCTAATTTATAATGAGTGTCAGCACTGCTTCCAACAATGGTGATTTTAACCTCACCACAAATCAGTATGTGGTCCTAAAAAAGAGGCTATGACCAAAAAAAAAGTATTGCCCTATCAAAATTTATGCTAAGCTTTTCTAAATTTAGTCAGGATATGTCTCAAGTGACAGAAATTTAGTCTATCACTAGGTGCATACTTGAAGTCTTCCAAGTTTGGTAGAACCTTGGCAAGCTTGCCAAACTTGTGTGCTATCTACCTGGCCTCTAAGAATCCAGAGTCATCTATCTTCATGCCAAAATAATGCACTGGGTTGAACTTTATAGCAGAGAACCTGTTATAAAAATGACCAGAATAAAGTCCCAAACATAAATATATGTTGGTATTACTCTATGAAGACACACATATAATGATTTTAAAAGTTTTTTTTTCTTTTAACATAAAGGAAGAACCCCAAACCACTGGATAGATAGCCCCTGTACATTCTTAAGATAATCTATTATAATAAAAGTATCAGTACTTCATATATCAATTTATAGATCTCATAAAATAGTAATGAAAATACTGACTTCTGGGTCACATAAATAAAAGAGATAGCAGACTAAATGTTTTCTCAGATACCTACAACCTCTCAAGTTCTCCAAAACAGAAATTATGCACCAAAGATCAATCAACTTCACTTGTTCTTATGGTCTAGGATGCCCAGAAGCCAAAAGAAGATTTTTAAAATCTCCCCAAACCCAGGAAATGATGTCCACTGACTCTAAGCTCACTTAACACTCCTCCCCTTAGTTCCCACTCTACCAGCAGCACGATTGCACTAGCACACCCAAGGACACCTTACAGGCTTACATCAAAAACTACCCCTTTGCCCCAGTCCACCTTTCCTCTTTCCAATGCTATGGATAGCCCTGCCCCAGGTTGTAGAAGTTTCCTTAGGCCTCAACAGTCAACTTGGTCACTGTCCTTAGGGAGCAAAAGCCTGCCAGGCAGGGTTTATAACCCAGAAGCACTATCATTGTAAATCTCTGAACTATCAGCGCCAGAAAAACAGGCTCTGAATTACCAGTGCTATGCCAGAGAACTGAAGAACAGAAGGAGTGGGAAAGGTCACCAGAACAAGACACTCTGCACGTCTGGGGCTACGCAGCATTCCACCAAGCCTGAGGGAGAGATCATAGCATCTGGGGGGGACAGTTCTGAACACACTAAAGTCAATAGGGGAGAGATCTAGGCTGGTGAACTGTGAATTGCTCAGAGTTGGAGAAGTCGGGGAGACTGATATCAAGCTCTCTAGGAAATCATATTCAGAGGGGAGAGAGTCAAGATATGAATGAAAAGGAAAATAAAACAGGGGAAGGGGCAAAAGGTCCTAAGAGTACCAAAGATTTCAAGAAGAAAACTCAAAGATTTTAAATATAAACAGATAAATTAACAGGAAAGATAGCAACAAAAGAAGGAAGTACGTCCTCTAAATCTAGTAAACAAGTTCAGTCACCTATGAAGAAATGCTGCAATATAAAGGAAAGTGATCAAACAGCATTTGATGAGACAGAAGACCCTGTGAAACTTCAGAACATGAAATCCATTATTCATAAGTGGTTTAAAAGAGAAATGAGAATTATGACAGCAGAATTTATGTCTTGCACAGCAAAAAATAATGAGCAAGGTAGAAAAACTCAAATCTGTAGCAAGCCTCACCAAAGAAAAGTAAAGGGAGACCAATACTTTGGGAATGCAAATACACAGAAATGAAGGACAACCTCGAAGAAAAGAAGCAAAAACCAAGACCATTAAAAGAAAATTTGTTCACTCTGCAAGTAATACATATTGAACTTGAAGACAGGGTATACAGAGACAACCTCGAAGGATCATAGGTCTCCCAGAAGCACACAACAGGACAAAGAAACCTAACATTATAATGAAGGGAATAAGAGAAGAGAACTTCCCAGTAAGTTTAAGCATAGGAAACAAAATTCCAACTGAAAGAATAAACAGTTCACTTCTAGAAAACACAAACCAAAACTGAGACACATAGTGGTTAAATTTAACAATTCAATTCAGAGACAACAAATTCTACAAACCATCAGGAGAATGACCTTCAAATACAAAGGAAAGGACATTCAAATAAGGCAAGACTATTTTGTACTCATTGGAAAAGGGAGGAGGGAATGTGTTCCAAAAGCCCAGAGTAACCTATCCTGCAAGTCTGAGCTTAACCTAATACAAGACAAAAATGGATATGCAATATTAAAGAAGAATTTGAAACATTTTAGAAAGAAAATACTAATGAATTATTTTATAGTATTAGATAAAATGATTAAATTTTTATTAACTACAGACAGTTCTTAAAAGAAGAAATCTAAGCTCTCTAGAGCTATAAGAAAACATTCTCCAATTCTCTAATAGAAAAATGTAAATTAAAGCAATTTTGAAGTTTCACCTCTTACCCATCAGACTAGTAAAACTTACAAAAAAGAAAAATGACAAATGTTCTAGGTGCTTTGGGAAAACAAGCACACCGATGCACTGTTGGTAGAATTGTGAACTGGTCCATTTATCTTGGAAACTAATTTCTAATTACATCCAATAAATTATTAAACAGTATGTACCCTCTTGACCACCACCATTACCCCCCAAACCCCACTACTTGGCTTGTTTTCCAATGAGATCAAAAAAGGAGAAAAAGATCCCAAATGCACACACACACACACACACACACACACACACACACACACACACACACAAATAGCTGTGCTTTCTATAGTGTCAAAGAGTTATAATTTCTTCTTTTCAGTAAGTAGAGGGGATTAGAAGAAAAAAAATTAAAGCTAAAGGGCAAGAACATAAATGGGAAACTTTTTAAGAGTTGAAGAAGACTCAGCCTTCCAAATTTCAAAATATACTATATAGTGATATTTATGAAAATTGTTACTGGATTAATAACATAGAAAAGTAGAACAATTGTACAGAATGGAAAATACAGAAAAAAGAACCATATATCCACAAGTTCAGAGTTTGCAAACTCAAGATTATAAAATACAATAATAAGAAATAACTGTTCAATAAAAATTATTTTAAAATTTGAAATAATGTGATTACAAAAATGAACATAGGGCCAGCTCATCTACAACAATGGTCTAAACATTTTTTAATTAGAAAAAAATTAAACAGGATAATATCACATTTGAAGAAGAGAGATTTTTAAATCTATCAAACAAATGGAAACATTACTGGAAGAAATAAAGATGGTTTGCATTATGTAACCTTTTTTTAAAAAAATTCTGCACAACAAAATAAGTTTTAAAAAGTGAAAGCTTTAAATTTTTGGCAGGAAATGTTTGGCAAAAATCTGAAATCCAGATTCTTTGAGGAACTCATACAATCTTCAATGGATAGCAAAGGATAGAAATAATTTATGAAAATAGAAACACAAATTATACTGCCTTGGGAAAAAAAGAGTTTCCAAACAATAAGAGAAACTAAGTTTAAAATAACTTTTGAGGTCACCATTATCCTGTATGTTGCCAAAAAAAATGAAAATGAAAAAATTCAATGATGTCAAGAGTATGGGGAAACAGGCACTCTTATTACAACTGTTGGAATTATAATTTGGTACTTTTTAAAAGAGCGATCTTGGCAATACCTCACAAAGAACTACAAAACTAAGTATAACCTTTAACACTGTGAACTCATTAATAGGGCTATACCCTAAGTTTACAACGAAATTTCTAAAGATTTGTACAAATAACATACAGTCGAACTGTGAACTGGCTCAGCAACCTTGGGGAAAAAATTTGAAACTATGCCCCAAAGATTTTAAACTATTTTAAAACTTAAACCCAGAAATATCACTCTAAGGATATTGCTAGGTCTATATCCCAAGAAAGCAAAGAAAAAGAAAAGGTTCCAAATGTACAAAAATATTTATAGAAGCTCTGTTTGCACTGGTAAGGAATTGGAAACTGAAGGAATATACATCAATTGAGGGACAGCTAAACAAGCTATAAGAAATGATGACAGGAAAGACATTTTTAAGATTGAATTTTTTATATATATATGTATACATACATATATATACATATATATGTATACATATTTTATTTTTTTTTGCTTTTTTTTTTTTGGAGGGCAATTGGGGTTAAGTGACTTGCCCAAAGTCATCCGGTTACTTAAGTGTGACAAGCGTTTGAGGCCGGAACTGAACTCAAGTCTTCCTGACTCCAGGGCTGGTGCTCTATTTACTGTGCCACCTAGCTGCTCCTGAATTATATTTTTTTCAGTTCCAAATTCTCTTCCTGCCCTTCCCCTACTCACTGAGAAAGCAAGAAAAATAAAACTCATTACAAATACAGTCATGCAAAATAAATTCTCACATTAACCATGTCAAAAAGAAAAAAGGACAGAAAGTAACTATTTTTCAATCTGTACTCTATGTTTATCAGCTCTCAATCTGGAAATGGATAGCATGCTTGATCATGAGTCTTCTGGAACTGTGGCTGGTCATTGCACTGATCACAGTTTTTAAGTCTTTCTAAATTATAATATTGTTTTCATCGTATAAACTTATTCTCCATGTTCTGCTCACTTCACTTTGTATCAATTTGTAAAAGTCTTCCCAGTTATTTCTGAAACCATCAAAAGCTGATGGTTTTCAAATAGGCCTTCTCAGAGGAAGTTTTCTTTCAAATTCTCAGAAGTCTGTCTCTCCTCAAGCATTTTTATCTGAAAGGCTGTGTTTCTTTTCAAACCAGATTTTAGCAGTGTTCTATGCAAAAAAATTTTCTTTCTCTGACCTTTTCAGTAATCCAAAAATCTCTCAAAAATTGCCTTGTTCTGCAAATACCAACTTCCCCCTTAAATGTATTGGTCATTACCTAAACTGGTACTCTACAGGCGAAAATTTTCACATTAGTGAAATGTGCACTTTAGCAAACAAACTACCATTTAAAAAATGCTTTGACCAGGAAAAGAAAAGAAAATCATACAGTAAAAGCCAGTTTATTTTCTCTTTGTACTACTTTCCACTAAACCAGACTTTCAGTAAAAATGTCCACACCAGTTTCTAGCCATGAAAATTCTTATCTAAAATTACCATCAGTCATTTTGTAAACCACTGAGTACAAGGGAAATGAAAGCCAGTATTTAGGAAATCACTGCTATTTTAATGGCTCTTCGTTTCTTATGCTGTACTTAAAAATGTGCTCTGAAAAGAGTAATAATTCTAAGCCCATAATCTATACTCCTAAAGTATTCTAAATGGATTGAATCTTTACCAGTACTAATGGAAAATCTATCAAAAAGAAAAATATTTGGTTCAATGCAAATGTCCATTAGTATTTACAGGAGAAAGCGTGCAAGGAAAACATTTAAAACGGACTTAGTTGTAGGATCAGTGAAAAGGTTTGGAAATCAAGAAATATATACAGAGTAGTTTAGCTATGCAGCAAATAAAATTATTGACAGTAAGTTCAATATAAAAATATGAATTTAGGAAAAGAACAGATTTTTTAAAATGGAAGTTATTGTAAAACATAATTTCTAAACTAATAACCTTTGTATGGGAATAAAACAAGAAAGAAAATG
This sequence comes from Gymnobelideus leadbeateri, assembly GCA_011680675.1. Taxonomy (NCBI): domain Eukaryota; kingdom Metazoa; phylum Chordata; class Mammalia; order Diprotodontia; family Petauridae; genus Gymnobelideus; species Gymnobelideus leadbeateri. The sequence continues at coordinate 542,345 of WOXC01010182.1, forward strand.
CACTATATTATACCTGTACAGGTATGTTGATCAATGAGGCATCTGGAATGAGTGGATAGAAGATGAATGAAAAGACTGACTTGAAAAGCTTTATCTCATGCCTCGTTGAGGCCATCATGGATGGCATGATTTAGACAAGACCTCTGCAAGCTCTTCTGTATTATAGATGGTTGAATGTGACCAAATTATTCACTGTGACACACACACACACACACACACACACACACACACACAAACACACCATTACATTATTGAAGCCATTTATACATTAATGGCACATAGGTTAAAAGAATCTCTGAACTTGTTCTAATATATCTATAGTATTTAACTTAATCAGAGTCAAATTAGCTCTTCCCAAGAAAATTCGCAATCACATAACTTCAGGTCCATGGGGGAAAGGAAGGAGAGGTGGTGATAACGTAAATGGAATCTTCCAATTGAACTCACATGGCAGAATAAAGTTGGCTAAGCTAACAATGGCATTTTGTGCTGTTAGGTTTGCTTATTCATTTTTTTTTTAATCTTTTTCTTAGATCAGAATACACACAGTTTAATTTGTGATCCAAACCATTATCAGTAAGAATAAATCATTGTTCTAGAAGGTATGGCCTCACCTCTCAAATACATGTAGACACAAACATACACATCATGATATCAGTGCTAAAGCATAAAGGGAACAAATTACATAAGAATTTAATTCCATGGGGCAGTTAGGTGGCACAGTAAGTAAGAGCACCAGCCCCGGATTCGGGAGGATCTGGGATTGGTTCTGGCCTCAGAAAATTAGCACCCACACATAAATAATAACTAGCCGTGTAACCTTGAGCAAGTCACAACCCTAATTGCTTAAAAAAAAAAATAAATAAATAATTTAATTCCATTTTAGGAACTTTTGGTTCAAGTTAATCTTTCAACATCAATTATTTATATCTAGAATTCTTTTCTTTTTTTCTTTTTTTGCTCTTTATAGGGCAATTGGGGTTAAGTAACTTGCCCAAGGTCACACAGCTAGGTTTTTTGTTTGTGTGTACGGTAAGTGTCTGAGGCCGGATCCAAACTCAGGTCCTTCTGACTCCAGGGCTGACGCTCTACTCACTGCGCCACCTAGCTGTCCCCTATTTCTACAATTCTTATTGATCCAAATTAGTTTTTAATCTTGAAATGTATTTTTAAATAATTTCTTCTCATTTCACTGAAAAATCTATTTTGCTTTACAACTTGCTTAAAAATTTTTTCTATGAAAAAAATAATTCTACATCTTTGCTATATTGCTACCAACAAGCTCCTAGAATACTGTAAGTCATATCTTATTTATCTTTGTCTCTCCCTCCAGTGCCTGGATTTCAAGGACCTCCAATAAATATCTAGCAAAACATTCCTTTTTCAGCTTCATCCCATATAGATTTCCTCCATATACTCTTTACTACAGGCAAATCAGGAAATTTATCACTTTCCATATTTACTCCCAGCCTCTCCCTCCATGACTTTGCTCATGCTGGTCCCTATCCCTAGAATCTCTCAAACTCTTCAACTGATGAATTTCTGCTACCTTTATAAGTCTATTTCAAATGCTACTCCTTCCAGGAATTCTTTCCTCACTCTCCCATTCAGTCATCACTTTTCCCATCTCAGATCTCATATAGCACAACTTTATTTATACATCCCCTTCTATAGTAAACTCAAATTTATTATATAGTTCTTGTGTATGTGTCACTGGATTCTGAGTTCCATGAAGAAAGTAAGCAAGGTGTTGTTTAGTTTTTTGGGGTTTTTTTATCTATCTCAGGCATAGTACCAAATTATGCTGACATGAGAAAATTAATGTCTATTGACTTGATTTAGTAAGATATTACTAAGAGAGAATTACTGAGAGATTTTCTCAACAACTAACAAGAAACAAAAGCATATATTTGAACCTAGGTCCTTTGACTCTAAATCCACTGATCTCTTGTTTTATACCACATCGAATCAGAAAAAATCCCCAAACAAATCCATAACAACAACAACAAAAGCCCACAACTTGACAAGTGCCTCCAACCCAAATCAATATAAGTATTAATACTTGAGGATTACAAGAGGAAGATGGAAACAGAACATGATGGCAAAAAGTATGTTGAAAAATATGGTCAGGATCAAGAAATGAAAAACATCAAAGAGTATGCAAACATCTCACAAATGTATATGTTGAATACTTTCTTCAAGAACAGTTGGAAGGTGCTGGATATGGAATAAAAAAAAAAACGTCAAAAAATCAAACCTGGGGTGGCTAGGTGGCACAGTAAGAGTGCCAGCCCCAGAGTTGGGGTGACCCAGGATTGGATCCGGCCTCAGAAAATGAGCACCCACACATAAATAATGACTAGCCGTGTAACCCTGAGCAAGTTACTTAACCCCAACTGCTTAAAAATAAATAAATAAATAAATAAATAAATAAATAAATAAATAAATAAATAAATAAACCCTAACTCCATCTTAAGAGACTGGAAGTGATTAGTCTCCAGTGTGAGAATGATTTTGGAACCAGTTGTCTATGTACAAGAAGACCTTCAATTAGCTAAAGCAAATATTAAAATCAATACCATATCAGGAAAAAAGGTATAAAGGTTGGGGGGAAATATTGCATACAATCATAATTATTTTATTCAAATAAGTTACTGATGCAAAACAGGGAACACAGAAACTACATTAATGCTAAATGATTATCACCATTTTCTTTGCAAGTTTAACCAAATAAAACAAATTCCACATCAAGGAGATTAGAAGAATGCAGAAAACACCTCCATCAACAAACATCTGATCTCCTCACCAAGCAGAGACAGATATGCCACAGGCAATATCAATTCAAAATGTTAACATTTGCAAAATGTGAAGAGAAGGATATTGGAAGATCACAAGTGATTTCATCTCACAAAACAATGAAGACCAAGGGAAAAACAAGTTTGCAGAAAGCCTGGTGTGAAATGCAACTAAGTCCAATCATTGTAAGAGCACATAAAGAAGATGTCAGACAAGCAACAACTAATCACAAAATGCAAAAGATTTTTTTTTGCCTTTTTTTTTTTGGAGGGCAATTTGGAGTTAAGTGACTTGCCCATGGTCACACGGCTAGTTTTTTTGGTGTGTGTGTGTGTGTGTGTGTGTGTGTGTGTGTGTGTGTGTGTGTGTTAAGTGTCAGAGACTGGATTTGAATTCAGGTCCTCCTGACTCCTGGGCCAGTGCTCAATTCACTGCACCACCTAGCCACCCCCAAAATGCAAAAGATTTGGTAGTCTTTCGTAGCAATATGTTTTCATCATTTTGATGACATTTGGAGTTTGTGTGTATAAATGTATATATGTGTTTATGTGTGTGTATTCACATATACACACATACATATATGTAAATAAAATAGAAATAATACTCAAAAGATGGAAGTCAGGAAGAACAGCTGATTCTGATCAAGTTCATACAAGATATACGTATGGCCAGCAAACATAATTTTGAAAGCACTGAAGCATTCATTTCAAAAACATTGGAGATATTTGAATGTGCAAAAATGTCAAATGATGGGGAGGAGAAATAAAATATACTAGATCATAAAAAAGTGACCGAGATGACATGAGTATTCATTAATGTGTATCACAATCTCATCTCTGTAAAATCTTAGTAAGAACAATGCCCCTGCAAATCAATAGTCTCCTCCTCTATGAGAATAAGTGAAGGAAATAAAAAGGCTCTCATAAATGGCTTTCTATATCAAATAATACATTTATAGACACATAAATTAGCACATAATTAATAAAGTTGTAGAGAATACAAGATTCAGCTGTGTGTATATGAACATAAAAAATGATTCAATAATGTATTTGTGAATCTAGAGTTGGAAGGTATTTAGTATTTCTAGTACCTTAGAAGTAAACTAAAGCAGTTTTCCTCAATGACCCTATGAGTATCTTTATCAAGTAAGGCATAAAATAGGATACCAACACCCCATGAAAGTATTTATTAGTGTCTTGAATATCTTTTACAAAATCCAAATGGAAGAATGCTTTGCTATAGATTTTGAGGAGCTCCAGGATGTTACTTGTTTGCACATATATTGTACAGGGCGCCTTCTCAATGAGTTCCATTACCACTCAGAGACAAACAAAATATCAGCCTAATAATCCACAGAGAAAAAAAATGTGAATCAAGAATACCTTTTGCAGGATGTACCATACAATTTTTTGGATAGACTACTGAGTTAAGTCCAGTTCATGTAATGTGGACACCAAGTTAAGCCTAGCATTGAATTAGAAGAAAAGAGAATGGAACTCGATTGAATTTTTGAAACTGTGTTGTGTTTTCAATGGTCCCTAGTAGTCCCTAACATGAAAACTCAATATTTTTAATGCCAATATTCTTCAAATGCTCTTGAGCAATAAATCTTGGAACACAATACTCTCTGAAGAACCAAAATTTCATGTGACACAAAAGAATAATGGAGAAATACCTGGTGGGTATGATTAAGTTGCATTATATTACAAATGATGACTTCCACACAATAAATGACATTGAAGATATCCAAGAACTATATGATTAGAAAAGAATGTGGATGAGTCATGAATCAAGAGCTAGGGATAATAAGATGACTTTGGTACCCTAGTAATATTAAAAAGAACTAGAGAGGAAGGATATTGGAATGTTGGACAAGCCTCCATAGATTAACTATGGAAAACAGTGGGTAAGGAGCACACATTGATAAGAGTGGAAGCATTGTAATCTGTATCACTGTAAGGAATACCAACTTCAATAAGATCCAACGGAGAAATGAAATATAAAGCAATGTCCTCCCTCCTTCTGCACTGTCTCCCACATACCTCTTTCTCTTTCCCACTCTCTCCCTTCTCCTACCTCCCATGTTATTTCCTCTAACAGACTATAGTACAGAAACATTTTTAAATTTGATTCTTTTATTGAAAAGGCACACTTTTGTGTTCTATGTTAACATCAACAGCTGATCTCATTCAAAGCTTAGGCAAGCTGAACATGCTACATGCTACCTGTCTCTTAAAAAACACACACAACAAAAATATAAATGTATTTCCCTTATTTATGGCCATCAATTCATTTTCTTCTTTGACCCCCCATATATAAGGAGAGACAAATCTCAAGATTCAGAACTAAATTATGATTTCTCATTTTTTTCTGTGATGTTCTCAGAATATCTCTCTTTATTCTTAACTTCCTCAGCTTAAAAAAAATAGATTGGCAGAAGAATACAATTCAGATAGCTTAATGGCAAAATAAATAAAAAAAGATCTATGGATTCAGAATGTCATAAATGAAAAAACCTCACACTGCATCTGGTCCAACCCTTTCAGTGACCTGCCCAAGCTCACACAGCTCAGAGCTAACTAGCAAGCTGCAGCACGAGTTCTGAAGTCCTGACTTCTGCTCCAGCACTCTTCGCATTTTAAAGGTAGAAGAAATTTTATCATTTTACTTACTTTCCCATGTTCTTTCCTCATGTGGGTTATGTAAACATCTCTCTGAGTGAACAGGCGGTCACATTCCCAGCAGGTCCAGCCAGGGTTGGCTACTTTCTTGGATTCAGCTACTTTTTTCACAGGAGATGGTAATTTCTTTTCAAGCTTCTCTTTCCCATTGATGGATTTTGGGTCTTCTTTGTTATGGCTGGCTGAATTTTGAGTTGTAGGCTTAACGCTAAAGGGCAAGTTTATTCCCAAGTTTGGAGGCCCTTCAATACTTTTCAATGTTCCATGCATAGACTACATGGGGAAAAAATGTAGAAATCACATCAGTAAAAGTATAAATTTTTTAAAAGAATGCATTAATCCATTATCAGCCTTTTGCTAGTTTATAAATCACTTTTCCTAAACACACTCCTTTAAATTATGAGAAATTAAAATGTGTAAACTTAACTTTAAAAAAATAATTTGCAACAAAAAAAGAGGGTAGAAAGGATTACTTCAGAGGCTGCTACAAATTCTATATTTTAATTCCATATAATAAAAAAATGGCTTTGCGATTAAAAGAAACCTGGTCCAAACCCAGTCTTGGTACTCTGTTTTTCCACCAACGTGTGGCAGTTCCCTTTAAAAAAAGGAGAGGAGATTATTAAGCTGTGGTAAACCTAAATGATTCAAGCTAGTTAGCAGGGATGGGATTGGGGAGAAGACCAGTTTTATTAATTTCAATTTCTGGCATAAAAGGATCTTCTCCAAACCTATTGTGATACTTCTAAAATTCTTGCAACTGCATAAAATGGGTTCTCTTCTTGAAATTTTTAATCATTTTCTCCCTGATCTTGTTTTGTTGTTGCTCTTATTAAAGCTTTTTTAGTGTGGACTTGTGATTTCATTGGTGTGGTAGACTCCTGGTATGTAAATCCCCTTCCACTAATGCACATATGCTAAACATCAGTAGTTTAGAAACTTAAAGAAATGCAGAGGGCCCTAACAGAGAGTTAAATGACTTCCTTAGGGTCACAAAGCTAGTTATGTATATGAGATGGGCCCTGAATGCAAATCTTTTTAACTCCAAGTTACTCAATCCACTATACCTAGCAGCCTCAGTACAAGCTAAATTACAGTTCCTAACACTCTGCCCTGTGCATAACAAGCATATAAGAAGGTTCTTAAACAGATTAATTCACTTTTAGTAAACCTCTTCTCCACTGAAAGTACAAAGGTAAATTTCCACCTAGCCTTGACACACATGATCTCAAATTCTCCTGGAATCAAATGAATGAGCTTTTTAACTCCAGAGGCTAGATTGCGTATTTCTAGTCTGTTTTCAAAGCTGTTAATACAAGAAAATAAGAAGTACAAAGGACAGGAAGAGAACAATTTTGGGTTTTAATGAACAAATCTTCTCTGAAAAAAGAAGCCTCTTGTAATGTAAATCTTCCAAGTTTGCTATGATTACTTTAGACTTTACAAGGAAGCTAAGATAATGTCTCTTAAATAAATGCAAATCTTTAAAGTCACTGAAATCTTATATACATATATAAATAGACAAACACACCTACATAACATATGTATATATTTAACTTCAATGACATTAAGAGACTTGCATTTTATGTAGACTACTTTAGATACTTTTTCAATTTTTCTAAGTCTAATTACCATCTGACAAAAAAAAATCGGGAAGATGTATATACCAAGAGGCACCTCCCAAAGCAAGACTGTTCATTATAGTAAAAGAAAAGTCCTCTTCTTTTTCTATCTGTCTCCTGCTCTCTCATTAAAATTTCTGCCCTAAGACTTTAGAGGTTAACTATTCCAATGAATGCTACTGGAAAATGCGCATTCTTTTTCATGAGATCTAGCCTTGTACCATAGTAGAATGCTCTTAAAGCATAGAGGATATACCTAACTTTCCCCCCATTGCTCATATGCTCAAGAGTGGGATTATTTAATTTTCTCAGCACCAGGAATTTCATTGGTTAATAACAATCTGACAATGAAAACTGTCTGAATTAAAGTTTTATACCACGTTCCTTTGCAGAGAATAGAGAGGAGGAATGGGTGAGTGACATCCAAAGACTATGTACTGGGTTGTTTTTCAACTGAAAGATCTATTCCTTTGTGTTTGAATGGCCAAACATAAGCCAAACATTTTCAAAATCAAAAGACAGTGCAAAATTTCTTCAAAGTCCAAGATTTCTTTTAAATCACTTAAAACACAAAAGAAAACAAAAAAAAATCATGCTCCTAAAAATCCATAACACATTCTAATTTCAAAATATGAATAGGGAACAAAAAAACTAATTTTCTTAATCTAAACTGTAACTTGGTAACATAATAATATCTAAAGAAAATAAATGAGAAATGCTGATGTGGGAAAAGAGGACATGTATGAAGGAAAAAATGATTATACTTTCCAACATTTGACAATTTTGTACATTAACAAAAATATTATTCCTCAGTAACAATTGCTTTTATGTATAATTTCAACCAAATACATTTAAAAATTACTTTTCCCTAGATGCTACAAAAGTAATAATTCTATTAATGTGATCTTAGTTTAAAGTATATGTGACAAAATAGGGATGCAAGGGTTGAAAATTTATTAGAAGATCTATCTAAATAGATGAAAGAAATGATGGAATTTTGGATTAAACTGAGATATCTACCTTGGAGAGCTACCTTGGAATATATAAATGAAGAGAAAAAGAGATGCTTTCTCTCTCCTATTCCTAATTCCTTTTGCATAAGGACCTACACAGGTAAAGAAATTTCTGGTGTCAATTAAGTGAAATGGCAAAATATATGCTAACATATATTTTTTTAATGGTCAGAAGGGATAGCTATGTACTTCTCTTAAAATCTTATCTCTTTTCCTATCTTCTCCCCCAAATAAATGTAGTAGTAGAGAATATATATGAAATGAGAATGGCAAGAGAATATTCTTACTGTTTCTGTATGCTGTAGCTCTGTGAAAACTCAGACAAATTAAAATATACTCCCTCCTCGAGCCCTTTGGATTTTACCAACTCCTTTTCAGTCTGTTTCCTAGAAACTCAGATTCATTCCTCCAGATTCACAATGAATACAACAAAGACCTTAACCACAACAATGATGACCCTATACACAAATTGAAAGATGTGTTCTAGAAAAAAAATACATTTAAAACCATCTTAAAAATATCTGCCTGTAATTTCCCCCCATTTATTTTATATTCAAATATGCAGTAGCAATTTTTTATTTCCCTCTTTAAGATTTCTGTGAAAGAATTTTTCATAAGCAGATGGTCCCTTGAAAAATGACTTTTTAGTGAATGAAAAGTGAAGATGTAGAATTTATCTTTAGTTCACTTTATTCACATTTTGTCTTGCCACAACTAGCTCCTAGCCAAAGACACATTGCAATCTCAGAAGAGCATGACTAGGCTCATGGGTTTTGTGAAATAATTGCCTACCTCCAATGTGCACTGTTCAGTCATGTTCAAAACAGAGGGCTTCAAAGGCTAAATATCTATTCATCTAGTGACAAAAGCCTAGGATAAATCAGGGATCTCATTTGCTTTTAAAAAATGGCCTTTCTGAAGTTATGAAATTTTACCCAATTTCCAAATGCAGCATCATACTGGAATTAAAATGAAAAGCTCTAGTTTATTTTTTTTTTAAGACATAAGACCTTGATTCTATGGAAATTCAGGCCTACTTATTTTTCTTCTTAAAAAAAAAAAGGTGCTTTTAGCATATCTGAGCACCCAAAAAGGGGTATTATCACCTAATCACACAAGGAACAAGACTGCTTAACCAGTCAGACTGGTCATTGGAAAGGTTGGGACTAAAACACTGGCCTTTTGGGGGAAGTCTAAGTAACTCCAAGTGCATTTAGATGCCTGTACCTTTTTTGAAAAGTCCAAATAGGTCATTTATTGGCCAGTTTATTTGCAGGCTTCAAAGAAAGAACCTAAAAAGATCAAGGGATGAATAATACTACAATGAGAATTTAACAACTTAGGTAATAATCACGAAAAATTTTCATTTTTCTACATATATACATACATCTACATCAGTGTTTTCTCTACAAATTTATTAGTTCATGAAACCATAAGCCAGGTACAGTACATACTTCTATGATGTATGGAGAAATAGCATATTGCCACTCCTTAGTAAATATTCAATAATAATATTCAGAACTGGAATTTCCACTAACATGAATACTGTGTTTTTTAAAAGTCATTTTATAGAATTATAATTTACTATTTATTTTTGCTGAAATTTGGGTTATCTACTGACTACTCAATTTAAGTCATCTGCTGACCACTCAATATTAAAAAAAAAAAAGCATTTCATATTTCAACTGATAACAAAAGTCTGTAGGTGACTCCTGAATAATTAATGCCTTGCATCCATGCCTATCCTTGATAGTGCATGCTTTAAAACAATTTACAGCCTCAGTCTATAACCAATGAACGTATCTGCCAATTAATTTAAAGGATAGGAGTTGATAGATGCACACACACCTTGATATGGTCCATCATAAGTTGCTTCTGTGCATATAAAAGAGAACAGTCTGGACACTTGAAAACAGACACCTTCTGGTTTTCAATGTGTTGGTCAAAGTGGCGATACAGCAAGGTTTGCAGAGTAAACACAGTGTCACACATGGAACATTTATATATTATTCTAAAAATAGAAGAAGTGTGGTAAAATAATGTCAGTCAGCCTGATTGCTCAAGTTAAAGGAATTGTGACTTTACAATTTTGCTTTCAGGAAGTAGAGGTACAGCGAGAACAAACATACATGATAAAATTAACAACACAAGCTTGGCTGAGGAACAAAAACTTTAAAGGAAATTGTTATCAGTCAACATCTGATCAACTTTGTCATTCAAGTAAAGGAGTAACTACCTGAACTTAGAAGTCAAAAATAATGACCTTTTCCCCTCTTACAGATTTATAAGGAAGCGCTGGCCTATGGTTTTGAACTAGCAACAAGCAGGCATACCCATGACCCTTTAAAACTACTTTTGTACATAAAGAGATATTTCCATGACTACATTATCTGAGTGTTGATATCCTGGCATTGATTAATAAAATTGTTAAATGACCTGAGTCGGCTGCTATCTTCTGTCTGCCTGAGTTCATAAAGCAGACATTCCCTTTTTAAAAATAAAAAAAAACACTTCTGAATCTAGGCTCACTACATTGAATTTTTTTAAGAAGTAGAAAATGCATACATAAACATCATTAAGAGGTTCTCAAGAACCAAAAGATTATTTTATTTTGAACAGTTATACTAACCCTTACTAAAAACCATTCTATCTCATTTAAGAGGACTAGAGGATTTATAATAAATGCTGAACCTCAGTGGTCATAACCCCTGCCACCCATCATCATTTACCAGCAATGCCCTGGACAAGAATTGTCTAGAGGAGTTCTGACCTCAAATTCTTCCTACCACCAACCTTTCTCTTGAAACGGATTTTATCAGTCACTTGTCAATGGTTCTACCCACAGTGGGGGACCCTTCTGTCAACCATTGTTCTAGTTCATGTTGGTCCTCAAGGGAGGCCCCATGAGAACCTGAACTTTCTTTGAAGGGTTGTGGGAATAGGCACAAAGAATTCTATGTGGCAGTGAGGGAAACTGATTGAGAAAGCAGGAATGTGAAGGTCATGGAATGAAAGAAGAGGGAAAAAAGGGTAGGAGCCCCCCTTGATTCATCTACAGTGAGAGCTAAGGAGAGAATGTGCACACAAAAATACAACTCCAGTCTTCCACAAGGCAATTCTTGCCTGTACTTGAAATCCTTCATAGACAATTGCCCTGTGTAAAAACAGTCTTTTATAAGAATTTTGCTATTGCTAGAATTTTTATCTTCTGATGTGATTAATTTATTATTTTAATTTGGGAGTACTTTCTTAAAGTTTTGTATTTATCAAATCAGATGTCTCATGTAAAAAGTTAAAATTTGTTAGCTATTTATAAAAATTTTCAGGATCTATTCTCACATTTACATTACACTCAGAATGGTGTAATTGTATTTCAAAGTGTTGCACTTACAGAAAGAACAACAGACTATTCGATTCTTTGCGGGTGGGGGGGGGAGGCAGAATTTTGAAGGCAGAGAAAGGTCAAAGGATTTACTTAGGTATTTTCTGGTACTTTTCCTCCTTTAAAGCATTATAATAATTCTAGTTAAGTAGAAAAAATTATACCCCTTTGCCTCTCAGGGAACATTCCAGTGGTAGGGACCTACTGCCTCGAGACCACACATAGACCTCTAGGTCCTGAAATTCCGTCAAAGGGCTGCACTTGAGGACACAGAAGACCACATGTGGCCTCAAGAGCATAGGCCCCCCACCCCTGTATCTAACCCAAGATAAGGCACAAGGGTGACTAGAAAAATCCATCCCTTCTAGCCCTCTTTATTAAGCATCTTCTTTATAAATATCCCATTAGAAAAAATAAAAATCATAAGGCAAATTAAGCAGGTAGAACATGGGCTGGAAGACAAAAAAACTGGTTCAAATCTCACCTCTGGGACCTACTAGTTCTGTGACCCTGAGCAAGTCACTTAAGCCCTATGGGACCAAGTAACTGCCCAAGACTTATCAACTAAGTCATGGGCTGGTGGTAATCATTTAAGGATTCCCAAATGAGAGAACTCCACAATGATAAAATTATATATCCTTGGCCTATTAATTTACTTCAACAGGCAAACAACAGAATCTTTAACTAATCCTAAGGATGATCTAATGCACTCAAAACTTTCCTCAAACTTCACACTTTTCTTTTGTATCTACTATACATACTACTGATACCATCACTTTTTACCATTAGAATGTACTGTAATTCTCTAAACCATGGAAGTGCCTCTTTTTTCCCCTATGCAATTTAAAAAGCAATATGAGCCAATATTTAAATTGTATGAATAAAATAGCCTCTACCAAAATAAGATTTCTGCATGACACCATTAAACATTAAAAATCTCAAAATAATATGCCAAATGAAACTCTATCACAAAAAATTAGAATAACAAATCTAGAATACATTTTGAGAATTTGCTTATTCATCAATTATTTCCTATTTTTAAAAGTTTTCACAAAATAAATCATGCTCCTTAATTTTTGTTTATTTAAACTACAGTGGTATAAGTAGGATATATTTTTAAAACAAAATTAACACTCATTTCAAGTAGAAAGGCTAACGAAACTACAGCTTTATTCATTCATTACTAGAAATAAAAAAAATTATTTCAAAAAATAAAAATGGTGTTGAATTAATAAATCAAACATATAGTATAATATAAACTTCATGATAATATTTCTGAATATATTTCCTTTTATTTTAATTTTTAAATAATATCACATTCCTTAAAACTATACTTTTTTTAAAAAAAATTCTTACATTTATCATGGAAAACAAGATTAGAGAAGATAGCAGGACATAAATTTAAACTATCACTTTGGAATAAAGGAATTTATTGTGCTTACCCTAAAATATGACTTAAAGATTCACTATGGGTGGTTTCAATTAATGGAGGACAATTTAATTCACTGTACTAAATGATAGAAATTCTGCCTAAGATTAGTAAGTTTAATATGGTTATGAATCCCCATCCTTCTCCCTCAACAAGCAAGCATTATAACAAATACATATTTTTATATTATAACATATATTTTAATGTAACATAAATGTATTTACATATAAATAATATAAAATACGTAATAAGCATGTTATATTATAACAAATATATGTTTGTTTTCAGAACAAAAATATATAGTGCTCCTAAATATGAGACTACATTTAACTATGTCAACCTTCACCCTCTCTGATTTCTGTCAAAAAAAGGATCCAAGAAGATGAACACATCCCATTCTGAGGCATGATGGATGATAAATAGCTATATTTGGGATCAATGACTAGTTGAAAAATATTTCTGTGTGTATTTTAAATGTCTTCCACCTTTCTGGATTCCTAATGTTTTAATATAAACATACATGAGGAAAAAATGTGTAGTTGTAAGGTGTCCAAACAGGCAAACAAGTTAGTCAACTAGGATGTGTTTTTACATGCACACTAAATCAAATGTCATGTAACCTAAGTCATAACTTGCTGAGATAGCCCCTGCTCATGGGGCCACAACGACAGGATATAAAACATAAGATAATCATGATTTTGTGTTTCATATTATCCTACCATTTGTACATCCATGAAACTAAAACAGGCAAGAAGCTAGTTGAAGTGGCTATTTTTACCCTAGTCAGGGTGATCTAAGTTTACTTTTGAATAAGTTCATAACTCCACAAAAGAAAATTACCTGTTTATTTTTAAAAGTTATTTAATTCAAAAGAAACCACAGATGAGCTTTTCAAAGCCCAATTTTGTCATAATTTTTGCATACTATACTAAACAAATCTGTAACATAAATTTTACACTTCTACATTGCTACAGTCACAAGGCTGAATTCAGGTATGATGAAAAACTATTTCTATCATCCTTTTTAGTATGTGAAATGAACACTGAAAACACTTGTTAGAAACCTCCCAGGGTAATGCTTTTTAATACCTCTTTTATGATTTTGTAATCACTTATGCAGTGAAATTTTAGTGTTTATGATCATATACATAAAACACGCTTGTTGTGTTAAAAATAAATTTAATTCTGAGCCAGACTATGATATTTATTATTGCTAGTTATTCTATCTACATTGGGTTTGATTACATATTGGGCTTGGGAATGAGTTGTGGAAATAAATTTTCTGAAATTTTAAAATAGTGAATCAATTTTTTTCCACCAAAAATAACTAGGATTTTTTTAAAAGGTAAACCAGCATGTTCTAGCACATTCCCTCTATTAACATACTTAGGTGCTGGATTTGGGCTCAGGAAATTTGTGTTAAAATCCCACAGAAGACAAATATGACCTCTCTGAGCCTCAGATTCATCATTTGTAAAATGGAGCATTTGTATGGGTTATTGTGGGGAGAGTGCTTCATAACCCTGAAAGCACTGTATCAACATGAGTTATTATTATAGATTACATCACTGTCACTGAATTAACTACTGCAAATTTGACATTCATGCTCCCCAAGGTACTAAGGAATTCTCCATATGCCTTCCAGGTAACTATCTATACATCAGAAAATCTAGGGATTTATTTTCTTTTAAGCCTTGATTTTTCTCCAAATCTTCAAAACCACAATTTTGGTCATTTTTTTTATCATAATTTCACTTTATAAGAGCAGTTAAAACTGTTATCATTAATTCTCCAAACTTGTTCAATTTAAGGGCTTAATAAACTTGTTTCCCAATGGACCCAGAAAATTATTTTGAAGATCAGAAACTTTGTTTGGTCTAAGCACAAGTGTCATTTAAAATCCGTGTGTGTATGTGTGTGTGTGTGTGCATGTATGTGTACACATGTGTACATATGTCTGTACATACATATGTCTGTACATACATACAGAGATATAAAATCTTGATACTACATTTCCCAAATGCTTACTGCCCCTTTTAGTTATCTTTTATAAAGAATGTTTAATAAATAGCAAAACATGTTTACAGAACTCTCTAAGGTTTATTAAGTTTTCCAAACAGTAACGATGGGAGATAGGCAATGAAAATATAAGTCTCCTAATTTTGCAGATGAGGAGACAGAAGTTTTGAGGTGTATCTGAGGCATGATTTTAATCTGGGTCTCTTGAATCCAAGTCCAGCACCATTTCCACTATACTACAATGTTTCTAAACTAGCAGTACTGAATATAATATAAAAATACCAAATTAATAGGCTCAAAAGTTCAATTTACTTCAATAGGCATTTATTAAATACCCATTATGCTGAGGGCTAGGTATATGAAGAATAAAATGAAAGAACTCTTGGTCTTACAGAGTTTATAGCCTACTGGATACAAATAAATGAACAAAGAAAAGTCTAGAACCTAAATGAAACCATGTATCAGAACAATTCTACCTTTTGGAGTAAATAGAAATTTTTAACAAAATCCTATAGAAAACTAATTTATTTCATGTAACCTTCCAATCTCTTTTGCATATGTGTCTACACACATTTATACATATAAAGCCTTTCATATACCAAAGGAGCACCAGAAAACGTCAAAAATCAATAGGTTAAGTCTAATGCCAATTTATCATAAAGTGTGGCAATAACACTGCTAATGTTTTCAAATACTGTATACAGCAGCACAAAACTATAGCAATTACTGTCCTTTTATTTCTGCTGTAACCCTTCCTATAACAAGCCTACATCTGACTCTAGTTCCCTTTTTTTTAACTTGTCTACCTTTGGTACAGTTTTAATTTGCCTTATTTTCTTAGAAATAAAAACAAAAACCAAAAAACAACCCCTTGTTTTTACTGTAGCCCTACTTTTCACTTTAGTTTCAACCCAACTTATACAGATACAAGTAAACTATAAAAAGGCACACATAGACTCATACTTCCTAAAGTGGTGTTGATCATTTGTTTCTCTCCCCTCATCACTTACTTACACACACACACACACACACACACACACACACACACACACCCTCCCTTTCCTAAAACAAGCAGCATTTATAACATTTATAATGCTTCCCTTCCCACCAAACTTGACATAGGTGCAGGATGAAAAAGGAGCAGGACAGAGAAGGCTTAAGGAAGTATTGGATAGTGGGAGTAGTGACTCTGCTTCTCTCATTTTCACAGGACCTATCACTTTAAGGGTTTATTAAGATATTTTCCTACAGAGGAAATCTTCTATGCGTCTTGCTTTGAGAAGTCAAGTATTTGATTAAAAAAAAAAAGTTCTGTATTTAAATTCAGGGATTAGTATCCATGTATTAGTATAATCATCCAGCTGGTGATTAGTATCCATGCTTTCTCATGTGATATGAAATTGGAAATTAGTTATGGAAATAGGGACTGGATTTCTATGCACACCAAAATATTTTCTTATAAAGAGGGTTTTTGAAATTTTTTAATGAAGAGGGGTTAAATGAAAAAAATGAGTCCTTTCCTATAGCTCCTTTTGTCATATTTTTGAAAAATATCTCCCACAATATAAATTTTTTTTATTAAGAGGTGTTTTTGTCCCTATGGGAAAAAAAATGAACTCACACAGTTTTAAGCAGCAGGTGAAATTCAATTTAATTCAAACAATAAATTTTTGTTGAACTGAATAATCATTAATTAATACAACTATTAATATTAATGAGAAAAAAGTAGTAAGTATAGCAATGCATAAATATGTATATAGTGCTTTATAGTTTATCAAGTACTTTCTTCACAATCCTAGAGCTGGAGATAGTGTAAAAATAATTACTCCATTTTCAGGCAAGTAAAATTATGAACAATGACACTTTAAGAAAACAAAGTTAGGAAAAAAAACTGGACGAGACCAAATACTGTACAGTATACACAGATGAGGTCTACATTAGAGATCGCACACTTTTTAGGGTAATGAGGAATAGAATGTCAAGATAGCACTGAAAGCTGAGACTGTATTATATGATCAGAAACATTCAAGGATGTTATTACTATCACAAAAGAAGCCAATCAAGAAGATACGTAAAACTACCAATCCATGTATCTCATGCCTCATCACTGCAGAGCTTTGTGAGAATTATTTACACATATATCTGATGATGATGAGAAAGAGACATTCTTTCACAAAAGATATTTTATAGTAGATAACATCTTCACAGTCACAGAAATTGATTGAAAGTTATAGAGAATACAATATGCTATTGTGTTTGTTAACTATTAAAAAAAGCTTTTGATTCACTAGAGCCATATTCAACTTTGAAAGTCTCTCTTCCAACAAAATGTTCCCAGTATATAGATCATTAAACATTCCTCGATAGATTCAACATCAGAGATAACTTTGTTTAACCAGCCCTTAACTGTTAATTGCAAACAAAGCATAAAACACATCTGACTATTGTGGAAGATGCCCAAGGTAGACTCTAAGTGGAATAGTGAGTCAGTGGGGGAGGTCTTTCAGATGCTCCAGTTTGTGGTTGGCATTATGTTTACAGCAACAACAGAAATATCACAAAGTCTCCTAAATGGGATCCATAACCACAGAAAAGAATTTGGCTGAACAATTCATATAAGAAAAATGAAATGAGAGGACTTGGAGGTCACATGACCAAAAAGACTAGAGTAATGGAAAAATTTTGATGTTCAAACACAGAAGGGAAGGGAAAGATAAAAACGGTAAACATTAATGAACAACAATAAAGAACTAAACAAAGATAAATGTATCACTTTGGGAAGTGCCAGTGTGGAATTTTAAGGAAATCTGAATCAAGTATAAGCCTATGTGTTTGTGCCTTTTAGAGTACACTTGTATCTGTACAAGTCAGGGTTCGAAACTAAAGTGAAAACTTAGGCTCCAGTAAAAATGACAGTTTTTTCCTCAGAAATCAAACAAATTAAAACTGTACAAAAGGTGAATTAAAAAAAGAAAAATGAGAACTAACTTGTAAAAAGAGCCATTCCTCATCTGGAAAATGGTCAAAGGATGTGAGTAAGCAGTTTTTAGAGAAAGAAATCGAAGCTATCAATAGCCATACTTTTAAAAAATGCTCCAAATCACTAATAATTAGAGAACTACAAATTAAAACAACTCTGAGGTATACCGTGTCATATTTGTTGGATTGGCAAAAATTACAAAAAAGGAAAATGATAGATGCTGAAGAGACTTTGGAAAAAAAGGTATACTAATACACTATTGGTGGAGCTGTGACAAGTCCAACCATTGTGGAAAGCATTTTGGAACTATAAACAGAAAGCTATTAATAGCTATAGCTATTAAGCTATAGCAATAACACTCCTAAGTCTATGCTCCAAAGAGATCAAAGAAAGAAGAAAAGGATCTAAATGTACAAAAATATTTATAGATGCTCTTTGTTTAATGGCAAAGAAGGAGGAACTTAGGGGATGCCCATCAACTGGGCAATAGCTGAAAAAGTTATGGTATATGAGTGTTATGGAACACTGTTGTGCTGTAAGAAATGATGGCAAAGATGGTTTCCAAAAAATATTGAGAAGACTTATGTGAACTGATGCAAAGTGAAGTGAAAAGAACCAGGAGAACAATAACAGTAATATTGTAAAAATAATCAACTTTGAAAGACTTATTAACTCTGATCAATACAATGACCAACCACAATTCCAAAGGATTCATGATAAAATATGCTATTCACCTGCAGATAGAGAATTGGTTGATTCAGAGTAAAAACTGAAATATATTTTTTATTTTCTTTCTTATTTGGACATGGCAAATGTGAGAATCTTTTTTGCATGACTATAAGTATGTAGAATGTTTTTTTTCTTTCCTTATCAATGGACAGGAGAGGGGAAAGAGAAGAGGAAATTTGAATTTTAAACAAAATCAAATTAAATTGATTTTTTTTTAGTTTTAAAGAAAAAAACAAAAGATCAATAAAAATTGATTTTTAAAAAGAACTACCTTGTGTTTTTTTTTTTTTGAGGAAATCCTATAGAGGAGTTTATAAGGAGAATTAAATAACAAGTTTGAGAGAACCTGACTTTCCTGTGATTACTGAAAAGATGGAAATATTAAGATGTTTAACAGACTTTATTAACTGAAATGAGTTGAGTCACTTGGGACTGAGCATATGGACAAGTGAAAAAGAATCATTTATTCATATACGGAGGATTTGAGGAGACTTGTGTTTTGATACTGTTTATAGAAATGTCTTATTATTTATTCCACTTGTTGATAAATCTCTCTATTAAAAAAATAATATAACAAATATTTACTGAATTAAATGCTTGTAGCAATGCCAGGAGCTATAGAGAGTATAAGATGAATAGTAGCAATAAGGGTAACACTTATTTTATATATTTAGTTTTCCAGTCCCATTGTCCCTGTCTAATTTGGTAGACCTGCTCTGGTACCCCAAAAAAAGGTAACACAAATTGTAGGGTGTTTATACCTACAGCTAAGAACAGAATCTGGAAGACAACTATACAATTCCCTTTAGGATTTGCCTCCAGCCTTCCTTTAGTGATACAAATAGCACAACACTTTAAATCAAAGACCAATATATTTTATGACAAAACCACAGGATTCAAAGGGGCTCTTTAGAGGTCATGTATTCTATTATTCATCTTCAGGCAGAACAATACTTAAAATACCCCATAGAGACTGTAATCTTCCAGAGTTCTACCTCCACAGCTTCCCTCAGAAACCAACTTTAATAGCGTAATGTTCTCTACCCAAATCACTTTATCCTAAGCTTAGAACCATTTCTTTTTGTCTTGTCATCAATAAAAGAAAAATAGCTACTTATTCTCCTTTATGGTAATTAACCTGAATACAATACACAGTTACACAAATGTAGCTTATACATTTAATGGATGACTCAAGATCATTTGGGCTTGTTCCTGACACCCAGAAGACTTTCAGATCCTTTTTCTCACTGCCTTCCGTTAGTACATGCAAAGGGAATTCAGAACAATTTTAATTATATCTGAAGAAAAAGATAATTAGCAGGATTACAGTTACAAAAAGAAATCACTCTAAATGTACACCCAAGTCAAATACAGTAATGCCCCCATTTATAGGCATAAGAAAATGACTATAATATTTAAAAAATATATCAGGTTTTTTTTTAAGGACAGCCATTTGTCAAGACAATTTAGCATACTGAGTATATAGTAGTTCTTGCCAATTCTTTATTATATCAATAAAGCAAATTATGCATATTGTCCTTTGGAGAGTCACACAGTATTTTATATCACATTAAGACAATGGCATAGTAGATAAGGGTATTAGAAGTGGAGAAGAGCATCAAATCTTGCCTCTAATATTGTAGCTGTAGATTCATGGAGAAAATGTTTAACCTTTCAGTGTCTCAAGACATCCTCTAAAATCCTAAGTTGGAGAGTTGCTGATATGAATTAGTGAAGTAAATTTCCATACTGTAAGTGTCCTACACCAATGAAGTCACAGATGCAGACCCTCCCCCATATATACAATATAAACAACTTGAATTTATAGTCAAATGCATAATATTAACAGGTAAAGAATAACTGCAACTTTTACCCCATGAAATACCATGCCAGGGTAGCTAGGTAGCACAGTGAATAGGTCACTGGCCCTGGAGTCATGAGGACCTGAGTTCAAATTCCGCCTCAGACACTTAATACAAAAAACTAGATGTGTGACCTTGAGCAAGTCACTTAACCCCAATTGCCCTATCTTCCCCCTCCAAAAAAAAAAAGCAAAAAAAAATTCTTTGGGGGCAGCTAGGTAGAGCAGTGAATAGAGCACTAGCCATAGAGTCAGGAGGACCTGAGTTCAAATATGGCATCAGACACTGAACACTTACTAGCCGTGTGACTTTGGGCAAGTCAACCCCAATCACCCTGCCTTCCTATCCCCCCAAAGCAAAAAAAACCAAAAAACAAAAAAAAAGAAATATTTTTCCTAAAATTTTATATGGCGTATGTGTATTTGTGAAGTACGTGTACCTCAACTTACATCTTATATTTGGGAAAAAATAGTGATGTCCCCATTAATTTGGTGGTCAGATTCTGGCAAACTCAATTTTCCAAAACACAGTGCCAAATTGGAAGCAAATGAAGAAGGCCTCATGATTGTTACAAAGCCCCCAAACCAGTTATAAAATTAATTCCTTAAGTTCCCATTCAAAATTTTCCTATCCCCTACATATAATTTTAATAAACCTGATTATGTGTTTGCCCACTTATAGCAGAAAACAGAATAATAAACCAGAAAGTGTCAAACAATTGTTGTTAAAGGAAATTCCTGAAAAGTACACATATATTACTTGACAGCCCCAAAGCAAATATCTATAATGATAATCCTGAAACATCAAGAATATTTATTTAGAAAGGGAGAATGATGCAGTGGACCTCAGACTTAGGAAGACCTGAAATTAGGGCCTGTCACTCCTATAGACTAACTGTGTGAACCTGGTAAAGTCAGCTGATTCAGACAATTCCCTAAGACTATAAACTGCAGGACAGGTACTAATCTGCTTTGGAAGAGAGAATAATTTCACCTGAAGTTTCTATCTACATCAGTGAAATCACAGATCTGAACCAAACAAAACTCAAGAATGGGTCTATCCCAAACAATGAAAGTAAAAAACTTAGTGCATTAAGTTTCAATTATTTAGAAAACAAACTTATGTAGAAATACATAATTTCCAGTGTTCATGGATAAATGAGAAACTACTATAAAATTACTTGGCAATTGTCCAGTTTTCCTGGTTACAAAGATACAGAAGAATGAAATGTGGAATTTTACTCTCCCTTCTTCCTTAATAAAATACTGAGCGCGAACACACACACATACACACACACACACACACACACACACACACACACATACACACACACACACACACAATTATGTAAACATTTTGAGTCTACTTATTAAGTGGGTTAGAAGGAGCTAAATCTTTTCCTGTTTTCAGGAAAATTGGTATCTGCCCCCACAATCTTCATGGAGCCAGTCTCCCAAAGAAATACACGACTGGATTTTCCATCAACAGATGGGTGGGTGGCATTTTTAGATACTTAAAAACATTAAGTTGTTGTGTATACTGCATCTCTTTAATGGAATAATAAGATTATAGGGATGCCTAAGGGCCTCATGGCCATGCAGAAGGCAAACTAAATATAGTGGTGATTTTAACAACATCTTGAGAGACAGGAGGTCAATTTCTACAAACTATTCTTTTTCCAACTTTGTACTCCCTCTGAAGTAGCCTTTCTCTGCCTCTATGTCTCTTATCTACAAAGATCAAAAGAGTGGAATTAAGAGAATAGAGTTACAAAATCATATAATTTGTAAATGGAAATGGATGTCAGCTATCATCTAGTCCAATCCATACACAGGGAATAATGACCTGATAATCATTCAATGGTCATCCAATCTCCATTTGAAGACTGTCAAGGAGGGAGGTCCATGACCTATCAAAGCACCCCAAACAATTTTTTGACAGATCTAATTGTTAGGAAATTTTTCTTTACATCAAACCAAAACATGCCTCTTTGCAATTCCTCCTGGTTATATACGCTGACTAACCAGAAAATGTTTTCTCATAATACAGATCAGTACTAAATCAAATCAGAGGTATTTACTGGTCAAATTGTGTCCCTCAAATGCTCCAAATACCTACAGCAAAAGCCCAGTGGACGTAATTAGCCAAGGTATTAGTCCTATACTCAATACTTGTGTGATAAGGGAGCTCCATTCTATTTCCTCCAGATACTACCAGGATGACTTTGATATGATTTGCAAAGTATTTTGAGTGATATAAAGGGTTCTTAAAATGTTTTGTGTCATGCTTCCCTTCAGCAGCCTAGTGATGTCTATGGACCTCTTCTCAGAATAATATTTTTAAATGCTTGAAATTAAATACCTAGGGTTACAAAAGGAAATCAATTAAAATTTTTTCATAAAACCAAGTTTATAAACCCTAGGTAAAAAAGTAAAAACAAAAACAAAAAAAAACCAGAAACCTCCTGCTACATAATTAAAGGAACAAATCTATCATAACACACTTGTAGCAAGTACTTTGCACAATTCTTTTGTATGTGAAAATTTAAATTTGAATTCAGGTTTTAACTACATAATAAAATAGACAACTGGGACATTTGAATAGGTAGGACAAAGATAAAATTATTACCTCATCAAAGTTGTACAGACTATGAAATAAATTTAGTAAGTAACATTCCCCACCACTCTCTTCCATTTTCTCTCATTAAGGAACAATAAAAGATACCTGATTAAAAATTCATCAAACCAAAAATAAAATGTATAGTTAAAATATCCCCTTTCCTACAAATGTTATTTATTGAGGGAAATTTTTTAAAACAGGAAGAGAGGGTGGGAATGATTTTTAAAACCCTGTTTATTTGTTATACATTTATGAAAAAAGCATATGTAACATATCACATCATTTCTGCTCATCATTCAAGAAAATACTAACTTTCAACCAGCAAGTAGCAAAATAATCACAATGTGCTAGACTTCAGGTTGCATCAGTACACCCTCAAATATCCTTAAACATACACAGTAGTCATAGCCTCTTTCCACAATTAAAAAGTTGTGAGGAAGAATCACAAATTAATATAACTTACTTTGGTTCTCCTATCTTAATGCCAGGATGTTGTGTGTAGGCATGTGAATGGGTACTTGGAGCAGATTTAAATGCCATTGGACAGATAGGACACTTGTAGAAAACCTCACAATGAGAACCTTGAATGTGAGACTTCAGGGCTGCTACATCAGAGTACACAACATTGCAATGTACACATCTGTTTAAAAAAAAAAAAAGAAACATTAGTACAAGGTAGTTAATTCCAGATAAAAATAAAGTCATCGAATCATTTTTAAAAATTCAAATGATATATTTATCTTTTTAGATTTCTAGAGACTCTCCATTAGTTCATTTTGGTTTTTTCTCCACAGTATAACTTTTTTAAGATTGAGGAATAACAAAGGAATTAGCAATAATATTCAAATGGTTCATGTCTCACACAGCTCTTAATTTTTCAGGGGCAAAGATCCAGACTAAGGTGATACTAGGGGATAGATCTATTAGTTTGAGACACAGAGGCAGGCTGGCATACTGAACAGAACCCCAAATAGGAACTGGATTTGAATCCTGGCTTTGTGAATTCCTAACTGTGCAATTTGTCACCTAGTCTCTCTAGGTCTCAGTTTCCTGACTTCTAAAATGAGTAGGTTGGAATATATAGCCTCTAAAGTACCAATTTTATGATTTGTTAAGAGCATTGCTGTGCTCATGGTGATTCTGATTGTTGGAGAATCACCCCACAGTGTGGGTCAGGTTCTGTGATCTTGGGTTTCTTTTCTATCCCTACAGTCAAATGGGGAATGGGGGGGGGTAACCTACATGCTACTACAAGGTGGCCTGAGAGACCACACCAATCAAGGTCAACTAACATCAATAACATGGCTGGTGGGGACTTTCTCTATTTGCTTTCCAGACATATGTTGGCTATTAATATGTCAAATTATTTGTTCCACAGGTACAGAAAGCTGTTAAGTAAAGTTAACCTTTCACTATATTACCATCTGGCTTTTATTTACAGAGAAATATTTTCATCATACTGGTCCAATTTAATGGCAAACATTTTAAATGGCAGCACTAACTATAACCATGGAAAAAAATCCATATTCTTGGACAAAAAAATTACTTCTCCACCTCCATGACATTATTCTTCACACATTATCTCTCTTATACTTGGCCATCTGTGTCTGTTTTTCCTTCAGGATCATTTCTCTAATTGCTAAAATTTATTCGAATCCCTATTACATTCTGCAAATTTTGTCTTTACCTCCACTCCCCTTTGATACCTTCATTCAAGATAACTCCATCCTTATGCTCATTATGGCCTTTATTTGACTTGAAGTCTTTCTTTTCTAAGCTTTCAAGGTAGCACACATCAGGCACTTTGTGGAGTCATTTTTATCCTGTTAGCGCACATCATATAAAATTTCTCCTACTTAATTTATAATTCTTATGCTACAGGAGTAGTATTATATGAAGAGCATTATTGGTAAGCATAAATCTTGTTAATATCATCATATCCATTATTAATACTAAAGCCTTACCCACATGAACTAGTCTTTAAGGTGGAAAAGTGATACATGCAAACTCAAATCCTTCTGGATTGTGAAGGACTAGTATTAAATTAAAGAGAGAACCATTATAGTACAACGGAAAGAGCACTAAATGGATAGATACAGTAAAGAGACCTGGGACCCTCCAAGTCTGCCATCACTTCATCATAACGACCTTGAGGGATTCACTACCCTCCCCTTCTCCCTCCCCTCCCCCACAGGTCTCAGTTTCCTCTCTTTCCTAGCTGGACCAAAGAATTTCTAAGATTCTTCCCAACTCTAATATTTTATAAATGTTGTGAATTCAGTGATTCCAAGATCAAGCCAATCCCACTATTATTCATGAGTTTTAAGTAATACAATGATTTGCTTCACAGTATAATGAAATACTTTGTTGTGTGTCCAAGTTCTTTTCCTGAAGGCATGCAGTACATGACATTCTCAGAGGAAAAATGTCAAGAATCACTAGAAAAGAGATCTTGGCCAAAGTCACATGCACTCTGAGGCTCACTCAAGGCATAAACCAAAGACTTTTTAGCATTTTTTTCTTTAAGAAGAAACCCAGAAGTATGAGAATAAGTTCTCCATGTCTTTGCTCTGAGTCTTTCTGAATCTTGACAGAAGTGAATTATAATAACTGGTCTTTACTTGATTGTATGCCACCAGGAGGGGAGGGGGGTAGAGGAGAGGGAGGGGGGAAAATTTGAAATTCAAGGGAATGTGGAACTGAATCTTATAAACTAAGAGCAAACAAACAAATTAATAAAGACAAAAAAATAAAATAATTGCCCTTGTGGAAAATCTCCATTATCATCCAATCAATACACTAAACTGGAAAAGGCAGAGATTTAAAACAAAGAAGTAGATGACTAGGATAAAAACTGCAAAATTCAAGGTAGGTCCATCTGTTGAAAGGCAATGTGACCTAGTGGAAAGAATGCTGGACTTGGAATCAAGGGACCCAGTTTCAAACCTCCTCTCAGATCTCTATTAAACTGTGTGACAATGGGCAGGCACACAGAATCTCACTTTCTTCATTTGTAAAATGGGTATAATAATACTTCTATATCCTGTCATGTGTGATTGCAAAAAGTAAAGCACTTTTAAAACCTAAAGGAGCTACGTAAATGTGACTTGGTATTCATTTTTAGACATGCTTGGT
Source organism: Gymnobelideus leadbeateri (assembly GCA_011680675.1). Taxonomy (NCBI): domain Eukaryota; kingdom Metazoa; phylum Chordata; class Mammalia; order Diprotodontia; family Petauridae; genus Gymnobelideus; species Gymnobelideus leadbeateri. Next base: position 568,611 of record WOXC01010182.1, read on the forward strand.
GGCCATGCCAGGAGACAACATACAAATAACAACTGACATTGATGAACAATGAAGAGGTTAATAAAAGTAATGTGAAGTTAGGTAAAATACAAAAATAAAGGGAGCTCTCTAGTGAGACAGAATAATTTTCTGCTCTAAGGTAAAAAAAAAAGAAACTCCCATTCACAACTAAAAAAGTCATCTTTAGAAAACAAAGGGGAGTCCCGTATTGGACAAACAGGAATCTGTAGGGGAAGCACAATTCTCTGAAATGAGCTAGGACAGAGGTTAGTCCTCAAAAAAAAAAAAGAGGAGGTCTGGGAGTCAAAGTATCTTTAATATCAAAATCGATATTTCTTTGGAATATTTTAGGATCCTTAGAATCTAAATTACATAGAGCATATAAGGAAACAACCACAACAGTGGTAGTACAAGAAAGTAAAGTCATGAATAAGGACTTAGGGGAAAGGTGCTGTGGCATTGTTAGTGAGATGACCAAGGCAAAATTTGTGAGTACAGATGAAAGAAAAGGAAACTTTGGGTTTCTGAAGCTAGAGGCAAGGGGGGGTAATCACCAAATTCTTTTCCATCCATGAATCACCTCATGAATCTCAAGTTGCACTGTGTCAGGTACCATCAGGGCAAAATTAGGGCATATGTTTAAAGGGTACAAAGATACAGTCATTCCATTGAAGACAGTTTCTGTGTAAAGAAAAAGCCACCAGAAGCAAATCTAGTGTAACAAATGGGTGGGATCTTCAGGCACCTAGCTGACCAAAGCAAGTGATCCAGAGGTCACTCTCTATTAGCAAACACATTATGGAATGGGAGAACTGGGAGGAAATAGTCTTTATCATGGAATCAAATTATTAGTCACCATTAACCACCACCATACAAGCAATGTTGAAAATTATTAGTTGCATTGCTTGGGGTGGGGCTTGGAAGTGTGGAGAGAGTGTATCTATGCCTTAGTTAACAGAAAGGCATTTCCATAAATATTTAGGCAAGAGATTTAGGTATGAAAGGCCACAACTTGAAAATTCTGTGATTAAAGAGGAGTGTTTTTCTTTCCTTTATAAAAGGCACAATGGAGTAGTTGAGCTAGCTCAGAAGAAAACTTACAAGAGTCAACTATTAAATTTTCAGGGTGAGCTTACAACTTGAAAATCAGCAAACTACAAATAAGGGTTTGACTTATTGTTATATTTGATTGCTTAGGCTTAAGAGAGTGATGAAGAAAATGTTAATTAAACTTAAAAATGTATCATGCTTATTTTTTTAAGAGCCAATTTTTAACATTTACCAGCATACTCTATCTATAAACTATATTATAGAGAAGACGTGCATATCCCTCCCTATAGGTCCACAGCCTCAGGCCAAGACAAAAATTTGCAGTTTAAAAAGATTTTTGCTAAAAATTATAATGTAAAATAATGGTCTTTTTTGAGTAACCTGAAAAAAGTAAATGGGGTTACAATTTTGTGAAAGAGTCAAGGACAGAGTTTATGAGATAATTTATTTCTTTCAGTATACTCACAGGGATAATTTTGAGAATTAGAAAAATAATTAGGTATAGTTAAAAACAGTTAATTCCACTTTTCCTTCAGAATTCATTTAAATATTTTCTACTTCCATCATGCTCCAGACATAGCAATATTTCAGTTACTATTTAAACAATATATACCACTGGCAAAATTTAGTACCTGTTAAAATCTATGGGAATTCAGGGGAAAATATGGTCATTCAATGAAATAGAGGACTTTCAAGCATTCTTGATGAAAAACCAGAGCTGAACAGAAAATCTGACTTTCAAATACAGGAAGCAAGAGAAGCATGAGAAGGTAAACAGGAAAAAGAAATCATAAGGAACTTGTTAAAGTTGAACTATTTACATTCCTACATGGAAAAATGACAACTATAACTCATGAGACTTTTCTCAGCATGAGGATAATTGAAGGGAATATATATGTATGCATACATATATATGTATAGGAGGGTGTATGTGTGTATAAATACATATGTGAGTGTGTGTGTATGTGTGTACATATGTACATAGACAGAGGGAACAGGATGAGTTGAATAGGAAGGGATGATATCTAAGAAATAAAATTAAGAGGTGAGAGAAGAATATATTGGGAGAAGGAAGGGAGAGATGGAATAGGGTAAATTATCTCATATAAAAGAGGCAAGAGAAAACTGTTACAATGGAGGGGAAGAGCAGGAAGGTGAAAGGGAATGGGTCAACCTTACTCTCACTGAATTTGACTTAAGGAAGGAATAACATACATACTCAATTGGGTATCTTACTCTACAGAAAGGGGGGGAAGGGGATAAGAGGGGCATGACAGAAGGGATAGCAGATTATGGGAGAGGGTAGTTAGAAGCAAACACTTTTGAAAAGGGACAGGGTCAAAGTAGAAAACAGAATAAGTGGGGGCAGGATAGAATGGAGGGCAATATAGTTAAGTCTTTCACAGTATAACTACTAGGGAAATGTTTTGTGTAACTACATATGTACAACCTATATTGAATTGCTTGTCTTCCCATTGCAGGTGGGTGAGGAGGAAAGAAGGGAAAGAATCTGTAAATCAAAGTTTTAAAAACAAATGTTAAAAAAAAATTTTTTTTAACATGCAACTGGGAAATAAGACATATAGGCCCTGGGGTATAGAAATCCATCTTGCCCTACTAGAAAGTTAGGGGCAGATGGGGGAGGACATAAAAGAGAACAGACTGGGGGAAGGGGAATTCAGTAGGCTCACTATCTTGGGGTAATGAGCAGGGGAAAGATGGGGAGAAAATTTGTAACTCAAAATCTTGTGGAAATGAATATTGAAAACTTAAAATAAATAAATTGGAAAAAATCTATGGGTAAATGTTTAAAGTTGATTTCTACTAGAAAATAATAAATGTATTAATCATTAAAAGTATGACATTGGGGCAGCTAGGTAGCTCAGTGAATAAGAGTGCTGGCCCTAGAGTCGGGATGACCTGGGATCAGATCCAGCCTCAGAGAATGAGCACCCACACATAAATAATGACTGGCCATGTAACCTTGAGCAAGTTACTTAACCCCAGTTGCTTTAAAAAAAAAAGTATATGACATTGGGGCGGCTAGCTGGAACAGTGAATGGAGGAGGACCCAAGTTCAAATCCGGCCTCAGACACTTAATACAAAAAAAAAAAAACACAAAAAACCCTAGCCATGTGACCTTGGGCAAGTCATTTAACCCCAACTTCCCTCCAAAAAGCAAAAAAAGAAAAAAAGTATATGACATTGGGGCAGCTAGGTGGCGCAGTGAATAGAGCACCGGCCCTGGAATCAGGAGGACCTGAGTTCAAATCTGACCTCAGACATTTAACACAAAAACTAGCCATGTGACCCTGGGCAAGTCACTTAACCCCAATTGCCCTCCCCCCAAAAAAGGCGAGAAAAAAAAAAGTATATGACATTGGAGTGGCTAAGTGGTACAATGAACAGAGCACTGGCCCTGGAGTCAGGAGGACCTAAGTTCAAATCTGGCCTCAGACACTTTACACTTAACTAGCCATGTGACCTTGGGCAAGTCACTTAACACCAATTGCCCTGCCTTCCCCCTCCAAAGAGCAAAAAAAAAAAAAAAAAGAAAGTATATGACAACTGTCAAAAGAAGTGTTTTATTTTTATTTGTTTAAAATATATTTAACATAATAATTAAAGCTACCTTAGATTTATATCTTTCTTTATAACAACCCAATGGTTTTCATAGCAATTATTTCATTTTTATCCTAGTAATACTGTTATGGAATTAAGATAGCACCACCCCTATTTCATGGGTTGGGGCATCATGTGACTTGTCTATGTTGATGGCAAAGCCAGAACTAAAAAACCCAGGTCTCCTGATTTCTAGCCCAGGGCTCTTTCCACAAGATACTGAATGAAATAAAACAACATATCAGACTTTTGTAGAAGAAGGTGAGGCTAAAGTAAAGTAAGGACTACAGTATAAATGTGGGACAAACCTCATAGTTTCATATATTAGGAAAAGGCTACTGTAGATTAAGAATTCAACTATGGGCAAAACTGAGCTCCCACAAAATTATCCCATCATTGGTACAACTTAATTTTAGAGCATTTAAGTAACAAATCTTATAATAATAAAACCATCTTCTAGTGTAACACTTTGAATACAAGAGTACCACACATAACACAATACTTATTTTATGTTTGATATAAAATACAGTAATACCTCTATTAACAAGGAGCATGTATTCTATAATAAGCTTTGTTCTCAGAAATGCTGTTGCCAGAGGCAGATTCTAAGCAGCATACATCCAAAAATAAAGGAATTAGTTTGTAAATATCAAATGCTAATTAAATGTGTCAGAAAACAAACTGTGCGTCGGGGCACTGTGGAACACAGGAATTAAGGTTAGGGGCTTGGGGAGGTAAGCTGCGCTCTATTCATAGGATGAGAGAACAGGGAGAGATCCAGAAGGGATCTGTCCAGTACAGCAGACCCTAAGGCTCCAGTCTTTAAGAGAGACTGGTGGTGACAGTTCAAACACCAGATCTTTTCCTATAGTGAAAGAAGACACTATACGATTTCAGTGAAGTCAAAGAGTCTATATAAACATGAAAAAAGAAGAACATAGGAAGGATACAGAAGAAAAGCTTCACCAGCTTCACAAGATTGTCAAGTATCAGTTCCATTTGTCTCTGGCTATACACCATGCAGAAGTTGTGTGATGAACTTTAGTTTAGTTTGTTTGCTGGTTTTTGCACAGCTCTACATAATGCACTGAGGTCCAAGGTGTACACCAGAGCTGCTCAGTATATATATGTGGTTTTCTTGTTTTGTCATTATTATTTTACAGAAAGCTTAAAACCAAGAAACCTGGTTCCTGGAGGACTCGTTAATTGAGGTATCACTGTATACTAATGTTAAAATTTAATTCAATTCAACCAACCTTTATTAAGCACCTATTATGTACAAGGCACTGTGTGCATGGACCACTCAAAATAAGATCTAATAACAAACAAATAAACATTACTTGCACACAAGCAAATGACATACTGACCGAAAACCAACTCTCCGAGTATAGTGCAGACAGTTCTTGGTGACATGGGTCTGGAAGTGGACCGATCTGCAGATGGCCCCACACTCAGGGCACGTGTATGGAGATTTGTGCTGATGGATTCTCTGGTGTGAGGCATAGCTGCACTGGTTAGGAAGCAGCATCTGGCAGATGTTGCATGTCTTCTAAATAAACCAAAAGGGGAAAAAAAGTTTGGTCCCACTATGTATTTTCTAATCTGCAAAGAACTTGTTAAACCTCACAAAAAAAGAACAACCCATCTCTCATTTTAAATATTATTATTATTACTGAGACTAAGCCCAAGGAAAAATGCAAACTAAAGAATTAAAAATTAAATATGTCACTCCATAACTCGTGAAATGCAAAGACATAAAATGTATTAAAGCCAAACCAAAAGTGGGAGCTAAAGAATACTACTAGTTTTATATAGCTTTTCTAATTTTGTTAGTTTGTGGCAATTACTTAATGCTACCTAAATGCAACAGTTTGCACTTAACTTTGTCTTGTAACAGCAAGGAAAAAGCATTTTACTTACAACTAAAGGTTAGAGACTAAATTTTACTAATGGTCAAAAAATTAAAAATCATGCTTAATTTTTTAATGCAGACTTGTACCTTGGCAGTAGTCATAATCCTAACCAACTTTTTCCTTCAAAATACTAATAAATTTTTGGCTAATCCATTCTCTGATTTCTGTCATTTCAGTAACAAGAAATCCGAAATAGAGGAATGCAAAAGAGTACCTACACTAATTAGCTGTTCTTTTTTCTGCACCTTAATTGGTCTTTAAACTGATAAACAGACCCTTTTACCTTATAAGTGATTAAGATTGCTAATATCAAGGTCAAAGATTAAATTCTATAGAAGAGCTTTAAATTACAAGACTGTTTACATATAAAATAAGAATATGAATCAGTATGACATTGTCTTTAATTTTAAAACCTATTTAAAGCCAAAACATATGAATCCAGGACTCTCCCTTCCTGAAAGATACGAAATACATTTTGTATACAGGACCACAGATTTAGAGCCAGAAAGGATGTCAGAGGTCATGTGGTACACACCTTCCCCTAATCTGACAGATGAGTAAAGTAAGGCTCAGGGAAGTTAAATGATTTGCTAGACAAAAATTGAACCCAGGTGTTCCTGACACTGTTCAGTACTCTTAACAGCTGTACCGCATTGCCTCCTATATTCAAAGTTGAGGCTTTCTATAAAACCTAACACATCTTGATAAATGTGTCACCTTTTAGTCTAAGGTCTCAAATGTGGATTTTTACATTCATTTTATTCACATGTCAAAGAATTTGGAAGTGAAAAGTGTTTTCCATCATTAGTCAACTTTTGGCTTTTAATCAAGTTGGTTATTTAAATTTTAAATTTAACATAATCATAAAACTTTGTAGACTAAAAATAATATGCAAATGAATTTTATATTGATTTCTCCAGTAAAAGGCAGCACAGTTTGGTGACTAGAGAGGTGTACTCAAATAAGATGTAAAGTTCAAGTTCCAACCCTTAAATACATATTATCTGGGTGACATGTGACTCTGGGCAAGTCATTTAATCTTTCAATGTTCTAGGAAACTTCTCTAAGACTATAATTTGTGTTGAAGGCCTGCATTGCTAGAGGGAGTTTTCTATACTAATAAAATTATAGGTTCAGTCACTTTCTTTTTGGTCTTAATATTTTTAAAGCCATACTTTAAATTCATTAAATAATAATTATCATCAAAGAAACACAGAGCTTGTGAGGATCTTAGAAATCCATTTAATTCAATCCCATCATTTTAAAGATGAGTGATTTGATCAGTCACAAAGTGACAAAAAACCGACTATAATCCAGGGCTCCCAATTCTCATTACACTCTCCTTCCTACCACAAAGCAAGAATGTTCTAAATAGTTTTCAATGGCAATCTCCTATCTATGTAAACACAAATAAACATACATGCAAATTCATTTATCAGGATCCTCTCTATAATTTCGCTTTTAAAATAATCATTTGTTTCTTTGAAATAAAATCTTCTGCCATCATTGTAGATTGGTTCAGGGCCTGGTACTGAATGACAATTATTGAATTTCTACAGTATGTTAATAGTTTCTTTAATTGTCATAGGTTGAGACTGTCAATATTTTCACATGTTAATCTCTAGAAGCAAAGCACAGGACTTATTTAAGCTAACAAAGGTGTTATGCTTTGCCATATAGAATCACAAATCAAATTTGATAATGGTTTTCCCTCTTGCAAACCTGAGTAACATAAATATAATTGTGAGACTGTTAGTTGATAGGAAGGTTTTGCTATTTTTAACAATGAATATTATTGACTAGTGCCAAAGTCATTCTTTTGATGTCAGACAATTTTTAAAAATGTACTTTTCTTTCTGAAATAGTAAGAATCTTTACACATAGAGTTCTCTACTAAAAAAAAATGTGGGAAATATTTTTACAATCTGGATATGCATTTTGTGTTCATTAAAGTCATTCAGATACCACAAGCCTACAAGGCAGAAAGAAATGAGAGTTCTCACCAGAATCAAGGTCTACTTATAATGTACTGGGGGCAAAAGTAACTATTGAAAAGCTGACTTGAAAAAGAAAGATTGGGGGCGGCTAGGTGGCGCAGTGAGTAGAGCGTCGGCCCTGGAGTCAGAAGGACCCGAGTTCGGATCCGACCTCAGACACTTAACGCACACACAAACAAAAAAAACCTAGCCGTGTGACCTTGGGCAAGTTACTTAACCCCAACTGCCCTCCAAAAAGCAAAAAAAAAAAAAAAAAAAAGAAGAAAAAGAAAGATTGGCTCTTATATTCCTCCTCACCAAAGACTCATATTTATAACTGCTTCTAGATGCTTTGAACTCTATTTTCTCCTTTTTATTATACCCCTTCCGTCCTCAGTAGGAGTATGACAGTAACAGGACAATAACATTGATTAATCCCCAAACTGAAAATAATTCGACCACTCTTAAATCTGGGGCATCTTGTGGGATATTTAAAATTATTTATTTCTACATATATACATATAGACCACATTTACTCACATATTTCTCCTCTTGAAGCACTTTCTGTTTTTTCCACCATCATTCTGAGGAAAATGATTTAAGCTTTCTCCTTTATTCCCTATACCACATCTCTGTACTCCCAAAGCTGCTTTTAGCACAATAGTTGTCCTAAATCCCTAAAGGCCTGAATAAACTAAGAATTTTTAACAACTCCTCACTTTCAGCACATAGAAAATCAATTCTTGCGCTGACTAGAGAGTGACCTATGACCTTAAAAAAATGATCACTATATTTCAATGGATTTGGTTTCCTTTCTAACACTATATTTCATGCATTAAAAAACATTATTCTGCTAAGGGATCCATAGATTTCACCAGACTGAAAGGCATCCATGACACAAAAATTATTTAAAACTGCTGAACTCATGGCTTAATATGAACTGTCACTCTTGTTTTGTGGGGGAAATAAATCTTTTACTGACATAACTTTCACAGAAAATGATGGTATGTTTTCCCAACAGCACTGAGAAGACCTATTCTGCTAATTTTGCTGATAAAAGCTGGAATTCATGACACTGTGTGGCATGTGTTTTAGTAGGGGTCTTCAAAGTTTACATGTTCTTCAGAGTACTATGAAATTTTGATTAACTCTGCTAATCCACCCATGATTCTCCTTGAAATGACTTTGGAATAACCATATTATTTTCATAATTTTGATTATTTGTGTAGATGGCTCAATATATTTTGGACTAATTGGGTATTGGTGAGTATAATCATAACAGTGAACAAAAAATGAAAATCGGTGGGGCGGCTAGGTGGCCCAATGAGAAAGAGCGCTGCCCCAGAGTTGGGAGGACCTGGGATCAGTCCCGGCCTCAGTACTTAGCACTCACACATAAATAACTAGTTGTGTAACCTTGAGCAAGTTACTTAACCCCAATTGCTTTTTTAAAAAATTTAATTTAATTTTAAAAAATAAAAATAAATTTAAAAAGAAAATTGGAAAAAAATCACTGCTAATTACTATTTATTAGGGGCAGATAGATATGGATTCAGGAAGACCAGAGTTCAAATTCTGCCTCAATCACTTACTTAGACAATGTGGACTAAGACCTTTAACCACTCAGCCTTAGTTTCTTCTATAAAATGGAAATAGCATCTAAATCACAGGGTTATTGTGAGAATGAAAAAATTAACATATGTAAAGCGCTCTGCAATTCTTAAAGTACTAGCAGCAGCAGCCTTACTGCACTTCTCAAACCTTCATTGCCTTGGCTATGCTGGGAACTTCTGGGGGCTACAGCTACACAGTTAATCAAGGGACATGACTGCTAGGTTTCACTGTCAGAAGGACATTACAATAATTCCATCCCTTTGACTTCCTTCTCCCAATCACACTTTAGCAACAAAATACTTTCCTGCTATGGTGGAAGAGAAATATGCAAGCAAATGTGGCACATCTTTCTTTCTGTTGAGAATTCCAAAACTGACCTTCCACAAGGCCTATGCTCAAAGTAGTAGACATTAGTTTGAATCAGTATTTTAATTAGGGATCTAAAGGTCACATAGACTCTGATAGTTTAATATTATGGCCCATATTTTTAGTAAATTGGTTCTGTTTCCTAACTGGTCAGGCGATCTACCATGTTATGTCTGATTTTTAACAGATTTAGATCCTATTTTCTTTCCTGACTTTTTTTTCTAACTTCAAAATGAAAACACAAAGTATTTCATTTCATTTTCCTGCTGTATAATAAATGTTTAAATTTAAAATATTTATATATCATTTCAAAAGCAATTGTAAATTTTTAAAAGAAAATTCTATGGCTAAGAGAAATGCTTTTAGATTTTTGACTTATTTTGTCACAGGCTCAATTAAGAGCAAAAGCCTAAGTAGAACTCTGTTTAAAATTATCTTACCACATTTATTGAGCTTCAGAACCAATGCCACAATTTATCTTTTGCCATCTATGCATTAATAAGTAGCAATATAAAAGTGGAGAATCTGGAGTATTCTTTGATAACATAAGAAAACGGCAAAAATAAAACTTCTTATTCCAATAATAGAAACATATGGATTTTTTTTCATATTCCTTCCAAAGCATCTTTCTTTGCAGCACTACAAAAGAAAATCTAAATGTTATGCCACAGAAAAAGCCACAGACCAACCATATGAATTGTCTTTGAAATGATTAAGTAAAATAGTTTACAGTACTAACGTAACACTTAGAAATCCCCACCTCCACTCTTAGAGTGGCCCATTATTTGGCTACCCATAAAAGAGGTAGGAGTGAAACTCTGCTAGGTTTCAGGAAAAAAAAAAACAACAACTTTGTTATTGAAAATTCATTTAGTGGCTAGATGGTGATTATTTTTCACAAAGATTAAGGCCAGAAAGTGCCTTTTTTTATCCCCAAACCACCCTAACTTCACCATTTCAGTTTGATGACAACTATATACTGTCATTATGGGACTACAAAGAAGTAAAAGTTAGGGAGCAGAAAAGATGGAGACAGAAAATGAAATGACATTTCTTTGGTCTATTGTGTTTCTGACTCATATGACCCAAAGCCCAAATGATAATTGCATATTAAGTCCACCATGTTCAACTCCAAGGGGCAACTATACTTTTAAATTCTTCCAGATATGCATACTTTGGAAAATAAACAGTATCTCTTGGAAGTGTTTCTCATCTCCAGAATTTCTTGCCTAGTCTGAGAGATTCCCTGTGTTTTAAGCAGCAAAGAGTAAGACTTACCGTTTTTTTAGTTAACCTATCCTGATGAAGTAGACATATGAAGCTTCTGTTGTTAGCTTTCCTATTCTACATTTCAGTCATGTTACAATTACTTCTTATAAGTATTTTTAACAAAGGACATTTCATTAGGCCTAAATATCCTGGGGCTTTAAGAAAAAAAAATTTATTTGATGAAAGAAACATCAAATAAAGATAGATATAAAAAATGCTTTGAGATAAAAAGGTTCAAGGTCTCTTCTTTGACAAAAAAAAGACACTTTTACATTCACTCTCAAGAAGGCAGCCATCATCATGAAGTGATGAAAACAAACATGCAATTTCCCTCAGTTCCATGTACTACTAGAACCTTTCCAGATTTACCATCTTTGACAACAAAGTCAGCACTTAGAGCTTTCCCAAGAGGTTGGTTACTATTGTGAAGTAAAGTCTCCCTCACCTGACACTTTTACCTCAACCTGATTCATACTCCTGCCTTCTCCTAATCTGAGACTTGAGAGTCATAAGGGGTTTTGTGCAAAGGCTGAACGAGATAACCCACTTGATGCTTTATGAACCTGGTTAGCAGTTACACCCTCCCCCTAGTTCCAGAGCACAAAGAATATAGAACAGATTTTTTTCTTGTCCACATACATCAGCCCGCATTTGTGTTACTACAATCCATCTAAATCCATCTATTTCAACTCAGAAGCTACTGAATATCAAACCTAAAAAAGACCCAAAGGCATCATCCTCTAGTACAGCCTTCTCATTTTATAGATGAAGAAACTAAATTCCAAAATAGGGGAGAGGACTTGTCCAAGGTCACAGCCCTGGCAGTAGAACTCAGCTTCCCTCACACTACCAAATCTTTCCATCTATACTATGATAGCTTCTTTAAATGCCAGAATCAGAGATTTTTGGACCTAGAAGAGACTAGGAATTCACTATGCAAGTGTGCCTCAATCAAAAGGTTCAACGGAAATCTTTTAGTCATGCTTGATTTAGCCACAAGTCTAAAGACATTCTTAAATATCAGCTAATTTCCATTAAGTGTTAGCAAATTTGTAGACTGATTTTGTTGGCACTTCTATTCTAAAGTTGATCATTTACTTATTTAAGTGCAAGCTGCTGTTCTCATGAACTTTTAACCAAAATAATTTTTAAAACAAAAGCAATCAGGCTAGAATTATCATTCACAATTATAATTGTATTACATGTTGAGTTTCAATAAACTTTCAAAATGTCAAAAACCACTATTAAGGATAGTAGCCACCAGTTTAGTAAATTAGAGATTTAGGACAAAAATTACATATATGAACAATCTATTAATTCCCATTTTGGTGAAATGTTATGTGGTCTAATAGAAAGAGTATCAAATTATAAATTCGGAGTTATGGATTCTAGTCCCAGGTCGGAGACTAATTGAATTTGTCACCTTGAGTGTGTCAAAGCCTCTGGGGCTCCCTTAAACTTTTAAAATTCCTTAATTTCAGTATTATGATAAAGAATTCAACTTCTCCTGTAGCTAAATAGACTATTCTGTCTATGGGCCAGGGAAACAGAGTGTGAGCCTACAAACCTTAAACACAATTATTCTGAAGATTCAGAACACATAATCAGAAAATGGAATTAACAGCAGGAGGCAAGAGAATGAATCTTATTTTGCATTAATCTATATCTATCAACATTTTTATTAGAGAGATTAAGCAATGATATGCCAATGCATGTGAACATTAATTATTAAAGCTGACCTCAACTCCCTAGTACTACTTTGTAATTTAAGAAAAACAACAAAATGTATGTATAAAAATGTCTCCTTTCTATACACAGTACAGGTCAAAACCTAAAGACTACTTCTACTAATTTATTCTTTAAAAAAAAAAAAACCTCACAATTTTTAAAAAACATGGCAAAATTAGGAAAAAAAGTTTTAGGAAGTTGAGCTCTCCCATAAGAATTTGAAGAACTCTCCAGTGAAGTCACAGCAATTTAAGTAGACCTTTCTCTGTATTAAGAGAACAACTGGATTTTGGCCCAGGTGGGGCATTATTTATAATTAATGTGCACAATTTAGTTGAGTATCTATTGGCTAGTTCTATAGGAGAAAAGTATTACCAAACCACCCATGCTGTCTGACTCAAAAACATTTGAGTTTGGTTTGGTTTGTTTTGCCATCTGTGTCAAAGATGAAGAAGCTTGAGAATCAACTCAAAGAGAGCCAATCACGAGTCTTCTGTCTAAAAAAATTCTCTCCCTCCACTGTGGCAAAAATGCTTTGAAATAAACATGAACAAAAGTTCGCATCCACATGCCTTAGTTTATCTGCTGCAAAGATGCTAGTGTGTTACTGGGTAGACCAATCCACTGAGTGTAACATTGGCTTCAATACCAACATTTCAGCCTTAAGTACAAGTTTTATTATTTAAAAAGTCATGAGAATTTGAAATGGTCTATTTCATTTTTAGCCCTTTTTCAAAACCAAATTACATGTACCTGAGAGAATGCTCTTTTAGTTTCTAGCGACTATAGCATTCCATGGCTCTCTTATTACATGTTATGTCTTGTGTTTTACTTTAAATGCCTTATTTCTCCAAGTTGACTGCAAGTTCCTATTGTCATTGATGTAAGTCTATAGTGTCTAGGACAGCATCTTGCACATGGCAAACGCTCAAAAAATATTTGTCATTTGACAATGAATATTGAGAACATGTGTCTAAATAAGAATCTATATACAAAACAGAGAGAAATATACACAATAAACACATTAAAATCCTCTTTGAATGGGTTATATTTATCCTTGGCCCTCAAATCCTATGACAGCAAAGAATAATTTCCTACAATGTTGACTTTGAGTATTGGCTCAGCAGCAATGGACTGTGTATTTTGTTCTCTGAGCACTAGCTTAGCTAAAAGTGGAGAAGCACATCATGAGAAGATTGGCTAGCCAACAATTATTATTATTATTGTTTTTGGCCACAGCAACTTGTGAAGACCATCTACTAAATAAAGCATGGAAAGCTGGGGTACTCTGTAAGTACCCCAGAGAAGAAGAGAAATTTCACCAATGAAAATACTCATCTTTCAAAACTGGAATATAGTATGGCAGAAACTGGGCATAGACCATTATCTAACACCATATACCAAAATCAAGTCTAAAATGGGTGCATGATCTAGGTATAAAGAATGATACTGTAAGCAATCTGGGAAAGCAAGGAATAGTTTACCTGTCAGATTTGTGGAGAGGGAAAGACTTTATGACCAAACAAGAATTAGATAACATTATAAAATGCAAATTGGATAATTTTGATTACATTAAATTGAAAAGCTTCTGTACAAACAAAGCCAATGTAACCAAGATCAAGAGGGAGGTGGGAAATTGGGAAAGAATTTTTACAACCTATGATAAAGGACTCATTTCTAAAATATACAGAGAATTGAGTCAAATCTATAAGAATACAAGTCATTCCCCAATTGATAAATGGTCAAAGGATATGAACAGGCAGTTTTCACAGAAAGAAATTAAAGGTATCTATAAGCATATGAAGAAATGCTCTAAATCACTATTGATTAGAGAAATGCAAATCAAAACAACTCTGAGGTACCACATCTCACCAGTCAGATTGGCTAATATGACAAAACAGGAAAATGACAAATGCTGGAGAGGATGTGGGCAAATTGGAACACTAATGCATTGCTGTTGGAGTTGTGAACTGATCCAACCATTCTGGAGAGCAATCTGGAATTATGCCCAAAGGGCTATAAATAATTTCATACCCTTTGACCCAGCAATACCACTTCTAGGGTTATATCCCAAAGAGGTCAGAGAAGTGGGAGGAAGACCCATATGTACAAAAATATTTATAGCAGCTCTTTTTGTGGTGGCAAAGAATTGGAAATTAAGGGGGTGCCCATCAATTGGGGAATGGCTGAACAAGTTGTGGTATATGCATGTAATGGAATACTATTGTGCTATAAGAAACGAGGAGCAGATGGATTTCATATTTACCTGGAGAGGCTTATATGAACTGATGCTGAGCAAGAAGAGTAGAACCAGGAGAAATTTGTATACAATCACAGACACAATATATGTGTGATGACCAACTATGACAGACTGGACTCTTCTCAGCAATGCAGTGATATAAGTCAATCCCAAAAGACTCATGAAGGCGAGAGATGCGACATCCAGAGAAAGAACTAGAAAGAACTGAGTTTGAATCCTGACTGAAGCAAACTACTTTATCTTTTTCTTTCTATTGTTTGGTTTTATTTCCTCTTTACCATTTTTCATCCCATCTAGTACAATCCGCCTTTGTAACCTGACTAATGTCTGATGTGAAAATATTTGCAGATCCTATACTGGACTGTATGCCGTTGTGGGGGAAGGGGGGGAGGGGAGGGAGGGAAAGAAAATTTGAAACTCAAGTAATTATGGAATTGAAACTTGTAACCTAAAAGTAAACAAACAAATTAATAAAGACAAAAAAAAGAGAAAATACTCATCTTTCAAAGTATAGGAGTATGTGCTTATGTGTTCTGTGTATGTGTATGCATTATAAAATTAGAACTATGAGAGAGATCATGATTTACTGGAAGACCCTGCCTTACAATCAAGAAGATCTGGGTTCCAGATCTCCCTCCAACACATACGGGCTGGCTGTGTGACTGTGGGCAAGTCAACCAACCCCTCAGAGTCCCAGGCAACTCTCTAGGACTATAAACATTGCAGAACAGTTACTGATCTGCATTGGTAGAGGGAATTTTCTTACCAGGAATTCACAGATGCAATGAAATCACAGGATTGGACACCCTCTCCAAAAACAATAATGAAAACCCTTTCATACCAGAAAATCAAGCTCATCAAATATTTACATGTGTTAATCATCTGATCACATCAGAAGCCTCAAACAATAGATTAGCCTCAGCACACACATACACAAAGCACATTTTGTTAGTTGTTCTATAATGTATACACTAATATTTTCACTCATTGATTATACTAAAACATATTAATAATGCAGTACTAACAAAAAATCCAAAGACCTGGAAACTAATTTAGTAAGTATTATTTTTAAAGATTTCTAGAAACGATTCCATATTTGGGGTCAAATTTCCATAATTATAAAAATAAAACAATGGAAATTTTTTGACAGCTAGAAAGGGTCTTTTTGTCAAATCACAGAGATAAGTCTGTTTGAAGATAAAATATGCCTAATATTTAAAAAGTTATATTTATAAGTGATTCACAAATATCATGACCACTTAACAATACTAACCTGGCATTAACATGTGAAAATGGAATGGAGAATTAGAAACCAATCAAATCTATATAAACTTCTCCATCTATTCCCTGAAAAGAAGACCTAGAAAATACTACTAAATAAAATATTTCCCTCTGCCAAGGCTAACTCCTCTACTTATGTCCTCAATCCCTTTCCTTTTCAACTACTCAATCCCCTGACTCCTCATCAAAATCTCTTCCTATTCACTTGTTCCTGATATACCGCACCCCCAAAAGAGTCAAAGGAAAAAAAAAGCAAATAGATGTACAAAAATAAACTACAGTAGTTCCTTATGTAATGTTAAAAAAAAAAACCTAAAAAATTAAAGGTTGCCCATCAATTGAGGAATGATCTAACAAATTATGGTATCCAAATGTATTGCAACACTACTATATGGTAAGAGACAATAAAAGAAACGGTTTCAAAGAAACCTGGGAGGACTCCTGTGAACTGATGAATAGTGAAATGAGCAGAACTAGGAGGAAGACAATCCTTATAATAGCAACACTGTAAAAAGGAGCAATTTTGAAATAGCCTTTCCTCCTCAACTTTTAACATTTCATCTAGTTTGTACACACCTGTGGTATACATCTTCCTCATCATTACCTCTTTGAATCCTTATCTTCCTTCAAGGTATCACCTTCTGATGAAGCCTTCACTGATTCCGATTCTCTCACTCCCCCACCGCCTTCCAGTTCCTAATGAACTTGCCCTCCTCAAATTTACTTATATTTCCTTATCTGTGTCAATATTATCTTTTCCCAGCAGAATGTAAGCTCCTTAAAGGAAAGGATTATCTTTTGTCTTTCTATTCCTGGCACCTAACCCAAAGTAGGCACTTAATTAATGTGAATTTAACTTTTTAGAACTGGTTTAACTAGGAAAGTCTTATATTTGTCAGTGTAAGGGAAGGTTAAAATTCAGAGAAATTTTTGCGCCTTCTTAAGTCCCTTCCCTAAGACATCAAATTTGTCGACATGTTTACAAAGACACGGGAGGAAATACACTAAATGAAAACCAAAGAGGATACAATTGCAGTAAATACATCTAGACTTATGTCCTTTTAAGATGAAAAGAAATTCTGCCCTTTTGATTTAAGTGGTGTCAGTGTAAGACATTTACATGACTGAAAGAATACCAAGCATTATCACTAGAATATCCTAGGATATCACTATATTATTCTCTTCATTCTGACCTACCAAATTGCCCTCTTTAAGGACTCACTATTACTTACAACAGGATATGAAAAACTGTAAGAATGCTGTCAAAATTTAAAGGTTGTGTTACTATGACATACTCAATACCTCTGAAAAACAGTGGAACCCCTCCTAATTAGCTTCCTTTAGGAAAGAGGGGGAAAAAATTCAATATAAGCTCAAGATCCTAAAACAGAATTTCTTTTTCTTTTTTTTGCTGTGAGGGTAGCTATCTTGAGCTTACTACATTTTGTCAAGTAACTTTAAAAATAATACATGAGTACTCAAATATTTTTAAAAGGTTAATCTCATTGATCAGGCACTCATGAAGAGAAGCTGCATGAAATGAATAAAAGGCTGCCCATTGGGAAATTTATTTCACTAAATATCAATTTATACTTGTTAAACTACAATCCCCCCCTCAAAAAAAGGCTTGTAAACCCCTGCAGGCATTCCATTTAAATGGAAGGAGGAGTGCCACTTATTTCTAGCTGAGATTCACTGAAGTGAAATATATTACTCTGAATTTATTTCCTGGCTATCATCCCAGACACATCATTAAGCAGGGCACCAATTAAGTGTATTTGACTGCACGTAGAAATTCCAAAAGATACAGTTGAATGAACACACACACACAAAATGTGTCACTGATACTAAGAATCTTTGACAGTTAATCTGCACCCTTAACTATACAGAACAATATGAAGACTAGCTAAGCTATCTAAAATTTCAGGTCAAACCCTGACCCGTGTTCCTGTGAAAAGATTTATTTCACTTGTTCTAAAGTTATGATATGACTATTGTTTATTTACTTATTTGGTAAACCAAGACATTCATTTGTTTAAAAAAATTAACTTCCAAGTAGTAGGAAAAAGAAGCTATTTGTTCAATGTGGCTCATGACTAGATACTTTCACCTTTTCAGTAAAAGTATGCATCCCAGACTCACTTTCCCCAGCCTCTATTTATCAGATCATAAATCCATCTTATTTCTATTGTACACATACTGAGATTTATAGCTGAAAACATGGAAATTTAAATATTAGATACTCTACTTGTCCACTTGTATCTGCAGCCTGCTGGAAATGTGTAGCCAGTGACGTCTCATCTTGGAAAACTTCATTACACTCCAAACATTTTAGACTATGTCTACAGAGTTTGGATGGGTCTTCATCCAGAGGCAT
This sequence comes from Gymnobelideus leadbeateri, assembly GCA_011680675.1. Taxonomy (NCBI): domain Eukaryota; kingdom Metazoa; phylum Chordata; class Mammalia; order Diprotodontia; family Petauridae; genus Gymnobelideus; species Gymnobelideus leadbeateri. The sequence continues at coordinate 587,068 of WOXC01010182.1, forward strand.
GGCCGGAACGATGGGTGTACTTGAGGGAGCTGAGATGACCGTCCCAGTTATGCCAGACTGAATCTTTGTTACATTATGTGTGCCACCTCCCGCAGAGCTCTGCAGAGTAGAGGATGCTGAGGAAGTATTGCTTGAAGGAGAAGCTATCATTTGATCTGCTGGGACTGGTTTTAAAATTAAATGAGAGCACTGCATCACAACTCCTTTTTCCTTGTGTCCACGAGCATGGGAAAGCAGACTGCATTTGTTGTAAAAAACTAAGTTCTTTGTACAATGGTTACATGTTACTTCAATGCGCACACTCCGCCTGTCATAATGCTGAGTCAGACTCTTTTCCAGAGCAAACGAGTCACCACATTCCAAACACTTGTAACCCCGGGTTGGTAACGTGATGCCTGCGTTAGCTGGGGGACTAAGGTTCGGGATGTAAACAGGGACTGGGTTGACGCTACTCAGGACCTTGTTGAAAGCTTCTACGACAGAACTTTGCAAAGAAGATACCACCTGGACTCTGGATACCTTTTTGGGGGGTTGTGAGGCTGCTGCAGAAATTATTGCCTGCTTTATCTGCTGCTGAGGTTTAGTGAGCACTTGGCGGAGTTCAGAGGTGGCCTGGGCACCCTGAGGCAGAAGATTAAGGTTGGCAAGGTGCACAGTCTTTGGCACAAGTTTAGCGTTAGCAAGGCTCGATGCGGGCACCACCACCGTTTGCTGCTGAATAGCATTGGCAGCTTTTATGATGGCACTGCTGGCGCTCTGGACAGAAGCAGCAGAGATGACGGTGGCTTTCACCGTGGTATTGTTAGCGAGCTTCAAATTAATCACTTGGGACCCTGCCGTTTTCACTGCTGAAACAGGAAGGAAGGCAGTAGCCACAGGCTTGATAGTGACCTGTTTGGGAGCCAGGTCTGCAGAGGAAACCGTATTTGTGACCACAGCAGACTGAAGGGGTGCTCGAGGGGGAGAAGCCAAGACAGTGGCAGAAGTTGGCGATGACAAAAGTGACGTCACTGAAGCCACCATGGAAGGCGTCTGCTCTGAAGGCTTTTTTCCAGAGTCCGGGTCAACTTCAGGCAAAACCCTTGTCACTGTTCTCTTGATTTCTCCAGAAGACGTCTTGATGGTTTTTATGCGGACTTTAGGGATCGCTGGTGTTGACCCTGCAGGAGAAGATGGAGATCCTTTACTGCTGTTTTCACTGGAGACGCTCCTGGGGCTATCAGGTGGCTTTATAGATGTTTTTTTTGCACCATCAATAAGACTCTGAGACTCAGGGGATTTTTCAACAGCACGAGGACTATCATTCATTTCTTTTGGTAACGGAGAAGGTTCTCTTGAATTGGCCACTGGTTCCTTACAGGTGTCGGTGGCAGCTTTTTTAGCACTAAGAGCTGCAATTGCAGCAATACATGAAGAGAGTTTAGCTGATGATTTTGCCTTTGACTGGGCAGCACTGGCAAGACTTGCTTCATTTTTCTCAGCGCTTAGCTTTCCATCAAGTACCCTGTTTTCAAGCAACTTTTCAGAGTTTTCTTTCAATTTATCTTCTACTTTCCTAACTTTGAAGGGCTCATATACACCCAATGTTATAGAATTTGTTTCTGTTTCTCTTTTAATAACTTTGTTTTTGTCTAAGGTGGTAGCAGCAGGAATTCCCGGCTTTATTAAGGTTTCCCCTCCAAGTGCTTTTAGTTTTTCATAGTCCTGTTGGGAAATTGATCCTGTCAACACATTTGCTCTGAAGTTTGAACGAATTTCCTCTTTATCAGGTGGGTCATCCACCTCTATTTTCTCATCTTCATCAAATTCTTCTGCACTTGAGATAGGACTAAACTGATTGAAAGTTGTCTCTTTGAGTTTTACCTCAGCAGCTGGTCCATCATCTTTCAGAGGCTTTGCTCCATCTTTATTATAACTTTCCAGTGTGGATGCTGTCAGGAACCCATTATGTAAACCATTGCCTGTAGAATGGTGGCCATCTTTATCAACTCCTTCAGAAGAATCAATGTTCCGGACATTTTTAACAATAACACTGACACCAACATCAGAGGATGATGGGGCATGTGAATCCTCATCAACATGAGCATTCTGTTTTATGTGACTTTCATGGTCATCATGTCCGGACTCAATAGCTGCTTTAGGATCGACCATATCTGGGATGTCAAAGGCTGCAAGAAGATCATCAAAGTCTGGGGTCTTCATATCCCCCATGGTCATGAATTTGTTTAGAAGAAGTTCTGTGAAAATAAAAGAAAATAATTTCATTAGCACCTGAATGAATTCTATATCTTAAAAAAATTATACCAGCAAACTGATAACTATTAAACACAGTTGTTAAATATTAGTAAATGTGCTGATGAGGACCGGACTTGCAATCACAAACTCCTAGGTTCAAATCCTGCTTCTGAAATTTGCCAGTTTTGTGACCCTGGACAAAGTCACCTGTCTGGGACTCAGTTTCTTCACTTACTAAATGAAAGTGCTGGACTAAGTAGCTAACTTGGCCTAGAGCAGAAAGAATATGCAGATTTTTCATTAGTGACACATATGATAAAAATCCAGATGTGTGTTTTGAGGGGGAAAGCGGGTTAAAGAGAAAGGGGCCACATGACTTTAATTTCATGGTTCATAGTAGCAGAGCCTGGGCAGGAGCTTAAGCATCAACTAGTTCAATTCCTTCATTTTGCATTTTATAAACCAAGGCCCACAGAGATAAAATGACTTGTCTGAAATGACTAAAGCAGTGAATGGAAGAGCCAGGATTTGAACCCTGACTCTAAACATAGCATTTTTTCCATTGCCTTTTACGTTCAACTTTAATTATAATTATTAACTGTTCCAAATCTGCTACCGTCACACCCGTTAGCAGTTCAGTTGCACAACTATGGTGGTGGGCAGGTGTTTAGGTCCTACTGTTCCACTACTTCAATAGTGAGAGCTAATTAGGAAAAAAAGTTTTCTGTTAAAACTCTCAGGCAAGATGGACATGATCTACCAACTTTCTGGATGCCTAGGACCTAGGGGAAAAAAATCAACACAGAATGATTCGGTAGAATAACTAAAATGTAAAATCAGTCAGTGACACTGGACAGACTGCTTTCATACGCATTTGCTTCCAGAAATGTTACAGGAACATTTCACTTTGATTGTTATTAATCCACCTGGCAAAATACTTATTAAAATCCTCCAGATTTTTAGCCAATATTAAATTTGACTCCTCATATAATCGGGGTCACTGAGTTTAAAAAATATATAGCAATAAAACAACCAATTAAAGATTTCTATCTTCATTCATGGAAGACAGAAAGAAATCAATAAAATGGACCCAAAGGATATGCCTTAATAGAATTAAGTACTATCTGGGTAGTTAGATGGCAATGTGGATAGAATACTGATCCTTAGAGACTCACAGTAACTGAAATTCTAATCCTACCTCAAGTATTTACTAACTGTGTAAGCTGGGCAAGTCATTTAACTTCTCTCTGTTTCTTCATCTGTAAAGTGGGAATAATAGTATCTGCCTCCCAGGGTTGTACCGAGAACACAATAAGTTAACATCTGAAAGTATTCTGCCAACTGTAAAGCACTGATTTAATCGTGTCCAACTCTTCATGACCTCATTTTGGGATCTTCTTGGAAAAGATCCTGGAGTTGTTTACTGTTTCCTTCTCCACTTCATTTTATATATGAGGAACTAAGACAAACAGATCAAATTAGAGTACTGGACTTGCAGTCATGAATCCCTAGGTTTAAACCCTGGCTCTGAAATTTACCCATTCTAACCTTGGATAATGCCCAAGGTTACAAAATTGTTATTATTCCCAGCTATCATTCCTATCCATTATCGAGAGTGGGAGGTGGGATTTAGACCTTTTTTTACCTTTGTATCTTTACCCTGAGTTTTCCTTTTCCCCTTTAAATATCATCAGAACAAGTCATGCTTTCTCTTAGGCAGAAGAAAAAAAATTTCCCTCCACCCTTCCTCTTTCCTATTAAGTACAAGTAGCAAGCTGACTTTCCACCTGCCCTCAAATTATCACTCAGCTGACAGAGATGAACTTCTGACCAAATGAAAGCTGAGAAAAGCTCCTTCCATAATTGATTTTCAGCATGTGAAAATGGGCACACAAGAAGGGCTATCACTGCTCACTTCTTGGCTAAGAGGGGAAGACAGATTAGGAGTTGCCAACTTTTGTGAAGAGTTATTTTCCATTTCCTTGAAACTGTGAGACCATGGAGGTGGAAGGAAAGGGACTTTTCAGAGCACAGTGTTGGGAAAGTGAAATATCTAACAGGAGATGGAGAGAGTGTTGACCATCTAAATCCCTGAGAGAAGGAGAAGAGAAAGCCCAGCTTCTGAATAATACTTTGCTTCCTCCCTAACCTTGTAGTCCTAAAAAAAACCAAAACAAAACATGGAGACTGCAGCAACCACAGGACTAGGGATTTAACAGGTAAAGACTGGAGATTTTGATCTGTGGGTTGGGGATCCCAAATTAGCTAAACATTAAGGTTTATTCCACAGCTAAAATTCTATCATTTTCCCTACTCATGTTAGGAGAAAAAGCATTGATGAAGCATGAAAAATTCACAAACAAAAGTAAAAGGGAGTGAAGAAGAGGAAACAGATAAGGCGGTGTTGGTAGAATATTGGTATCATCATATAAAAATTAATATGTGTATTTAAAAAACAAGCTGTGAATCATGGAGTCCTATATAATCTACTTTTTGCTATGCTTTGTATATGGAAGTGTTCCAAGTCTGATGTTACTTGTTAAATTCATTATTTTAAAACTTTTCAAAAATTAAAATAAATAAATAAAAATTAAAAGGGCACCATACTTTGAGAACTGGATTCAAATCCTATCCCTAACACTTACTATATATGTTACCACAGTAACAAGTGCAAGAGGAATAGAAGAAAAATAAGCATATTAAAGCACAATTAAAGCACAAATGTATCATTTTTCAAGGACTCTAAATATAAACATCCAGTGACTTATAAAGCATGTACAAGACAAACATAACAGGCAGTGTTCTACACAGACTCCAAAAGGAAGAGAGATCTTGGGTAGAAGGTCAATTTTTCCAGATGTTTCTGTTCACAGGTGACATTTTGTTGAATGAACAAAACCCAAAATAGGGCTACTTCCTAAATAAGATCCACAGAAAATCAGAGATCAGTATAGTATTCTGAAGGAAAAACCAAGCGGACAAAGAATGTCTGCTATGTCGCAGGATTGGCACCTAAACGAGGCAGTCCATCAGTGCCTACTTTTTAGACCTGTGACATCGATGGTGGGCAAGGAGCTGGACACAGAATTAACTAGGAAGGAAAGAGAATTAATCTGAACTCTGCTGGCCTTTAAATGCCTCCAAAACAAAACAGAACTAATCTTTTTAACACTAATTACATCCTTGAGATAACTATAAATCCTGACAATCTATGGTTTTCAAAGAGTAAAAACTGTGGCTAACTCAAAGGACAAGACTGAAATATGGGGCAGGGGAGGGTGAGGAGTAGGTTGTAGTATCTATCCAGTGATATGGCACAAAAAACATGACTAAGGAAAATTATGACTGGACAAGGAAGTGTGTCAATCAATCAGTCAGGAAGGACAAGTGCACAGACAGTCTAGGTACTGCACAGATATCCATAAAATGTTGAAATATTTTGTTGTTGTTTCAGTTGTTACCAACTCTACATGACCTCATTTGGGGTTTTCTTGAAAAAAATACTAGAGTGGTTTGTCATTTCCTTATTCAACTCATTCTATAGAGGAGGAAACTGAGGTCAACAGGGTTAAGTGACTTGTTCAGGGTTGCACAGCTAGTGTCTCAGGCCAGAATTTAACCCAGGAAGGTGAGTCTTCTTGACTCCAGACCTGGCATTCTATCCGCTCTGTCATCTAGCTCCCCTGTTAAAATATTTACAGGAGACTTTAGTCAGCCCTCTATGGAGAATTTATTCAAAGACATTTTCAAAAACTCAACCAGGATTTGAAGGCATGGATGAGTTAAAGTCTGCAGTAGTGGGGGGAGTACTTTCATCAGTGAAACCAAAGGGCCTAAGTCAGAAACAGGAGAGTATTACCTATGTTTTATTATGTTTTTATGTCTTTTTTAGAATATTTCCCAATTACATTTTAATCTGGTTCTGACTGTACTCAGGAATGTTCTGGCCTGGGGCAGAGTATGATCTGACTTAGATCATATATATATATATGGGAAATCATTAAAGTTTCATGAATCAATTACACCTGATAATATTTGTTTATTCAACAAGTATTTTTAAGCATCTACTACAAGCCAGAAACTATGCTGATGCCTGGGATCAGAGTTGGGCGTGATAAGACACAAATGAGACAATGGACATAAAGTACGTTGCAAACCTTAAAGTGTGATGTAAATGCCAATTATTATTATTGCATGCATTAAGTATAACACCTTAATTGTACTCTCTGAGCAATACAAAGTACAGTAAGATTCATCTTCCAAGCTGTGGATATTGTTTTTCTCTTTATATTATTCTAAAACTCATCTACAGGCATATGTAATACTGCCAGCCTATACTGCAGCTGAAGCCAAACCTCCCCTCCCCCCACCAATCTTTTTCAGACCAATTTGTTTAATATTTAAGATTATAAACACCTCTAATCTGATAGGTAAAGATGTATATACACACATATGTATGTATAAAATGTGAACTTGTATGCCTAAAGTGATGCCCATTATACTAGTAATAGCTAGCATCTTAAAGGATGCAAGGTGCTTTACATATGTTGTCTCATTTGATGCTTACCTTAACAATAGGAGGTAAAGACGATTATTGTCCCCATTTTACAGATGAGAAAACTGAAGCTGAGAGAGACTGTGCCCACGGTCACATAGCTAGAGAGAGTCTAAGACGGTATGTGGACTCAGATCATCCTGTGTCCAAGTCCAGAAATTTTATCCAATGTATAAACTGTCATAAGATTGATGGCTATTTCTAAAAATTCAATGAACATTATTTAAGACTAAAGAGGTGACTGTTCCACTCTGTTCTGCCCTAGTCATAGCATATGTGGAATACTGTGTTCAGGTCTTGGCACATTTTAAGAATACTGATTAGCAGGAGGAGCACTTTCAGAGAAGAATGACCCTGGAGGGACAAAGTCCTCATGATCAAGTTCTAGGAGGACTCACTGAAAGGAATGGGGGTATGTTAGTCTAGAGAAGACTTAACTGGCATGTGATAGCCATGTTTAAATACCTAAAGAGTTACCATGTGGAAGAGGAGAAACTTATCCTACTACTTGGGTCCCGAGAGAAAAATCTAGGAAAATAAATTCAAGGTACAGAATGATAATTATAGGCTTAATGTAAGGATAAACTTACAAATACTCAGAGGTATCAAAAAGGTAACTGACTTAGGGGTGCCAGGGGTTGCAGTGAACAGAGCACCAGACATGGAGTCAGGAGCACCTGAGTTCAAATCCAGCCTTAGACACTTAACACAAAAACTAGCCATGTGACCTTGGGCAAGTCACTTAACCCCAATTACCCTCCAAAATGCAAAAAAAAAAAAAGGTAACTGATGGAGGAGAAAGTAGGTTCCCCCTCACAAGGAGTTTTTTTCAAGCAACGGATGGATGACCTCTAGTCATAGATGTTACAGAGGAAGCTCTTATTCATCTATAGATTAAATGGGATCTAATGTCTCTTTCAACTCTTAAGTTTTGTAACATAATCTCTAAAATTGAACTTTTATTTTTTTGCTTTTGGAGACAAACAGGGTTAAGTGACTTACCTAGGGTCATACTGTTAGTACCTGAAGCCAGATTTGAACTCAGGTCTGCCTAACTCCAGGGCCGGTGCTCTATCCACTGTGCCACCTAGCTGCCCCTAGAACTAAATTTTTATACTTGAGACACATTCCACACTTGCCCGTATTTCTATCTTAACTCACAATGTTGTTTTGTTTTTAACATCTCTGCCAGCTCATATCCTGCCTAGCCTTCAAGGTCTAGGGCAAATATCATCTTCTCCCTATGCTGTTCTTTATCTCCCAGTCAAAAGTGATCTCTTCCTCCACTCAACTGAAAAATATATTTCTGCTACATTATATGTAGTTTTGTATTCTGATTTGTGCCATATTAATTTACATACATTTCCTATTATTCTTATGAAATTTATTAAATGATTCTTAAGATTAGTGACTATTTTATGTTATCTTCCTTCTTAATATCTAATAGAGCACACTCAGGGTTTAATTAATGTTTGTGAATGTCTATGAATAAGAAATATTTATGTCAATCTATGTTGTTAAACATCAATACCTCTGTCTTCCACTTAAAAACACATAAACAATATAGCTACCACTAGAAAACCATTCTCTGATCTGTCTTAGTTAACCATGTTTTCTCCATTCTGAAGATCAAAGATTTTGGTCTATTCTTCCTCACTTTCCAATTACATTCAATTTATGAATTAGCTCCCCCTTTATAAATTTAATCATTTCTGAAAACTGAATAAGAGATATTACCAAGTCTCAATTCACAGACTGTCAGACCTACTACCAGATGGAAGTCAGAGAGGAGTTGCATACTCAGGGCATATAGTAACCAGAATATCCCACGAGAAGGTAAATACTTAAAATGTTTTCAGATGGTAATGGAAAAAAAAAGATATTAAATAACACACAGGGAGAAAAAGCCTAGTGAGCAATAAGCTATGTTGAAGTCAGTACAGGTTGTTTTTACATATAACCAAGTTACCTTGAAAAGGCTTCAGACAATATGTAAATACCTGGGAATACCAGCACAGCCTGGGGTCCCTATTATTGCTGGGGGCTTGGATTTTTATAGTGTCAACAACTACCTGGACATTCCAGTGATACGCCTGATGGTTGTCATGGAAGGAGAGGAGGAGGAAGGAAAAAAAAAGTTGGGCAGGGAAAAGAAGAGAAAGAAAAAGATGGGAAGAAGGAAAAAAGGTAAGACTACTACAGCATTTAGTAACCTTTAGTTTGTTGTTCCTAATAACAAAAACACCTCCCATTCTGTATGCCTTCTCACAATTCAGAGGGCTGCAAAGTCAAACACTCCCATTCCCATTTGCCAAACTCAGAAAACCCCAATCAATCCAGGTCTCCTTATTCCAAATTCACTGCTCTTTCTACTATATCATTGTGCTCAGCAATTTTATGTCAGACGTGTCCAAAGTGACTTTTCTCCCTTTCCTTTAAATGGTACCTGAAACCACTGATGAAACTATGGGTGATAGTTGTCGCTTTATGTAAATTTAATTCAACTCCTTCCCTGCCTCCACCTCAGGCTCCTGGTAGAGCCCCCAGCAATAATAGGGACCCCACGTTGTGCTGTCAGCAGAGCTGTAGAAGAGGCAGGGCCCTGCAAAGCCCCATGAGCAGAGGGAGAGGTCTGCAAAAGGGTCCACTTATGTTAAGTGAACTGGCTGCCAAAACCCAAGGTTAAATTCACAGATCCATGCTAGAAAAATATTGGTTTTGGTATCACACTGCATAGAAATTCCTTGTAATAAGGGGAACTTGGGGTCTGGCAACAAGGAGAAATGCACTACTGAACTCAAGCCTGTGTCAAACATGGGGCCCTAAGACATCCAGCACCTATGTACCACTGTCCAAGTCAAGAGGTTCTTCCCTGTGCCCTGATCAAAGCCATCTGTCTGGCTGCAATGTACTTCACAAACTATTTTTCTACAAGTGGCTTAAGCCCATCTCTTGGAGGAAAGGGGTAAGGAGAAAGAAGATGGGGATTAGTGAACCAAACCAGGGAAGAAAAGTAATGAAACATCTCGGAAAGATGGAAGGTCTGCAAATGGATTTTCAGTGGTTTTGAGAAATAGGAGTTGGCCTCCTTCACTGACCTAAGTTTCAGCTATAAACAAAAAATGCGTAACTGGCATAATGTTCTGAGTACACTGGCCAATTTAGAAGGTATCACATTGTCTGAAACATAAGAAGACTGCTTTTCTGAAGGTTGGTTCATATCTCTGGGTTTGTATAATATGTAATAAATACTACTATCTGTAACCTCACACTTCTTTTTTGGTTTATAGAAATGTTCTTCAAACCCACAATCACAATGTCCTATTACCCTTTACCTTCCCACATTCTGGAAGGTAAAATCAAATTTTCCTATTGGGAAAAATGTTTAATGCTGTCATTTAAATTCTGAAAAGCTATGTTTAATATGAAGAAAAAGGCTGATACAGGTTTCCCTATATGCTACTGTTCTAATTGTTTTTTTAAATCATTACAAAAATAAGTCTTGAGTTTTTCTTAAGAAAAAAAAAATCCTGAGTTAGATTCCTAAGCCTCTTAGCAATTTCCTTTCTAGAAAAAAATGTTTAAGTTACTAAAACATAATTAGTCTTCTAATTCATTTGTATGTAGTAAAACACATCTTCCCCCAAAGATCAAATGATATCATTTCATTTAGGTATGAGCCCTATAAAAATAACCTACCATTTCAAAACAGGATCTGTATTTGCATTATATCTTTTTATCCAATATCTTTTAATAGCTCTGTATGCACACATACATATATAAATTTAGACTGGCACAATTTACAGTAAAGGAAGAAGCTTACGTCATTTGTCTAATGTCACATGGTAATTCTATCTGCCATAGAAGGTAATAAAATGAAAACCTCTATAATCCTTTCCATCACCTGTCATAATCATCAAAAATACAACCTTTCTCCCTCCCTCTCTCTGTCACTCTCTCTCACACACACACACACACACACACACACACACACACATATACACACATACACTCACGTAAATACTGCCTCTTAAGGACAAAGCTACCAATCCCAGAATTTTATCTTGCTCCCCAATAGAGAACTACCCCTCACAAAATCCATTCTGAATTTCCGACTGAAAAGAAGCTAAGCTAAAGTAAAAGGCTGAGGCATGAAAGCAGAATCTGGGCTAGAAACTGCCCTCAAACAGAAAAGATTATGTACCTGAAACATAGCCAGCAAGATGCTTGTACTAAGATACTAGCCAAATATCAATCCATAAAGATTATCCAAACGAGTGGAAGAAAAACATTACCATCTTTAACTGAATTTAATATTTTTAGATAAAAATTAGGGAAGTGTAAATCATCCTAATACATTCTTTTCACTAATCAAGCAATATGCTGGTGATGCTATATAAACTTAGAATAATGATAATTCCATAAAATAATGATGGTGTTATAACAGGGCCCATAATCCTCTTGGGTGGGTGGGTGGGGTAGTGGTTTTCTTGTCACTATTTCATTTCTAGAAACATCTGGCTGGCTGAGTTTTGTCACTGTCTACTTTTTTCCACTGGACCATTTAAAAAAAAAATCATTCCTTCAACAGTTAGCTTTAACAGATTTCACTATTTAGATTTCCCTATTTTTTTCTAATAGGAGCTTTAGCTATTTTTATTTCACATATTCATATGAAAACTTCTCTTTTAAATCACACATTCAAAGCATTTTATATTTTTAATTCCTCTTCAAAGAGTGAAAGAAGTGGAAAAGATGAAAAGAAACAACCCCAGCAATTATTTTTAAAAGATACATGGGTAAGTGACAAGAAATAATGTTTTCTTGTCTTCTTGGGCTTTAACAAGTGTCCTTTCCTACAGAAAACATTAGTTCTTTTTTTCATCCTCCATCCCCATTCCCTTCTTACTCTCTTCATTGTTCACAGCTCTTGCTCCTGTTTCATTTATCAAAAGCTAAACTCAAACGAAGAGGAAAAATCATTTCTACCCCATTCCTTATTCCCATCTGCCCCTAGCCCACCTCAACCAGACTGGATTGTTAACTTGGGGGAAAGATCTACTCACTGCAAGTCCATCTGAAGCACTAAGTCGGGAAAGCTACTTGTGCAGTGGCTCTGCTTCCTTCTCTCAGCTTTTCCTAGCCCAGCTGGGAACAGATGTCAGTTCTGTTGCCAAATGAAAAATAACTGACCGGCTTCATCTCTGGAGCAGCTGTAGTGAACTATGGCTGTAGTGCTCTATGGAAAGAAGGTTATGGGTGGCCCTGAAATAATTCCATTCAAAGCTGCCATTCCGTGTGTGTGTATAAATATGTGCATGTATGTGCATATGTTTATATATAAAGTAGCCTAGTGACTAGAACACAGTAGGTATTTTATTATTAACATATAAATATGTTACACACAGACATAGTTAATATTTTTTGTGAGCTCTTTAACCCTCCTCAAGTGAATTATTGTTGTTCAGTCACATCTGACTCCTCATGACCCTGTTTGGAGTTTTCTCAGCAAAGATAGTGGTTTGCCTTTTTCTTCTTCAGCTCATTTTATAGATGAGGAACTAAAGCAAACAGGGTTAAGTGACTTGCTTAAGGTCACACAGCTAATAAGTATCTGAAGCTACATTAGAACTCAGGAATTTGAGTCTTCCTGAATCCAGGCCCAGCACTTAGTGCACTGTACCACCTGGTTGATCTCAAAAAGTGAATAAGTATTACGAATTTTTTTTTTTAAGATTTGGTTATAAATCTTAAACTAGGGGGAAAAATGATATTTTCATTTTATCTTAAGTCACAAATGCGATCAAGTATGGGCTTTCTACTCTACAGTTAGCCAGTGCTAAAAAGAGATTGGCTTCCATCTTTTCTGTCTGCCTGTGGCTGACCACTCATTTTCTAGTGACGTGAAAGTAGCCAGTATCCCACAGGACTACATACCTTCAGCCACATACCTCCTTTTCCCTCTCTCATATTTCAACCCTTGCTGGAACAGACAGGTACGTAAAGAGCCCAGTAACCTAATCTTGCTTAAGAACCTACAATACTGATTTACGTGACATGTAATTCAACTGAACAAGAATTTACTTTAAAAGCTCCTGCCACATGTAAAGCAATATGCCTCAGAGCTTTGGGAAAGACAAAGA